>BSQW01000013.1:10747525-11973367 GCA_030161315.1 Eutrema japonicum
GATGTATCCAATGCATTCTTGCACAGTGACCTTGATGAGGAGATTTACATGAGTTTACCTCAGGGTTACACACAAACTTCAGGTACACTACCTCCTAATCCTGTCTGCATACTACACAAATCCTTGTATGGCTTGAAACTAGCATCACAGCAATGATATCATTGTCTCTCTGATGTCTTGACTTCTGCTGGATACAATCAATCTCTGGCTGATAATACTCTGTTTGTGAAACATTTTGGTTCACTTTTCACTGCTGTCTTAATATATGTGGTTGACATAATGATTGCTAGTAAAAGTGACAGTGAAGTCAGGGCTCTCAAGGATGTTCTCAACTCACAGTTTAAAATCAAGGATTTGGGAACATTACGATTTTTCTTAGGCCTTGAGATTGCAAGAAATGCTGCTGGTATCTCAGTCTGTCAGAGAAAATATGCTCTGAATCTTCTGGCTGATGCAGGTCTATTGGACTTCAAACCAAGTACTGTCCCGATGGATCCTACCCTTAAACTGAGTAAAACAACATGAATTGCTCTACCTGATCCTACTCCATACAGAGCACTCATAGGATGACTCCTATACTTAACCATTACTCGACCTGATATCACCTTTGCTGTCCATTGTCTCAGTCAGTTCATGTGTGCTCCTACTGATATATATTTTCAGGCTGCTCACAAAATCATGAAGTATATCAAGACTAATCAAGGACAAGGTCTATTTTACTCAGCCAAATCAGAAATTTGTCTAAACGCTTTTGCTGATGCAGACGGGGCTACTTGCCCTGATACTAGGAGATCTATTACTGGTTAGTGCGTCTATCTAGGAGACTCTCTCATCACTTGGAAATCAAAGAAGCAGGATGTTGTTAGCCGCAGCAGCACTGAGGCTGAATACAGAAGCATGGCTCATACGACTTGTGAACTGCTCTGGCTACAGCAGCTCCTCACAGATTTGAAAATCACGGTAACTACTAATGCCAAACTCTTTTGTGATAACAAATCTGCGATGCATATTGCCACAAATCCTATTTTCCATGAGAGGACAAAGCATGTTGAAATAGATTGCCACACAGTTAGGGATCAAGTGAAGCGTGGTTTCTTAAATCTGATGCATGTCTCTATTGCTAATCAACACGCTGATATCCTCACCAAACCACTACATCCCGTACCATTTCATTCCCTTCTCAATCGTATGTCCATTTCAAGCCTTTTCTTTCCAACAGATGGTTCCAATTCAAAGGCTTGAGGGGGGGGGGGGGGGGGGGGTGTATTAGCTATACTTGTATATAGGTTTATACTTGTAAGTAATACAGTAGAGAATACTTGTATATAATACCGTTCTGTACAGTTACAATTCTAATTAATGAGAATAACAAGATTTATTTGTTCTGGTTTAATATGAAGAAGGGCTCGAACTTATTCCAAGCTACGTTCTTCTTGTCACCTTTTAATTTGTTTTCTGTTGGGTCAAATTGAAGTGTTACTATGCTATCAACAGGAACCCCCAAAGTTTATGGCACCGGAGCTATACGATGAGAACTAAACGAGCTTGCTGATATTTATTCATTTGGGATGTGTATGTTGGAGATGGTGACATTTGAGTACCCTTACTGTGAATGCAGAAACTCTGCTCAGATATACAAGGTCTCATCGGTGAGTTAGCAACAAAGTTATATAATCCTTGTTATTAGTTTTTTGAAAAGATTTTATCTGTAACTGATTCTTGGTGGTTCAAGAGAATAAAACCTGGTTCACTCTCTAGGGTTCAAGACCCATAAATAAAGCAGTTTATTGAGAAATGCTTGATTCCTGCATCCGAGAGGTCATCAGCAAAAATGCTTCTATTGGACCCTTTTCTTCATGTGAATGGTTTAACAATGCACAACCATTTGCAACTTCCCGACATTGTAATGCCCAAAGAAGGTGCGTTTGGTGAACGTTGCCTTATGTCCGAAGGCCCTCCTACAACATGCCGCAATAGACCCATGTCTATAGATCTCGAAAGACAATAACATGACCATTGTTACTTTTAGCGACAACTCTGAATCCATGTGTATTGAGGTCAGACGCGCAAAGAGAGGGAATTTCTTTGTCCTCAAGGGTGAAGAAAACGATGAACACTTTGTGTCGCTAATTCTTCGTATAGGAGATGAGAATGGTGAGCATTTTGTTTCAGCTCCAGTTAAATATATGTTATGTTCGCATTCTAAAACTTAATGTTACTATTTTTTATTGCAGGACGTGTGAGGAACATTCATTTTTTGTTCTATCAAGAAGGTGACATTGCTTCTAAGGTGTCGAGTGAGATGGTTGAGCAACTCGAGTTAACTGACCAGAACGTCACATTTATTGCCGAACTGATTGATATATTACTTGTCAATATGATACCCACCTAGAAAACTGATGTCACAGTCGATCATCTTATTCATTCGCAACTGAATCAGAGCTCAAGAAGTCATCATAACGAAGCAAAGCCACAGAGACAAGAGGAGACCGCATGATATGCTTGTGAGTCGGTTAGCCACTCTTGGACCTATGATTGCCCACGATCAGACGAAGAAGACAAGCAGTGTGTGGATGACATTAAAGGAGAAGAAGGGAGCTCCAATCAAGAAGCATAAGAGGCAATCTAGCCACTGTCATGGAGCAAGCTAGTGCCAAAAGTGTGAGTGGTATAGTTTATATCTCATGTTTCTTAATGTTGCTTACCTATTCACATTTCCGCTTTAACCAAAACTTTGATTCCGAGCTACGTCCTTTCGATCACCTTTTAATTTGTTTTATGTTGGGTCAAATTGAAGTGTTACTATGATACCAACAAGAACCCCAGAGTTTATGGCACCGAAGCTATACGATGAGAACTACAACGAGTTTGCTGATATTTATTCATTTTGGATGTGTATGTTGTAGATGGTGACATTTGAGTATCCTTACTGTGAATACAGAAAATCTGCTCAGATATACAAGAAGGTCTCATCGATGAGTTATAAACAAAGTCATATAATCCCTGTTATTAGTTTTTTGACAAGATTTTAACTGTAACTGATTCTTGGTGGTTCAAGGGAATAAAACATGCTTCACTCTCTAGGGTTCAAGACCCATAAGTAAAGCAGTTTATTGAGAAATGCTTGATTCCTGCATCCGAGAGCTCATCAGCAAAATATCTTCTATTGGACCATTTTCTTCATGTGAATAGTTTAACAATGAACAACCCTTTGCCACTTCCCGACATTGTAATGCCCAAAGAAGGTGCGTTTGGTGAACATTGCCTTATGTCTGAAGGCCGTCCTACAACACGGCGCAGTATACCCATGTATATAGATCTTGATAAAGACAATAACCTGCCCATTGTTACTTTTAGCGACAACTCTGGATCCATGTGTATTGAGGTCAGACGCGCAAAGAGAGAGAATTTATTTGTCCTCAAGGGTGAAGAAAACGATGAACACTCTGTGTCGCTAATTCTTCGTATAGTAGATGAGAATGGTGAGCATTTTGTTTCAGCTCCAGTTAAATATCCGTTATGTTTGCATTCTGAAACATAATGTTACTATTTTTTATTGCAGGACGTGTGAGGAACATTCATTTCTTGTTCTATCAAGAAGGTGACACTGCTTATAAGGTGTTGATACAAGGATTTTACAATCCAAGGAGGTATCAATACCCTCTAACCGTGTAGTAAGAGGTTATCGAATCCAATATTGGGAAATAGTCTTAAACACTAAGAATGCAAGGTGCTTTTAGTAATTTAAGCTAAACAAGGTTGTTTATGATTAAGTATCTAAATTCAAATAACCTAAAACAATACTAAGCAAGTTGTAATTCAAATAACAAAAGCGGAACTAGAGTTGAGGTTGTTGATATAAGGTGATCCAAGTCCAATTAGTGGTGTTCATTTACTCAAAGAAACTAATTCCTTGGTAATAGACCTCTAATATTGATTAGTTCTCTTTCAAGCAACTAATCACTATGTTAATTATCAAGTCCATTAGCAAATCATCATTTTTGGATTAATAACTAGCAAGCATTAAGAATCATAACAAGATCAACCAAAGATATGCCCTAAACAACTAATGTCTTAGGTTAGGAACACAAGTCTCTTGTCTAGTTCATCAAGGCATTTCATCAAACACTTAGTGTGCATGAAATGCCTTATGAACTAGATCCACTCTTTCAAGCTAGATCTAGCATAGGGGTCACTAGACAAGAAGGAATATAAGATAATCTAGCCCCCAACACCACTAATCAAGCATTAGATCACCTAAATCTACGACATCTCAAGATCCTAAAAAACTACTCAAGATCCATCAAGAACACCTCAAAATCGATGTGGATAGAGGATGATTCCATGGATGGATGTTTGAATAATCAAGAGAGAAAGAAGATAGATGGAAGAGATTGATGGAAATAAATACTAAATTGCATAAATCAAAAGATCCTTCTTACAAATCTCAAACTCTCTCAAAGGTAAGGCTTTTGAGCATACGAAAAAGCATACATAAAAAATTAGGTTTAGATGAGTATTTATAGGAAAAGTGGGCAACAAGATCGACATCAATGTCACAAATCGATGTGTATGGTCGATGCTAAGGCCCTGGAGTTGCATATGGCTTCTACATCGATTTGTGGGAGGTTCTGGGTCGATGTGAATTCCCCTGAAGCTGAGCATCGATGTGTTTGATCGATGTGAAGGGGGTCTTGATCGATGCTAAGGCCCTGGAGTTGCATCTGGCATCTACATTGATTTTTGGGGGAGATCTGGGTCGATGTGAACTCCCCTGAAGCTGAGCATCGATGTGTTGCATCGATGTGAATGGGTGCATGATCGATGTGAATGCTGAAAAAGCTCCCAAACATCTTTAACCGCTTCTCTTGGTCCCGAACAGAATGGTCTTAAGCCAACTCCGTCAAATGCCTCCAAAGTACCTAAAAAGGACTCCAAAAATGCAAGACACTCTAGGACCTAGTATGAGAACTCTAAGACTCTAAATGAGACAAAATAACAAGGAAATGCTAAGTAACTATATGCAAATGAGATGAAACTTAGATTAAATGAATGCATAAAAAGGGGTAAAATACAAGTCTATCAACTCCCCCAAACTTACTCCTTTGCTTGCCCTCAAGCAAATAAATAGGAACAAGTATAGAGATGTTCGAAGGCGGGAGCTTAAATCCACAAATAGCGCTTTAAGGAATCAATTTCAACGTCCAAGTAATGTAGTACTAGAATGCACAAGTGAGCCTTCTCCAAAGGAGTTAACCATTCATATTTCATCATGTATCAAATCCAAACCCCAATCTACACAAGCAATCATATTCCCCAACCCCTTAACATTCATTAGTGGCGTAACCATGAATCATGTTTATGCAAGGTTAAATGGTATTCGTTTAGCTAAGGGTATGGCTATGAGATGAAAGTGATCTCATTTCATGCATGGGTAGTTAAGTTCAAGGATCTCTCATGGAAATGAACAAACCTTAGCAAAATGTTAAAGGTAAAAGGCAACCTATGTATACAAGGGAGAATTCTCATCTACCCAAGAGCCTAGAATGTCTCTAACCTAAAGCATTCTAACCTGTTGTGCCCACAACCTAAACTACCCTTTTTATCCTAAGGAATTTTGCCTTCTCGAACCCACACATGCTTCTTGTGCTTTTTCTTCACCTTCTTCTCATATTGGGGATCGACTTCTTCTTCCTTGATGTCATGGTTTGGTGCTTCCTTGTTTTGACTTAGCTCTTTGTTTCTTAATTTTTGTTCACGCCTCTTCTCATCCTTGATGCTTGGCCTTTTCGGCTTTCTTCCTTTTCTTTGAATCTTTTAGGCTATCTTATTCTTAGAACTAGTCTTATTATTTTATTTTTGCACCAACCAATCTATGTAAACTTGATCCCCTTTTCCTTTCTCCTTTTTCATCTTTTCCAATCCACATTACCATTCCATACATATCCGATTACCAAGTCTAAAACCGTTTCCCCCAAACTTGAATCAAGACCCGCCATCCTAGCTAGCCTAATCCTAGATTAACTCAGTGATGATGGAGCTAAGTCTACACGAGAATTCCCTCTTGTCGCCCTAAACCTAACACGTTTTGCCAAGTTTGTTCGAAAAGAAAAGACCTCACAATCACACACTAATAGCAATGGCTTGAAAGAAGGCTATGGTTAGGGAAGGGGAAACCATTCCAATGAGGGGAAATGGCTACTTGGACAAACAAGATTGATAAAAAGGGATAAGAATGCCCAAGTATGTATATGTGAACCACGAATTCATTCAAAAGTTGCATA
Source organism: Eutrema japonicum (assembly GCA_030161315.1). Lineage (NCBI taxonomy): Eukaryota > Viridiplantae > Streptophyta > Magnoliopsida > Brassicales > Brassicaceae > Eutrema > Eutrema japonicum. The sequence continues at coordinate 10,753,810 of BSQW01000013.1, forward strand.
AACACAATATTTATAAGTCAAATTAATGGTTATCACTTAAATGGGGTTGGGTGCAACTAAAACATGCTTCGATCAAGGAAAATATGATGATACATAAGAACTAAGAATGGTGCATCTTTACTTTCATGCTCACCTAAATGCATTTGACAATTACGAACAAGGGACTAGAATTGACTTCTTAAAGCGCTACTCTACAAGAAAAATTCATCATTGATCTCATGCATATGCAATGAATTCTAAGTATGCAAGGCTAGACTTAATGTAAAAATAAAAATGCATGCTAAATGGCAACCTAAATGACTTCTTTTTGTGTTTCAATTTTCAAAATTTTCAATTTTTTGTTGTTGTTTTATATGCCTTAGATGAATGCACGCGACTCAAAATGCAAAACTCAAAATAAGACAAAGAAAATGTCATTAGATACCGGTCCCTCCCCCAAACTTAAATCACACCGTCTCGGTGTGAAAGAAGTCTAAAGAAGGGACTCAAAATAAGACAAAGCAAAATACAAGACTCAATTGAAAGAAAAATATTTACAAAGTTTTTGGAGTTACCTTAGAAAGCTTTGGGATGGGGAAGAAGTCCCCAGAGAAAGTGACGGGTTGCTTAAGCAAGGTGAGGGAGATCTCATGGCTTTTCTTTTTGCTACTTTCTCGTCATGTGCCAATGAGTGGCTTGCCTCTCCGAGCATCACCATTTCTCCTCCATGGAGCGTGTGGCTCACGTCGAGACCACCCTTTTCTTCCTCTCGGGTTTGGGATGTGCTAGCTTTACCGTCCCTATTGAGCTCCTTGATTGTCTTTCCCATGCCTTTAACCGCCTTCTCTAACTTCTTAATTACCCTTGCCATCTTCCTCATGCTTTGGTCTTGCCATTTGCACCAACGTTGGAGGAGTCTCGATTGGTGGTGAGCATGGCGCAAGGCGGGGTTAGACATAGTACCATTGTATGGGTCGAAGTGATACCGCTCTCCGCCATAGATGGCCGTGGGGGATGAGTCTCCGGCCTCTTCATCATCGGAGTCAAGGACTTCTTCGGGGTGTGCACTAGTAGCGGTTTTGCTCTTCTTTTGTACTCTCGTGCGGAAAGCATCAATTGGTGGGTCGGTGGTTCGATTGTAGAAGTAGTCCTTGGTTGGGTAAAAGAAGATGTTTCTCAGTTCATCAAGCTTTGTGATGATGATGTTAGGCAATAGGACTTGCGTGTGGAACGTCTTGTTGAGTTGAAGGTTGTAAGAAAAATTGCCGTCTACCTTTCCCCTGAAGAACCGCGTCCGTGCAAGGTAGGTCTCATCCATCAACTTCCATTCCTCATCAACCACCGTAAGCTTGATCCCTTTCGCCTTGAGGACGGGAGTTATGATCCAACCGATGGCTAATGCGGATTTCTTCGAATTAGTCTCCTAAGCCCAATTCTTGTGGAAGAGCATTTGCCTCACCAAGGTAGTGGCAAAGGAAGGGGTCTTCTCATTGCCCATAAATTCCTTTCCATTGCTTAGCGTATTGAGTAGGGGTCTTACGCCGAGGCCTAGCAATTCCATTTCCTCTTTGGTAACCTTGTTAAACTCCACCTTAGTGTAGAATGTGCAGGTTAGTGCAATTTGCACGTATTTGAGGATAAGGTTCCGGATGCTAGAGCCCTTGGAAATGCCGGGTTTGTAGGCATCGGAAGCAATTGTTTCCCAAAAGCGTTGAAGCTCATGCTTCGGATAGTGGAAGTATGGTTCACCGTAGGTACCTTCTTCTTTGAAACCAAAAATTTCACAAAGCTCATGAAAAGTGACATGGTAGGTCTTTTTATTCACATCAAATCTGATTTCTCCAAAGCCAGTACTTGCATTTGCTCTCTTGTTCCCTATCCCATAGAACTGCGCTTCAAGGGATGCAAGGAATTGACAAGTGAGGTCCTTGTGAGCTACTTCCTTCATCGTCATGAATTTCCCGAGATCAATGTTCTCGAACACAAGAGAAACATCTTCATATATACCCATCTTCTCCAAAACCTCCGAGTCCACGAATACCGCTTGCTCAAATTTCATAGTTGAGAACTTCTCATAATATTTCTTAACCGTTGGCTCTCTCTCCGTCTCCTCTACCAAGGTGTCTTCTTCTTTCTCTTGCACAACGCTCTTTCCTTTAGCCTTAGCTTTGGATTTCGTTGCTAAAGCGAGCTTCTTTGCATTTCCCTTTGAGGTACTTGCCGCGGCTTCACCGTTTCCTTGGCCTTTAGTCACGGTCCCTTGCTTGTTTTTGGGTTGAGCCTTAACCGCCGTTTTCCTCTTCTCATTTTCTTTGGCACATGCTTCTAGTGCTATCTCTCTCTTTCTTGTTGGTAGGCTTGAAGTTGGAATTGAGTTGTTTGTTGTCTTCATGGTACCTATATTGTCTCAAAGAGTCTATAAGTTTCAAGAAATGAAACACAACCTTTTTGTTGTTTCAAGGAAAGGCATATATGAAACTCAAAGGAGAATGCTCAATTAGCAAAAAGATTCTCCATTTCCTAAAAACAACATAAAACTTTCCAACTTTAAGCTTCAAGAATCCATTCTAATTGCAAGCTTTTGAAACCTTTAAGCACAAACACCATTTTCGAGCCTAAACCCAAAAATGAGGTTCTTTGCTAAAAATTTCAAAATTTTCTCAAAGCAAGACAAATCAACCATCGAACTACCTATCCTAGCCATTTTCGAGCCTAAACCCAAGGTATTTATGCAAGTGAAATCATTTCCCAAACAAATTCATGAAATTTCCGTTTATGAGCAAGTTCTTGATATTTTTCATGAAAAATGTGAATGAAATACCTTGGGGATGCAGACCTTAAATGAAAATGGGGTTGGTAGATCCAGAAAGAGGATGAAAAATCCGAAATTTATCAATTTAAATCACAATTTTTGGTTTCGAATTGAGAGAGATATGAGCTTGTGAAGTTTAGGTAGAGGAAATAGCCATTGTTGCGAATTTAGTGGAGAAGAAAGCTTACCTTAATGGGTGGGTCCACTTACCTTGGTCAAGGGAGTGGTTGGACCATTGGATAATAGATCCAGTCAACAGAATTCAAATTTGGTCAACAAAAATTGAATTATAGTTGATGCTTATGGTCGATGTGGAGGATCGATGTTTGAAGGAAAAATTTCCGAGGAACTTTTCCTTCCCGGGGAACATTTTTCCCTCGGACATCGCTTTCCCTCGGACATCAAGCTCCCTAAGAACACTTAACAAAAAGGATCAAAAAGAACTAACAAAGATCGAAAATGCGAAAAAGAAATATGTACAATGATAAGCTTGGGGGTGTCTCCCAAGAGCACTTCGTTTAACGTCACTAAGTTCGACGTTTGTTACCCTTTTAGGCGGGTGATTTAGGAGCGCGAGCATTCCATGGCGGTTCCTTAAACTCGAGTTTGAGAACTTTACCCATTAAGCTTTGAAGACCGGTTTGATCTCCCTCTCTAACCTCCGGTGTGAGGGTTGCTATGGCCTTGGCAAAAGTCTTGGGACGCCCTCTACATTTGACCTTATACTCAATCATCCCTTCTTCATGTTTCCACGGGATGAGAGTCATGATCGAAGGTTGGTCTCGCAAGGGTCCAATCCCCTTGAGTATGCTCGGTTTCCTCTCCTCGGACCTAGGCTTTGTGCTATTCTCATCAACCTTAGCACTTTCACCATAACTCTCCGTTGTGGTGTGAAAGAGGGAATACAAGCAACTTCCATCTAGAGCTAAGGCTTCTTCAACCCTTCCAATACTCACCGTCTCACATACGCCCATATACTCAATCTTTCGGGCTTTGGCTTCATTGTCCCTACAAATAATAGCCCCATAAATAGCGGTGGAAGAAGGCATCATTGTGTAGAACTTCTTGTCATCCACGTTCGTAAGAGCAACCCTCTTGTTTATGAAGTCCAAGCTTGCACCGGTTGTGTTGAGGAATGGAGTCCCGAGGAGTAGAATGAGCTTTATGTTAGGTGCCATCTCCATCACAACGAAGTCCGTTGGTACAAGACACTTTCCAATCTTAAGGGCAAAGTCTTCAATCATGCCAAGAAGTTTCTTCGTGGAAGAGTCTCCAAATGTGATGGTGGAGGGGTAATCGTTCATCTTATCTATCCCAAGACTTTTGGCCATCTCCAAAGTCATGACATTAACGGTTGAGCCCGAGTCACACAAAGCATCATCAACTTCCAAGAGTCCAAGTGTGCAAGATATTGAGAATTTCCCGGGGTTTCCAAGCTTTGGGAGAGTCTTAGGCTCGATCCTTGTTGTGCTTGGGGGAATTTTCTCTTGTGCCTTATTGCGGAAACGACCGGGAAATAGAAGTGGAGGTTCATATGGGGGAGGTAAAGTGCGAATGGGATCTCTCTTTGACCCAACAAGTATCTCTACGTTTTTCACTCTAGCCACGTCCTTGATGGACTCCTCAACCTTGTTATTCTTTTCTTCAACTAACACTATATCATTCTCATGCCCAAAGGTCACCTCCCCACCTTGTTGCTCAATGTCCTCATTGAGGCTAAAGACTAACCCGAGGAACTCCTCAATAATGTGATCTTGCTCTTTAAGAGTGGAAAAGGTGTTGCAAGACTCTTTAGAGGTTAGTATTGCCTTCCCATTTGAAGAGCCTTGAGGATGTTGTGAAGAAGGGGCGGCATTTCTTTGCTCCATTAGTTTCACCTTTGAGCTCAATGCCTCAAACTTGCTATTAAGGTCATTGTAAGAGAAAATGACCTTGTTAGTGGTTTCCTCTTGGCCCTTGATGAGTTGTTGGAACATGGAGGCTAAGTCAAGCTCTTGCGGTTTAGACGTAGGTGCTTGACCTTGGGGCACCAACCCTTGTTGTTGACCTTGAAAACCGGGTGGGGTTTTTGGTTGGAATCCACTTTGGTTTCCTTGGAATTGGTTCTTTGGAACATACCCTTGTTGGTTGAAGTTAGAAGGTTGACCTTGAGATTGGAATTGTTGTTATAGAACTCCTTGAGTTTGAGTAGATTGTTGAGAGTAGAGTTGGTCTTGTGGATTCCTATAGGTTTGGTTGAACCCTTGTCTTTGGAAGTTACCTTGGTTCCCCACGTAGTTCACCTCCTCTTGGGTGTTCATGTCCACGTTCTCCTCTTGATAGCAAGCTTGATTGTTCTCGTAGTCACCAATGAAATGGACCGCCTTTTGAGACTCTTTTTGAGAGGCAAGAAGCTTGTCTATCATAGAGGCTTGCTTATCCAACTTCTCATTCAAGGCTTTCATGTCCTTGGCTCTCTTGTTCTCATCAAAGTCACTAGTAGTCCTTGAAGCACGGTCATAATCATCCCCATACGTCCCATCACTAGTAGCTAAGTTCTCCACGAGCTCCATAGCATCCTCTACGTTCTTAGCTAGGAAATTACCATTCGAAGCCGTGTCAAGTATCATACGGATCTTAGGCAAAGCACCTCGGTAAAGAGTGCTAAGGAGAAAGGCGTTGGAGAAGCCATGATGTGGGAATTGAGAAGTGTAGCCTCTAAATCTCTCCCAAGCCTCGTTGAAAGACTCAATAGACCGTTGTGTGAAGCTAGATATCTCATTGCGAAGTTTGGCGGTTCTAGACGGTGAAAAGAATTTGGCTAGAAATGCCCTTTTGCAATCATCCCATGAAGTAATAGATCCTTGAGGCAAGGTCTTTTCCCAATGGTGAGCCTTGTCACCTAAAGAGAACGGGAAGAGACGAAGCTTGAAACCGTCTTCGGAGACCCCATTGATCTTAGTGAGACCACATATCCGGTCAAATTGGTCAATGTGATCTAGAGGATCCTCCATTGACAACCCATGGAACTTGTTAGCTTGAACCATGTTGATTAGCCCGGGTTTGACTTCAAAGTTATTGTTTTCCACCGGTGGAGCTTGAATGCCTTGTCGGTTTTGGTGAGCATTAGCGGCATCACCCTCTCCAACAACGTGTCTAGCTCTTGGTGGATGGTTGGGACGGTTTGGTTGGTGATGGTTTCCATTGCAACCACCTCCTTGGTTGTTGCCATTCCCACCGTTCCTTTGGTGGGGAATGTTCTCATGAACGTTCCCAAGTGGAATATCATGAAGATCTTCCATATTGTTACCAACTTCTTCTTGAACTCTTCCTCGGGTTCGTCTTGCTCTTGATCCTCTCTCAAGTTGATCAATTTCGTCCCTCGGTTCTACTAAGTTAGTATTGCCACGGGAACGGGTATGCATGCACCTATAGAGAGAAAGAACACTTGGAAGCAAAGAAGATTAGCAACTTGGTAGCAAATAATACTTAAGCTTACTAAGAACCTAAATCTCAAAGTTAAAACAAATCCCAATATGGCAACGGCGCCAAATTGATACATGGATTTTACAATCCAAGGAGGTATCAATACCCTCTAACCGTGTAGTAAGAGGTTATCGAATACAATATTGAGAAATCTTAAACACTAAGAATGCAAGGTGCTTTTAGTAATTTAAGCTAAACAAGGTGGTTTATGATTAAGTATCTAAATTCAAAGAACCTAAAACAATACTAAGCAAATTGTAATTCAAATAACAAAAGCAGAATTAGAGATGAGATTGTTGATATAAGGTGATCCAAGTCCAATTAGTGGTGTTCATTTACTCAAAAAAGCTAATTCCTAGGTAATAGACCTCTAATATTGATTAGTTCTCTTTCAAGCAACTAATCACTATGTTAATTATCAAGTCCATTAGCAAATCATCATTTTTGGATTAATAACTAGCAAGCATTAAGAATCATAACAAGATCAACCAAAGATATGCCCTAAACAACTAATGTCTTAGGTTAGGAACACAAGTCTCTTGTCTAGTTCATCAAGGCATTTCATCAAACACTTGGTATGCATGAAATGCCTTATGATCTAGATCCACTCTTTCAAGCTAGATCTAGCATAGGGGTCACTAGACAAGAAGGAATATAAGATAATCTAGCCCCCAACACCACTAATCAAGCATTAGATCACCTAAATCTACCACATCTCAAGATCCTAAAAAAATACTCAAGATCCATCAAGAACACCTCAAAATCGATGTGGATAGAGGATGATTCCATGGATGGATGTTTGAATAATCAAGATAGAAAGAAGATAGATGGAAGAGATTGATGAAAATAAATACTAAATTGCATAAATCAAAAGATCCTTCTTACAAATCTCAAACTCTCTCAAAGGTAAGGGTTTTGAGCATAAGAAAAAGCATACATAAAAAATTAGGTTTAGATGAGTGTTTATAGGAAAAGTGGGCAACAGGATCGACATCAATGTCACAAATCGATGTGTATGGTCGATGCTAAGGCCCTGGAGTTGCATATGGCTTCTACATCGATTTGTGGTAGGTTCTGGGTCGATGTGAATTCCCCTGAAGCTGAGCATCGATGTGTTTGATCGATGTGAAGGGGGTCTTGATCGATGCTAAGGCCCTGGAGTTGCATCTGGCATCTACATCGATTTGTGGGGGAGATCTGGGTCGATGTGAACTCCCCTGAAGCTGAGCATCGATGTGTTGCATCGATGTGAATGGGTGCATGATCGATGTGAATGCTGAAAAAGCTCCCAAACGTCTTTAACCGCTTCTCTTGCTCCCGAACCGAATGGTATTAAGCCAACTCCGTCAAATGCCTCCAAAGTACCTAAAAAGGACTCCAAAAATGCAAGACACTCTAGGACCTAGTATGAGAACTCTAAGACTCTAAATGAGACAAAATAACAAGGAAATGCTAAGTAACTATATGCAAATGAGATGAAACTTAGATTAAATGAATGCATAAAAAGGGGTAAAATACAAGTCTATCAGGTGTCGAGTGTGATGGTTGAGCTACTCGAGTTAACTGAGCCGAACGTAACGTTTATTGCCAAACTGATTGATATATTACTTTTTAATAATGCGATCGGATTGTTCTCCAAAACTTCAGGTTTTAAATTTTTAAACCTTAAAGCTCTGCAAGTGCACATACGTGCATTGTAGTACTTTAGGTATCGATTCACAGGGAAGGAAAGCTGTTCTGCGAGACCTTAGAAAAAGAGTTAGCAAGGTAACCTAAGACGAGAATAAGTTTTATGGTTTTTTCACGGACTCGAAACTAGGACTCTAAACTAAACTAAACTAAACTAAACTAAACTAAGCAAGAAATTAAACTAATCTAGGTGAACAGTAGCAAGCAATATGATTATTTCGAGGTTGTAAATCAATAAACGAAGCGTTGGAAAATCAGGAATTCCTTAGGGTTCATGGCCGATTTTCACCGAGAAATTAGCTAGCGAATTTTTGTCGACTTCGGGTTCTTGGACTTGGAGCATGGATACTGTGTGTAGTCTACTCCTGTAGTCCTAAACACCTACAACCCTCGTACTCGGACAGTAGCTTCCGACTCCGCCCGCGCAAAAGAATTATGATTACACTCAAAGGTCGTTTACGCCCACAGCTCCTCCACAAGTATACTCTCGTATCTTGTGACGGTTTTGCTCGTCTACTCTAGGTCAAGCGATTAGATTCAGCACTCATGTGGTTCTAAAATGCCTAATATCAGTTTCTAAGATGGTTAGTCAAGCAAAGCATAAACAACAAGGATAGAACGAAGAACCCTAATCGATATCCTAGCCGAAAAACTCAATCAAAATCAAACCATGAGAGCCCCTTCAAACCCCTATACCCAACCGGAAACTACTCAGCCACGACCATACAAGACAAAATCAAGTTTCTGAATTACACAATCAATAGATAAGAAATCAACAAAAGGGTTCAAGGGAAATCCCTATCTCCCTAAACAAATAACAAAGAATAAGAGAAAACGTTTGGTGCAAAACAAGTCCAAAGTGTAACAAGAGGGGGGGGGGGGGGGGGGGGGGGGGGGGCTGCAAAATTCTGTCCTATAACACATATTTATAGGTCTTCCACTCTTGGTTTCGTCGACCATAGGGTTTAGTTGAAGAGAAAACGAAGTGGGCTCGAAGATGGACTTCGAACTTGAAGGTCTTTGGCCGTTTTTGGTCGACCGCGGGTGCGAGGCTTGGACCAGCGGCCAAAGGGTCTTTCGCCGCGGCTGGAGAGCTTATACCCGCGGCCAGGAGTATCTTCACCACGGCCAAGAGTGTTGGACCCGCGGTGGTTGGCCTATAGCTTTGAAACTTAAATTTTTCTCTTGCTTCGCTCACGAGACTGCAGCATATACCTTCAGTCAATTTGATGTATCTTGAGATCTAACCGTTGGATTGAATTGAAACCAACTGGGTATGAAATGTGGTTCTCCCTTATATCTTTTGTCCATATTTGGGTATGATCGGACGGTGAAAAGGTTTCCATCTGAGGCCAATCTTCTGACGGTCCAAAATTGTCCAGAATCTGGATCTTCTCCAATTTGCGTCGTTTTTACCTAAGGACCCTGAAAAGAGTCTTGGAACTACAAATATGCAATTATCATAGTAAAAATATATAAAACCAAGTGAAACACTTATTAAAGTATTCTAAAATAAATAGTAGAATGGGTAAAAATACGGTGTTATCAGTCAACATGATACCCACCTGGAAAACTGATGTCACAGTCAATCATTTTATTCATTCGCAATTGAATCAGAGCTCAAGAAGTCATCATAACGTAGCAAAGCCACATAGACAATAGGAGACCGCTTTTCATGATGCTTATGAGTCAGTTAGCCACTCTTGGACCTCTGATTGCCCACGATCAGACGAGAAAGACAAGCAGTGTGTGGATGCCATTAAAGGAGAAGACGGGAGCTCCAATCAAGATGCATAAGAGGCAACCGAACCAGCAAGTTTGGAGGAAGAAGAAATGTTAAGACACGAACTAGAGGAGATATCTCGGGAAGAAATGAAAGAGATAGAAAAGAAAAGAGAAGAAGAAATAATGGAGACAAATAAAAAGTTGTCTCTTAAGAAGATAGAACAAGTTGAGTAGCCAAAAGACACAACAAAGACGTCTGTGGTTTTTTTTTTTTTTTTTTGCTTTCTGAGTCAATTTGTTCTTGAAGAAGAAGAAGAAATATGTTCCCTGAAAGGTAATGTCAGAGAAAACGTGAGTCAATTTGTTCTAGAAAATATCAGAGAACAAATATGTTCTCAAATCCCTTCACAGCTCGAAAGGTACAAAAGAAAACTTAACTCTTCGATTGATCTCTCGGATGCTTCGTCTTCATAATTCCGTTGAATGGAATTAGTTTTGGATTTTGATTTGTGATTTAGGTAAGTTGATACTTATCTCTAGCAATTTCCCACCGTTGAGGAGATCAGAGATCGAATACTATGATATGCTTGCTAAAGTTGGAGTCCATCACTACAATGGGAACAATGTCGATCTGGGTACTGCTTGTGGTAAATACTTACGAGTTTCGTGCCTCAGCATCGTTGATCCAGGTGATTCCGACATCATCAAGTCCCTTCCTTGAGATCAGTGATTGTGATTTCGATCGATTGTTATGATTTTATCATCATATCTTTGTGCTTTATGAAACTCTTTAATGTGTTATTCAAAGACTTAAATGTTAGATTGCTTTTGGTTTCTAAACTCCCCCTTGATGGTTTAATGAAATTATCGTCTCCATTTAAATGAAATGCTCTGTTTTTGTTTCAGCTATTGGTTAAATTTGTGATGTTTGAAGTAATTATAACCAACACAGTTATTTTCGTCGTAGTTTTCTACAAATAAAGAGAAAAAAATGTAGACCATCTCTGACATTTTTTAACATCATCCATATGTTCATTCTACCAAATCAAAATCTTCAACCACCATGAAGAAACAATAAAACGCAGAGAAACTCTTCATCTTGTAGGAAACTTTCTACACTTTCAGGGAGCGAAGTGCTTCTTCTTCTTCAAGAACAAATTGACTCAGAAAGCAAAAAAAAAAAACAACAACTACATACGTCTTTGTTGTGTCTTTTGGCTACTCAACTTGTTTTATCTTCTTCATTTTCTAACATCATCCATATGTTCATTCTACCAAATCAAAATCTTCAACCACCATGAAGAAACAATCAAACGCAGAGAAACTCTTCATCATGTAGGAATCTTTCTACACTTTCAGGGATCAAAATGCTTCTTTTTCTTCAAGAACAAATTGACTAAAAAAAAAACAACCACGGGCGTCTTTTGGCTACTCAACTTGTTCTATGTGTAGGCTTGTAGCCTAGAGTGTACTTTCCACTCTTCATGACCAGAGCTAATATGATGTTGATTCCCTCATGGGACTTCTTCGTCTTCTTTGCCGCAACCATTTTTTGACGCCAGGAAGAGTCACAGATCACCGGATTATTAGGAAGAGGCCAAATAATAAGTTTTTTTCTTATTTTATTCCACATCGCTTTTTACTTTCAAATCTATTAGAAGTGCAATCGAACGCCGACAAGTTTTTGCATGTATTAATGAATCTTTTATCAAAAATCGTTATAAAAATATATAATACTTTGGTTTAATGCAAAAATAATGCACAAATAAAGATAAGTAGTGTGTTGATGCCATTATAGGAGAAGACGATTGCTCCAATCAAGAAGCAGAAGAGGCAACCGAACCAGAAAGTTTGGAGGAAGAAGAAAGGTTAAGACATGAACTGGATGAGGCTGAAACTAAGTACCGGTAAGAAATGAAAGATGAAACAAGGGAAATAGAAAAAAAGTTGTCTCTGAAAAGACAGAGCAAGTTGATTGAGTATCCATATAGCACAACAAAGACGTTCTTCGTTCTTGTGTTTATTTCCTTTCTGTGTTAAGTTGTTGAAGAAAAATAAAAAGAAGCTAAATCCTAAATGTCTAGAAAGTTTCCAACATGATTAAGGGTTTTTCTACGGATCTTTTGGTCGTTAAGATTTAATTTTGTAGAATGTTAGAACATAAAGTGATGATATTACAATGAGAAAGATTGTATGTCAAGTTTTTCTCTCTCTCTTTTCATTTGTAAAAAACCACGATGAGGTTTATTTTTGAATTTCCTTGATTCGAGCAGTCACGAATTGATCAAGCGTTCAGATAAAAAGAATAAGTTGTTACTTCATGTAAATTGGATGCATCAATAGAAACGAAAATGTAATTAACCATAATGAGTGCTAGAAACCAAAGAAGCCTAACATTACGTCTTTCAAGAACACATTGCATAACATGGAAAAATCATAGCAATCGATCGAAATCACAATCACTGATCTCCGGAAAGTGACTTGATGATGTCGGAATCACCTGAATTAACGATGATGAGGCATGAAACTCGGAAGTATTTACCACAAGCAGTATCCATATCGACATTGTTTCCATTGTAGTGATGCACTCCAACTTTGGAAAGCATAGAGTAGTATTCAATCTCTGATCTTCACAAAGGTGGGCAATTGCTAGATATGAGTATCAACTTACCTAATCAACAAATCGAAATCCAGCAATTACTCAGCAGAGCTTTACATACATCAAAAGCACATTTAACAACTTAATATGAATTGATTCAGGCAAAACAATAATTCTTAATCAATATTTCCACTGTGAGACTATCCCACTAAAAAAAGAGAACAACCTTTCCTGTTTCAAAAACTGGTGGGTCCGTTAGGGAGTTTTGCACTAGTGATCGTAATTAGCGTAATCGATATATTGTTTACCAACAAAACTCTACGAACCCCACAAATCTGAAAGAAAACACAAACACAAACGAAGAGGAACCACAAAATAGATCGAATCGATAAGGAAAATTTGTTTTGTACCTTTGGAGCTGCGAAGGTATTTGAGAACAGATTTGTAACATATAGTGTACTTGCCACTCTTCATAACCAGAGCTAATCTGCTGTTGATTCCCTCATGGGACTTCTTTGTCTTCTTCGCCTCAACCATTTTTCACAGATCGCCGAATTATCACGAAGAGGTATTTTGGCGACCCTATGAAGGAAAGCTCAGAAATGGGACAGCAATAACATGGTACGTGTGAATCAATCACCGCAATGGACAAAACTCATAGAGTTGAGACCAAACACCATTGCCGGAACCCTGACAAAGAACAAGAGTTATGTGAAACCAGTATGGACTATGATGATCTCGAAGTTGCAGACATCAAAGATGAGAAAATAGAGGAACAAACTGCAACCTCGAGTAGTCTTAGTTTACCACGCAAGAACCATGTCATAAAAGAGCTTTTCACCGCTCTTGCAATAGCTAACAAATTGAAGATTCTGGACCTAAGCAACAATGGGTTTTCCGTTGAAGCCTTAGAAACATTATACATGGCATGGTCATCAGCAGGATCTCGAACTGGCATAGCCCAAAGGCATGTGAAAGATGAGATTATCCATTTGTATGTAGAAGGAAAGATATGTTGTGGAGTCAAATCATGTTGCAGAAAGGATTGAAGATCTTCGTTGTCTGAAAATGTATTTGTCAATATGAATCTCTTTAGGTAGAAAGCCTTTCATTGTTCTTCTGGTGCAACAGCTTTGTTAGATTAATGCTTGACGTCAGATTTAAATTATCATCTTGTTTTAATCTTTGTCATAATTCAAGATATAACTACTGATCTAGTATTTAGACAGTTTCAAAATCTTGTACATATTGATATTACGATTTGGGAGATAAGTTTTTGTGATGTGTGTAAGTGCTGAAGTTTAAGCGTTTAATATTGTTTTCTGCTCATTGAAATAGTGATCTTCACTTTGGTTTTGGTTTAGATTGTTGATTTTATATCCAAATTGAAAGCATTGTAAGTTATATCAGTTTAGTATATATTTTTCTAACTTCATGTATGTAAATTGGATCCATCAATGGAGACGAAAATAAAATTAACCATAAGGAGTCTAGAAACCAAACATCACGTCTTTCAAGAACACATTGCATAAAGCAGAGACAACATGGCAAAATCATAGCAATCGATCGAAATCACAATCACTGGTCTCCAGGAAGTGACTTGATGATGTCGGAATAACCTGCATCAACGATTATGAGGCATGAAACTCAGAAGTATTTACCACATGCAGTACCCAAATCGAGATTGTTTTCATTGTAGTGATGCACTCCAACTTTGGCAAGCATACCGTAGTATTCGATCTCTGATCTTCTCAACGGTGGGAAATTGCTAGATATGAGTATCAGCTTACCTAAACAACAAATCGAAATCCAGCAATTACTAATCAGAGTTTTGACGAAAGCTCAATGAAGACGAACCACAAAATAGATCGAATCGATGAGGAAAGTTTGTTTTGTACCTTTGTATCTGCGAAGGGATTTGAGAACAGATTTGTAACCTAGAGTTTACTTGCCACTCTTTATCACCAGAGCTAATCTGCTGTTGATTCCCTCATGGGACTTCTTTGTCTACTTCGCCCTAACAATTTTTCGACGCCGGGAAGGGTCACAGATCGTAGGATTATTCGGAAGAGGCCTTTCGAGGTAAAGCAAGAGCAGTTGGTCGGCGGAAAAAGAGAAGCAAAATAGAGAGACAAAGTAAACCCTTAGAATTTCTTTCTTTGTCAAAGTTTAAGGCCCAAAAGCAACTCGACCCCCAAGGCTTAAACTCAACAAGGCTAAAAAACTCGGGGTTTAAGGTATCTTAAATTTCTACTTTTTGGGATTTAATGGCACCAAAAAAGTGAGAAAATCAAAATCTTACCTAAAGTACAAATCGAAATTCAGCAATTACCCAGAGCATAGTCATACATACATCAAAAGCACATTTAACAAATCGAATTGATTTAGGCAAAACAATAATTCTTGATCAAGATTTCCACTATGAGACTATCCCACTGAAAAAAGATGACAACTTTTCCTGTTTCAAAAATTGGTGGGTCCGTTAGGGAGTTTTGCACTAGTGACCGTGATTAGCGTAATCAATATAGTGTTTACCAAACAAATTCTATGAACCTCACAAATCTAAAAGCAAACACAAACACAAACGAAGACGAACCACAAAATAGATCGAATCGATGAGGAAAGTTTGTTATCTTTGGAGTTGCGAAGGGATTTGAGAACATATTTGTAACCTATAGTGTACTTGCCACTCTTCATCACCAGAGCTAATCTGCTGTTGATTCCCTCATGGGACTTCTTTGTCTTCTTCGCCCCAACAATTTTTCACAGATCAACCAATTATCAGGAATAGGCATTTCGGGGTAAAGAAAGAGCAGTTGTTCGGCGCAAAATGAGAAGTTAAATAGAGAGACGAAATAAGTCGTTACTTCATGTAAATTGGATCCATCAATAGAGACGAAAATGTACTTAACCATGATGAGAGTTAGAAACCAAAGAAACCTAACATTACGTCTTTCAAGAACATATTGCATAAAGCAGAGACAACATGGAAAAATCATAGCAATCGATCGAAATCACAATCATTGGTCTCCAGGAAGTGACTTGATGATGTCGGAATCACCTAGATTAATGATGTTGAGGCATAAAACTTGGAAGTATTTACCACAAGCAGTACTCATATCGACATTGTTTCCATTGTAGTGATGCAATCCAACTTTGGAAAGCATAGAGTAGTATTCAATCTCTGATCTTCTCAACGGTGGGAAATTGCTAGATATGAGTATCACCTTACCTAAACAACAAATCGAAATCCAGCAATTACTCAACAGAGTTTTGCATACATCAAAAGCACATTTAACAACTAAATCTGAATTGATTCAGGCAAAACAATAATTCTTAATCAAGATTTTCACTGTGAGACTATCCCATTGAAAAAAGAGAACAACCTTTCCTGTTTCAAAAACTGGTGGGTCCGTTAGGGAGTTTTGCACTAGTGATCGTGATTAGCGTAATTGATATTGTGTTTACCAAAAAAACTCTACGAACCCCACAAATTTAAAACAAAACACAAACACAAACGAAGGCGACCACAAAATAGATCGAATCGATAAGGAAAGTTTGTTTTGTACCTTTGGAGCTGCGAAGGGATTTGAGAACAGATTTGTAACCTAGAGTGTACTTGCCACTCTTCATCACCAGAGCTAATATGTTGTTGATTCCCTCATGGGACTTCTTTGTCTTTTTCGCCGCAACCATTTTTCACATATTGCCGAATTATCACGAAGAGGCATTTTGGCGACCCTCTGAAGGAAAGCTCATAAATGGGACAACAAGCACATGTACGTGTGAATCAATCACTGCAATGGACAAAACTCATAGAGTTGCGACCAAACACCATTGCCGGAACCATGACAAAGAACAAGAGTTATGTGAAACCAGTATGGACTATGATGATCTCGAAGTTACAGACAGCGAAGATGAGAAAATAGAGGAACAAACTGCAACCTCGAGTAGTCTTAGTTTACCACGCAAGAACCATGTCATAAGAGAGCTTTCCACCACGCTTGCAATGGCTAACAAAATGCAGATTCTGGACCTAAGCAGCAATGAGTTTTCGGTTGAAGCCTTAGAAACATTATACATGGCATGGTCATCAGCAGGATCTCGAACTGGCATAACCCAAAGGCATGTGAAATATTTGATTGTCCATTTTTATGTAGAATGAAAGATATGTTGTGAAGTCAAATCATGCTGCAGAAAGGATTGAAGATCTTCGTTGTCTGAAAATGTATTTGCCAATATGAATCTCTTTAGGTAGAAAGCCTTTCATTGTTCTCCTGGTGCAACAGCTTTGTTAGATTAATACTTGACGTCAGATTTAAATTATCATCTTGTTTTAATCTTTGTCATAATTCAAGATATAACTACTGATCCACTATTTAGACAGTTTCAAAATCTTGTACATATTGATATTACGATTTGGGGGATAAGTTTTTGTGATGTGTGTAAGTGCTGAAGTTTAAGAGTTTAATATTGTTTTATGCTCATTGAAATAGTGATCTTCACTTTGGTTTTGGTTTAGATTGTTGATTTTATATCCAAATTGAAAGCATTGTAAGTTATATCAGTTTAGTATATATTTTTCTAACTTCATGTATGTAAATTGGATCCATCAATAGAGACGAAAATAAAATTAACCATAAGGAGTCTAGAAACCAAAGAAACCAAACATCACGTCTTTCAAGAACACATTGCATAAAGCAGACACAACATGGCAAAATCATAGCAATCGATCGAAATCACAATCACTGGTCTCCAGGAAGTGACTTGATGATGTCGGAATAACCTACATCAACGATGATGAGGCATGAAACTCGGAAGTATTTACCACATGCAGTACCCAAATCGAGATTGTTTCCATTGTAGTGATGCACTCCAACTTTGGCAAGCATACCGTAGTATTTGATCTCTGATCTTCTCAACGGTGGGTAATCGCTAGATATGAGTATCAGCTTACCTAAACAACAAATCGAAATCCAGCAATTACTAATCAGAGTTTTGACGAAAGCTCAATGAAGACGAACCACAAAATAGATCGAATCGATGAGGAAAGTTTGTTTTGTACCTTTGGAGCTGCGAAGGGATTTGAGAACAAATTTGTAACCTAGAGTTTACTTGCCACTCTTTACACCAGAGCTAATATGTTGTTGATTCCCTCATTAGACTTCGTTGTCTACTTCGCCGCAACCATTTTTCGACGCCGGGAAGGGTCACAGATCGTAGGATTATCCGGAAGAGGCCTTTCGGGGTAAAGCAAGAGCAGTTGGTCGGCGGAAAAAGAGAAGCAAAATAGAGAGACAAAGTAAACCCTTAGTGTTTCTTTCTTTGTCAAAGTTTAAGGCCCAAAAGCAACTCGACCCCAAGGCCTAAACTCAACAAGGCTCAAAAACTCAAAGTTTAAGGTATCTTAAATTTCTACTTTTTGGGATTTAATGGCACCAAAAAATGAGAAAATCAAAATCTTACCGAAACAACAAATAGAAATCCAGCAATTACTCAGCAGAGTCATACATACATCAAAAGCACATTTAACAACTAAATCCGAATTGATTTAGGCAAAACAATAATTTTTGATCATGATTTCCACTGTGAGACTATCCCACTGAAAAAGAGGACAACTTTCCCTGTTTCAAAAACTGGTGGGTCCGTTAGGAAGTTTTGCACTAGTGACCGTGATTAGCGTAATCGATATAGTGTTTACCAACCAAACTCTACGAACCCCACAAATCTTAAAGCAAACACAAACACAAACAAAGACGAACCACAAAATAGATCGAATCGATGAGAAAAGTTTGTTTTGTACCTTTGATGCTGCATAGGGATTTGAGAACAGATTTGTAACCTAGAGTGTACTTGCCATTCTTCATCACCAGAGCTAATATGTTGTTGATTCCCTCATGGGATTTCTTTGTCTTCTTCGCCGCAACCATTTTTCACAGATCGCCGAATTATCAGGAAGAGGCATTTCGGGGTAAAGAAAGAGCAGTTGTTCGGCGCAAAATGAGAAGTTAAATAGAGAGACGAAATAAACCTTTAGGATTTATTTTTTGTCAAAGTTTAAGGCCCGATGCCCAAAGCCCAAAAGCATCTCGATCCAAGGTCTAAACTCAACAAAGTTCAAAAACTCAAGCTTTAATGTAAACTATGCGATAATTTCTTATTTGCCCTTAAATTTTGGCATAACTTTTTGGAATTTGATGGCACCAAAAAAATTAGCGAAATTGCAGAAAATGAGAAAATCACAAAGAAATAAATTACAAGGAAGAAAACAAAAACCTTTCGAATAAACGAATCGAGGAACGGAAAAAACCATCGATGGGTCGAATAGATGTAGCTGCGGCGAAGAGGGACAGCGATGGATGTGGGTGATATGCTCAAATTAATACCCTAAAAGTACTAACGCATTAGTTGTAGTAAAGTTAGGGATCGAACCACAAAGACTCAAGAAATCACTCAATAGATTATAAGATTCAAATTACGCTAAGTCAAGTTTAATAGAAGCAGAAAGCAATAGCTAAATCAAGAGATGTAAATAGATGGGAAAAAGCTAGGTCTAGGGTGTTTCTCAAAAAGTCTAGGTATGCAAATAAACATATAAATCAGGATTCAAGTTTAGCGCAGTTCTTGAACCCAAACATCGATAATATAGTTAGCTAACTCTCGCTGCGAAAACTATCTAAGTCTAATTCCTAGAAAACCAAATCTGTTTGCGAATCCTAAGGATTTAAACCAGCTTTTAATCTGTAAGTTTGATATGTTCACAATTCAATTAAACCAAATCTTTTTGCAGATAATCGAATTGCTCACCCTAAGTTCTATCAGGTAATCAATCGCACTCTCGTGCCTAATCAATTATCCTAAGATCTAAGTTCTAGGTAGCTAATCTAGAATTAGTATTGAGAACAACTTAAGGTGAAGAACAAATAAGATAATGAATCCTGATAAATCAATCAATCAAATCATAAAGAGAAATCATATTGAGAAAACCCTAAACCTATAAGAGATCTACTCAGACATGATCAATGGAACAGAAATCATAGATGAATAGATATGCATAGAAGAAATCAATAAGAAACAGGAGTTCAAAGTTGTCTCTCCCAAAAACCCTGTCACAAATTTCTTTCTCTCAAAAACCAGAATAAACTTTATGAAAAAGCACACAGCCAAAGTGGCTGCAAAACCTAATTTAATAGTCTAAACACGAATTGGGGTCTTCTTGTAAATATTAAAGTCTTCTGGGCAAGTTCTGCAATTCTTCAAACTTCATTAAAGTCGCGACTTGTATTCTGCTTCGATGGGTGTCGATCGATACCAGGGGGTATCGATCGACACTTGACGCTTTGATCGGGCACTTAGTCACCAGACTTCAGTTTTGCTCCAAAATGCTCCATAAAACTCCAATATCTCCAATAATGCTCCAAATATGCTAAAACCTGTAAAAAACTCTAAAAGACTCTATAATAGAATAAAGACTCGATAAAACGGATTTATATCATGGCTTAAACAGGATAAAAACCATGATATATCAGTGGCTAACCATAGCGAAGAGGCGAGGTGGGCCAACAATGTCGGCGACATCCTTAAGAATGATGGAGAGTACGTCGAAGTGGTTTCAAATCGATTACGATATCTCCGTCCTGGGAAGGATTTGTTACCTATTTGTCAGTCTCTTGGCGAGATCTATCTCCACCTCCAGGATTTCGAAGAAGCCTTGATCTATCAGGTATCTTCGGCTTCCTGATTTTCCATGATAAATCATCTAGATCCCAACACTCCATACCATGTCTGCATGTGTTTGAAAAGTTTCCAAATGTTAGAGTTGTTCATCTTAGGGGGTTTTAATCACAAATAAGCATTGTTAGATTTTCAGATTTCATCAGGGTACTATGGAGTAGGACAGTTATGCTATTTTCTTAGACGGATTCAGGTTTTGTGAAGTCAGATCAGTCATGAAGACTATTATTCAAGAGCTGCTTGATTTTTGTACTTGCCACTCTTCATCACTAGAGCTAATCTGCTGTTGATTCCCTCATGGGTCTTCTTTGTCTTCTTTGCCTCAACCATTTTTCACAGATCGCCGAATTATCAAGAAGAGGTCTTTCGGGGTAAAGCAAGAGCAGTTGTTCGGCGGCGCAAAATGACAAGTTAAATAGAGCCACGATATAGGGTTTCTTTCTTTGTTAAAGTTTAAGGCCTGAGGCCCAAAGAAAACAAAACCCTTTCGTTGGGAGAAAGTAGAAAGAATCAACGAATCGA
Source organism: Eutrema japonicum (assembly GCA_030161315.1). Classification (NCBI taxonomy): domain Eukaryota; kingdom Viridiplantae; phylum Streptophyta; class Magnoliopsida; order Brassicales; family Brassicaceae; genus Eutrema; species Eutrema japonicum. The sequence continues at coordinate 10,774,335 of BSQW01000013.1, forward strand.
GGAACGGAAAAAACCATCGATGGATCGAATATATGTAGTTGCGGCGAAGGGGGACATCGATGGAAGTGGGTAACCATAGCGAATAGGCGAGGTGGGCCAACAATGTCGGCGAATGATGGAGAGTACGTCGAGGCCCTCAGGTGGTTTCAAAGCGATTACGATATCTTCTTAACAGGCCCGTCCCTCCTTTAAATCATGTGAAGCATTGGTTTGAGGCCACATATTATAAGAAAAAAAGTTGGGCCACACTTGCTAGTGTGTTTGTAGCTTAGATGGTTGAGTCATTCTTCATCGGTTCGAACGTAAGTTAACGCCCAATTTTACTTCTTTTTGTCGGTGGCAATTTTCCCTTTTTTGTTAGAATTTTTAATTTTTTTTAGATAATTAGAAACTTAGTTTTTCCCTTTGTTGTAAAAAAAAAAAACACTTCTCCTATCCCTCTTCTTCGCTGTTAACTAAATTAGAAGATCTGTTTTTCATAAATAGTATTTCGTTGTTACATTATTAATTTTTTGTTATTTTTAAGTATTTTTAACATTATTTTACTATTTTGTATAATTTTAAGGCTCACATTTTTTTGATATGCTTTAAACCTATAAAAGTTCGAAACGACACTGCTTTGTAAAGTACTTGCATGGGAAGGATTTGTTACCTACTTGTCAGTCTCATCTATCTCCGCCTCCAGGATTTCGAAGAAGCCTTGATCTATCAGGTAAGCCATTTGATTTTTCCTACTTGGGTATCTTCGGCTTCCTAATTTTCCATAATAAATTTTGATGTTTCGGAAACTTTTTCTCTGAATGTTATGACCAATTGGGATCGTGGAATTGAATAATGTGTACTTTGGGAAAAACTGATGTGCTAATATGTTGTTCCGTTTTGATCTCATATTCATCACCTGTGAAGTGTTATGTATATTTTCTTAGTTGATCTAATGTCTCTTTCTGTTTATTGCAGAAGAAACCATTTAGAGCTTGCTGAAGACAATAATGACACTGTGGAGAAGCAACGAGCTTGTACTCAACTCGGTCCTACCTACCATGAAACATTCTTGAGGTCAGAGGATGATTGTGATGCCATTCATAGGGCAAAAAGGTTCTTTAAGAAAGCCATGGAACTTGCACATGTTCTCAAGGAGAAACCACCTCCTGGCCGCAGCTTTCTTGAGGAGTATATCAATGCACATAATAACATCGGTATGCTTGACCTTGATCTCGATAATCCTAATGCAGCCTGCAATATTCTCAAGAAAGGGCTGAAGATTTGCGATGAAGAGGAGGTGAAAGAGTATGATGCTATGCGTAGTAGGCTTCATCATAACCTTGGAAATGTTTTTCTGGAGCTGAGAAATTGGGATGATGCAAAACAACACATCGAAATGGATATCAAAATCTGTCATAAAATCAATCATTGCCAAGGAGAAGCTAAGGGGTATATCAATCTCGCTGAATTACACTATAGGACCCAAAAGTACCACGAAGCACTTTTATGTTATGGTAAAGCTTCTACGCTAGCTAAATCTATGCAAAACGAGAGTACATTGGTTGAACAGATATAGCAAAATATCAAGATATTAAAGAAAGCCACTAAAGTTATGGAAGAATCGAGGGAAGAAGAGCTTAGGCTTAAGAAGTTATCTGCAGAAATGACTGATGCCAAAGGCACTTCGGAGGAACGAAAGTCTATGCTCCTAGTACATGCTTGTCTTGAACGTCTTATTGAAAAATCCAGAATGGTATTTGCATGGCGGAAGGTGAGGTTTATTTCTTAAACACTCCTTGCTAGATCCCAACACTCCATACCATGTCTGCATGTGTTTGAAAAGTTTCCAAATGTTAGAGTTGTTCATCTTAGGGGTTTTTAATCATAAATAAGCATTGTTAGATTTTCAGATTTCATCAGGGTACTATGGAGTAGGACAGTTATGCTATTTTCTTAGACAGATTCAGGTTTTGTGAAGTCAGATCAGTCATGAAGACTATTATTATTCAAGAGCTGCTTGATTTTTGTTCTCCCAAAAAAACATACCTTTTGAAAAGTTAGTGCTGGGATAACATTTTGTTTCTAAACTTGCAAAACAAAGTCTTAATGCTAGACCAAAGTGGCAAAATTATGTTTATTTTGTATCAAACGGAATATATGATTCAAGTCTCAAAGCCACAGTTCCAATGACTCGTAATATAGTTTTGAAATTTTAGTAGGAAACGGCCATTTAATTTTTCCATGCAACTAAAAGGGTTTCAATTTTCTTCTTTGAATGTCTTAGCATCTTGAATATTCAAAAAACGAAGACGAAAATATCAGATGAACTCTGTGACAAGGAAAAGCTGAGTGATGCCTTCTTGGTTGTTGGAGAGTCAATCTTTACTATCTGGTGCAAGGTTTTGCAGCGCTGCAACTAGGTTTGCAGTTTCCAATTTTTCGTTTCTCATAGATATATTCTACTGTGTAGGGAGTTGAAGGAAAAGAATACAAAATCTGAAGGAATCAGAACATGGAGAGAGAGCCCAATGTGGTACAGAAGATGAATGCTCTGAAACTGACTCAGAAGGGCCTGGGAATATATCAAATGATATAGGCCAAATGCATGTAGCTCGCCAGATCTCCTAACATTGGGGAGAGAGCCCAATGTGGTACAGAAGATGATGGTGCTGTTAATCCTGCTATTCAAGATCACGTAGAAGAAGGTTCTTGACCTTGTTTTTGAGTTATCGTTGACTATTCTTGATTGGATTGAATTTTATTTATTTTTTCTTGTCCGCCATTTTTTTCCATGACAGCTATATGTTTTACTGGTTTAATATTTGCGTTGTTTGCTGCTTTAAAAAAATAACTCTTATCCAGTACTTTAATATAAGAAAACTTGACAAAAAAACGAAACACAATGTCTTCTGGTCATAAAATTTGATACTCAAATACAAAAATAGATAAAAAGTCCGGGAAACATAAAATCGAAAATTGTATCACTGATCACCAGGAATTGTCTTGATAATGTCAGAATCACCTGAAACCGGTGAAAAGACAAATCATTCATTAGTAATGATCGAAAAGAACCAGCAATATATACTAAAATTGGTGAGTATGTATTAGTTAGACTTGTTCTTTTACCAGGATCAACGATGCTCAGACATGAAACACGGAAGTACTTTCCACAAGCCGTACCCAAATCAACGTTATCTGAAGGGATGAAAAAAACACAGTCAAGCAAAGCAAAAATTATACAAGAGGAATAAAGGATGAATGAGCCTTGAAGATTCTGTTTCTTGATAATGGATTAAACACGCTCTTTCGGGTAATATCAAAGAGGTAAGATAAAGTTGTGTACAAGAGTAAAAACGAGACTATTATCATCCTGCAATACAACAGCCAAGTTGAGAAACTGATGAAATCTTGGAACTATGCAAGGATGTAATTTGTAATAAACACATTACAGGGACACGGATCGGGAGCTTAAAAAAGATCAACACTTTAAGTCAACAAACATCCTAGTTTCCTCTACTTAGGATCATATTTTCATCACTTTAAGCTAAAGAATATTGTTCAGAAGAAGAAAGGAACTTACTTCCATTGTAGTGGTGGACACCAACTTTGGCGAGCATCGCGTAGTATTCAATCTCCGATCTTCTCAACGGTGGGCAATTGGAGGAGATGAGGATTAGTTTTCCTGCAAACATAATTTTGATTTCGATTAAATAAGTTAAATTTTCAAAAAAAAAACTAAAAAATGGTCCATAAGACTCATAGCTGCTCACGAACAAAGAGCAGATTGCCTGGAAAGGAGCCGAAATGTTTAATCTACGAGAAAGGTCTCTTGAGAATAGCATTTATTTAAATCACAATTCACAATTTCCAAAAGCTAAAAAACTTGCAAAGACGAATCAAAAGATCAGGAGGAAAACGAAAAGATGTAAGAAACTCGGTAAGCAGATGAATCGACCGGAGAGATCTGAATCTCTCTCGCGACCACCGGCCAGATAGCTTCTGAATCGATCTAGCTACAGCCGAATCGGCAAATTCAAGATCAAGGGTGTGTTCATCGATCGAACCCTTCTCTTGGTACAATATAGCCCCAATAAGACAAGCTAAACTAATACGCGAAACAACGATAATTGGATTCAAACCCAACCTTAAAACCACTAACTTTGAACAAAAGCTAAAGCACTTTGGTATGCACACCAACTGTTTGACTAAATTACCTTTGGAGCCGCGGAGGGATTTGAGGACAGACTTGTAACCAAGAGTGTATTTACCACTCTTCATTACAAGAGCCAACCTGCTGTTGATACCCTCGTGAGACTTCTTCTGCGATTAAGCATAAACCCAAAAGCATAATTTAGACATCGTACATTGAGATCGAATACGATACTTATAATGATGGAAAAGAATAAAGCTTTTATGAGAGACAAAACGCGACGCACCGTTTTCTTGGCCGTCACCATTTTCGCCGGCGATGAAGCAGAGATCAAATGACCTTCGATCTGTGCGGCGGAGAGAGCTCGAGAGGAAGAGGAGCACGATGACCAAGAGGAAAATGCGCCGCTTACTGACCACTTTATATTCTTTTTCTAGGGTTTTACTATTTCGGTTTTACTATTGCGATGTTATAATCAGGTCCGGTTTATGGGGTTTTGCAAGTTGGTTTAGATTTTTCAAGGTTTTTTTGATCAAATATATATAGTCACGTGAATTAACCCGATGTTTAAACGTAAATCTTATTATATATAGCTGGATTCCTGAACTTGAGCGTGATACGTTGGCAAAATTATAATTCACGAGATTGTGACATTTGTCACGGTTGTTAATTTAGATATTGACATGTGTCAATTTAATTAAAAAAGTAAAAATAAATTAAAATAAATATTAAAAAAGTTAAACTAAAAAAGACAATCTTAGTAAAAATGAATTAAACTAAATATTAAAATGTGTAAAGTAAAAATGTAATATTACAAAAAAAAAAGTATTAGTATAAGTAAGGAAAACTTATAATAAAGGAAAGTGACAAAAAGAAGCTTAAAAGTTTATAATCTACAACCACGATTAAACTTAAAAAAGAAAAATTATAAATATACTCTAAACTTAAAAGAAAAATTATTAATATACAATTTAAAATCGATTCATAATACTAAAAATTAAATGGAAAAAGTAGTTATGTTTAGATTAAGAAAAATTAAACAAAAATTATAAACAAAAGTCAAAGTTAAAAAAAACTCATATTTTAGTTTAAAATAAATAAATTAAACAATATATTACAATCATAAAAAGAAAAGGAATAAAATCCAAATTTTATTAAAAAATATGTTTTAATTTAAAATTAAGAAATTAAACAATAGATTACAATCCTAAAAACTAAAGTTTTAAAAAAGGAAAGAACAATTAATAATTCTTAAAAAAATCACACACTTAAAAAGAAATACAATCCTAAAAAGAAAAAAAATTTCATTCATCGACTCTAGATAACCAAATTGATACCTTATCAATTTCACATTCATAATTCTAAAAGGTAAATTTTATAATTTACTGCCACGACCAAAATTAAAAATGAAAATTATAAATATACTCTAAACTTAAAAGAAAAATTATTAATATACGACCAAACTTAAAAATTTATAATCATTTCCATTATGACAAAAGAAAACTTAAAACAAATTATTAATATACAACAACAGCCAAACTCTATATAATAATCTACACATTTCTAAATTTTTTTAAAAAGAATAAAAGCCAAAAACAAATTAAAAACATATTTTAATTAAGAATTAATAAATATTTTATCATATAAAACTAAATGTTTCAAAAATTCTAATTCATCTGATCGCGATATGTGTCAAGTCAAAGTTGGAAATATTAAAAATCGATTAATAAAAAACTTAAAAATTCGTATTCATAATCTTAAAACCGAAAGTTACTAAAAATAAAATTAAAAAGTTAACGAATTAAATTTATCTTAAAAGGCAAAATTAATATAGAAAAAAAACATTACTTAGTTTTTTCATTTAGATTAAAGAAATTTTATTATATAAAGCTGAATCCCTCAACGAGAGTGTGACACGTAGGATAATTTTCAATCACGAGATCGTGACATGTATTGTTGTTACTTAAGATCGCGACATGTGTCAAAGTAATAATCTGAATAAAAGAAAAAAAATATAATTAAAATTAAGATTCTAACTAAAATTCTAACAATCATGAGATCGTGACATGTGTAAAAAATGAAAAATAACAATGCAATAATATAAACTTTCCTATAAGACAAAATAATAAAAAACAAAAATAAATTGTGTTTTATTTAAATATAAACTAATAAATAATAAAAAATATATAAACTACAAAAAAACTATAAAATTTATATATGATTCATATATATATATATATATATATATATCTTATTATATAAAGCTGGATCCCTCGACGTGAGTGTGACACGTAGGATAATTTTTAATCACGAGATTGTGATATTTGTCACGATTGTTAATTTAAATTTTGACATGTGTAAATTTAATTAAAAAGTTAAAAATGAATTAAAGTAAATATGAAAAAGGTTAAACTAAAAAAAGACAATTTTAGTAAAAATGAATTAAGGTAAATATAAAAAAAGTTTAAACTAAAAAAGGCAATCTTACAAAAAAAAAAGGTATAAGTAGAGAAACCTTATAATAAAGGAAAGTGACAAAAGAAAACTTAAAAGTTTATAATCTACCACCACGATCAAACTTAAAAAAGAAAAATTATAAATACTCTTTATAAAAATGTATATGATTACGAATGTTTTTTGTCACATTTGCTGATTCAATAGCGCACCAAATATAGTGGTAGATCCAATAAAATATTTCTAAATGGAGACAGTATATTTAGTCGTTGGAAAATTATATTAACCGAGGTTCTAGCCTCGAAACCAACCTTTTACCATCAAAAAATAAAATTATATTAACCTATCATTTTTTACTTGGTGTAAGTTGTGTAAATGTCTTGTACTTGTAATACATGCATCTGCCCCTACCCAACCTTTTATGGAAATGTTGAAAATTTATGGTATATTTGGAAAACAAAGCATAAAAATGGTAGTTAGTTTACAGTTACACATCTTACACCCAGTAAAAATTGATATGTTAATATAATTTTATTTTTTTATGGTAAAAAGTTGATTTCGAGGCTTGAACCTCGGTTACTATCGTTAGTTATTGATAGTTAACTAACGATAATAATTTCAAATTTTTATAAATGTTTAACTAATGAATAATTTTTATAAATGTTTAACTAACAAAGCATAAATTTTGTTAAACATTATCATGGTTTTTAATAAAAGTATTTACACCAATATAACCACATGTAGACGATGCGATGATATGAAATGAACAATGTCCTTTGATGTGGCATCTCCTCTGACAGAGACGGGATTGACCTACAGGTCTTTGAACACATATCAGTTAGGGCTTTCCACTATCGGGTGGATCTAACCCAAAAAAAATTTTTTTTAGTGTTGGGCATAATAACCGAACCGAATGAAACCGAACCGAACCGAAATTAATGGTTCGATTTGGTTATGGTTACTTCAAAATAACCAAATGGTTATTTTTTTTAATATCCATTGGTTATGATAACCGAATGGTTATTAACCGATAACCAATGGGTATCCATGGATATCAAAAATAAATAAAAATACGTTTATTTCTCCTAATTAACCGAAATATAACCGAAATAACCGAACCGAAATAACCGAAACTAACCGAAATTTAACTGAAATAACCGAAACATTTCGAAATATAACCGAAATATTTTGAAATTTAACCGAAATAACCGAAAATATTTGAAATTTAACCGAAAATAACCGAAACCATTCGGTTAACCAAAAATAACCGAAAGATTTCGGTTACCAAGCGGTTATTAATTTTGATAACTATACCGAACTGAACCGAATGGTAACCGAACCGAAAACTATTACTAACCGAATAGATAGTAAAATACATAACCGAACGTAACCAAAAACCGAAATAACCGAACCAAACCGAACCGAATAACCATATGCCCATCCCTAGTTTTTTTGATCAAATATTTATAGTCACGTGAATCAACCCGATGTTTAAACGTAAATTACAAAATAATGAAATATAAGTATTACTAGATAAGTACCCGCATATATGCGGGTTTGAAATTTAATATTTTATAACCAGTTAAAAAAAATTAAAAACAAAAAAACAAAATTAGATTAATTACCCGTGAAAATATATAATACATAAACTAAAAAACAAAGTTTACTATGAAATAAATATATACCCTGCAAGAAATAGTTGGTGAAGAAATGCAGTAAATACTTTTTGATACGATTATTGGACTTTTAATTATTTGGTGTGTAATTAACTTACTACAAAATTTTGGTTTATACATATGTGAGGAATTAGAATTATTTTCTTATATGATTAATTTCCTTAATTTAAATGGAAAACTAATGAATGTTTTTTTCATTTTTTAGATTAATTTTTTCTTTTAGGATAATTTTGTTTTAGTAAGTTACCTGTTAAGATTATAAATCAGTTATTAAATTTTCAGATTTTTGAGGTTTTTAATTAATCCATTTAATTTTTTTTCAACTTTGACTTGACACGTGTCGCGATTAGCTGAATTAACAAACATTCAGTTTTAGTATAAGATTTCTTATTCTAAATTGAAATATTATTTTTAAAATAAAAAAATGCTTTTGTTCATTTTCTTTTTATGATTGTTATCTATTGTTTAATTTTCTTATTCTAATATGAAATATGATTTTTCTTTTTATTTATTTAAAAAAAAGCTTTGGTTTTCATTTATATTTTTTGTTTAAATTTTTTAATCAAAACATAACTACTATTTTTTCTTAATATCTTTAAGATTATAGTTTTTGTATATTTTTCCTAATACCTTTTAAAATTCCTAAAATTTTAACTTTATTGTTAATATTATGGGTTAAAACATAATTGTAATTTTATTAAACACATGTCAAAATATAATTGGAAATTTATTAAACATATGCCAAAATCTAGTCGAGTAACTTAACACGTTTAAAATATAATTGAAAAATTATTAAACACGTGTCAAAATATAATTGTAAGTTTATTAAACACATGTCAACATCTAATCGATTAACTTAACACGTGTCGTGATCATGCGAACTTTGAAACATTCTGTTTTACATAATAAATAAAATTCGAAATGTTTAAAAATTTTATATGAAATCTAAACATATAAGAAATCGGGTACTTTTAAAAAAATTATGATTAATTTCAAAAACTTATGAAATAAATATATATTTTGAAGGAAAAATTTGGTGAAACATATGCAGTAAATACCCTTGGACATGATTATTGGATTTTTAATTTTAATGTGTCAAAGTATATATTTATCTTTTGTAAATATTTATGAACACATATTCAAATTGAATAAAATATTCTGCGGTTTATCTTTTAGGTAAAAAAAAAAAAATTATTTTTGCAGTTTATAAGATAGTTTTGATTGATTTTTTGAGTTTTAGAAGTCATGATTTGTTTGTTTAGAATTTGAATAAGATAACTAAAAGATGGAAGTACACATTTTAAAATTAAAAAGGTGTAGATTATTATAGAGTTCGGTTGTGGTTGTATATTAATAATTTTTCTTTGTTAAGTCTCCTTTTGTCTCTCATTCTAAGCCATCCACATCATCATTACAATCATTTATTAATAGACCCTACATATTTAGATTAGAGTGAAATAAATTAAAATTAGAAGATTACTCTTATAAACTAAATTAACTTGTAGGAAAAAAGAAAAGTCATCATTAAAAAAATAAAAAAATTAACAATTGATTATATGAAAACGTAAATCATCTATCAATTATGAATATATAAGGTTCAATTAACAATTAGTCGTGCTATTAATATGACCTTCGATATTTTATGAAAAAACAAAACTAAGTGAAAAAAAGAAAAAAAAAGTAACAAAACCAACAATTGATTATAGGAAAACGTAAATCATCTATCAATTATGAATATATAAGGTTCAATTAACAATTAGTCGTGCTATTAATATGACCTTCGATATTTTATGAAAAAACAAAACTAAGTGAAAAAAAGAAAAAAAAAGTAACAAAACCAACAATTCATTCTTCACAATCAAAATGATTCAAAAAAAAAAATAGCCTTTGAAACTACAAATTCAGGAATGGAAAAAAATCATGAGATAGAAAACTGAAAATATCCTCTAAAAACAAGAAATAGCATTTTAGAAGAGTACCACTTGATAATATGATTTTTGCTCCGTTTGATGAACTAATTTTGGCATAAGTATTCGCCAAAAATATGGGAATGGGATTAGTTGGATAGAGGATAGATTCTTCGGGGATTGGGAACAAAGAAAAAATTATAGATCTTTTGTCAGCGATCTTTCACAAAGAAAGCAATACTTGGACCAAAATATATATTAGCATAAAGGCGCAAACATTATAAAAAAATTCTCTATTAGAGAGCGTAACTCTAAACAATCTAAAACTATACATACATATATAAAGATATGATTTTAAATACTCAAATATGTGCATGCACTTCAATCAGTTAATGTGTAGACGGTCTGATGAGGTTATAATTAGCCTCAGTATGAATATTCACATTGTCATATACAAACACTAATAAAGAAACACACGCATATACACACAATGCAACTATAAACATAAACGACTATTAAACGAAAATTCAAAAAAAAAGGGAGGATAAAAAAATACCATGTAATCAGCAAAACAAAGTTTAGGAACATAAATGTAATATATATATATATATAACTGTAATTAGAATCACATAGTAATCAAATACAATATATAAACACATGAAAAAAAGAATAATATTTCAACATAAATTAACAACATAATTAAGAGAAAATCGTTGTTATATACAAACACTAATAAGGAGAAATAACAAAACACATGCAGATACACACAATGCAACTATAAATATAAAACCGACTATTAAACTAAAATTCAAAATTAAAAAAAAAATTGTTTACTAAAAATATAGCATATAAACAAATTTATAAAACATGAATATAAAATAAGTAAAGATATAATTTTAAATACTTAAATATGTGCATGCACTTCAATCAGTTAATGTGTAGACGGTCTGATGAGGTTATAATTGGCCTCAGTATGAATATTCACATTGTCATATACAAACACTAATACAGAAACACACGCACATACACACAATGCAACTATAAACATAAACGACTATTAAACGAAAATTCAAAAAAAAAAAAGGGAGGATAAAAAAATACCATGTAATCAGCAAAACAAAGTTTGGGAACATAAATGTAATATATATATATATATATATATATATATATATATATATATAAAACTGTAATTAGAATCACATAGTAATCAAATACAATATATAAACACATGAAAAAAAGAATAATATTTCAACATAAATTAACAACATAATTAAGAGAAAACCGTTGTTATATACAAACACTAATAAGGAGAAATAACAAAACACATGCAGATACACACAATGCAACTATAAATATAAAACCGACTATTAAACTAAAATTCAAAATTAAAAAAAAAATTGTTTACTAAAAATATATCATATTAACAAATTTATAAAACATGAATATAAAATAAGTCCGCGCGAAGCGCGGGGATCAATCCCTAGTGAATTCTAATTTCTCACCTCTATATAACCATTTTGATAGCTTTTCAATTATACAACAAAAAAAACTTTCACTCACATATTTTGTCCATAAGCTACATCGCTTCGTTATCTAAACTAGAGATAATTTTTTGTGTAATCGAAATTATGGTGTACGTTATGAAATATTTTCGTTATCTACACTCACTTCACATATTTTCGTAATATAAAGTATAATGATTAAAAGTTAGTAATATACCAGATCGTGATACGTGCTAAATCATTGGATCAGATTTGACATATTTAAAAAAAAATTCAATTAGATTTTGACACATAATATTAACAATAAAAGAAAAAACAATTATATCCCACACAATATCAACAAAAAAAGTAAATTTCCGAGTCTGAATTCTAAAAGGTAAAGTTACTAAACAAAAAGGAAAAAAATGTAAATTTATCATAAAATTCAAAGTTAATAAAATGAAAAAAAGAAAATTTTATATTCGGAGTCATAATCCTAAAAGATAAAGTTACTAAAAAATAGAAAAAAATAAATTTATCATAAAATTCAAAGTTAATAAAAATGAAAAAAATTGGAATTCACCAGATTGCGACACGTGCCAAATCATTCCATCAGATTTTGACATGTGTAAGAAAAATTTCCAATTAGATTTTGCCATATAATATTAATAGTAATAACAAATTATATCCCACATAATATTAACAAACAAAGGAAAATTTTATATCCGAGTTATAATCCTAAAAGATAAAATTACTAAACAAAAAAAGAAAAAATATAAATTTATCATAAAATCCAAAGTTAATATAAATGAAAAAAAAATCAGAAAAATCTATAACCGATTCCTAATCCTATATATATATCTTATTATATAAAGCTGAATATTTCGACGTGGGCGTGACACGTAGGATAATTATAACTCACGAGATCTTGACATTTGTCATGGTTGTTAGTTTAGATCTTGACATATGTCAATTTAATTAACAAAGTAAAAAAAGAAATAAAGTAAATATTAAAAAATGTTTAACTTAAAAAAGGAAATCTTAGTAAAAAATAAATTAAAGTAAATATTAAAAAAATTTAAACTAAAAAAGAAAAAACAATCTATTTAAAAAAGGAAACTTAAATAATAATAAAATAAAAAATGTAAATTGATCCTAAAAGATAAAGTTAATAAAAAGAGGAAAAATCAAAAAATTATAATGGAAAATTTTAAAATCGATTAATAATCAATTAATTAAAAAACATAAAAATTTGGAAAGATTAATAATTGATCCATAATCCTAAATGGTAAAGTTACTTAATAATAAGAAAAATATAAAAATGGAAAACATAAAAAAGAAAAACATAAAATTTGAAAAAATTAATAATCGATTTATAATTTTAAAAGCTAAAGTTACTTTAAACAAAAGAAAAAAAATACAAAATCTACATTTATCCTAAAAAGAAAAGTTAATAAAAAAAGGAAAAAAAAAATCTTAATTTTTCTATTTAGATTAAGGAAATAAAACAATGTATTACTAATCCTAAAATAAAATAAAAACTATAGTTTCTCAGCTCTACATAAATAATTTGGTAGTATATGTCAATTACATACCAAAAATTAAAATAAAAAGTCCAATAATCGTTTCCAAAGGTATTTAACTCTATCTGCTCCACCAAATTCTTTATTCATAATATATATTTGATTCTAAATTTTTATGTTATTTATTTTTACGGGTGATTTAATTTTGTTTTTTATTTTTAATTTTTTCAGAGGTTATAAAATATCTTATAATATAAAATAAAATGTTTCAAAGTTAGTAATATGCATGATCGCAACACGTGTTAAGTTAATCGATTAGATTTCGATATGTGTTTAATAAATTTTCAATTATATTTTAACACGTAAAATTAATAATAAAAGTAAAATGTATAATCGATTCCTAATCTTAAAAGGTAAAATGAAAAAAATAGTAGTAATGTTTAGATTAATGAAATTTAAAAAAAATTATAAATAAAAATTAAAGTTTTTTTTAAATAGGAAAAACCATATTTCAGGTTATAATAAGAAAATTAAAAGCCAAAAAATAATAAAAAAAGGAAAAACCATATTTCAGTTTAGAATAAGGAAATCTTCTTATTATATAAAACTAAATGTTTTAAAGCTATTAATTCACCTTATCGCGGCACGTGTCAAGTCAAAGTTGGAAAAAATTAAAATCGATTAATAAAAAAATCTTATAAATTCTGAAAATTTAATAACCGATTCATAATCTTAAAAGATAAATTTACTAAAAAAATTAAAAATTTTAAAAATTAATAGAAAAAGAAAGAAAAAAAACATTCTTTAGGTTTTCTATTTAGGTTAAGGAAATTAATCATAAAAGGAAAAGAATTTTAATTTCTCACTTCTATATAAACCATAATTTGGTAGTATGTCAATTATACACCAAAAAATTAAAATTCCAATAATCGTATCCAAAACTTTTTATTGCAGCTTTTTACCAAAATTTTCTTTCATGGTATATATTTATTTTATATTAAACTTTATTTCTAAATTTATGTATTATATATTTTCACAGGTGATCTAATTTTGTTTTATATTTTTTATGTTTAATTTTTGTTTCACGGGTTATAAAATATTAATTTGGTAGTTATCTAGTATATATATAAAATGCTTTGTATATTTTCTTTTACAAAAAAAAACCTTCCTATATTTTTATACACAGAGTAAACTTCGTGTTGAGGATCTCTCTCTCTCCGTCTCTCTCTCGGCGCGTAACAACAACAACCGATACAACACAAAACAGAACTCCACGTGTCACAGTCTGAGATTAGGTGGTCGTCATGTACAACTCTAACATCGTAACATCCAAGAATATTCCTTACGAACCCTAGATCCTTTGCCCTCCTTCTGAAGTTCCTTCATCAAGAGGCAGATATATATATATATATATATATATATATAATTAGCTTTAATTTCACTCGCTATATTCATCATATATACATCTAAACATATGCAATCAATTCAAAATCAATTAACAACAAATGTTTTTTTTTATTAATAAATTAACAACAAATGTTGAGATACTTAATTATCTTTTTTATAAACGAATATTGAATCATCTCCATTTTTGATGTGAATTATATTCTAACATGTTTTCTCAAAATAATATTCATTTCGGATCGAATTCTACTTTCTATCAAAATTGGTATACCCATTTGAGTTCATTGACCTCTTATACTAAATAAAAATCATGCGTTTTGATCTTAAAATCAATTGATAATAAACTGAGAGATTCGTATTTTTCATAGATAGTGTTGAATCATCTTCATTAACTGAGGTATATTTTATTAGTGGCAGGCTAGAATGGATGTATACAATATTTCTGATTACTCATTTAAACGTGTATTTGCTTGTGCAAAATGACAAAAAAACTAATGTTAAATATTGGAGTAAAAGCAGCCAAAAAATTGTTTAAATTTTGAGTAAGCTACCTTTTTTTTTAATAAAAGTAAGTTAACATTGCGCTTATAAAATATATAAGACTATATAAAATCTCTTATATATTAATTGAGAAAGATTAAAAAAAACATTGGTTTCGTGATTTACAAAAATGCCATGATGATGTGTCATCACCACATAGCATTTCAATACATTTTTGAAAACAAGTTTATGGTACTAGAAAAATTACATTATATGCCATTCACATTAAATTGCTACAAAATTCATTATATTTTTATTAAGTATTAAACTAATCATTTGTAAAAACTTTTTTTACCATGATCAATTATACTCACTCTCTCCCAATTAGATTATTAATTATTTTAATTATTATATCCACTCTCATTTTTGTTTGATCATATATTTGTAAAAAATTGAATCATCACATCATCCATATAATAGAAAAACATGGAGATTTTTCGCATATGTCATGATTCAAAAAAATTAACATATATAAAATCTTATTTGATTAAAAATTATAAATTATAAATATTTTAACTTTATAAAATATTAACTTGATAAAAAAATTAATCTAGCTTCTCAAGATTTTTATAAAAAAAATGTATCATTCACATTAAACCATTGCATAATCTTAGTTATATTTTATGTCATACAAATTTTTGCTTATTCAAATTACAATCAATAACCTACACATACACATAACAAGCAGTTTATAAGATTAGTGATCCGTATTAGAAATATTTTTGATAGCCATTTTCAGAAGTTTTGAAAAACCTATGTAGAAACTAAAAACATATAACTTAACTATACGGATAATTTATAAATATCTTATCCCGCGCAGGGCGCGGGTTACTACCTAATCTTTTAAGTGTTATATAAAATGGGTATAAATGTAAGTGATGCACCTTGCCATATGGCACCGATCTTCGTCCAAATTGAGAACAGAAATATCTATCCGCTCATCCATTTGTAACTCTCTTCTCTCTCTCCCTCTATCTCTTATAAACACATAAAACATAAAACTCTTATTTCGTAGGCTCATTTACACACGCACACACTACACACCCGTGTTTTCAACTCAATTAAAATCTCTCGTACCAAATTCTTATAGATCGCTTCTTATTTGCAGTGATCATTGGAGATGGGTCGGGTTAGGTTGGAGCTAAAGCGGATAGAGAAGAGCACGAACCGAAAAATTACGTTCTCAAAACGTAAAAAATGTCTAATAAAAAAGGCCTATGAATTGTCAACACTTTGTGATATTGATCTTGCTCTCCTCATGTTCTCCCCCTCCGATCGCGCCTGTCTCTTTTCCGGTCAAGCAAGGTATTTCTATTTCTTCTTCTAGAACATTCCACGTACTTCTAGAATCATCTAGCTACGGTTCTTCAACTTATTAAAGTGTAATCGTTTGCGTATACGCATATGTATACTGCCCCTATCATTTTACGCCATATATTTTTTTTTTCTCTCTTTCTTTTTTGGGTAGTGGAAGCCACAGAATAGTGAATCTTTAACTTATTAGTACGTACTAGTAATATTGAGTTTTTTTTCTTATTTTATTCTACATCGCTTTTGTACTTTCGAATCTATATAGAAGTGCAACCGAACGTCGACACGTTTTTGCATGTATTACTGAAGTTTTAGTCAAAATTCGTTCTAAAAATAGATAATACTTTGGTTTAATGCACAAATAATATGTTTAGGATGAAAAATGCTAGTAAAAAGGTCAAAAAATAAATATAATATGTCACTTAATTATATAACGAACGAAAGAATTACTTTAGTTTTAACTTAGAACTTTAGATTTTATCCACTTGTATTAAGGTCACTAATCGCTTTTTATGTTTTTGAAAGCTACTAATTTTTTATATATTAATAGTTATAATAATCTTTGTTTTATAATAATAGTTATATCCTTTGACAAAAATAATAATAATAATAATAGTTATATATCTTTCATAAGGTCATTATTTTTTTAACTAAAAATTGTTGTTGAGAAAATATATAATATAATTTTACATAGTTTTATAGCTAATATTATTTGAGATATTGAATAATAGATATAGAAAAGACTATAAATATTTTTTTTGATTAAGACCACCTTTTTCATTAGACTGATTCTATATATATATATATCCACGACAGTCTATAGGAGGATCCGATTGAATATAGTTATTTACATAACATCTTTGTTTAGAGTGATCCGATTGAATATAGATATTTAGTACATATTTGCTAATTTATTTCATGGTGCAACGTATCGATTAGACCATAATTTTTGTTGACAAAAAAAAACTGTTATAAAAAAGAAGTTTTATTTGTTTAAAAGGTTGATATATGTTGTCGCCTTAGTTTAAAATTAAATCAACGTAAACAAAAATTAGAACACAACAAAATTACGTTATTTTATATAGTTATGATAAACTCTCATAATTTGAAATTTATACCGATATGGCCATACTATAATAGACTAATACGAAAGCCTTGCCGAACACGCGGCACGCTATGTAAGAAAGACGTCATGTTTCGATGGGGCATGCAATGGCTAGTGTGGGTCCCATCCAATCGAACTTATCATCATTTTCTTCTTTCTCAGAAATTAGATTTCGAAAAACAATTCTCTCATTAATCGTCAATAAATAATATATAACCTGATAAGCACAAAACCTATGCTACTTGATACTGCATAGCTTTATCTATTCTTCATTCTCTCTCTTGTTCTCCGTCTTCAACGATACATATATTAAAATAAATGCACACATGCATGGTGTTGTATCTCCATTATCTTAATTTTGAATTAATCTCAGGATTGAGGACGTTTTCGCGAGGTACATCAATCTTCTTGATCAAGAAAGAGAGAAGTATGTAGATTCCTTGCATGAATCTACTTGGTTTATTAAGTTATGTATTCACATGTTTTTTGTTGTTGTTGTATATTTCTACATTTTCAGCGCTATAGTTTTGCCCGATCAAAGTAAACGCCAGTTAGTATCTTGCTTCAATTAATCTAATAGTATATTATCTATAATTTTTTACTAAACTTCCTTTATCTGTTTTGCAGAGGCATCCAAAACAAAGAGGTGAGAGTAAACAATAAAAATAATATTGGGTCCATAAGCTCTTTACAAGTATATGATCTATCTAATTACAACGTTCAATATTGAATCTAAGTATTTTATTTTACTAATTTATGCATATATATTAAAATCATTCTTTCATTAAAAAAGGTATATATATGAAAAAAATTATCAGCATTTTCCTTTTTGTGACAGGATTTATTAAGGACTCTCGAACAACTCAAAACTGAGGACGACATGGCCCTCCAAATCAACGAACCTCGGTTTCTTTCTCTTTGTCCTTATAAATAAAACTTCTTCATATGTCCGTGATATGTATACATTTATGTTGATATGTTCTTAAAATCAAAATCTGCAAACTGATATTTTATTTCATGGCTCTGGAAAAGCCCTCATGAAGCTATCCACTCCGATGTCGAGGTGATTTTCCCAATTTTCTCGGTTTACTAAACTCTATATAAATAAAATTTTATGATTGAATTTATGTTTAATTATATTTGCAAATTTACGGGAGCTTGAGCAAGAAGTTTGTAGATTACAACAACAGCTTCAGATTTCAGAGGAGGAACTAAGGCATTTTCTTGAATTTTCTATTTTTAAAAATGATCAATTTATAAACGAACATGTTGCTTAAAGACTGATGATAATCTTGTGATACATAGGGAATTCGAACCAGATCCAGTGAGGTTTACATCAATAGAGGAGATCGAAGCATGTGAAGCTCATCTACTCAATACCCTAACACGTGTCGTACAGAGAAGGGTAACACATGACCTACTACACTTCTGCTATTTAACTACAATATTATAAGAGGAAAATATTAATAATTAAGTAATTAATAATCGCAGGAAACAAGTCCTGCGAAGCACCAAGCACCCAACAAGCGATCCTTATAAGCGACGTCGTTGAGGGGGTGGAGGCTTGAGGGTGAGCCCAAATAAGCCCATATAATAACTAATTCAGCCCATCAATCCAATGAGCTAAGAGCATCTCCAACAAGGAGTTTAGGAGAGGTTCTTAAGCATTTATCGCTCAAAAATTAAAGATTTAATGGGCTTTATTACTAGAACCGGTTCTTGTGCAAGAACTTTTAGAACCTCTAAGAACCCCTGTCGTGTCAACATCTGATTGGTGGGATTTTTTTTTTTTTTTTTCTTATTTGAACAATCAAACACACGACGCGGATGCACGAGATCGGAGCTCGATCGAGCGAATCTCTTGTTGTGTCTCAGACATAAACCTGATAAGGCTTTGTCGTTCATCAAACGTATTGATTTTACCGATCATAACGAGATTGATTCCGTTAAAGATCGAGCGAGGATGTCTTCGTTGTTTTTTTTTTTTTTTTTTATTTTTTTAAAGAGGATGTCTTCGTTGTTGCTTTACCGTTTGTTTCAGATGGGTTATTCCGTTTTGACGGCAACAATTGCGGAGGAGGAGCAGAGGAAGAAGACGATGATGTTGACGCAAAAGTCAACGCAAACGATTGAAGAACACGAACCGGCTGAGAAACGATGATGTTTGTTTTTGCTTATTTTTTTTATTTTTTTTTAAGAACCCCAGTTGGGTTTCTTCCATTGGAGGAACACAAAATCATAAACTTTTCCTAAGGTTCTTAAAACATAAATTATCAAATTTATTATTATAAATATTCATAAGAACCCATTAGGGGTTCTAATGGTTGGAGATGGTCTAAGGTCTGTGTAGTTCAACCCAATTTGTTTATATATTTTATATTATCTTAAATTATAACTGAGATTTTTTTGTTGGTCCGCCAGTTATGACTTGCTGTTGCAAGGGAGTTATTCAAGTCCAAACCAAAATTCAAAATGATGTTTGTTGATTGAATCGTAACGTGTCAAATTGTACTCGTAAAGATGTTGCTGACAAAAATGAGTAGCTCCTTGTCTTTTTTTTTTTTTAATTGGCAAACAGTTAAATTTTAGGAATTACATCCAAAGAAAATGGAATAATAAGATAAAATGTGTCTAAAAGTTCACCAAAAGATGGTAAAACACGTGATAGATTGTAAATACATATCATAAGAGATCGAAAAACATATATAATTTTGGAATTTTTTTTTATTAGCCGCATTTAAAGTAATCTAAAGGGTTACAAATTCTGCAACAAAGACAGAAGAGATCACTAGTCGGGAGGAAGAATTTTGCAACACCGGCGAGTTTTGAATATTTAATCTACTCCGAGAAACTTGAGAAGAGAAACATTCCTTGCTCAGTTTGATGAAGAACGAATCTGAGATGATAAGATGAGCTATAGAATTTTGAACAACTATTTCATTTCGCTAAAATCAAGCTGCATCAAAAAAAGCATCTAGAGGCATCGAGTGCAGTGAATTGGCCTACGAACTTCTCCTTCGACTTTGAGGGAGTTAAACCAATATAACGAGGTAAAATCAGGCTAAAAGAAAGCCAAAGAGCCTCATACTGAGGTAATTGAATCCTCTTAATGAGGAAATTGAAACCTAACAAAAGGCAGATTCTAGACAGTTGTGAATGGTTCCAGGGGATCACAGAGACCATACCCTTCAAAACCGTGACTAGGGGAAGAGGGGACAGTGTAGAGGAGAAGCGAGACTTCAACCGGAGATGAAGCTTCCACCGAAAAAAGTAGATCTTGAAGCTGCATACAACAGTAGAGAACTGTATGGGCGCAGAAAGTTTGACTCCCATGGACACGAGCAAAAAACTGGCCAAGACAGGGGTTGTCGTATCAGGATAAGGAGAAGAGGCCGCAACTACATGGATGGAGGTTCGACAGAGGGTGGAGGACGGGTCCCATGGGTCGGGAGGGTCCGGAGGAGAGGTCACCACAGGTAAATCTGGAGGAAAAAACAACGGCGGCGGAGCTGGAGGAGGAAGGGGCACCGACGGTGAAAAATCCGGAGTAAAAACCCACTGGGAGAGAGAGAGAAAGGAAGAAGAAGGAGAAAGAGGAAGATTCTCGCCGGTGGACGAGATGCCACACCGACGACGACGTAATCGGGAGAAAACCCACTGGGAATGCCGGCAAAAAAACATTATTTCCACCGGGAATCGAGCTAGGAGCACAACGGAACTAACCCATGTGTTTTACCACTAGTCCATTTTTTCCAGTGGTGCAATTTGTAACTTTCATATATAATAGACGTAGTAAAACCTTCGATTAGAGTGAAAATAACTAAAATTTTTGTTTATGAAAATCATAAACAATAGACGAATTAAAACGTACAATTAGAGTACAAATAAATAAATAGAAACACGGGCTGCTATATTTACAAAAAATAGGTTAAATTCTCACCAATTTTCTCATCGATATATATGTAGATAATATTATCAACTATTTTTACCTCCAATTTCTAACGGATTTAAAAGTTGGCCTATGAATCAATAATATAACATTAGATCAAATATATGATCATAAAGCGATGAGGGTAAAATTTAAGAAGGAAAACAAATCTTGTTTTAACGATTGTATAAAACAAGGTTACACTGTCATAATGTATTAACCAGTAAAACAACACTAACACTTGACATAAGAGATAATTAAGGACCATAGAGAAAAAGAAAAGGAGAGATCATGACCATGCACCATTAAACATAGAACATTTTCACTTATTCTAAGGTTTGAGAATAGATCAACGACCTATAGATTAAAAAGAACAAATACTGAATTAGTAAGATGTAAATATTAATTCTTATCAAAATTCATAAAAAGTTATTTTAAAACAAATTAAAGTTCATAAATTAATCAATAAATCAATTTTTTTTTATGTGTGCGAACTATCACTAAATCAACTAAAACTCATAATTAACAAGTAAAACAAAATATAATAAAGAATTACCGTTTCTCGTTCGAGAAAACTTTCTCAAGTGCGGATCAATACGTAGACCGATGCTTACGTACAATGGATCGTATATCTTATTTGCTTGCCTGAAAAAAATATGTATTTGTTATGTTCCTAAGATTTTTTTTTCCTAGATAATATATGATTATTTAGATTGAAAGACTCACACACATACAAAATTACATATTTATGTATGAAAAAGGTGTGGATAGTCAATGAAAAGAGAACAAAACCTTTCTACAACAAAATTGACTGCAGTTGAACCAGCATTTCCGTTTGCTAAAGTTGGACCAACATTTCCGTTTGCTGATATAATTCTCTGCATTATTTAATTATTTTTTGTTATCTTTCTCTTCCATTAAGTTTTCTATTTTAAAGAATAAATTTTATTTTTGTTTCAAAAACTTGTACTCTGCGTTGAGTAAAAGATGATGATTCTTCAAATTCAAACCGATTTTGGTAACTTCGTCGCCTAGATCTCAAAACTTCACTCTGTAAAGTTCATATAATTAATAAAATATTTTAGTGCATATGTAAAATTTGTAAAATATTGAATTGATAATATATATATATATATATATATATATATAGCTTATTATTGTCGTATGAATTGATGATTTTCTATTATCCTGTGTCCAGTTTCCTACTTGTATGTTTTTAGTGAATATATTGTAATTGGATTGTTGAAACAAATTAGAGTGATAAAGATGTATAAATATCTTCTTGTTGTTGCTTATGGGCATTCCAATATGTAAAGGATAATTTGTTGATTGGATCTGACATAAAATTTTATATTTGGAGGTCATTAGTTATTAATGTTGAGTTATCTTTCTAGTAACATTGTAAGCAAAAGTTTCAAAACAATAACAATATAAATTTCATTCATTGCATGAAATAAATTGTACTTGTGGTGGTATGCTTGAGTTTGTGTATGGACGTCTACAGGTCTGAGTGTTAAGGTTGGAAAACCTGAAATTCGATGAAGAAATATGCATCGATCTTTGCATACTGCCATGATGTCTATAGACATGGAGTCCAAAAAGATTGATATTTGGAGTTTAATTAAAACGCATAATAAAATAAAAAATATTAGAAACATGAAAACTTAGATATTCTCTTGTGATAATCGAATAGGTTCCGATTTGGTAACGTGATAAAACTCGAGGACATTTGTGTTATGGTCTTGTGGGTATGGATTAAATGTTAAGTTGTGGAACATTACTAAAGGTAGAGATCATAATTAGTTTGATTTTGTAGATGATATGCCGTGCACAAACCCAACATAATATTTCTAAAACATATATAGATTGAGAGAAACATATAGTGTTTGTATTATTTTGACTACCGTAAATCATTTAATTCTGATTTATTATTATTTGGTACTAAAAAAAAAATTAAAAAAAAAATACAATTAAAAATCTTGAGTTTAAAATTTTAATATTATTAATAGAAATCTTCGATTTGCTTCATTATATATGGGAAAAAGAGATGATATTACCTAGCTGAATTGTTAACCATCCTTAAACTTCGAGTTTCACTTGGCCGATTGGCGAAAACCGGTGGTCCCCGTTGTTGACCATACAAACTAACAGAAGAAGTCTATGAGACATATCGATATGTCTCATACGGCATATTGGTTTGTAACCTAGATTTTGATGAAAATAAAATTCTTATGAAAAGTTTAGATCAATGTTATATGTATGCATAGTTTTATGATTGAATAGTAGTACCGATTTGAGATGAAATTATTGGGTGTTATAGGATTAAACTGCACGGAATTCGCCACCATAATTTGATCCAAATTATAAGCATTATGGTATTGGTTGTTTGACATGGGTTCTCTAAACCATTCAAATAAAAGATCATAAGTAAATTTAGCAATTAAAATTAATATAAAATTTTCAATAATGTACCTAATCGAAAGAGTATGGCCGTAAGGATGATGTTATTGTTGCTGTTGCATATAAACCTATATATTTATTTAAATATAATATGAATTTAAAGATATATTGGTTAAATAAAAGCAGTTGCTCTTAACCCAAAAAGGAGTCAATGTGACTTACTAGGTTTTGAGTTGTTGTTGTCATACTTGCGGTGGTAATAGCCATGACATTATTATTTGGGAAACGACGCAAATGTTGAGGAAATAGTGAACCAAATGCATCAAAACTTTCTTGTTGTATCCTGCATTAATTAATAACTTTTTTTAATTGAGTATGCACAAAAATTATATTTTTTATATTATGATAAAATTTGTAATTAATATTAATTAATTTCATAAAAATGTGCTGGAAGAAGTTGTTCTTGAAACTAATTTGGAAACACTAGTCATAGTTTGATGTAAAAATTCATTGCTTTCTTGCCCGATTTGTTGACCAATCTCTATTTAGTTCTGAAAAATCATTCAACAAAAATTAGAAAATAAAATGTAATTAAAAAAAATAAACCGCATGCTTGGTACTACTATTTCCACTCAAAAAATAACTTATTTCCACTCGCATCCTTTCCCATGTGCATCGAGATTAGTTACAATTATCTCTATAATATTATTTAAGAATATATTTTTGAAAATGAATTTTGTTTTGTAAGTTATTACATGAAATGCCATTACAAATAACAAAGAATAATTGAAATAGAAAATGATATAATTGTTTTTTACAATTAGTGATAAAAATATGGAAAGTATTTAGTTTGCATTAAAGATGTAATCTATTATATATTTTAAATAATAATCAATTCATATATATTCAAAAAACAAAAATCTATTCGAAATCTTGATATATTTTTCACTATAGTTTATTATATTTTATTTGAATTTATATCAAAATAAAAGTTGAAAAATATCTTACTAATTGTATAAAAAGATAAGCACAATAAAAATTGATTTTTTAAGAGTTTGTGAACTAACCACAAAACTAGAGTCATTAAACGGGGCATAATAGAGTTATGTTTTCAAGATTTTAGGTTTTACGGATTAGCCCGAATAATATTTTAATTCACTGCAAAACGGATTAAATAGACAAATTATTCCGTTTGACAACTTTATCTATAATCATGAGCTAGACTAATTATAAAATTCAAATAAAATCAATTTTTCTTAAATTTCAAAACATTTTTTTTTTAAATGACCCCGCACTAATTATAGCGCGGGTTAAGTCCTAGTTCTTTCCATTTAACTTTCCATTTTCCTCATCTGGCCATATCATGGTTCCAAAAATCTGTAACCGAGAGATGATATTACAATCATTTAGATTGTTAGACCATAACTTAAGGCTATGATTGCATATGATGATATTATCATAAATCAAAGGTTGTAAATTAATTTTTTCTGATTCCAGCGATTATAATTTGTCTATTTTCGGTAGATTTTGCTTCTGACACAACTGTGACTTGGTTTTCTTACACTTTCATATGCTCGAAAAATACTATATGTCTTAGCCGATAAGCTCGAAATTTCCATTCTGAAGCCAGTGATAAGGGTTCTATTAACGTCGAACAAACATTCTTAATATTGATAGGCAGATCAAGTAGAAGTATGTTCACTGTCTTTAATCTTTCGTCATATATACGCAATATTCCTAAGTGAAACTGTTCTAAACTATTTTCCTTGATCACCATTACACATCAAAGCATTCTATGTTTTTTGTTGCAAGCATCTTGATGCTCCACCGTCTTAATAGAATGAACTATATTTATGAAAATTTTAAAAATCTGAAATATTTCTACACTTGACGACTTATGGAAAGAAAATCTACAAACTTAATTTTGTGTCGATCTCTTCTAGCCTCAATCTGTTAATAGATTTTTCATATGTTTGATCTCTTCTACACTTTTCATATGGGGAACTGAGCTTGATCATATTGTCACTCATTTTCTTTGGATAATGGGAAGTCAGCCGAATGCAAACAAGACATTCGTAACTGTCCAAATGAAAGGCCACCCAATCCAATAGAATAATGGTGGTTGTTGCGGTTAGTAGTTAATAAAAGTTTTATCAAAACTACTTGAGACTTTTTTTCCTTTCTCTACTATGTATTGTGAAAACTAATGGAATAGGATATGATTTGGAAAATTGGAGTCTGCAACAACATGGTTTTGATTATATATAAGATAAGGCTGATCATGTTCATTACAATAGGATATGATTTGGAAAACTTGTAGCTAAGTCCATAGAATAAGAAAAAGGCGTCAGTAAAAAGAAACATGATTCTTATTTTAGAGATCCAATCCCAAATCAACTTCTTCCATTTTTTAATTTTTTAACATTTTGTTTTATCTAACACTGTAATCTTCATATATCCTTGTAGGATATGATTCCCATGCGGACCATTGCCAATGACCTTAAAAGAACATTGATCAATTCTTTCCGCTTTGACTTTGCTGGCAACGGGTGAATCCATCTTATCAGATTTTTGAATGCATAGCATCTCTTTCTTTGTTTCAACGTGGTAGTGTTTGCTTACTCATGTTTCAGAGCTTCAGGGAAAGCGAAGGATCATTTCAGTATTGTTAGAGGGGGGATTAGCACCCCCTGGTTTAACTCGGTTCGAACCGAGATCGGTTCAATCAAGACCGGTCTACGATGGTTCGGATCAAAGACAAGTCGGCCCGAAAATGTTGGGCCGAGCTCGGAATCTCGCTGAAAGCCCAATCTCGGCTACAATCTAGGTCCAGCGCGAGCCCAATCCGTTACAACAGATAAAATCGGAATATTTCCTCTTTCCCGCCGATCTCGGAAATGGAAATATTCCTTGCGAACAGACCGCCGAAGAATAAGGAATATATCCTTATCTCGGAGGGGAATCCGGAATATTTCCATTCCCTAATCGAGCAAGGAAAAGGGAATATTCACATTTAGAGCCGCCTCAAGACAATATAAATAGAGGAGAAGGTTCATTCATCAAGACATCCACAACTTCCGCAGAGACAGAGAATACAAGAGAAAGCTCATTACCGATCTCAAGTCTTTTGTCTTTGCCTTCTTACTTAAACTCTGTTGTAATCGCCGACTTAGATCAATAAACGAGATTCCGACTAAAAGTACTGTTTTACCCCTTTTTGTGTGATTTACGGATCAACAATTGGCGCCGACTGTGGGGAACTATAGAACAGTACTTTCGGATATCGTTTGATTGAAGTTCGGCAATGGTTCTTCCAGTCGATACCACCGCAGCCCTCGTCAACAGCTCAGAAACCGATGATCAAAACCCACGGATCGACGAGCTCAATCCTATCAATACCGAACTACAGACAACCGGAGGAGGACCCCCTCCGACCATACCTGTTAGAGAAGACAATCAGGTCAATCCATCTCGGACTCTTCAACAGCCTCCGGCTGCTTCGATATTCACGGATCCGACCGTCTTCATAGAAGCTATGACAGCGCAGTTCGCCGAAATTAACAAAAAGAACGAAGAGCGGATCGCGTCTCTCATAGCATCCCATTTTGAGCGCCGAAATCAGATCGGTATCCTCGATCCAAACCCGGTCACCCCCGCCAACGAAAACACGTTACGCCGAAATCTCTTGTCCGACTTAACCGACGCTCAACCCCCAGGCTCGATCGACCCGCCGACAAGAAGATCCTCCGCGACCGGTTCGGAAATCAACATCACGGACCAAGCCGCCGTAAATTTGGAATTCGCCAAGGTCTAGGCCCAACTACAAGATATACGGACCAAAGTCCATCAGGCTACGAGTTCGGCGCCTGAGATCGACCGGGTAATTCAAGAGTCACAGAGGACGCCGTTTACCGACAAAGTCGTCAATACTCCAGTCCGACGATTGGAAAGAGTCAAGATCACATCATACGACGGGTTTACCGATCCTAAACACTTCTTGACCTCGTTTGTCATCACAATGAACCGATTTCGTTTCGGCTCGGAAACCGAGAAGGACGCAGCCATGTGCCAACTATTCGTGGAGAACTTATCCGGAGCCGCGCTCGATTGGTTTTCAACGCTCGAGCCAAGCTCGGTAAACAGCTATAACGAGCTCACCACCAAATTCCTCAAACGCTTCACCATGTTTATCAAGCAGAAAACAAAGAACGCCGAACTCTGGGCCCTCGAGCAGAAGCAGGACGAGCCCCTACGCAACTTCATGGAACGTTTCAAAGCGGTTGTATCCCATTGCACGATCGACGACGAAGCCGCAATCGAGGCTCTTTACAAAGCCACCTGGTACGAATCAGACTTTCACAGGGAGATCAAACGCAATAATCCAAAGACATTGGAGGACATCTTGCACAGGGCGCATATCTTCATCATAGAGGAGGAGGAAAGATCCGAGAAAGATAGGCGATACGCAATCACGAAACAGCCCGCCACTAAGGACAAACTGTGCGTTCCCCCGAAACAACCCGTCAATACGGTCCAAACTCAGCAATCCTGGTCGAACACTTGGGTTCGGTCGGATGAGCCAAAAGAGCCCGACACCACTGAATCCGCACCGTACTGCAATTTCCATAACCGGTATGGAAATCATTCGACCGAAGAGTGCCGACATCTACAGGAGTTCCTGATGATGAAGTACAAAAAGGGGGAAGTTCCAGTCGAAGGAGCCTTCCAACCCTCGAACAGACCGCACCGTAACGATAACGGTAGGAGACGTAACTCCAGACCAAACAAGGCTACCGAGCAGCCTAAAAATAAAACCGACGACGAACAGCCAAAACGGGATCGAGAGGACAACGTGGAAGCTCAGCAACCTCCGCAGGTTCGGAAACGTATCAACATGATCATGGGCGCGTTGGAAACATGCAACTACTCCGTCCGAGCTCTGAAGACATACAGTAAGGAAGCAGTGGCCGCAAAACAGTCACATCAGACTACACCCTGCGGAACGCCGATCACCTTCTCTGAGGCCGACACGGAAGGACTTCATATGCCGCATAACGACCCGTTAGTCGTCGAGACACTCATCGGTGATGTCGTAGTCGGGCGAATTTTGATCGACACTGGGAGCTCGGTTAACGTGATTTTCAAGGATACGCTGAAAAATATGGATTTTCCCGACAACCAAATCAGACCGAACATCGAACCACTCACCGGATTCTCGAGCGAGCAAACCATGACAGCAGGAACGGTTAAAATTCCTATGTATACCGGGGGAATATGCCGAATGGTCAAGTTCTTGGTGTTAAACAAACCAGCGATCTACAACGTGATACTTGGCACGCCGTGGATATTCTCAATGCAAGCAGTCGTGTCAACGTATCACCAATGCGTCAAGTTCCCAACACCTTCCGGAATCTTCACCCTTAAAGGCGACCAAGTGATGTCCCGAACGTGTTTCATCAACGAATGCAAACTGAGGACCACTCCCCGCACCTGCGTGATCAATAAGAAGAAAAATCCAAACGATCCCGATTTACCGCGACGCGAAACGATCGTCCAAGTCAATATCGACGATTTCAATCCGGAGAGATGCGTAGGATTCGGAGCCGAGCTCGACGAGGACATCAAAGCAGATTTAAGCGAATTCCACGAACCCCCATTCCCCGTTCGCGGAATTCCATGAACCTCAAGCGGTACTACATCTAGGCCAACCCTCAAGCGCTAAAAAAAAAAAAAAAAAAAAAAAAAAAAAAAAAAAAAAAAGATCACCGAGCTACTACACATACGCTCGATTCTAATATGTAATATGAACTACGAATGGCTTGATCCTTCTTTCGAAGGTACGTAGGCAGCCCTCACAAGGCGCAGCTATAACATTAATAAAATTTTACCAAGGCATTCTACCGAACTCCAATAGTTCGTACCTTCAAAGCCAAACTTTATGTTTGCCGAACTCCAACAGTTCGTATCCTCTAAGTCAAACTTTTCGTTTGCCGAACTTCAACAGTTCGTATTTTCTAAGTCAAACTTTTCGTTTGCCGAACTCCAACAGTTCGTATTTTCTAAGTCAAACTTTTAGTTTGCCGAACTCCAACAGTTCGTATCCTCTAAGTCAAACTTTTCGTTTGCCGAACTTCAACAGTTCGTATTTTCTAAGCCAAACTTTATGTTTGCCGAACTCCAACAGTTCGTATTTTCTAAGTCAAACTTTTAGTTTGCCGAACTCCAACAGTTCGTATTTTCTAAGTCAAACTTTTAGTTTGCCGAACTCCAACAGTTCGTATTTTCTAAGTCAAACTTTCAGTTTGCCGAACTCCAACAGTTCGTATTTTCTAAGTCAAACTTTTAGTTTGCCGAACTTCAACAGTACGCATTTTCAACCACCAACGGTTACATATCAACGTCCTGGCCAGACGATCTGATAAAGCCGAGCTTAGCTCGCACGCATCCTCATGGTGCAATGGATAATACACTTTCCACATTCAAAGCCGAGATCAGTCTCGCACCAAATTCTCAGATTATCCGAGCTAAATAAGCCAAGTCCGTCTCGCACACTCGGATTCAATGTGAGAAACCTAGAGCATATTAAGATGGGCTGTTCACGTACTCTTAAACTAAACTCTAGGGTCAAGCCGAACGTCCTTCCTCGCAAATCTAAGCCGACTTCTCAACAGTCGCAAGACTAGTAAGCCGATTTCTCAACAGTCGCAAAAACAAGTAAGCCGATTTCTCAACAATCGCAAAAGCAGTAAGCCGATCTACGATAGGGATTGCCGACCTCGAACAGGTTCAGTCGAATTTATCCTCTTCACCCGGCTAAGACCGTACAGTTTACGGCACCACTGTGTACGATAAATTCGAGAGGTTCGTATTATGTACGACTTCAAATACTTCAGAGCTCGGCATAAGAATAACTTGAGAAATAACTAAGTATAACACTCAAAATAAAAAAAAAGAGGAGATCGATAAAAGTCGGATTCATAAAAAGCCCCTCGGGCAAAACCACAAAACGGATACCGGACTTTAAAAACCCTCCGGTCCAAGAGGTCTAGTTATAAGCCCATTCGGGCAAAAGAAAACTAAACATATTACAAAAAAAGGGGGGGGCCTAGACATTTTGCTTCCGCATCGCATCAGCGCGATCAGCCGACATGGAAGCCTGATTGGATCCGAACTCGTCGAGGCCCGGTGGAACTTCATTACCCATCGACGTCGAAACCTCTGGATGCAACGGATCACTAAAAGGCGTGACAACCAAGTCCGCCTCATCCAGCTCACAGAGGTCGATCGCGGCATATTCCTTCACCTTTTCGGCCTTAAGCTTCTCGAGCCGATCGATACGAGACGAAGGAACAACAATACCGTGCTTCTTCTTGAGGCCCTCACAGAAATCAAGTACTCCCTGAACCTGATTGATAACGAGGAACGGTTTCTTCGCCTGCTCTACCGCCGACAAATGGTCCTTTACCTTCTGAAGCCGGACTTGGCACTTTTCAGTGACCGCTTTTCTCCTGGAGATCTGCTGGGTACGACCAGCCCTCAATCGCGAAGTTTCCGCGAACAGCTTTATCGAGAGAGCGTCTCTTTCCAACCCCAACTCGGCATTGGATCTCTTAAGTGCGGCAATCTCGCAAGTCAGTTGGTCCACCGCACGATCGCCCGCCTCCACTCGGTCCTCGGATATGTGCAGCTCCTTGCGAAGCTCCGCCGCTTGAACCTTCGCCTCGAAAGCTTTACGGCGCGATTCTCCGAGCTCGCGGTCGTAAGACCCGACGATCTCGTTCGTCTGGGCAACCATCTGTCAAAATAACGAACCTTAGAAAAAAGAAGGACAAGGAACGACGAACTCAAGAATAAAAGGGGAAAAGGGTTTACCTCAGCAGTAGTCTGAGCCAGTTTCTTATAGGCCTCAGATTGGCGAAGGCAATCGATCGGCGGAAGGAAGTCGGGGCCGAAACTCAAGCGCCGATACGATTCGACGTAATCCCAAGAGTTGGCCTCGGGATCGGACGCCCGACGCCTCTTTGGCACTGGAGAGTCATCCGATAAGACAACTGTTTCTCCTTCAGCAATTTGGGGTTCGGTACTCCCCTCGCCGCCTTCACCATCTTCGGTATGCTCGGTACCGACCCTAGCAGTTGGATCAGCAGCCTGCCGAGACCCCTTTTTGTCTTTTTTCTCCTTTTCTTTTCAGCCGGAAGAGAAGTGCGTTCCCCAGCAGGAACCCTTCCTTGGCCAATCTCTTCGACTGGAGCATTAGGTTCGGCCAGTACAGGAACCTCGTCCTGACCGATCTCTTCAGCCGGAGCCTCGGGTTCGGCCATTACAGGAACCTCTCCTTGGCCGATTCCTTCAGCCATAGCCTCAGGATTTGCCTGATCGGCTGCCAGAGGAATGTCCGCATCCATTTCATCACCATCCATCTCGGCAGAGAGATCAGGGATATCATCGAACTTCATTTTTCGACGACGAGATAGGTTTGCTGGAAAAAGAAAGAACACAGATAAAGGAGACTGCCGAACTGAGAAGAAAAATCTACCGAAATTTACCTCTAAGAGCTCTTTTCGCTTTCAAGTCAAGCTTCTCTTGGTAGGCTTCAGGCCACCGAACTTTACCAGCCTCACTTAACTGCTTCGCGTGGAGGAAAGTGAACCCCGGTGTGGTGATAAGGAAGCCTGGCGTGTGACGATCTGAAAAGAAAAAGAAGAAATATAATTTAGGCAAAATAGCATGGTAAATAGAAATCAAGAGCCAAGATCTACCGATAGGGGTCCTCCACTGAGTCCGGTAACTCCCATCCGGACACTCTACGGAAGATTCGTCAATCTTTAGGAAAAAGTACCGCGCATTCCAGTTGTTAACCTTGCTCGGCTTATTCCCGGTAACCAGATCGGCTTCCGGCTTCGCGCTAGCCGATAGGTACCAAGGCTTCACCTTCGACAGGTTTACCCGAAAAAGCCTCTCGAAAATCTTAGCCGTAATCGGGATACCGCACTCTTCGCCGAGAGAAATAAGACCCATAAGGTTTATTACCGTGGCTGGCATCAACTGGGAGATCGCGATATGTCGTCTCTTACAGTACTTGTAGAAGAGTTCGGGAATAGGAAATTGGAGACCGCAGCTTCTGAAATACTCCTCGTAAATGCACACATACCCAGCGGGAGCATCCCACGGACGATCGGTCTCCTTCGGGATCTTAAAAATAAGATCATCTGGAGCATTACACCTCTCCAACGTAACTCGAACCGTCTCCACGGTAGAACGAGACGGTCTAATGATCGCATGCCTTTCGATCACACGTCCGGTAGCCGATACGGGATCATCACCCTGACAAACTTCTGGCGATACAGCGTGATCGTCCGGACAGGCAGCTTCATCGCCCTCCGCGAGCCGAGCTGCAAATTCCCGATCTGCCCGAATCTGTTCGTCTGGTTCGACAATTCCTTCAAGTTCATCCTCATCAATAAGCTGAGGAACTTCGATCGTAACCCTTGGATTTCTCGGCCCAGCGGCAGTAACCCCGGAACTACTTGCATCACCACGACGCGAGTTATGTCTGAATAACTCTTGCATATCCGAACTCGAAACGGAATCATCCATAAAACGTCTGAGGTCTGGGAAGTCTTGATTCGGAGATCGGTCCCCAACAGAAATAGAGTCACCTTCAGAAGTCATCTCGATCGAAAGAAAGAAATGATAAAGAACAACTTGAATACTAACGAAGAACAGCTTGAAGATCGCCCAGAAAGTTCGAAGATCTTCAAACAGATCGGAAGAATCACGGCGGAGAAATGATCGGAGAACGGGAAGAAAAATAAATTCTAGAGAGAAGGGAGAGCGTTTGGAGAGAGAAAGTACCTTTTTCTTTTCGGAAGCAAAGCAGAAGTAAAAAACAGAAAGAGGGTCGAGCGGTATTTATAAGGAAAAACGCAATGATGACGACTCTTCGAGTTCTGTGGCCAAAGAATACGAATCGACACGCGACTCCTCGAATTCCGCGACTAAAGAAGATAAAGCGGCACACTTTTCCCGAGAAAAATCTGCCGAACTCGAAAGCTCCAAAATCTATTCGATCACGGGAGTTCCGATCTTCACTTTCGAAAGAAGTTCGCCGAACTCAAAATTCGCCGAACCCAAAAATCTGCCGCACTCGAAATAGAATCTGATCAGATCGTACCGATCTCAGTTTTAACCGAGCTAAAGAATACTCCCCAAAAATTCACCGAACTCATAAACTCCCTCGCCGAACTGAGGGGGGGACCAATTGTTAGAGGGGGGATTAGCACCCCCTGGTTTAACTCGGTTCGAACCGAGATCGGTTCAATCAAGACCGGTCTACGATGGTTCGGATCAAAGACAAGTCGGCCCGAAAACGTTGGGCCGAGCTCGGAATCTCGCTGAAAGCCCAATCTCGGCTACAATCTAGGTCCAGCGCGAGCCCAATCCGTTACAACAGATAAAATCAGAATATTTCCTCTTTCCCGCCGATCTCGGAAATGGAAATATTCCTTGCGAACAGACCGCCGAAGAATAAGGAATATATCCTTATCTCGGAGGGGAATCCGGAATATTTCCATTCCCTAATCGAGCAAGGAAAAGGGAATATTCACATTTAGAGCCGCCTCAAGACAATATAAATAGAGGAGAAGGTTCATTCATCAAGACATCCACAACTTCCGCAGAGACAGAGAATACAAGAGAAAGCTCATTACCGATCTCAAGTCTTTTGTCTTTGCCTTCTTACTTAAACTCTGTTGTAATCGCCGACTTAGATCAATAAACGAGATTCCGACTAAAAGTACTGTTTTACCCCTTTTTGTGTGATTTACGGATCAACAAGTATGGTAACTATTGCCGTCAAGCTTAAGATATCGCTCTGTTATGCAACGCTTGCGTGGGGAAAACCGTGAGATTCCTGCAATAATCGGACATAACAAACGTCTATGTTCGTAAAACTAAGGTAGATTTCTTGTTTTGAATTTCAAGAAAGGTAATGTGAAAACTGGAGCTTTGTTATTGTTTTAAGTGAATTTTTGTCTGCAGCTAAGTACAAAAACGTGCAGACTGTTATGAATATCTCAATCCACTTTTTCCTTGAGAGAGGAATCGAAGGCTGGCTTAGTAAACTAAAGACTACTTCAAGAAAATAAAAGAGAGTTGGTTCATCGATGTCAGGAACAAGAAGGGTAAATCTTTCAGCTTTTTAGATTTGTTATTGTTAAAGCCAAAAAATAAAAACATGGTTTTTTGACATTTACCGGTGTTATTAGAGATAAATCGTTGCCCTTTTTTCTTTGCATGAAAGATTGAACATCGGGTGCCTGAAGAGTCTAATGGACCATCTGGCAACGAATACTTATGAAGCATGTCTCCAAATTCATTAAAAATGCAGGTAAAATATCCAATCATTCTCTTTTTGGTCATCCTTTACAAAAACCTTACTATTTACTATACAAGAATTTGGCTATGGTTGGTTTCAGTTTGATAGAGTAACTAATGATTCTCATATAATTTTAGGATCTTAACAGTTCATGGGTCAAATGAAAGAAGTGTGCATGTAACAAAAACGTCTGAATTTGCCAAATACATAAAGAATCACAAACTGTCTCCTTGCAGGAGCTGATCATTGTTATAGGGGGGATTAGCACCCCCTGGTTTAACTCGGTTCGAACCGAGATCGGTTCAATCAAGACCGGTTTATGATGGTTCGGATCGAGGATAAGTCGGCCCGAAAACATTGGGCCGAGCTCGGAATCTCGTTAAAAGCCCACCTCGGCTACCGATCTAGGCCCATCACAAGTCCGGTCCGTTACAACGGATGAAACCGGAATATTTCCCTTTTCCCACCGATCTCGGAAAAGGAAATATTCCCTTGGGTCGACTCGTCGAGATATCAGGAATTTATCCTTATCTCGGCAAGAAAACCGGAAGATTTCCTCTTCCTAATCGAACTCGGAAAAGGAGAAATCTTCCTTTCAACCGCCTCAAAGACACTATAAATAAGGAGGCCATCGCCTCATTCAAGGACATCCACAACTTCCGCAGAGACAGAGAATACAAGAGAGAACTCATTACCGATCTCAAGTCTTTTGTCTTTGCTTTCTTAACTTAAAATCTGTTGTAACCGCCGACTTAGATCAATAAACGAGATTCCGATTAAAAGTACTGTTTTACCCTTGTTGTGTGATTTACGGATCAACAATTGGCGCCGTCTGTGGGGACAATAGAACAGTACTTTCGGATATCGTTTGATTGAAGTTCGGCAATGGTTCTTCCAGTCGATACCACCGCAGCCCTCGTCGACAGCTCGGACAACAACGGTCAAAACCCGCGCACTGACGAACCCAATCCAGTCAATACCGAGCTACCAACAAACGGAGGAGGGCTTCCTCCGAACTCACTTATTGGAGGAGATAATCAAACCAACCCCCCGACAACTCTTCCGCCGCCTCCGGCTGCTTCGATATTCACGGATCCGACCGTCTTTATGGAGGCCATGGCGGCACAGTTCGCCGAGATCAACAAAAGGAACGAAGAGCGGATCACTTCACTGATAGCATCCCACTTCGAACACCGAAACCAGACCGGTATCCTCGAACCAAACCCGATCACCCCCGCCAACGAAAACACGTTACGCCGAAATCTCTTGTCCGACTTAACCGACGCTCAACCCCCAGGCACGATCGACATGCCGACAAGAAGATCCGCGTCCGGTTCGGAAATTAACATCGCAGACCAAGCTGCCATAAATTTGGAATTCGCCAAGGTACAGGCCCAACTGCAAGAGATGCGGACCAAAGTCCACCAGGCTACAAGTTCGGCACCGGAAATCGACCGGGTAATTCAGGAGTCACAGAGGACACCGTTTACCGACACGATCATCAACACTCCCGTCCGGCGATTAGAAAGAGTCAAGATCATATCATACGACGGGTTTACCGATCCTAAACGCTTCTTGACCTCGTTTGTCATCTCAATGAACCGATTTCGTTTCGGCTCGGAAACCGAGAAGAACGCAGCCATGTGCCAACTATTCGTCGAAAACTTATCCGGAGCCGCGCTTGATTGGTTTTCGACGCTCGAGCCAAGTTCGGTGAACAGCTATAACGAGCTCACTACCAAATTCCTCAAACGCTTCACCATGTTTGTCAAGCAGAAAACAAAGAACGCCGAACTCTGGGCCCTCGAGCAGAAGCAGGACGAGCCCCTACGCAACTTCATGGAACGTTTCAAAACGGTTGTACCCCATTGCACGATCGACGACGAAGCCGCAATCGAGGCTCTTTACAAAGCCACCTGGTACGAATCGGACTTTCACAGGGAGATCAAACGCAATAATCCAAAGACATTGGAGGACATCCTGCACAGGGCGCATATCTTCATCATGGAGGAGGAAGAAAGATCCGAGAAAGACAAACTATACGTTCCCCCGAAACAACCCGTCAATGCGGCCCAAACCCAGCAATCCTGGTCAAACACTTGGGTTCGGTCGGATGAGCCAAAAGAGCCCGACAACACTGAATCCGCACCGTACTGCAATTTCCATAACCGGTATGGAAATCATTCAACCGAAGAGTGCCGACATCTACAGGAGTTCCTGATGATGAAGTACAAAAAGGGGGAAGTTCCAGTCGAAGGAGCCTTCCAACCCTCGAACAGACCGCGCCATTAAAAAAAAAAAAAAAAAAAAAAAAAAAAAAAAAAAAAAAAGCCGAGCTCCAAACGCTCGTACACAAGAACCGAGCTCCAAACGCTCCCGAGCTCCAAACGCTCGCAAAAAAAAGATCACCGAGCTACTACACATACGCTCGATTCTAATACCATATGAACTACGAATGGCTTGATCCTTCTTTCGAAGGTACGTAGGCAGCCCTCACAAGGCGCAGCTATAACATTAATAATTACTTTACCAAGGCATTCTACCGAACTCGTACAGTTCGTACCTTCAAAGCCAAACTTTATGTTTGCCGAACTCCAACAGTTCGTATTTTCAAAGCCAAATTTTATGTTTGCCGAACTCCAGCAGTTCGTATTTTCTAAAGCCAAACTTTATGTTTGCCGAAC
The DNA here is from genome assembly GCA_030161315.1 of Eutrema japonicum. Taxonomy (NCBI): domain Eukaryota; kingdom Viridiplantae; phylum Streptophyta; class Magnoliopsida; order Brassicales; family Brassicaceae; genus Eutrema; species Eutrema japonicum. The sequence goes on from BSQW01000013.1 coordinate 10,812,257, forward strand.
TCCAACAGTTCGTATTTTAAAAGCCAAACTTTATGTTTGCCGAACTCCAACAGTTCGTATTTTAAGCCAAACTTTATGTTTGCCGAACTCCAAACAGTTCGCATTTTGGACCACCAACGGTTCCCATATCAACGTCCTGGCCAGGCGATCTGATAAAGCCGAGCTTAGCTCGCACGCATCCTCATGGTGCAATGGATAATACACTTTCCACATTCAAAGCCGAGATCAGTCTCGCACCAACTTCTCAGATTATCCGAGCCAAATAAGCCGAGCCCGTCTTGCACACTCGGATTCAATGTGAGAAAACCTAGAGCATATTAAGATGAGCTGTTCACGTACTCTTAAACTAAACTCTAGGGTCAAGCCGAACGTCCTTCCTCGCAAATCTAAGCCGACTTCTCAACAGTCGCAAAAACTAATAAGCCGATTTCTCAACAGTCGCAAAAACCAGTAAGCCGGTTTCTCAACAACCGCAAAATCGATAAGCCGATCTACAATATGGATTGCCGACCTTGAGCAGGTTCAGTCGAACTTGTCCTCTTCACCCGGCTAAGACCGTACTATTTACGGCACCACTGTGTACGACAAGTTTGAGAAGTCGTATAAAGTACGACTTCAAATATATCAGAGCTCGATACCAAAAACTCACCGAATTCGAAAGTTCGTAAAATCGATTCAACCGTAAGAACCCCAATCTAAAGAGGATCCGTCCTTTCAAGCCGAACTTAAGCAGTTCGCCGAACTTGAACAGTTCGTATCATCAAGCCGAACCCAGTCAGTTCGCCGAACTCGTACAGTTCGTATCATCAAGCCGAACTTAAGCAGTTCGCCGAACTTGAACAGTTCGTATCATCAAGCCGAACTTAAGCAGTTCGCCGAACTCGTACAGTTCGTATCATCAAGCCGAACTTAAGCAGTTCGCCGAACTCGTACGGTTCGTATCATCAAGCCGAACTCAAGCAGTTCGCCGAACTCGTACAGTTCGTATCATCAAGCCGAACTCAGTCAGTTCGCCGAACTCGTACAGTTCGTATCATCAAGGCGAACTCGAAATAGAATCTGATCATACCGATCTCAGTTTTAACCGAGCTAAAGAATACTCCCCAAAAATTCGCCGAACTCATAAACTCCCTCGCCGAACTGAGGGGGGGACCAATTGTTATAGGGGGGATTAGCACCCCCTGGTTTAACTCGGTTCGAACCGAGATCGGTTCAATCAAGACCGGTTTATGATGGTTCGGATCGAGGATAAGTCGGCCCGAAAACATTGGGCCGAGCTCGGAATCTCGTTAAAAGCCCACCTCGGCTACCGATCTAGGCCCATCACAAGTCCGGTCCGTTACAACGGATGAAACCGGAATATTTCCCTTTTCCCACCGATCTCGGAAAAGGAAATATTCCCTTGGGTCGACTCGTCGAGATATCAGGAATTTATCCTTATCTCGGCAAGAAAACCGGAAGATTTCCTCTTCCTAATCGAACTCGGAAAAGGAGAAATCTTCCTTTCAACCGCCTCAAAGACACTATAAATAAGGAGGCCATCGCCTCATTCAAGGACATCCACAACTTCCGCAGAGACAGAGAATACAAGAGAGAACTCATTACCGATCTCAAGTCTTTTGTCTTTGCTTTCTTAACTTAAAATCTGTTGTAACCGCCGACTTAGATCAATAAACGAGATTCCGATTAAAAGTACTGTTTTACCCTTGTTGTGTGATTTACGGATCAACAATCATGAGTTCAATTCTCACCAGCATCAACTAGCTTTTATTATTCTTTCATTCTTCAAGTTGGATCCCTAGAAAGATGATTATCCAAGTAACCGAGACAAGATGATCAGTCGTTCATTACCTCATGAACTTAAATAGCGTTGTTGAGATTAAAATTATTTTAGAATAAAACAATATAAAATTCGATATTAATTTCCAACCTTTGATCAGAGAAAATATGTGAATTTGAAAAATGGTGAAAAAAGGTAAATGAGATTAGTATGATTTTGGTTGACCCTTTTATTTCTAAGAGCGATATGTAAGATTTTGCACACATAGGTCTACTTTGCTTCTTTCAAAATTTATGGTATTGTCTTTTCATACATTATATAGTAGCTAATCATAAGGTTAACGACAAAGACAATGATCTCTTCTCAACTATGTGGTCTAACATGTATGAATGGGCAACAAAATTTGCAACACTCCATTGATGCAACAGCCTTTTATGCACGTTATTATTGTGCATAAATACAAATTAATTTCGATGTTAAGTGCAATTGATAATATCTAAAACATATATGATATGTAATATCAAATTGTATAAAACTTGAAATCTAAATAAACATAAAATGTACGCGCGGGTATTCACCTATTAATTACAAAGTCCAACCACGATTTGGATCGTGTAAAGTCAAAAACCTGTGGAATCGAGTCGGGTCTACCTATTATTTAATTTTTGATTTATTTAATTTTGTCATTCGAGCAAATTGTCTAGAGAGATTGACGAAATCTTCTTCTCCGCCATGGATGTAGCTTGAAATCAAAATCAAAAATCCGACCCAAATCAGAATCATCATCCTCCATCATCAATTTCAACCTCCCGATGCGGTTCCGGCTTGACGAGCGGAGCGAAAATCATGGAGGAGAAATCACCGATGTACTTGGCGCAGTACATTGATTCACGGAGGAGGAAACACCGAGAAAATCACGGAGGAGGAATCTTCGTTGATCATAAACCGAAGACGACGTGGACCATTGATTTTGATTGGAAGTCTGGTGTTCACTCTGTCCACTCCAAGGATTGGTCAAAAGTGGCCAAGAAGAGCCAACTCGTAGTAAGTGCCTCCGTCTTCTAATCTTTAGTCTTAAGTTAGTCAACTAAATTGGACAAAATAAGATATCAATTCTGTGGTATTGATCAGTGACTCTCTAATCTTTGTATCAAAGGGTATGTTATAATATTAAGTAATTGATAATCGCAGAAACCAAACACCCAACAAGCGATCCTTATAAGCGACGTCGTTGAGGGGTGGAGGCTTGAGGGTGAGCCCAAACAAGCCCATATAATAGCTAGTACAGCCCATCAATCCAATCAGCCAGTTATATCATCTTAAATTATAATTGAGATTTTTTTGTTGGTCCGCTAGTTAATTCAAATCCAAACCAAATTTTAAAATGATGTTTGTTGAGTGAATCGCAACGTGACAAATTCTACTCGTCAATATGCATGTTGTTGACAAAAATAAAACGGCGACCTATTTTCTGAGTGGCTCCATGTCTTCTTCTTCTTCTTTTTTTTGGCAAACAGTTAATTTTTCATAAGATTAAGATAACAAGGCAACATCTGCCAAAAAATCCGCCAAAAGATGGTTAAATATGGGATAGATTGTAGATACACATCATCAAAAGAAATCATAAGAGATCGAAAAATAGATACAATCTCGGAGATTTCTTGATTAGCCGTATCCAAAGTAACTTAGAAGGTTACAAACTCTGCAACAAAGACAGAGGGGACCACTAGCCAGAAGGAAGAACTTTACAAAACCGGCGAGTATTGAACATCCAATCCACTCCCAACAAGAGGGAAACTTGAGAATGGAAACATTCCTCTGATGTTTTGAAGCTCTTCTTTCAGCTTGATGAAGAACGAATCTAAGGTGATAAGAGGAACTAAAACTTTGCAATCTGAGAAGACATTTAATTATCTGATGCTTAACGTAACTACAGTTGTAAGTGCAGCCTTCACAACCAAATATTTTGCAATTAAAGCAGTTGCTACATAGCAAATAAAAGTTGAAATATGCTCAAAGACTGACATGTTTGTGTCTTTGAACAGCCATTTAATTCCGCTAAAACCGAAGCTAATCCAGGCTGCATCAACAAAGCATCAAGAGGCATCGAGTGTAGGGAATTGGCCTACGAGCTTCTCCTTCGGCTTCGAGGGAGTCAAACCATTATAACTCACTGAATTTGGAGGGAAATTTTAAGTAACATCCTCATACTGAGGTAAAATCTGGCAAGCAGAAAGCCAAAGAGCCTCATACTGAGGTAATTGAATCCTCTTGATGAGGAAATTGAAACCTAACAAAAGGCAGATTCTAGACTATTGTAAATGGTTCCAGGGGGTCACAGAGACCATACCTTTCAAGAGCGTGACTAGGGGATAGTGTAGAGGAGAGACGAGACTTCAACCGGAGATGAAGTTTCCACCGGAGAAAGGGGTAGATCTTGAAGCTGCATACAACAGTAGGCAACTTGATAAGTGTGTATTTTGCATGTTTTAAAGGTTTAGTGTCATAGGTTTTAGTTCCTATTTGTATAGCTTTTGAATATTTTCATGCATTTGAATCTTTTTTACCCTTGTCATGCATTTTTGAGTCATGTGTGTGTTTCTTTGCATTTGCATTACACTTTTGGTCTTTTTAGATACTTTTGGAGGCTATGGAGGCTTTGAGGAGTTTGGAAGAAGATCATGGGGCAAAAGGGACCAGTTTGGAGCAAGAGCTATTCCCAAAAATCAAGGAAACTGCAGAGTCCATCCGAAGTGGCTGAAAGATCATGCCATATGAAGGATTTTCATTTGGATTTAGCTTCGGAGATCTTGATGAAAGTCATAGAAAATCTAGTTAAATTTCGTTTTGTGGTGGTTTCATGTCATTCGGAGCAGCCGTTTATGAGATACACCAAATTTAGTGAGCATATATCTGTCTGGTGCGCAGACGGAATACCAGAGGGTTTATCGGGATGGTGTATCGGCCATGAGCATGCCGATGTCACATGCGTAGAACTCAAAACCCGGATTGTCCCAGGTCGATCTCCTTTACTAATAACCCGAGTGGCCATTCTCATCTTTAGAATGGTTCCCTACCTTTTACCTTAACCATTTTCTTTCCACCCCTCGTTGTTTGATTGAGTGAGGCCTTTTTCTTGATAATTCTGTTGTGTGTAAAATCTTGTAAGCATTGGGAACGACAAAGGTTAGCTTTCAATTTTAGCTAGTCTAAGTTGTTCAAAGAAAAAGGGCTAGCATTATGATGGGGACCAAAGGAATGAATGGAATTGGGTTTGGGGAACATTAGCTCACAAAAAGTGAGATGAGAAATGGTAGACGAAGAATCCTTGGTTGAAATAGCAAACTCTAGAGAAGAACTTAAAAGAAAGACCCTAGGAAAAGAAAAGAAAAAGCACTATTCATGTTTGAAAAAGAGAAAGAATCAGAAAGAAACAGCTTAGGGAGAGTAAAAAGAAAAGAAAGGGGTCGATTAAAAATGTCTCTATGAGTTTGGAGTTTGAAAAGAAAATGGGGTTAAAAAGAGGTTTTCGTTATAGCCAAAAGGCTTTGGGGGGGGGGGGGGGGGGTTAATGAGCTTCAAGGAATTAAGATAAGAAGAGGAAATGGAATCTCCATTCGGGTAGAATGCTTTGCTATGAGGGTAGAACAATGTGAGCTTAACTTTATATGCATAAATTGTTTCTAGTCTTCTTTTCTTTTGCATAACATATAGCATTCTGTTTTCTTGAGAGTAAGTCACCCAAAAAGAGAATGAACCTCCTTGCACTCACATTAACTAGTGCCAAAAGCATTTTTCTTCCAAACCGATTGGACTTGATCACTTGCCCATTTGTGAGACCGCACCTTAAGAAAGATCAAATGAATGTGACTGATGCGTCCCTGTTAGATCAACTCCGGAGGAAGGCTGATGAAGACGAATCTGCAGCAGGGGAATTCGCGACGATGTGGATGGGTTGATAAGGAGTTGCGATCGTGAGGAGTAGATTGATGGTGAGAGTGGTTTTGTGGATAATTTTGAATGATTCGGTGATAGAGAACAAATAGAAGAGTTTCTGATTCACAACGTGTAATGAAACTCGAATTCAGAGAACGTATTCTTAGAATCAGATTGAGAGAAGAAAACAGGAATTGCTATTGCTTCGATGATCTTCGCTAAAGAAAACAAAGGAGGCGTGATTGGGTTTTATAAATCAACCCAATCTCGACAAAGCCCTAAACTACAGAGCGTCTGAAATAAAACTACAAGGTGTTTAAAACTTGAATAAAACAGCGAGGCGTCCCAGCCCTAAGGCTCCTACTCGGTGCACCTCTAAAATAACTAAGTACATAGTCAATATGACTTGTACATTATTACCCATTGGTCGTGATTTCCTAACTAACTCGACGTAGTGATTCATCTGCCTCGTTAAAAACCATGTTGAGAAAACCCAGTGGGACAAAACTCAACATGGAAAAGAGTACAGGCTCCTCACCTAAGTTACTTAGTCTTCAGGACCGGGTGTAGTCTTCAAAGTGGAGATGTTGAAGACTTGGATCGATGGCAGATTGAGTGATGAGTGAGTGAGAGTGAATGAGTGAAGTAGGAGTGAGTGAGCTTCACTTGCTATCTCCTTAGCTCTGGATCGAGTGATCACTCCAACTGGCTCCAGCTCCTTGTCTGCTTCTGCCTTGCTTTCCATGATCATATCATCCCCTCCCTCTTGAAAAGGATTTGTCCTCAAATCGAAATCTGCAAGATAAGGAAGCAAGTCAGAAACATTGAACGATGGAGATACGTTATACTTACCTTGGAGATCGATCTGATAGGCATTGTTGTTGATCTTCTTGACGACTTCAAAGGGTCCATCAACCCGCGGCATCAGTTTGCTCTTTATCTCTTCTGGAAATCTGTCCTTGCGTAGATGAATCCACACTAAGTCGCCTTCTTCAAAGACCATCTCCTTCCTGCCCTTGTTTGCTTGTTTCTCATACTGCTTAGTCTTCTTCTCTATGTTCTCCTTGGCTTTTGCGTGTATCTCCCTGACCTGTGCAGCCTTTGCTGTACCGTCTAAACTACATTGAACACTTAAAGGCAAAGAGATCAAGTCTAGAGGTGATTGAGGATTAAAACCATAAACGATTTCAAAAGGAGAGAATAGAGTTGCCGAGTGCTTAGCGTGATTATAGGCAAACTCTACGTGTGGTAAGCAGGCTTCCCAGGACTTGATATTATCTTTCACCAACGCCCTGAGGAGTGTGGATAACGTCCTATTCACCACCTCCGTCTGGCCATCAGTCTGAGGATGACAAGTAGTCGAAAAGGCCAGCTTAGTCCCTAGCTTTGCCCATAACGTTCTCCAGAAGTGTCCTAGAAACTTGGTGTCTCGGTCTGACACTATCTCTTGAGGTATGCCGTGCAGACGTACTATCTCCCTGAAAAACAAATTAGCTACACTAACAGCATCATCTGTCTTGTGACTAGCAATGAAGTGAGCCATCTTGCCAAACCTGTCAACAACTACAAAAATCGAATCTCTACCATTTCTGGTTCGAGGTAAGCCCAATACAAAATCCATAGATATATGAGTCCAAGGTTGAGAAGGAATAGGTAGAGGGGTATACAAACCGTGAGGCTGTACTTTACTCTTTGCCATCTTGCAAACAGCACACCTAGAACAAACCTTCTCGACGTTCGACTTCATGTTAGGCCAGTAGAAACGATCCTGCAGTGCAAGTAGAGTCTTTGATATACCGAAATGTCCAGCTAGTCCACCACTATGAGCTTCTCGAACTAGCAGCTCTCTGATTGACCCTCGTGGTATGCACAGCCTGTTGTTGTAGAACAAGTATCCATCCTGCCTAAAGTATTTCTCAAAAGCAAACTTATGACATTTGCCATAGTTCTCGGCAAAATCAAGGTCAGTTTCGTACAGAGCTATTACATGTTCAAATCCATCAATTTTCGAAGACAAGGTAGAGATTAGAGTGTACCTTCTGGATAATGCATCTGCGACTACATTATCCTTACCTTTCTTGTACTTAACAATGTATGGGAATGTCTCAATGAACTCCATCCACCTGGCATGTCTCTTGTTGAGCTTCTGCTGTCCTTTGAGGTACTTCAGAGACTCATGGTCTGTGTGAATGACGAATTCTTTGGGCCACAGGTAGTGCTGCCACGTTTGAAGAGCTCGAACCAACGCATAGAGCTCCTTGTCGTATGTAGGATAGTTGAGGGTTGATCCTCCCAGCTTCTCACTGAAGTAAGCCACCGGTTTCCTATCCTGCATCAACACAGCGCCTATACCGATTCCAGATGCATCACATTCTACTTCAAACGTTTTCAAAAAGTCTGGAAGTACTAAGAGAGGTGAATTGATAAGCTTCTCTTTAAGGGCTATAAAAGCCTGCTCTTGTGCGTCTCCCCACTTGAATCCCACTTCTTTCTTGATAACTTCTGTCAATGGTGCAGCTATTGAACTGAAGTTGCGAACGAAACGTCTGTAGAAGCCTGCTAAGCCATGAAAACTTCGGACCTCTCCCACATTCTTAGGAATCGGCCATTCCTTGATAGCTTTGATCTTTTCTTCATCTACTTTAACTCCTTCTGCACTTACTACAAAGCCTAAAAAGACAACTTCATTAGTACAAAAAGAACACTTAGAAAAGTTAGCAAAGAGAGATTGAGAGCGAAGAACATCTAGAACCGATCTGATGTGGTTTAGATGTTCCTCCAAACCTTTGCTGTAGATGAGTATATCGTCGAAATACACTACTACGAACACGCCAATGAAGGGTCTCAAGGCGTGATTCATCAGCCTCATGAAGGTGCTAGGAGCGTTGGTGAGACCAAACGGCATAACCAACCATTCGTATAGCCCCTGCTTGGTCTTGAATGCTGTCTTCCACTCATCTCCTTCCTTCATTCTGATCTGATGATACCCGCTCTTCAAGTCGATTTTGGAGAAGATTGTAGACCCACACAGCTCATCCAGCATGTCATCTAGTCGTGGAATTGGATGTCTATACTTCACTGTTATGTTGTTGATAGCTCGGCAGTCCACACACATCCTCCAAGTCCCATCTTTCTTAGGAACTAGCAGAACAGGTACTGCACAAGGACTCAAACTCTCTCGTATATGTCCTTTACTCATCAACTCTTCCACTTGTTTCTGCAGCTCCTTGGTCTCTACTGGGTTAGTTCGATATGCTGGTCTGTTAGGCAAGGCAGAACCTGGTACAAAATCGATCTGGTGCTCTATTCCTCGAATTGGAGGCAAGCCTGGTGGTATCTCTTCTGGAAAAACATCCCTGTATTCCTGCAAAATCTCTGTCATAGCACTAGGAAGCTCCTGTGATTGGTTAGTACTAACAAGGATGTCCTTGTACACAAACATAAAAGTAGTAAATTCAGGATCAAAAAGTTTAGAGAATTCACTGTGGTTGATGTAGAGGCTGTTTGACACCTTCTCCTTATCCTGGCGACTCATATGCAGCTGGTCCTTGTAGATTTCACTCGGTGTTAGAGGTAGAAGAGTGACCTTACGTCCCTTAAACTCAAAAGACTGCTTGTTGGTGTAACCATCATGCATAACTCTTCTGTCGAATTGCCAAGGTCTACCCAGGAGAACATGACTAGACTTCATTGGGATTACATCACACAGCAACTCATCTTCATACTTTCCAATTGCTAGCTTGACAATTACTTGCTGTGAGACCGTTAAAGCTCCTTTGTTGTTCAGCCATTGTAACTGATATGGCCTGGGATGGGGCGTGGTCTTCAGATTAAGCTTCTGTACCATCTCTTCACTAGCAGCATTGGTGCAACTTCCTCCATCCGCAATCAAGGTACAGACCTTGTCTTGAACTACACATCTAGTATGAAAAAGGTTCTCACGCTGCTCTCTGTCATCTGGGTGAACCTGAACACTTAGTGTTCTGCGTGCTACAAGCATTTCCCCAACTGCTGCTGGTTCTTCTTCTCCTTCTTCTACTGATTCAGTGTCTGTCTCGCCTTCTGAACTATCTTGAGGGACAATCTGTCCTCCTTCTTGCAGCAGGAACATCTTCTTGTTAGGACAGTCTCTAGAGTAATGCCCCATGCCTTGGCACTTAAAACACCTTATATGGCTTATTGATGTGCCATTTCTGGGTTTAAAATCGGCCCTGGTCTCTTCTTTAACAGCAGGTGTTGCTGGCTTAGTGTCTCTGGTGTATGCAGGTTTGCTGATTTCTCTAGGCTTTGGGATGTTAGGAGTGAATGTTGTTCTCCCAATCCTTCTCTTAATCTGCGATTCAATCAATTCTGCCTTATGCACCAGTTCTTGTAAATCTCCATAACTCTGCAGTTCCACCTTGTCTTGAATCTCTCTGTTTAATCCTCCAAGGAATCGTGACAGTACCATGTCGTCACTCTCATTCAGGTCAGCCCTGATCATCAACGTTTCCAGCTCCTGGAAGTAGTCTCTAACTGATTTTGGGCCCTGATTGAGTCGTCTAAGCTTGTGTAGGAGCTCTCTTTGATAGTATGCAGGCACGAATCTCTTTCTCATCTGCATGACTAGTTGAGTCCAGGTAGTAACCGGAGGCTCTCTGTGTCGTTGTCTAGTAATTCCCAGCTGTTCCCACCACAAGAGAGCGTAACCACTGAATTCAGAGACAGCTATCTTCACCTTGTTAAGCTCATAGGTGCCTTGAACCGAAAAATTCGATTCCATCTTCCTTTCCCAATCAAGATAAATTTCTGGGTCGTTGGTGCCATAGAAGGAAGGGTATTGAACCTTGATATGGTTTAGCTGCTGTCTTAGAGGATCATAGTCTCTGCCATTACCTCTATTCTCATCTCTTCTTCTCACGGTTTCTAGGCTATGATCAGAAGCTTCTTCCTCTTCAGAGTATTCTGGATCAGTTCCCCTAAAGACTCTGTGCCCAGCTATGTACTCTCCCGTACGATATCTTGGTGCTGGATGTGCTTCAGCTCTGTCATCACCTCGTTTTCTAGACCGAGTATCCCTGTCCCCAAGTTGACTTCGGTGAGTCTTGGCTTTAGGTCTGGTATCACGTTTAGGTCCTTGAGAAGAGGCCCCAATGTGTCCTTTGCCCCTAGTGATGCGTATAGCCTCTGAGGGAGTTGGTGTAACTGACGACTCATCTCCACTTGCACTCTGTTCCTTGAGTATACCACTAATCTGAGCTTCAAACTTCGCATTAAGCTGTTCAATCTGTTGAGTGAGTTGTGTTGTCACAGCCTGGTTTGATTCTCTGATTTGTTCTGCCATAGCTTTGTTCAGGGCTGCCATGGTCTCAGCTGAAAGCTCCATGGTACCTGAGACACAAACAACAACTCGCAGTAACTGGCCTTAAATGAAAACGCAAACAGACTTGATTCATGTACTAAATGATGCAGGTTCGATTTGATGCAGATTCTAAATGATGCAAACAGACTTGATGCAGGTACTAAATGATGCAACAGAACTAAGACTATGCAGCTATGCAGACCTAACGCAAAACAGAACAGCAACGACCAATGATCCTAAACGAAACCACACAAATCGCGATCTAAGACACACGAAATAACGCAAAACCTAAACTTCTAAGAACAGGCAATTCGCGATTTCTCCTAGGGATGATGCGATCTCTCTTTTTTTTTTTTTTTTGAAACTAACTAGCACAGCATACTAGCAACCTAAGATGATACATGAATAACACAGCAAATTGACAAGTCCTAGTAGTCTGAAATTAAGCCACACAAAACCTGCAATCGCGACAAACCCTAGGTTTTAAAACCTGCAATTCGCGAAATTAAGGAGTTAGGGTTAGAGAGAACTCAGCCTTTGGTCCAGAGCGAGCTCTGATACCACTTGATGCGTCCCTGTTAGATCAACTCCGGAGGAAGGCTGATGAAGACGAATCTGCAGCAGGGGAATTCGCGACGATGGGGATGGGTTGATAAGGAGTTGCGATTGTGAGGAGTAGATTGATGGTGAGAGTGGTTTTGTGGATAATTTTGAATGATTCGGTGATAGAGAACAAATAGAAGAGTTTCTGATTCACAACGTGTAATGAAACTCGAATTCAGAGAACGTATTCTTAGAATCAGATTGAGAGAAGAAAACAGGAATTGCTATTGCTTCGATGATCTTCGCTAAAGAAAACAAAGGAGGCGTGATTGGGTTTTATAAATCAACCCAATCTCGACAAAGCCCTAAACTACAGAGCGTCTGAAATAAAACTACAAGGTGTTTAAAACTTGAATAAAACAGCGAGGCGTCCCAGCCCTAAGGCTCCTACTCGGTGCACCTCTAAAATAACTAAGTACATAGTCAATATGACTTGTACATTATTACCCATTGGTCGTGATTTCCTAACTAACTCGACGTAGTGATTCATCTGCCTCGTTAAAAACCATGTTGAGAAAACCCAGTGGGACAAAACTCAACATGGAAAAGAGTACAGGCTCCTCACCTAAGTTACTTAGTCTTCAGGACCGGGTGTAGTCTTCAAAGTGGAGATGTTGAAGACTTGGATCGATGGCAGATTGAGTGATGAGTTTGTGAGAGTGAATGAGTGAAGTAGGAGTGAGTGAGCTTCACTTGCTATCTCCTTAGCTCTGGATCGAGTGATCACTCCAACTGGCTCCAGCTCCTTGTCTGCTTCTGCCTTGCTTTCCATGATCATATCAGTGACGGTTGGTTGTGAAGAGAACTTGTAGGCATGAGACATTTTTATTTTTTTAGAGAAAATATTAGGAGTTGCGATAAGCCTTGAATGAGTTAGAGTGGATTAAGTGTTTGTTTTTGCAACATGTCAGTATTATTCAAGGTAATCATATCAAATGCTTACTAAGATCTTTTGGTTTTGAGTTCCTACTTTTAAACCTCTTTCTCGGTTTGTTATTTCTTGTTTGATTGAGGACAAGCAAAATGCAAGTCTGGGGAAGTTGATAAGGTACTTTTGGAGGCTATGGAGGCTTTGAGGATCTTGGAGGAAGATTATGGGGCAAAAAAGACCAGTTTGGAGCAAGAGATATGCCCAAAATCAAGGAAAATGCGAAGTCCATCCAAAGTGACTGAAAGATCGTGCCATATGAAGGATTTCCATTTGGATTTAGCTTCAGAGATCTTGATGAAAGTCATAAATAATCGAGTTAACTTTCGTTTGGTGGTAGCTTTATGTCATTAGGAGCAGCCGTTCAAGAGATACGGCAAATTTAGTGAGCATATATCTGTCTGGCGTGCAGACGGAATACCAAAAGGTTTATCGGGATGGTGTATCGGCCATGAGCATGCCGATGCCACCTGCGCAGGACCCAAATCTACCGGGTCAAAATCTAGTTTGTCCCGGGTTGACTCGGTGTGACCCCCTTTACTATTTAAGTGTTATACACCTATTTTTTAATAAGTTTTCTTCTCTTTAGAGTTGGGTTTTGATCCAAACTCTTCTCTTGATGTTTTTGGATGATCTTCATGTTCTCATGCCACTCTAGTGAAGGATTCTTCACATCTATCTCTTATCTTTATGTTTATGTCTTTTCTTTTTATCTTTCTTTATGTTTAAGAACTAGTTTTTAGTTGGATCATGGGTTATGCTAGATTATGATGATTTGATGGTTAAATGATGATGATTTAGGTTTCATAATTTTAGATCCTTCATTTAGGTTGCTCTCAATGCTAGTATTGATTAGATTTCTCAAAATCTTGAACTTAGGCATTTCATGCCCGGAAGGTGTTTGTGAAAATGTTTGAACCAAACCTTTTATGAGCTTTACATACCTAGCCAACGGGATTTGATGATTAGGGTGTTTAGTGAACTAATTAGAATTGTTTCTTAATGCTTGTTGATTATTTTATCAAAAATGAAAATTTTTCTTGATAAGGTAATTAACAAAGTGATTAGCGCCATGGAAATGGATTAGTCATATTTTTGAATTCCATGTTCTAGGAATGTGACTTAATTCGATATTTGACAACGTCCTTTGATTATTAGATCGTTCTTATGATAGTTATAGTTAAACTCATGGTCCAATGATTTTATCTTGTTTTAATTCTTACATTTTACTTTTTCGTTTGTAAACTTAAAAACCTAAAAAGAATTGCTCTAGATTAAGAAGTTTCTTGCATTTTTAGTGCTTCAATCTTAACCTCATATGGATTGACATCTCAAGTGCTACAATGACATGAGTACACTTCGATAATTGAAATCAAAAATATCCTTTATCAGTACACTTGGATAATTGAAATCAAAAATATTGACATCTCAATTTTGTTTTTTTCCCGTTATTTCTACTTATTGAGATTTTGTGGAAAAAAATTATGGATTTGTTATTCGTCACAAGGCATTGTAATATTCAATTGTCTGGATCCGGCGTCCATGGTGCTTGACGCAATCGATGGTTCGAACCACACTCCGTCATCAGGGGAATTAGTTGATGTAAGGAGGGTTTTTTCGTTTTGTTAATGGGAGATCTGATTGAGATCGATGCGAATATCAAAGTTGATACGAGATAGAGAAGTTTTGTTAATGGAATCTTTGATTGAGATCGATTTCATGATTTTTTCAATTGATTTGGAGATTTTCATATTTAAACTGGATTTGAGGTCGGTCGGGTTTACAGATCAATTTGTGTTCGGGTCAGGTTTTTAATTTGGTATGGTATCCAGTTTAAGTGGTTTTGTATCAGGTTTAGTTCACAAACCATTCAAACCAACGATTATGGGTAAATATGTTTCGAACTTTTCAATTGAGGGGCATACGTTTTTAACTTTTAAATCATGGGGATCTAAGCCGAGGTCGAATCTTTGGGTGAATATGTTACTATATGATACTTCCGGAAGGGGAATATGTCGTTTATCCTAAGAAGAGATTATAAATTATTTTTTTTAATAAAGTGAGAGATTAGAAATGTTATTGTTATTTGAATTTGAATAACATGTGTGATTAACTAGAGTCATAGGAATACTTCATATTGCGCAGTTTGTAATTGTTTTTTTTTGTTAACTAGGAGGGGTTCGAGTCTATGTCCTAATTTTTTCTTGGTTTGAGATCGGCCTTTATTAATACTTTATGACATGGCATAAAACATTATTTCCACTGAGAATCGAACTAGGAGCACAACGGAACTAATACATGTGCTTTACCACTAGTCCATTTTATTCAGTGGTACAGTTTGTAACCTTCAGAAACAATCGACGAATTAAAACATACGATTATAGTGAAATTAAATAATTTTGTTTAACTTTCAGAAACAATCGACGCATTAAAACGTACGATTAGAGAATAAGAATATATATATATACGGGCTGCTATATCTAAAAAACATGTTAAATTTTCACCGATTTTCTCATCGATATATCTGTAGATAATATTATCGACTATTTTTACCATCAATTTCTAACGGATTTAAAAGTTGGCATATGATTCAATAATATAACATTAGATCAAAGATATGATCATAAAGCGGCGAGGATAAACTTTGATAAGGAAAACAAATCTTGTTTTAACGATTGTATAAGACAAGGTTACAATGTCATAATGTATCAACCATTAAAACAACACGAAATTAAAACTTGACATAAGAGATAACTAAGGACCATAGAGAAAAACAAAAGGAGATTCCATGACCATGCACCATTAAACATAGAACCCTTTCACTTTTGAGCATAGATCAACGACCTATAAATTAAAATGAACAAATACTGAATTAGTAAGATGTGAATATTAATTCTTATCAAAATTCATAAAAAGTTATTTTAAAACCAATTAAGTTTCATAAATTAATCAATAAATCAATTTTGTTTTGTGTGAACTATCAATAAATCAACTAAAACTCATAATTAACCAATAAAACAAAAATATAATAAAGAATTACCGTTTCTCGTTCGAGAAAATTTTCTCAAGTGGGGATCAATACGAAGATCAATGCTTTCGTACAATGGATCGTATATCTTATTTGGTAGCCTGAACAAAATATGTATTTGTTATGTTCCTAAGAAATTTTTTTTTCTAGATAACATATGATTACTTAAATTGAAAGACTCGCACAAATACAAAATTACATATTTATATATGAAAAGGTGTGGATAGTCAATGGAAAGAGAGAGAAAAAACCTTTCTACAGCTAGATTGACTGCAGTTGAACCAACATTTCCGTTTCCTGATATAATTCTCTGCATTATTTAATTAATTTTTGTTATCTTTCTTTTCCATTAAGTTTTCTATTTTAAATAATAAATTTTATTTGTGTTTCAAGAACTTGTACTCTGCGTTGAGTAAAAGATGATGATTCTTCAAATTCAAACCGACTTTGGTAACTTCGTCGCCTATATCCCAAAACTCCACTCTGTAAAGTTCATATAATTAATAAAGTATGTTATTGTCATATGAATTGATGATTTTCTATTTTTCGGCCTCCAATTCCCTACTTGTATGTTTTTGGTGAATATATTGTAATTGAATTGTTGATACAACTTAGAGTGATAAAGATGTATACATATATTGTTGTTGTTGTTTATGAGCATTCCAATATGTAAAGGATAATTTGTTGATTTGCTCTGACCTCAAATTTTCTATTTGCAGGTCATTAGTTATTAATGTTTAGTTATCTTTCTAGTAACATTGTAAGCAAAAGTTTCAAAACAATAATAATATAAATTTTATTCATTGCATGAAATAAATTGTACCTGAGGAGGTATGATTGAGTTTGTGTATGGACGTCTACGGGCATGAGTGTTAAGGTTGGAGAACCTAAAATTCGATGAAGACGGATGCACTGGTATTTGCATATTGCCATGATGTCTATAGAAATGAAGTCCACAAAGATAGATATGTGGAGTATAATTAAAACACAGAAAAAAATAAAAAAAATATTAGAAACATGAAAACTTAGTTTTTCTCTTGTGATAATCGAATAAGTCCCGATTTGATAACGTGATAAAACTCGAGGACGTTTGAGTTATGGTCTTATGGGTATGGATGAAATGTTACGTTGTGGAACATTATTAAAGGTAGGGATCATAATTAGTTTGATTTTGTAGAGGATATGTCATGCACAAACCCAACATAATATTTCTAAAACATATATATATATATATATATATATATATATATCAATGTTCTAAAAAGCGGTCTAGGCGGCCGCCTAGGTGGTGCCTAGGTGCTAGGCGTCCATAGACCATGGAGATTACCTTCTAAGCGTTGGCATTAAGCGTTATTGTTATTAAGCGGTTCTAGGCGGTCCTAGGCGGCTCTACGCGGTCCTAGGCGACTCTAGACGGTCCTAGGCGGTTGTAGGCGGTTCTTCAAAATTCTTAATCAATTAATATTTGTTTTTTTTGTTCGGTGCAGTTTTTGAATTTTTAACTACATTTAATTAGATCTATAAGTTTTAATTTCATAAATACATATTATAAAATTTTATATATTATTTTCTTATGAATATAGTGAATGTTTTTCTCTAATTTTTATTTATGATTTAATATTTTTGATTTTCCAAATGGATGTTTTTGTCTAATTCGAATTTATAATAGTTTTTAATGTCTTAGATTTGATATTTATAATATTTTTTTTGTTTTTGTGTGTAATTTGAACTTTAAATCTATGTTTAAGATATATAATATTTAATATTTATTATTTATGAACTAGCTATAGTATTTTATATGCTGCATTCTATAAAAATATATATAATATATTGATTTATTTTGTAAATGCCTAAGAATCGTCTAGGCTCCGACTAGACGTTTTAGACGCTAGGTGTTGTATCACCGCCCGCTTAGCGCCTAGCGCTTTCTTGAACACACATATATATATATATATATATATATATATATATATATATATATATATATATATATATTGAGAGAAGCATATAGTGTTTGGATTATGTTGACTACCGTAAATTATTTAATTCTAATTTATTATTATTTGGTACTATAAATAAAATTGAAAAAAGAAAATACAAGTAAGAACTTGAGTTTAAATTTTTAATATTATTAATAGAAATCTTTGATTTGCTTCATTATATATGGGAAGGAGAGATGATCTTACCTAGATGAATTGTTAACCATCCTTAAATTGCGAGGTTCACCTGGCCGATTGGCTAAAATCGATGGGGGTAGTTGCTGACCATACAAGCTAACAGAAGAAGTGTATGGGACATATCGATATGTCTGATACGGCAGGTTGGTTTGTGACCTACATTTTGATGAAAATAATATTCTTATAAAAAGTTTAGATCAATGTTATATGTACGCATAGTTTTAGGATTGAGTATTAGTACCGATTTGAGATGATGAAATTGTTAGGTGTTATAGGACTAGACTGCTTGGAATTTTCCACCATAATTTGTTCCAAATCATAAGCATTATGATATTGGTTGTTTAACATGGGTTCTCTAAACCATTCAGATAAAAGATGCTAAGTAAATTTAACAATTAAAATTAATATGAAATTTTTAATAATGTACCTAATCGAAAAAGTATGACTGTAAGGATGATGTTGTTGTTGTTGTTGCATATAAACCTATATATTTATTTAAATATAATATGAATCTAACGATATATTGGTTAAATAAAAGTAGTTGCTCTTAGCCCCAAAAAATGAGTCAATGTGACTTACTAGGTTTTGAGTTGTTGTTGTCATACTTGCGGTGATAATAGCCAGGACATTATTATTTGGGAAACGGCGTAAATTTTGAGGAAATAGTGAACCAAATGCATCAAAACTTTTTTGTTGTATCCTGCGTCAATTAATAACTTTTTTTTAATTGAGTCTGCACAAAAATTATATTTGTATATTATGATAAAAATTGTAATTAATATTAATTAATTTCATACAAAGGTATTGGAATAAGTTGCTCTTGAAGATGATTTAGAAAATCATGAGAACTAGTCATTGTTGGATGTAAAAATCCATTGCTTTCTTGCTCGACTTGTTGACCAATCTCTATTTGGTTCTGAAAAATCATTCAACAAAAATCATAAAATAAAATGTAGTTAAAACAAATTAAACCCTCTCTCAAAATATTGTGTACCATTGTAAAAGCACTTGATTCTTGAATGTAATTCAACATGGATTGACTGAAGAAATATTGTTCACTCTCATTTAATAGATCTTCATGTAACCAAGTCTCATGTGAATTGCCTAGTTGTTGTTGTTGTTGTTGTTGTTGGACTTGATGTTGGTATTGTTGTTGTTGTTGTTGGGCTTGATGTTTGTGTTGTTGTTGCTGGTAACATAAAATACAAAAGAAATAATTGAATTATTAGCATATTATCACTATACAAAAAAAAAATTGAATTGCGTTGTTTTGTTTAGATTTTTTTGTCTATATTACATTAAGTGTAATAATATACCATTTCAAGTAGATTTTGTAGTAGTGTTGATGTCTCTTGATATGGGATTAGATTTTATTGTTGAAAGGTACAAAAAATTACTTTCATTTGTTGTAGAGACATAGGTCAATCCAATAGACTCTTTATAAGTTTTTTCCATTTTTACTGTTAAGAAATTTTGCAGACTATCCAGTATATCTATCATTCATATCCAGGAATTTTGCAGACTATCCAATATATCATTCATATCCAACATTTTGACCATGCATTAACAAATCACAATAAATATACATATATAGAGAAAACTCAACCGTGAAAGACGAAAGAAAAAATATACCATTGACGGATTACATGGCTCAAGCGATTCGGAAAATAATAAAAGACTCAACATCGCCGCTTCATCATCGAACATATCGCCATCAAAAGACATGTTTATCGGTTATCCTGATTAGAAGAACGATATCCCTTATATATTAAATGAGAGGACGAGAGAAAAAAAAACCTAAATCAAAAATTCTTACGTGGAGAAATTAATAATTACATTTGGACTTAAAGAGGAAATTTTTTTTTGCTGTCCAAAAATCATTGATTTTGTTTTGACAAAAAAAGGTAAAGTTATGATATATTTGTAAGTTGTAACTAATACAGCTGTAAGGTATCTAACTTTTCCTTATAAGATATGAAATAATGTGAGTTATGCAAGGAAAAAAATCTAGGGATAATATGTCCCATGCATCCACTAACAAGTTCCAAGTGTTTTAGCTTCTACTGCTTATCTAGATTTTGTGGGTTTTACCCTTTTAAAGGATATTGCCACGTTAGTACGTTACAACACGCTAATCTTATTTAAAATTAAATAGGTAAGTTTTAGAAATAAAATAATTTTGAAGAATCCATTAATATTGTTAATTATAAACTTTTTTAAATTTATAATCGATGGAAATGTATCATTGTTTGTTGGACAACAAATTATTTTTATTTTCACGACTTTTTAGTAGGATGTGATATATAACAGGTTCATAAACTTTTTGTTCAACTAGCCGTTTCAAAAATCAAAATCTAGTTATTATTACAATAATTATCAAATTTTAATTTTGAAGCCTAAAAATTTGAGCTTTCTAAGAAACAATAAAAAAATATGCTTTTATCTTACATAAAACTGTTTGAAGGTGACCTAATTTTTTTTCTTGAATTAGATGTATGAATGAGATTATTCGGATTAATCACCCTTAATTAGTCATGTTGGAATGAGATTATTCGGATTAATCACCCTTAATTAGTCATGTTGGTATGTGTAATCACATATGGTCTACTTTCTTTTGATTTGTTTGACAAAAAATAATTCAAGTACTAACCTTATTTTTTTGTGCAACTCTTTCGTTAAGTTATAATCAAATGTGAACAACCATCCCTCTAAGGGTATGTTTGGCTAAAGATTTAAGGGTATGTTTGGCTAAAGAGTTAGCTCTAACATTAGCAGCTCTTGGGATAAAGTTAAACTAAATAAAGATAAACAAAGCAGAACATAATGCAATATCCCCAAAGATCCCATGTATTGCCGAAATAGGTGAGCCTTAATTGATCGCTCACATCAACTGCTGTGAGTAAGAATTGATGATCACGCTCTTGAAGTTTAGGGCTGATACTTGGAGAATTGCCGCTCTTACAGCCATAGCTTATGCCGTTAGCGTTGAATGAACGTTTGAGGAAGCAGAGGAGTGATCGGAGATTCGGCCATGACCCTTATCAAAAGTCCAGCCCACGCCAGCCGCATCAATATCGGCTCTCCACGCCACATATGTGCAGCAGATTGTAGTCCCTTCCCTGCATGAATTTGGACTTTGGGTACGAATCATTTATCTCGGGACAATTAGATTCGGTTTAAGATCATGAGGTATGCCCCATTCATGTGCATCCTGGATAGCTCTAAGGATAGTTTCCGCCACCGAGAAGCTTATGTTACTAAAGGTTCTCTGATTTTTGGAGATCCAAAGAGCCCAACGGATCCATGGAAAGAGTGATCCTTTGTCAAGGCCGATCGGCGGAAGGGTAATCGTCTCTGACTTCCGCAAGACCAGAGATTAATCATGGCAACTGCGATGAGTCGAAATCAACTGTAAAAGGAGTTGCATGCCAAACCTTTTGAGCATACAGATAGAGGAAGAGCATATGGAGAATGGACTCGGAGCCGTCACATATGCAACATTTCAAAGATTCATATATATATTCCCACTATTAATTGTTCCCCAACAGATAACGCCCCTTGAAGAGCTTTCCAAATGAAAAGTTTAACCTTCAGAGAAGTGTTTAACTTCCAAACTTGCTAATTCCAGTCCACTGATAGGGTAGAATTTTGAATCGGTCTCGTCTCTTGAGCTTTTAACACAGCTAGATACCAAAATTTTGTAGAATAATCTCAAGATGGATTCTTAAGCCATATTCTTTTATCCCTTGCTCTTAGAATACTTGGCTTGATAGATATGATGAGTTTTTGTGGCACGAGAGAATCTGATCGATTTTCTCAATATCCCAAGAAGATGTTTGCGGATGAATTAGATCACTAACCAAAAGATGTTGTAATGACTCAGGTAGAGGTCCCATAGGCTGAATCTTCTCCTCCGTAGACAGCCACACATCATTCCAAAAGTTAATTGAAGATCCATCACCTAGAGCCCAGCCTAGTTGTTTGGTTAGTAAATCCTTGCCGATAATTACACTCCTCCACCCATGTAAAGCTGATGACGGAACTGATAAGCTCAAATTAATACCCTAAAAGTACTAAAGCTTTGTCGATTGTAATACTTAGGGATCGAATCCACAGAGACTCAAGAAAACACACAATAGATTATATAGATGAAAATTAAGCTAATTGATCAAGGGAATTGAAAGCAAATACGTAAATTAAACTGTTGTAAATTCGATGGGAGAAAGATAGGTTTAGGGTATTTCTCAGGAAATCAATGAATGCAGATAAACTAATATATCAGGGTTCAGGTTATGCACGGTTCTTGAACTCAAATCACTAAAGTATAATTAACCAACTCTCGTTGCAAGAATTATCTAAGCCTAAATCCTAGAATTCCAAATCTCTTTGCGAATCCTAAAGTTTAAACCAGCATTTAGTTCAAGTTTGATTTGTTCACAAAACAACTAAACCAAATCTCTTTGCGAATAGTTATTTTGCTCACTCTAAGTTCTATCAGGTTTCTCAATTGCAATCTCGTGCCTAATCGATTAACCTAAGATCTAAGTTCCAGGTGATCAATCTAGAAGTAGCTTTGAGAACAACCTAAGGTGAAGAACTAATTCAGATTATGAACCCTAATCAACAATTCAACCTAGCATTCAAAGAAATCCCTTATGAGAGCCCTAAACCTAACAAGAGATCTACTCAGACATGGAGATTGCAACAATAAACATGACTGAATAAATACTCGAATAAATAATAAAGAAGAGAGTAAAAAAAGGGTTCGAAATCTTCTCTCGGACGAACAGAGTTTCAGACTTGTCTCCCTTCCAAAGCTCTCTCACAAAACCAAAGTAAAATAAAGCATAGCCATCAAAGTGGCTGTAAAATCCTAATAAATAACCTAAGTCATGTTTTGGGGCTTCTTGTAAATAATAAAGTCTTCTGGGGTAATTTGCAGTTCCTTAAATCTTCAAATAAGTAGCAATTCTTCTGTTTCTTCGACGGGTATCGATCGATACAATAAGTGTATCGATCGATACTCAGGCATCAAATCGGCGTCTCAGCTACATGATCTCTGCTTGACTCCAACAAGCTCCAGAATGCTTCAATATCTCCAATAATGCTCCAAACGTACCTAAAACCTGAAAAGACTCTAAAAGACTACAGAATAATAGAAATACTCCATAAAAAGGACTTATATCATGGCTTGAAACGGGTAAAAACCATGATATATCAATTCCCCCAGACTTAGCATTTGCTTGCCCTCAAGCAAACAGAAAGTTAAACAAGAGAAAGAGGTTTGAAAACACGGAGACTCACCTGTTCTTTAAACATTGCATTGACCCTTTTCCTTAGTGCTCCACATATCACATAACCAGTTCCAAATCTAACTACCGTGTACTTCTCCGTAGACATTCACAGCTTCCCAGACTACACACATAATTTCACAGCATCGTTCAATCAAAGTCATCATCGCCAGTTTCGTTGCTGTGATTAATACCAAGAACCTTCTAGATTCTTTCCCATACAATATCATGACAAGGAACCATCCATTTTCACACTTTCTGGTATTATTTTCACTCCCCCACACTTATTTCTTATTATATTCTCTCGCATATACTATTAAAGGTAACGCGAGTATTGATGGTGTTTGCCACCTAATCCTCGGTTCTTCCTTCAAAAGTAATCAAAGGTGTAGGCGAATAATGGTATCACAGGAAATTTTCCAAACCTCGCTTCCACCTTTGTGTGATCATTCCCTCTGAAGTAGAATAATGGGATCGCTGGAAATTTCCCTAACCCTCTACTCAGAAGAAAATCATTTCATCTTTTAATGCATCTTATTTATTAACTTGTAACATGGAGAGAAATACCATCACTTTAAACACGTGGGTTCCTTTGTCAGATACGGATGAGGAATCAAGCTCTATGGATATCAATCACATCAATGAATTGCAAAGAATTTGGCTCAGGCTTTAAAGAACTTTGCTTGAAATATGAGTGTCATCTAGTTAAATGGTCAGCCTTTGGATTTTTCATTAGTCGATCTAATACTGATTCTGTAACAATGGTCACTTAAAAGCAAAGTCAGGACAATAGAGTCAAGAAAAAGATCACAGTCTCCAACAGGTTTTGACTCAATAAAACAAAATTTGGACTCAAAAAGGACTGACTCTAAGAAAGACAAACACAATGTCAGCAACTACCTCCCCCAGACTTGAATAACACTGTCCCCAGTGTTATCTAGCCTAAGGTTGGTGAAAGCAACAAAAGAACAGAGTAGGATTGTGAGGTAAAAGAAGGAGTTACCGATCTGGGACAGGTGTATCGACCAACACACGGCCTGGTATCGATCGATACCAGGCTTAAGTCGACACGGTTAATTCTTCTCAACGACAAGTGACAAAATATTGCTCTCAATTTGTGACCAAAGATCCGAAATTGGTATGGTTAGCACTGTTAGATCACTCAAACACAGGTTAGAAGCAACAAGATATCATAATGCATAATCCAACAAAGTTCAAAATCAAAATAAAATGACAAAACAGACGCAAAAGTTCAGAAAAAGGGAAAAAGAAAAGAAAAGAAAAAGTGAACCAGATAGAACAGAGGGCTAATCCTCATCAGAATCATCGTCTCCAGCGGTATGAGATGGTCCTTCTCCTGAAGGTGAGCGTGGGCGAGACGGGACCATGCAACGGCATCGAGAAATGGCACTCCAAATGGTCTGCAGACTATCAACGATGTACCTCTGAAACGGATCCACCTCCATCGCAGGTGGTGGAGGGAGAACAGGTGCAGGAGCAGGTGTACGTGCATGTCACGAGCATCGTGGTTGACCTCCAGCAAGGTCAGGTACCGGCTCATCCGCAGCAGCAGCAGGTGCTCTAGTAACTGGTGCACGACGTCGAGTGACAGGTGCAGCTATTAGCAGATCCTCAGTAGGCTCAAAACGCAGCAAGTGCAGAGTGTCACCAATGTCTGCCAGCTCTTTGTAGGGTAGCTGAACCAGAAAATCTCCAGCGGTAGTAGAGAAGTACCAACGCTGCAGAGGCTTCAGCCACCTCAGGTTCTGCAAATGCTGCTCGTCCATGAGAACACGTGCAGTGGAAATGGAGCAGCTCGCAGTACTGATCCCAAAGTGCTGGATGATAGGTGTGATGAGGCTCCCAACAGACTCGGTCTTCCTCGCGGTACCCCTCGTACTCTTACCTACAAAAGGCTTAGTCTTCAAGGAGACCAAGTGATGCGCAAAGACAGCGCCCATGTTGACCTCTGTCAGCTCAAGCCACTCATAGTCCTCGGCTGGAATGATGTCTCGGATAGCAAGGGCAAGTACTACAAGCTCATACACTCTCATCTTGTTCGGCTCCATCTTGCAAAGAAATGGTGTTGCTCAGAATTCTGACCCAGCAACGCAGGACTGGGTGGCGCACATCCATCTGAGTGGATGTCCTAGAGTGATAAGCACCAGTCCCAAAGTGCGCCCAGAAGCTCTGAAAGCCATAGAGGTCACATAGGTCAGGGAGTGGCAACCGGTACCTCACTCCGCGAATCATGAAGGCCAAGGTACCCTCCTGTGCGTCTTTGAGAACTTCGTCCTGGTAGTAGACGCGGACTGTTGCCATGAAATGACGAACCATGTCAGGGAATAGGTCGTACTGCTGAGTGGCAATAGTGCCCAGACCAATCCTCCCAAGCAAACATTGGAGCTCACCGTCTAGGCCCAAACGACACATAGTGACTCCATCAACGAATCGAGTGGGTTGAACATCAATGCCTAGCCACCCGTTGTAGTGCAACGTGTCATAATTATCCCAGTCGTCAGAGATGGGCCTATAGAGGCAGTTTGTGCTCTCAGTGATCTCCCTATCAGTTCCCTCCCAAACTCGGTTGAAAAGAATCATGGCCTTCTCGTTCCTCTTAGGCCAAGGAGCTCGAGAAGTGGCAGTAGGAGCCACAGGGTCAGCAGGAACAGCGGGTAGTGATGATGGATGTGCCACTGGTGGTAGTGGGATTTCGCGCAAGGAAGCATGCGGAACCTCAATGTTTTCTGATGCTCTATCAATCCATACTCTGTAGGTGTCGTGTCCTAGGAAACCGTTCACCACACCTCTCCGCCAATGTAAACCATCCCAGATCTTGGCACGTTGGCCCAAACGGAAATCCTTGGGTGGTGGGTTGGAGCTGGATGCCTCATCCGTTCGTGTTCTCTTTCGAGTAGACATCTGCAATCAAAGACATAGAACACAGAAAACACATAATAAGCACAAAAACCAACAACACAATGAAAATCAGCAACAAAATCTCAAAGTGCCATCTCTGCACGCAGGATATCGATCAATACCCTAGTGATTTTTGAACCAGAAACTCGAAATTCAGCAAATCCGCAAATGCAAGCATACAATCTTAATGGTGGGTTCGAAATTTCTCTAGAACAACCTAAGTAAGGCATATCTATCCAATAAGTCAAGTTCTAAGAGGAAAAAATTTCAAAATCCCAAACCTTGTATCCATGGAGTGAAAAAGAGAAATTTGTGTGTCATACCTTGCAGATCGAGAGAATAGATGATAGAAATGGGAAAACACACAAAAATCCAACAAGGTTAGACCTTGAAATCACTCAAACCCGTGAAGAAACGAAGATTTGGCGAATTTGGGATTGGGTTTCTAAGGTGTCGATCGATGGGAACTGTGGAGAAGAGAAGAAAAAAAACCCGAGGGTTTTAAAAAGAAACTTACCTGCGCATGGGGTATCGATCGATACCATGGAGATTTGGTCGATGTAAGGTCTTTTTCTCCTCGTGTAACCTGATTCACTAAAGATACAAGACACAAAAACGAAAAATAAAAAGAAAATGACTTATATACAAACTCACCAGTGGGTTACCTCCCACCAAGCGTTTGTTTCACGTCACGAGCTTGACTTGACGGACGATCATTCAGGATAAGAATGAGAACTTGCTCCAAAACAAGCTCCATAACTTGACATTTCCAGCTTCAAAGTTCTGCCCAGCATGCTCTCCACAACTTCCTGTCCTCTCTCTTTCACCTCCGGAGTAAGAATAACTCTAGCCTTAGAGAATGGTTTTGAGGTTCCTTTGCACTTCACCTTATATTCAATTGAATCTCCATTACACTTCTGAGGAATTAAGGTCACATGGGTAGCACTCTCGACTCTTTTGTTCATCACTTTCTTCTCTGCCTTAGCCGTTTTGATGTCTTCCTTGGTGATGATAGAGGGACCATCTAAACATCTATGACAGTTGGCTCATCATAAGGCTCGTCCAAAAGATCAACCATCAACGTATCTCCTGTGAAAATAGTGATGCAAGAGATATGCTTGGGAGCTCTTCTAGAAGGAATGGCTTTGTAGGAAACATGGTCGTCAATGTATGAGAACGAGATCCTCTTATTGGGCGTGTATATAACTGCACCAACCATAGCCATGAACGTTCTTCCAAGAATCAAAGGCGTACTAGATCTTGCACTCATTTCCACAACCTGAAAATCAGCAGGAATCAGACAATCTCCTACTTTAACCAGCAAATCAGGGATTGTACCGTATAGAACTGAGGTGGAAGAGTTCGCGAATGCGAGAATCATCTGAGTAGATCTAATATCACCAATTTTCAAACTCTCTGCAAGTGCCTTTGATATGACATTGACGCTCGACCCTGAATCAACGAGAGATTCATTGAATTCAATTTCAGAGATAGAGCATGGAACTGAAAATTTTCCTGGGTCTTCTCTCTTAGTTAACTGCTTCGTCGCTGGTGGTGTGCTTCTTGCCTTGATGAAAATTTCCTTGATCTCTTCCTCAGTTTCTGTGTAATCTCGGAAGTAACATTCCCAAGGGCGATCTTCAAAAGCTTCTTCAAAAGATATAGTATGGGGAATTCTCCTCACCATCTTCTCAAAAGCGAGCAACTTCTCTGCAGTGATGGGATTCATTAGATGTCTAGATTGTCTAGGATATGGCACCTTAGGCTTGTAGACACGTTCCTCTGCATTCTCCGTTGTTTTTTTAATTTCCGGTTTAGGCTGCAAGAGGTATCGATCGACACAAGTAGTGGTATCGACCTCTGAGCGGGTATCGATCGACACAGGAAGGGTATCGATCGATACTCGGGCGATTGCAAAATCATCATCGTTATCTACTACAGGGTTTTCGAAATTTCCTGCAGTCGTTAAGGTGATTGCATTGACGTATTCATTCTGTGAATGAACCATCTTTCCCTTGACAGCTGCTACAGTTTGAGGTACTTGAGTTTCCAGCATTTTCTAATGAGTACTGAGAGCCTCGATCTTTCCACTCAGATCCTTGTACATAGCATCCATCTTTCCGTTGAAATCCACTGTGATATGCTGTTGTCCTTGAGTAAGCTGTTCAAATATAGACTCAATCTTGCTCTCAGGGGCTTTAGCAGGTATAGGCTGATAAGATGAATTCCCATAGTTCATGGTATACCCACTGTTCTGAGATGGTTTCTGGACAAACTAGTTCGAACCTCCTTGCTGAGAATTGTTGTTGAAGTTTCGGTTGTTGTTGTATTGATTCCTCTGACTTTGAAAACCGGAACCACCAATATAGTTAACATCCTCTACTTCGTCCTCATTGAAAACCTCAACATCTTCAGCAAAGTGAACAACCTTCGTTGTCTTGCCCATTAGAAGATTTTGCATAAAATCTAACTTGGCTTGAACCTCAGCAATCTGTGAACCTTCCATACTACTAGCTTGCTTATTGCGCTCAAAGTCTGCATTCTTGGTGCTATTGCTAGACGCCAAGTTCTCAATCAGCACATAAGCATCTTCAGGATACCTGGTGTTGAAGTTTCCATTGCTCGAAGCATCCAAAGCCATCTGATACCTCCAATCAATTCCTCCAAAGAAGAAACCCATCAGCTGAACATCAGAGTACCCGTGATGTGGAAAATCTCTCTGATATGATTTGAATCTCGTCCAAGCAGCCTTGAACGCCTCAGTAGGGCCTTGAGAAAACTGGGAGATCTTGTTCCTAAGATCCTCGGATCGTGCATCATCATAGAAGTTATTCAGGAAAGCAGTCTTAGTCTCTTCCCTAGTAATCAGTGATCCAGGAGGCAACTGCTTCAGCCAGTAAGTCGCATCTCCACCTAAAGAATATGGGAAGAGCTTGCAGAAGAGGTAATCGTAGGACACTCCATTGCTCTTGATGCTAGTGACCAAATCCTCGAGCCTCTCAATATGATCCATGGGGTGTTCATTGGAAAGACCATGAAAAGGATGCTGACAGACAAGAGTGTAGTATGCAGGTTTCAGCTCAAAATCATTCCTCTGAAAAGCAGGAGGGCGAACCGTTGATCGATTGGCATAAAACTGATCAGGCATGTTGTACTCACCAATTGTTCTACCATGATTAGCCACAACATTCCATGCATTCGCGTTCCCAGCGACATTCTCAGCGACAATCTCCTCGACAACAGGAGCAGGTAGGATGATGTTCCCCTATCCATCCAATCCTTGCCCTCTCTCATTGCACAATTGACCATCTTGGTCTCTGTAAGCGCCAGCTCCATCTTGAACCAAAACCACTGTATTGTTGTTCATCTCTGCTGGCATCTTTGCTCTTCTGTTTGTGCGTTCCAAAAGTGGTAGCTGCTCGTTTGACAGATCAACTAGCTGAGTGCTCTTGTTCCTTCTGGTTTCGCGAATAGGCATACACCTGAAAACAAAAGTCAAGAACGTAAGTAACACGAATAGTCACGACAGGTATCGACCGATACCACTAGAGTATCGATCGATACTATGGCGAACTTAGTCGAAATTCTCAAACTAAAATCTAATGGCGAATTGAGTCCCCGGCAACGGCGCCAAATTTGATAAGCTCAAATTAATACCCTAAAAGTACTAAAGCTTTGTCGATTGTAATACATAGGGATCGAATCCACAGAGACTCAAGGAAACACACAATAGATTATATAGATGAAAATCAAGTTAAGTGATCAAGGGAATTGAAAGCAAATACGTAAATTAAACTGTTGTAAATTTGATGGGAGAAATATAGGTTCAGAGTATTTCTCAGGAAATCAATGAATGCAAATAAACTAATAAATCAGGGTTCTGGTTATGCACGGTTCTTGAACTCAAATCACTAAAGTATAATTAATCAACTCTCGTTGCAAGAATTATCTAAGCCTAAATCCTAGAATTCCAAATCTCTTTGCGAATCTTAAAGTTTAAACCAGCATTTAGTTCAAGTTTGATTTGTTCACAAAACAACTAAACCAAATCTCTTTGCGATTAGTTATTTTGCTCACTCTAAGTTCTATCAGGTTTCTCAATTGCACTCTCGTGCCTAATCGATTAACCTAAGATCTAAGTTCCAGGTGATCAATCTAGAATTAGCTTTGAGAACAACCTAAGGTGAAGAACTAATTCAGATTATGAACCCTAATCAACAATTCAACCTAGCATTCAAAGAAATCCCTTATGAGAACCCTAACAAGAGATCTACTCAGACATGGAGATTGCAACAATAAACATGACTGAATAAATACTCAAATAAATAATAAAGAAGAGAGTAAAACAAGGGTTCGAAATCTTCTCTCGGACGAACAGAGTTTCAAACTTGTCTTCCTTCCAAAGCTCTCTCACAAAACCAAAGTAAAATAAAGCATAGCCATTAAAGTGGCTGTAAAATCCTAATAAATAACCTAAGTCACGTTTTGGGGCTTCTTGTAAATAATAAAGTCTTCTGGGGTAATTTGCAGTTCCTTAAATCTTCAAATAAGTCGCAATTCTTCTGTTTCTTCGACAGGTATCGATCGATACCATAAGGGTATAGATCGATACTCAGGCATCAAATAGGCGTCTCAGCTACATGATCTCTGCTTGACTCCAAAAAGTTCCAGAATGCTTCAATATCTTCAATAATGCTCCAAACGTACCTAAACCCTGAAAAGACTCTAAAAGACTACAAAATACTAGAAAGACTCCATAAAAAGGGCTTAAAACGGGTAAAACCATGATATATCAGGAACCATACACTCCAAGAAAGAGGAGTCGCATCAGTATTTCCCTAAAAGGATGTGAGCCATGAGGAAGTTTGGGAACTTAATCAATCTCCAACTGAGCTGGTCAAGGAGGGCATCATTGAAGTTATTTATATCCTTAAACCCTAATCATCCCATATATTTCAGTTTTGCCATCTTTTTCCACGCTACCAAACTAATTTTTTGCTTGTCAGGTGATGAATCCCACCAGAAGCGAGTCAGAGCATATTGGATTCGCTTGCAGAGGGATTGCAGAACTTTGAAGCACGTCATAGCGTAGGAAGGCATTTCAGATAAAACGCTCTTAAGCATTACTAATTTTCCAGCACCTGAAAGAAGTTTTGTAGACCAACTTGCAGTTTTTTGCTTGATCTTATCGACGATTGAGGTAAATAAATATTTTTTCTTTCTCCCGAAAAGCTCAGGTAATCGTAGATATTTACCAACACCACCTTCATTATCGATTTGCAGGATGAGCATCATCTGATCTTTTATGGCTTGAGGAGTTTTGTTGGAGAAATAAATAGAAGATTTTTGGTAATTTACAAGTTGTACTGATACCTCTTCATACACATATAGGGTTCTATTCAATTCTTGACAATTTTTAGTGTTGGCTTTGCAGAAGAGCATGGTGTCGTCTGCGAAAAGCACATGGTTAACTCTAGGGCATCCCGGAACCACTCTGATGCCATTAAGCTTTCCATTCTCATGTGCTCGATTACACATGACAAACATGAATATACGGATTCGGAAAATCCGCCTGTTTCTTCTTAGATTTTGGGATATTAGGGATATTTGGTAGATGCGTCTTGTCTTTGTGTCCACTTGGACCATATCTGGAATTTTGAAGAGGTCCAAGAGAGTTTTCACATGTCTTAGTTGGAGCAGTGCTTGACTTCTTTCGAAGTAATGCTTGAACTTTAGAAACTTTTCTCTTTTTTGAAATTATACATGTCAAGAGAGTTGACACTTGAGATGGTTTTTTACCAGGAGGTCGTCCCGATTTTCTTTTGGCAATGGGGAGAGAAAGTTGAGGTCTCACACCATGAGATTTATGTGCTGAATCATTTAGAGGACCTAGTCTTAGGCTTGTCAGGATTCTTTCCTGAGATGAGGGCATGCCTGGAAGCTCAAGTTCAATATGACCTAACCTTTGCAATGCCAGTATTCTTTATGAAGACAGAGTTATATATGGCGTCTCTAGGGCAGTCGGAGGGAGAGAAGCTCTAACCATTTGAGCAGCAGTTTCTTCAAATTGTCCTTGTTCCTCAGCTAATCTTAATCTCTCTTTTCTAGCAGTACTTTCTAAGGAGTCAGCACAATTAGAGTATTAGATCATGACATCTCTCAATTCGCCCATAGCAATTTGCATCGCTTCATGGGGAAGATCCATCGGGTCTTATTAGGGGTAGAAACATGGTCCATATGAAGCCTTTTTTACCTTGAATAATCAGAACCCTCCTGCGAGGACAGTAATGCTCGAGGGAAACATCTCTGTCTTTTCAATCCAAATGGGTCTAGGAGGGGGACAAACATGTCTTCTAGAGTCATGTTTAAATGAAGGCCAAGAGAAGGAAGAGTTAGATGATCTCGTCTGGTCGGAGATATAAGGGCTGCTCCTTTGATGCATGGGAATCAGATCGATGACCATTTTTATATGTCCCTCTACCAGGGTGGAAGGAGGAGGCAGATATGGACTTCTCTTTATAACAAGAATAAATTCTTCCAGGATTTTGAGGGTATCTCGGAGGAAGAATCCCTCTGGATTTTGACAAATTTCTAGGGGAGGTTATCACCTCTCTTTGACTCCTCGGATCAGGGATACTCGCAACTTGAGCATCTGGAACCTGGGTTTTTCCCATCAGCTCGGGGCAATTTTTCTCTTCATGATCCATGCATAAGCAGGTTGTACAATGTTTTTCAAGCTTTTCATAAACTAGAACAGCTATCACTTCATCTCTGTTATCAAACTCCATAGTAAAGGAAGTAATGAAAGGTTTAAGTGCATTGATCTGAACCTTCGTTTTAGCGGTCGTAGCTGTGATTTCCAGAGATTCAAAGTGACTAATATTGGTAACAAGACTCAGCATCTTAGCCTCAAACCAGAGATGACTTGGGATACCTTGGATATTAATCCATAACAGAATATTAGATGGGAAGGAACTCGCTACGGTCGGTTCCCATTTTGTAAGATAATGATCCAATGGGCAAAATGATAAGGTCTGTTATCCAGAACTTTATGCACGTCTTCTAAAGAGGAAAACTGAAACTGGAATCGCCCTTGTCTTAAATCCAGCTCCACATGACGCACAGAAACCTTCCAGTGGTCAGCCAATAAAGGAAGGAGGACCCACATTTTCTGGATCCTAAGGTTTGTAATACGCCCAACCAGAGTGAGAGCATGTTTACGGATTTGCTCCGAGTTGTCAAAATGAGGAACTTTGACTCTTGCTGCCATGGGAGGCTCATCAGGTACAACAAGACTTTTTTCCTTTCTCACCTGACGAAAATCTTTGAGACATTATGGCAGAATGAGACTTTTAGGTCACATGGGGAATCCATATAGTGGATTAGTCTAAGTTGTAAGTTTTTAATACACCTTTGTTGAGATTAGGCATGGACATAAAAACCAGAACTGAAATACCCGAATCGGAACCGACCCGAAATTACCGGTTCGGTTCGGTTTTGTTTATGGCCAAAATACTCATTGGATCCTACTCATTGATATCCGTGGGTATCGGGTAATAACCGGAACCGAACCGAAAATATTTCGGGTACTCGAATTATCCGATTTATAATTATATACCTAAAAATATTAAATATATAACAGGTTTTTGGATATATTTTCAGTATTATAGGTATATTTTCTTTAGTTTTTTCGGGTATATTTTTGGGTTTTCAGATATAATTTCGGGTTTTCGGGTATATTTTTGAATTTTCAGGTATATTTGGGGCATTTCGGGTAGTAAATACCCGAAACTGATTAAGATCCAAAAAAATTCGTTTATTTTTCGGCTCTTAAATCTCAGAACCAAACCGATCCGGAACCGACTGGTACCAAACCGGAACCAAACCGAAAATATTTTGATACCTATATGGATCATAAACCTTCCTACCCGAAATACCCAAAACCAAACCGAATACCCGAATGCTCAGAGCTATGTAAGATGTTATCCAGGTGGGGTAAAGCCACAATCTGGAAAAAAGCTTATAAGTTTAACCCAGAGTATAACATTTATGGCGAGATTCACTTACATGATATTTATTATCCATAGATATTGCATCCTCATATGGGAAGTGTTTCTTAGAAGGAGAGAGAAAGGAGAGTCAGACAGTCTCCAGAGTAGGGATGCAAACGAGAGAAATCTTAAATCCCTCTGCATTGTTCGTATTCTCCAACAAGATTCCCAAAGAAGTCGTGGACACCCGATAAAACTCCATAACTTGGGATCAGGGAGAATGTCAACTTCACGATCAGAGAATTCTGAGAAGATCACACATTTTGGAGAAAAAAAAAGTCACCGGAGTTTATAAATAAGATTAGAAAGGTGCATGGGAAAATAAAATGGGAATTAAGTGTGAAGATCTCGGAAAGAGTGCATGGGAGCTTTTTTACTTCTACATTGTTGTGAATTAAATGGGAAAGCAAATTTAAATATATAAAGGACATTTTTGTGTTAAAGGAAAAAAAATTGGGTTAGATCCACCCTCCGTTCAAAAAAAGTGGGCGTCTATGCGATTAATCGGTCATCTAGGCGCTGATCGGAAGTCAACCGCCACGATTTTGGCCAAATCGGACACCTTAAACAGCTTTCCGTTTAACGACGACTAATGTTATCAGTCCCATTTTCATATAAAAAATCGTCCCAAATTAAAGCCACAATTTATAAAATATATGTCCCAATAACGAGTAGCCCATAATAAAATCAAGGGAAATCAAATCTTGTATTTATAATGCAACTTTTGCTTCTGACTTGTTCAAGATTTCCGATGTGGGACAATCAAATATCTTTAAAAAATATATATATAACAAATTTAATTTTGAATAAAATATGAATCTTACAAAAATAATAAAAAAAATAGTTAAGAAACTAATCCCCGATTGATCCCTGATTTTTTGGCTAGGCGTTAGACCCGACCCAACCACTCGACTAACACCTAACGCAATTTTGAACATTGGATCCACCCAATAGTGGAAAACCTTAACCGAGATGTGTTCAAAGACCTGTAGGTCAATCCCATCTCTGTCAGAGCAGATGCCACATCACAGGACATTTTTCATTTCATATCACCTCATCGTCTTTTTTTTTTGGCAACAAGTTGCTTTCATATATTTAAATTGGGTCAACAGAGTAAGCATACAAAACAGATTTAGCTAGCGAGTCAGCGACAGAGTTTGCTACTCGTGAAATAAACTTACAAGATAGAAAATCAAAGTTTCTAGAGAGTATTACGATGTCCACCAACACCCCGTGAAGATCTGATATATTAGAGCCTAAAGTGACGGCTCTTATCAATTGTAAGGAGTCGGATTCCACCGATAAATTTTTTATACCATATGAGATTGCATGTGATAGAGCAGTTCTGATTGCAAGTCCTTCTGCCACTAAAGGAGATTTCACAAACTCATAAATCTGAGCAGAGTTACTTACTGAATTTTGGGCAAGGTTTTTGATCGTCCAGCCTAGTCCAGCGATTCTGAGATTTTCCCTCCACGCTGCATCCGTTTGACACTTGAAACACGGGCTTTCCTCCATCGTAGGGGCTCTGTTAATTGGACTAGGGGCTGTGGTTTTAATCAATTGGCCATTTTTCCATTCGCGGGCATCTCTAATAGATTTTGACACCACTTTCAACACTGTGAACTCTTTGTTACTGAAGATTAAATTGTTCCTGGCTGTCCATAAATTCCAACATATCCATGGAGCAAGAGGTCCATTTCCAACACCTGAAGGAGGTAGGCAATCTACTTTCTTGGCTTCTCGCCACAACTCATCAAAACCAAGAGATTGATGAGTACTTATAGATGAAGCGAAAAGGGCGCTTTCCCAGACTTGTTTAGCAAAGTTACAGTGGAAGAGGAGATAAGGAACAATCTCTGGTTCTCCACAACGAGGTTAGGGGAGATTGAGATCATGAATTCTCTCGGCCAGCCTTGCTCCCACAGGCAGTGAACCACAAGCTGCTCTCCAAAGGAATGTCTTCACTTTAGGCGCTGTTTGAACTGCCCAGATATCTGCATTCCAATTTAACGAGCTAACTATCTGATTCTGTTCCAGGGACTCCTGAACCGCAAAGTATCCTGATTTGGTTGAGTAGACTCTAGTTTTGTCTTTCAACCATATTCTTTTGTCCTCCTCTCCCAATCTTCATAATTTGATACTCAAAATTTATGCTTCAAGATTGGACAGAATCTCACGGATCTTGATCAGATCCCAGTCTTTCGAATCTGCATTTACCAGGTCCGCCAAAACTAGCTCTTCATCTCCATTGCGAACTGGACCGAAAGGTGCTAACTATTCCGTGGAAGAGAGCCAGTTTTCGTTCCATATCGGGACAGAAGAACCACTTCCTATTGCCCATCCCAAATTCTTTGCAAGCAGATCTATAACAATTAGAATGCTTCTCTAGCCATGGGAAGATGATGCTGGGCAGACGCACTTCATGAAATAAACATTCAAGCAATACTTGCCAAATAGCACTCTAGCTAGAAGACTCTTTGGGTACATCAGCAATCTCCAGCTTATTTGAGCTAGTAATGCGTCATTGAAGCATGTAATATCTCGCAATCCCAACCCTCCTTTCGACTTATATTGTGTCAATTTCTCCCACGATACCCAACACATTTTTTTCTTATCAAGTTTTGTGTCCCACCAGAAACGTGTAAGGGCTGATTGGATTCTTTTACACAAGGATCCCGGCAGCTTGAAGCAGCTCATGGCATAAGTTGGCATCGAAGCCAATACACTCTTCAACATTACCATCTTTCCAACCCCTAAGAGAAATTTGGACGACCAGTTGACAGCTTTTTGTCGAATCTTGTCAACAATATAGGTAAATAGATCCTTCTTTCTCCTTCCAAAATGCTCGGGTAAGCCGAGGTACTTCCTAACACATCCTTCTCTGTTAATTGATAATGAACTTTTCACCCTCTCTCAAACCTCCATTGACGGTTTCCTAGAGAAAGTGATTGAGGATTTTTGAAGATTAATGGACTGTCCCGAAGCTTCACCATACTTTCGGAGAATCGACTGCAGCTCTTAAGTATTCTCCTTACTAGTGTCACAGAAAAACATTGTATCTTCTGCGAAGAGGAGATGATTTATTATGGGGCTTCCTCTTGCAACTCTTAATCCTTTTAGTTTGCCGTCCTCTTGGGCTTTGGAGCATAACCCCGATAAGACTTCACTACACATTATGAATATGTAGGGAGATAGGGGGTCACCCTGCCTAATCCCTCTAGAAGGCTTGACAAATGCCTTTGGTCCCTCGTTGATAAGGAATGATTAAGTCACAGTGCTCACACATTGCATAACCCAGTCGATCCATTTCTGATGAAAGCCAAACCGTTTCAGAACCAAGCTGATAAAATTCCATTCAATCATGTCGTAAGCCTTGCTCATATCGGTCTTAACCGCCATAGAGCAATGTTTTTTTGCTCCCGAGACTTTGAGGAAGTGCAGCACTTCGTGTGTAATCAGCACATTATCCGCAATAGCTCGCCCAAGAACAAATGCAGATTGGTTTTCGGACACTAAATTCTTTAAAATTGGTAGTAGCCTTCGGGAAAGAACCTTAGAAAATATTTTGAAATAGACATTACACAAAGCTATTAGTCTGAAATCCACGACTTTCTTCGATCTTAGACCTTTAGGAATCAACCCAATAAAGGTTTCATTGCTTGATCGAGGAAGAATACCACTTCTAAAGAATTCCTGGATTTTTTTTACTACATCTAATCCCATTGATTTCCAATTGGAGTGGAAAAAGTTGGCTGAGAAACCATCAGGACCTGGTGCTTTGTCAGCATGAATCGAGAATAAGCCTAACCTGATTTCTTCCGTTGTCGGATCAACAATTAATTTGAGATTCATGGCTTCCGAGATTTGAGTTTTGATGGCTTCTTCGACAATCTGCTTCCTCTCTCCATCTTCTGAAGAATACAATCTCTGGAAATAGGAGACTACCATTTCAAGAATTTGGTTCTCCTCAAATTTGGGAATATCTTCTTCATCCTCTATAGTTGAGAATCTGTTCATGGCTTTTCTACCTTTAGCAATGGCATGAAAAAATCATGTGTTTCGATCTCCTAAGCTCAACCATAAATTCCGACTTCTATGTTTCCAAAACTCCTCTTCTGCTCGATAAGCAACTCTGAGATCGTTATTTAATTATTTTTGCTATCAGGATATTGTCGGGAATCGGGTTGAGCAAAGCCTCTTCCAGATTCTTCTTCCCCCTCCACGATTAATTTTTGGCTATTTTGGTGATGGGCTTTGTTCCATTCAATCAAGGCCCATCTACAATTTGTTAAACGATGGCCCACTGGACACCTTGGGCCTTGCTGCCAATTCTTCGTTAGCAGTTCTTTCACCTCCCTGTTATCACGATATCGTCGGTCATACCGAAAAATTCCTTTTGATTTTTTTCGAGAAATATCAAAGTGAGAGATGATAGGTTGTGGTACAACCCTTCAAATCTGAGGTACTCACTTCGAGCTGTCGGAAAGAGTTCTGCCCAATCGCTATTGGCTAACGCTCTGTCGAGTCTGCATCTTACAAGATATTCATGTCTAACCCCTCTCCAAGACAAAGGATCTCCCGTAAATTGCATATCGTAAAGATCTCCTTCATAAAAGAATGATCTAAAGTCAATAAAGTCCCTTCTGCTTTTGACAGGTCCTCTGACTTTCTCTGAGTTATCGATGATATCATTAAAATCTCCTATCAAGAACCACGAGGATTCTCTTGCTACCGCTAAGAAGATAAGTTGATCCCAAATATGCTTTCTTTTGATTCTATATGTATCTCCATAAACCAGCGTAATATAAATCAACTTGCCTTCATGTATTACTTTTGAATCGATAAAATTGTCGCATGAGGAGATGATTTCCAGATCAATCTCTTGTTTCCAGAATAAAGCTAATCCTCCTCTGCCTCTGTCGTGAGGGGGAACCAGATGGTGGTGAGTGTAATTCATCCATTGCAGTTTTTTTAAGGACAACCTCCTCTGTGTTTTTTGTCTCAGATAAGAACAAGATTTCTGGGAATATTTCGAGTCGTATCTCCCGGATCCGATGAACTGTCCAGGGGTTCCCCAGCCATTGGCAGTTCCAGCTCGCTATTTTTAAGGAAGAGGATTTTTGAAACTACGGAGCTTAGACCTCCTGAATCAGCAGTGTGAAGTTGTTCCTCGGAGCCAGGTATCGGGTCAATAATCAGTTTCCTTCGGGGGGAGTTTTGCAGCTGACGAGCTTTCCTTTTTCGAGAGCTAGCACCCACCAGGGATTTTGGGCTGATTTGGATCGTCCTCTTTCTATGAGGTCTACCTGGCCTTCTTTTTATTTGAGCCTTAGATGTTGCTTTTATCCTCACACCAGAAGATTCAACAATCTCTGGATTTACAGGGGCCAGCCTTAGTGCTAATGGTATTCTTTCTTGCGAAGTTACGGTCACCTCCACCTCTTGTGGCTGTGATAATATAGTCGTATGAAACATTTGTACCGTTGTTTCTTCCAGTTGACCGGAGATTTCTGTCAGTCGAAATCTCTCTCTTCTTGCCGCACTTTCGGTAGGATTAGCACAGCTCGCATATTAAACCATAACCTCTCTTAGTTCTCCTCTCACTACAAGAAAACAGCGTTTTAACGACTACATGTGGCTACTAAAAAATTAGTCGCTACGAATTGTGACTAATTAACAACTATTTTCTGACTATTTGGCGACTAGTAAGGTTTAGTCGTAATGTTGTCGCTGTTTTACGACCAAACAGAATAGTCGCTATAGTAGTCGCTATTTTACGACTATTGTACGATTATTT
The DNA here is from genome assembly GCA_030161315.1 of Eutrema japonicum. Lineage (NCBI taxonomy): Eukaryota > Viridiplantae > Streptophyta > Magnoliopsida > Brassicales > Brassicaceae > Eutrema > Eutrema japonicum. The sequence goes on from BSQW01000013.1 coordinate 10,852,111, forward strand.
TAAACTCAGTCGCCAAATTACGACTACGGTTACGACTAATATTACGACGGGACTTAGTAGTCACAGAATAGTCGCCAAATTAGCGATTAATATGCGACTAATTGGGCGGGTCGCATAGCAGTCGGTAAACAGTCGTGCAAAACCGGTGAAAAACACGTGTTAGTTGTTGTTTGGGTTGGTGCACCGGCTTTATGTGACTACAATATGTAGTCGCCTTTTAGACGCCTTGTAGTCGCTATGTAGTCGGCAAAATCGTCTATATAAACAAAATTTACCCCATTTCTTTTCCTCATTCGATCTTAAACACAAAACAAACATATTTATTCTCCTCATTCCATTTTAAACACAAAATCAAATATATTTCTTCTGCTCATTCGATTTATTAGTTATAAAATGTCGGGAAATTATAATTATAGTAATTTCCGGGAGTGGATGTATAATAGGTTCGATGAAGAGACGGGAAATTTCTCGGAACAGTTCAGAACGGGGGTGGAGCAATTCATGACATTTGCAAATAGCCAGCCTCTAATTTCAGTGTAATTTATCGTCTTGCGATCTTTACGACTAGGCTATAGTATTTAATCGGTATTTATCACACACACACATTTATAACTCGACCAGATGTATTCAGGATAAAAACAAAAACTGTCCTCAACCGGATTCGGACCCGGGTTCGGGTGAACATGTTTGCGATCTTTTCCGCTAGGCCATAGTCTTTAATTGGCATTTATCACACACACACACACATTTATAACTCGGCCAGATTTATTCAGGGAAAAAAAACAAAATATGTCCTTCACAGGACTCGTACCCGGGTGTAGAGAAACATGTGTGCGTCTTTACCATTAGGCCATAGTCTTTAATCGGTTTATAACACACATACAAATTATTAAGTTGGCCTGATTTATTCAGATTAAACAAAAAAACCTACGAAAGCCCTAAATCCCTGAGTCCTTCTTCGCGAACCCTTCGATTTCATCTTCTTCTCCTCTCGAATCTCTTCTTCTCCTTCGATTTCATATTCTTCTCCTTCGATTTCTCCTCTCGAATCTCTTCTACTTCTTTTCTTGCCATTCTCTGACGATGCCAGAAGCTAAGAAGGGTAAGAATCAGAAGAGAAAACATGCTCCCAATCTTTCTCAGAGACGCGGAGGTTACAATCCCTCTCCGACAATGTCGCGAACACCGAGATCTCTTCCGCCGCAGTACAACATCACGCCGGCTGCCCAAGTTCCTCCGACTCAGGCGACACCACCTCAAGTCGCCGTCGACAATCAACCGTCAACCTCAGCACCAGATTTCTGGAGCTTTCCACCGCCACAACAACTTTTCAACAGTGAAGAACGCCGTGCGCTTGAATCGGATCCACTGGAGGCTCCACCGTCACCACATCAGAACTCTCAGGCTCAGAGTCATCCATCTTCTCACGGACACAGTTTCGAAGATGAATCTCCAGTGTTGCCGGATCTCCAGGAAGACACGCTAAGGGCTCTCAATGCACTGCTTATGGTGCCAGACCGGGATAAGTTTACAACTGTCCTCTCTACCACACCGACGCCGAACTCTAGCTGGTATGACCTTGCCCTTGTATAATGTGATTCTGTGTGTTTTGTGTTAGAATGTGTTTTGTGTTTGAATGTGATTCTGCATTGAATCGTGTCTGTGTGTATAATGTGTTTATGGATTTGATTAGAATGTGTTTACTGGATTTGATTAGAATTGTGTTTGTGTTTGATTAGAATTTTGTTTGTGTCTGAGTCTTAGCGTAGACACAGTTTGATGTGTTTAGAAATGTGTTAATCTAGCTTAGTTTATAATGTGTTTAAATGTGTTTCATGTCTGGTTTCATGTGTTTATTAGTGTTAGTTCTCTGAAGTCTTAGGTCTTAGGTATTCTGGTTTTAGGTCTTAGGTCTTAGGTCTTCTGGTTTTAGGTCTTGGGTCTTGTGTCTGTCTTTGGTTTCATGTCTGTGTTTTAATGTGTTTGTGTATGTATTGTGTCTATCTTTGATTCGAATTGTCTCTGTGTTTGAATGTGTTTGATGGATTTGATTAGAACGTATTTGCTTTAATTAGAATTGTGTCTGGTTTCATGTGTTTGATTAGAATTGTTTCATGTCTGGTTTCATGTGTCTATTAGTGTTAGTTCTCTGGAGTCTTAGGTCTTAGGTCTTCTGGTTTTAGGTCTTAGGTATTAGTTCTCTGAAATGTGTTTCATGTCTGTGTTTGAATGTGTTTGTGTCTGTATTGTATCTGTCTTTGGTTTTATGTCTTAGGTCTTCTGGTTTCATGTGTTTTGAAGTCTTAAGTTAAATAAACGTTTGCTTTATTTCATGTGTGTTTTTGCAGGTTTAATCGCGACATGGGATCGAAACTGGTTAGGAAAATCACTAAAGTGTTTACCAACAAATTCGGTGGTCCCTACTATAGCTGGACATGTGTGCCTCGGGAGAGGCAAGAACGATACTTCCTCGAGTTCGCGGTAAAGTTTTCTGTTCTATAGCAGTGTGATGTTTTCTGTCATATAGGTTTGCTTCTGATGTTTTCACTAACATTCTGTTGTCTTTGTATTGTAGAAAACCCACACCTGGGATCCCTTGATAACAGGGACAGTTAAAGAGTATTTTGATGAAATCTGTCAACGCCGGATGAAGGACATGGTTAGCAGTGCGAGGACTAGTCGAGAGCGACCTAATTGGATCGGTGACACGCCCTGGAATACGATGACTCACTACTGGGACACTGAAGAAGCAAAGCTGAGGACTCTCACCTATTCCAATGCTCGTCTGTCTGACCGTCAAGGTCTCGGTCCTCACATCCACTTGTCAGGGCCGAAGTCATATCAACAAATTCAACATGAAATGGTAAGTAACTTTTACTTTTTCTTACTCCTTAACAACTTAAAAAATTTTCATAATCGTTGTTTATTTTGTAACATTGCAGGAAGCGGAATTGGGACGATCGGTTAGTCTTGGTGAGGTTTTCATCAAGACACATACAAAACCAGATGGTACCTATGTCGATAAGAATGCGGAGAAAATCGCTCAAAGATATCAGGAGAAGCTACAACAGAAGTTGTCTGACCTCGTGACAGAGGCTTCAGATGTTTCAGACGGTGCTTCTCGACCTCGAGAGCTAACAACAGATGACTATACTAGCATCTTTCTTGAGGTAAGTAACATTTTCAATCCACATTTATATTGTCTTGGCTTTTGTCTACTTTAATTACATTTTTCTCTTACTTTTTCACAGTCCACTGACTTGGATTCGCGAGGAATTGATATTCGCATATTTTAACTCTTTTTGTCATGCATATCATCTAGTTTTTGTGCTTTATTTTGTAGTTTCATAGAGTTTTTCTTTAGTTTTGCATTCATAAGTAGAAGTTAATAGATTTTAGATAGGTCCTAGAGAGTTTTGGTACAATTGGAGTGTTTCAGGTGCTTATTGGAGTGTAGGGGAAGATCACAGACTAGGAGGAACGTACCCGTAGAACGGAGAAGGCAAACAAAAGAAGAAGAAAAATCCGCAGAGGCATATCGGTGCGATGCATCGGCCGCAGGAGACCGATGCAGGACAAAGGAACAACGGCAGGAGTCCATCGGTCGGCATCCCACCGATGCATCTGACCGATGGAAATTCTGGAAATCCGAGGATCATATCGGTGCGATGCATCGGCCGCAGGAGACCGATGGAAGCTCACAGCATCGACGTCAAGAAGTCCATCGGTCGGCCTCCCACCGATACACCCGACCGATGCGAAATTCTGGAAAAACCGAGACTGCATCGGTGCGATGTATCGGTTGCAGGCGACCGATATGACCCGCTGAAAAACTCAACCCGATGGGTTGACCCGACCCGACCTGTATTTACTTAAGCAAATTTAGCCTATTTAGCGGAGGACTCTGATTTTTTTAGACTCGTGTGTTGTTTTTGAGAGCTTTGAAGGAGATTGTAAGAGATTCTTGAGTGATTTATGCAAGTTCTTGTTGGATTATTTCTTCCATCTATTTTCTTATCATCTTTTATGATTCTCAACACTTCCTTTATGGGATTTGTGGAGAAAACCATGTGTTGTGAGTAGTTTTCTAGGGTTCTTGGGTGAAGTAGATTTAGGTAATTTTAGTGTGAATCAATGATGTTAGGGCTTTGATTATTAATGATCCTTCCTTGTTTAGTGAGTTTAATGCTAAATCATCCATGATCAAGTTGATTTAGATCATAGGGAATTTCTCGCCCGGAAGGTGTTCGATGAAATTCCCCAATGAACTAATCAAGGGATATTTCATTCTTAGCCTATGGAAATAGTTGTCTAAGGTGTTTATTGATTAAATGATCTTGTTTCTAATGCTTGAAAGTTATTAAATCACAAATGGGAATTTGTTCTTGATTTAGTAAATTCCAAAGGGACTAATTCCAAGGGATTGGATTAGTCTTGTTAAATGATCATAGTCTAAGGATTAGCATTGCTTGAGTTTATTGGCATCATTGTGAACCACTAAAGTTACCAACAATCGTATACTTCACCCTTGGATTCGTTTTTTTTTTTTAGAACTTTCTTTAAACCGTAATTTACATTCTCGTTTAAGTTTCTATCTTTGCTTTAGTTGGAAATAGTTTGCTTTTAAAATCTTTTAGGTTGCTACAAAACCAATTCTTGAACCGCTTAGATTAAGAAGTTTTATGTATTCTTGGTTTTTAATCCCAACCCATTATGGTTCGATATCTCAAACACTACAATGACATGAGTAGGATTTGAGTAATTGATAGGAAAAATCCTACTATCAATTTGGCGCCGTTGCCATTTGGGTTTTGCATTAATCATTAGGATTTTAAATCTTCTTGAGACTAAGTTTTATTTTTAATTTGTTACTAATCTCTTTCACTTGGTTTTTCCCCTTCTCTTAGGTGTATGAACACGAGATCACAAGGCACATCAAATCTTATAGACCGTGTTGACAACATCCGTGCTCTAGAACGAGCAAACACAAGGGCAAGACAAGAAAGCGCGAGACACCTTCAACGGTTAGGAATGGATGGTGAACAAGTTCCTCCGGTTGGTCACCAAGATGCACCCGTGCTAGGTGTTGGTCACCAAGGTGTTGGTCACCAAGGTGTTGGTGTGAACCGAATTCCAATTCATCCACCACGACCTGCACGACTAATTGGAGCCGGTGATGCACCAAACACACATGCTAACCGTCAAGGAATTGCACCACCGCAAGTTGCACACAACAACTTTGAGATCAAATCCGGTATTATCTCTATGGTGCAAAACAACAAGTTCCATGGGCTGGCCATGGAGGACCCATTGGATCACTTGGATCAATTCGACCAAGTGTGTGGTTTGGTGAAGATCAATGGCATCTCTGAAGATGCATTTAAGCTGCGGTTATTCCCTTTCTCTCTAGGGGATAAAGCTCGGCAATGGGAAAAGAACTTATCTCAAGGTTCCATTACTTCATGGGACCAATGCAAGCAGGCATTCCTGTCAAAATTCTTCTCCACAACAAGGACAGCTCGACTAAGGAATGACATCTCAAGCTTCACACAAAAGAATAATGAAGGCTTTAGTGAGGCATGGGAGAGGTTCAAAAGCTACACCATGCAATGCCCACACCACGGGTTTTCGGATGAATCTCTTTTAAGCACTTTGTATCGTGGTGTTCTGCCCAAGTACCGAATGCTTCTCGATACCGCGAGCAACGGGAACTTTCTGGGTAAGGAAGTTAATGATGGGATGGAGCTTGTAGAGAACTTAGCTCAAAGCGACGGTAACTATGGAGAAGACTATGACAGATTTTCACGAGGAGGTGGAGACTTCGATAGCCAAAAGACGAGACAGGATATTAAAGCTCTTAATGACAAGCTGGACAAGCTTATCCAAGTCTCACAATCAACCGTAAACTTTGTTGGTGAGTTCGATGAAAACCAAGGCCATCAAGAGGGAGTTGAGCATGACGATAAGCAAGAAGAAGTCAATTATGTGGGTGGTCAAGGTGGCTATCAAGGTGGCTTCAACGCAAACTATAGGAACCACCCCAATTTTTCCTATAGAAGCAACAATGTCGCAAACCCTCAAGACCAAGTGTATCCCCAACAAAACACTCAAGGTCAAGGTTTTCAACAAAAGAACTTCATCTCTACAAACCAACAAAGACCATTTGTGCCAAGGAACAACTTTCAAGGAAACCAAGGTGGGTTTCAACCAAAGCAACAATCTAACCCACCCGGTTTTGCACAGCAAGGACAACCAAGCAACACAACGCCTCAAGACACCGAGATGAAGAACATGCTTCAACAAATATTACAAGGCCAAGCTCAAGGAACCATGGAATTGAGTAAGAAAATGGCGGAAATCCACAACAAGGTGGACTGTTCTTACAATGATCTCAACTCCAAATTTGAGTCATTGTCGTCTAGAGTCAAACAATTCGAAGGACGAGGAGTTGCTTCATCGTCACGCCCTCAAGGTACCTTACCGGGAAAACCCGAGGCTAATCCTAAGGAGTTTTGTAACGCTATCACATTGCGTAGCGGAAAAGAGCTTCCCCCACGGGAGCTTCCATCTAATCTCAACGAGGACATTGAGAACCAAAGTGGGGAGGTGGTCATTGAGAATGAAGCAAATATGGGTGAAGAAGATGCTGTTTCGGGAAAAGCTAAAGGAACAAGGACAATAGAAGACGAAACCGCGGTAGCACCTACAAAGAAGAAGTCTTTTGTCCCACCGCCTTATGAACCCAAGCTTCCTTTCCCGGGCCGCTTTAAGAAGCAACTCATGGAGAAATACAGAGCGATCTTCGATGAGCAAATCAACAAAGTCCAAGTGACTATGCCCTTGGTTGATGCTTTCTTGTTAGTCCCACAATACACTAAGTTCCTTAAAGATGCAATCAAGGATAGAACCAAGGACTTAGAAGGAATGGTTGTGCTTTCCCATGAGTGTAGTGCAATAATTCAACGGAAAGCCATACCAAAGAAGTTGGGAGATCCAGGAAGCTTTACTCTTCCATGTGCTCTTGGACCACTTGGTTTTGATCATTGCTTGTGTGACCTTGGAGCAAGTGTAAGCTTGATGCCTTTCTCAGTGGCAAAACGTCTAGGCTTCACTACCTACAAAGCTTGCAAAATTTCTCTCGTGCTAGCGGATAGGTCGGTGAGACACCCAATTGGAATGCTTGAAGATCTACCGGTGAAAATTGGAGATTTTGAGGTACCCACCGATTTTGTTGTTCTTGAGATGGATGAAGAACCCAAAGACCCTCTCATCTTTGGAAGACCATTTTTAGCCACCGCCGGGGCTATCATAGATGTGCGAAAAGGGAAGATTGATCTTCATTTGGGCAAAGACGATGTGCTTAACTTTGACATCAATGCAATGATGAAGAAGCCCACAATAGATGGTCAAGCCTTCTACATTGAAACTATGGAGGAGCTAGCGGATGAGCTTCTAGAAGAGTTGAACTTGGAGGATCATCTTCAAATTGCTTTGACTAAAGAGCATGGAGAGAATGGGTATCTTCATGAAGAAAGTGTTGGTTACATGAAGTTACTAAACTCGCACAAAGCACTAGTTGGAGAAAATTCGTTTTTGGAACTAGAGCACAAAGAAACTGTTGAAGACGGATTGGAAAACAATGTAAGTGCTTTGGAAATTGACTACGTGAGTGCTTTAGATGTCGACTTGGAGGACGAGCAAGAAACTAGCAATGGTGAGACTAGTTTCGATGAAGATTGGAGCGAACTCAAAGCCCCAAAAGTCGACCTCAAACCACTCCCAAGTGGACTAAGGTATGCGTTCTTAGGTCCAAATGAGTCTTATCCGGTCATAGTAAATGAGAGTTTAGATAAAAATGAGTTGACCGCCCTTTTGAGAGAGTTGAGGAAATTTAGAAGAGCAATAGGCTACTCTTTAAATGATATAAAAGGAATTTCCTCTTCTCTATGTACACACCGAATCCATCTAGAAGATGAGTCTATGAGCTCTATTGAACATCAAAGACGGTTAAACCCGAATTTGAAAGAAGTGGTTAAGAAGGAGATTCTTAAACTTCTAGATGCGGGGATAATATATCCCATTTCGGATAGTACATGGGTCTCACCGGTTCATGTGGTTCCCAAAAAGGGTGGGATCACGGTTATACGGAATGATAAAGATGAATTGATTCCCACTAGAACTATAACCGGACATAGGATGTGCATAGATTATAGAAAACTAAACTCGTCTACTCGAAAAGATCATTTCCCTCTGCCTTTTATTGACCAAATGTTAGAAAGATTGGCAAATCACCCATATTATTGTTTCCTTGATGGATATTCGGGATTCTTTCAAATCCCAATCCACCCCAATGATCAAGAGAAAACGACCTTTACATGTCCATATGGTACCTTCGCATATCGAAGAATGCCATTTGGACTTTGTAATGCACCCGCGACTTTTCAACGGTGTGTAATGTCTATTTTCTCGGACTTAATTGAGGACATGGTAGAGGTGTTTATGGATGATTTTTCTGTGTATGGTGCTTCGTTTGCTTCTTGTTTGTCGAATCTTTGCAAGGTACTCACTAGGTGCGAAGAAGCAAATCTCGTCTTGAATTGGGAGAAATGTCATTTCATGGTGCGAGAAGGCATTGTCTTGGGGCATAAGATCTCGGAAAAGGGCATTGAGGTCGACAAGGCTAAGATCGAAGTGATGATGGGTTTGGAACCGCCAACTACGGTGAAGGGCATTCGAAGTTTCTTGGGCCATGCCGGGTTTTATAGACGGTTCATCAAGGATTTCTCGAGGATAGCGAGACCTCTAACAAGGCTTCTTTGCAAAGAAGTAGAGTTCAATTTCGATGGAGAATGCCTTGAGGCATTTTTGGAAATCAAGAAAGCTCTTGTGAGTGCTCCAATTGTGCAAGCACCGGATTGGGATCTTCCGTTCGAAATCATGTGTGATGCTAGTGACTTTGCGGTTGGCGCGGTTTTGGGTCAAAAGAAAGACAAAAAGATTCATGTCATCTACTATGCTAGTAGAACCTTGGATGATGCTCAGACGAGATATGCAACCACGGAAAAGGAGCTCTTAGCGGTGGTTTATGCTTTTGAAAAATTCCGCTCCTATTTGGTGGGATCCAAGATCGTGGTATACACGGATCATGCCGCCCTGAGACACTTGATAGCAAAGAAAGATGCCAAACCGAGGCTTCTGCGGTGGATCCTTCTTCTTCAAGAGTTCGATATGGAGATTAAAGACAAGAAAGGCATTGAAAACGGCGTTGCGGACCACTTGTCTAGATTGAGAGTTGAGGAGACAATTCCCATAGATGATTCTCTTCCCGAAGAACATCTTATGATTGTTGGGATGTTGAAGAAAAGTTATCATGCGGGGTTGAGACTAGACGAGGTCATGAGTTTGAGTGATCTCGGTTTGCCGTGGTATGCTGATTTCGTGAACTATTTAGCTTGCGGGAAGGAACCACCAAACTTGGACAGTTACAACAAGAAGAAGTTCTTTAGAGATGTAAACCATTTCTATTGGGACGAGCCTTATCTATACAAGAGATGCTCGGATAGTCTGTACCGGAGATGCATCCCGGAGGAAGAAGTGAATGGAGTGCTGTATCATTGTCATGGTTCGGTATATGGAGGGCACTTCGCATCCTTCAAAACCGCAACAAAAGTGCTTAATTCCGGGTTATGGTGGCCAAGCTTGTTCAAAGACGCCCACACCTACGTTTCGTCATGTGATGCTTGCCAAAGAAAAGGCAACATAAGTAGAAGGGATGAGATGCCTCAAAATCCCATCTTAGAAGTCGAAGTGTTTGATGTGTGGGGAATAGATTTCATGGGACCATTCCCCTCGTCTTACGGAAACCAATACATATTGGTGGCGGTGGATTATGTTTCTAAGTGGGTCGAAGCCGTTGCGAGCCCAACTAATGACGCCAAGGTGGTCATTAAGCTATTCAAGACGATCATTTTTCCGAGGTTTGGAATACCTAGAGTGGTGATTAGTGATGGTGGAAGTCATTTTATTAACAAGGTGTTTGAGAGCTTGCTCAAGAAGCATGGAGTCAAACACAAGGTTGCCACACCCTATCACCCTCAAACGAGCGGGCAAGTGGAAGTCTCTAACCGCCAAATCAAGGCAATATTGGAGAAAACGGTGAGTAGCTCGAGGAAAGATTGGGCCAAGAAGCTAGACGATGCTTTGTGGGCATATCGAACCGCATTCAAAACTCCCATTGGTACTACACCGTTCAACCTACTTTATGGGAAGTCATGTCATTTGCCCGTCGAATTAGAGTACAAAGCATTGTGGGCGGTTAAGTTGCTGAACTTCGATATTAAGACGGCTTCGGAAAGACGTCTAATCCAACTACATGAGCTAGATGAGATCCGTCTCGATGCCTATGACAGCTCAAGGATTTATAAGGAACGGACTAAGGCGTTCCATGACAAGAAGATTGTCAAGAAAGGTTTCCAAGTTGGAGACCAAGTGCTGCTTTTCAATTCCCGGTTGAAGCTGTTTCCCGGAAAATTGAAATCGAGATGGTCGGGACCGTTCAAAGTTAAAGAAGTACAGCCTTACGGAGCGGTAACGCTATGGAACAACACTGGCGGGGAATTTACGGTTAATGGGCACAGACTCAAACCGTACTCAGCATCAGCATTCATCGAGGGAGGGATCTCGGTTCCGCTCTCGAATCCGTCTCCCGCCTAAAGGGATTGCAAAGTCAAGCTTAGTGACTTTAAACAAGCGCTCTTGGGAGGCATTCCCATGACTATCCTTGTACATATTTCAATTTTTCTTGCTTCTTTTTATTCTTATGTTTCATGTTTTCAGGTTTCTTAGGTTCGGTTTCGGGTTAAAGATGAGAAAGAAAAATTTTGAAAATCCTGCACCTATATCGGTCGGAGGTATCGGTCTCCGGAGACCGATATAGCACTCCGTCAAATTCAGAAAAACGCATCGGTGGACCTCCTACCGATACCAGGGGCCGATATTTGTTCAGGAAAAATCGAAAAAAAAAGTGGTTATATCGGTTGGATGTATCGGTCGCAGGTCATCGATGCTATCATCCCAGGTAAGTCAACTCGTGCATTGACCCGGTTCTGTGACGGTTTGACTCGGTTTTCCTTCGATTTTGACCACTAAACCGGGTTCGATTTCTCTTTTCTCTCTCTCCCTCACGATTTCTTCTTCTTCTTTTCTCTCTTCTCTATCGCGATACTCTTCTTCTTCTTTGCTCGAATTTGTGTGCTCCTTGTGATTCCAACATCAATTTCGGCACTCTCTCTCTCATTACTCAAGGTAAAATCCATCCCATCTCTATTTTCTATGAAGAGCAAGCAATTTTCATAAGGTTTAAAATCATGGGATTGTTGAATTGAGAGTAGAAATCGATTGAATGTGCTTGGGTTATGCTTGACTATGATTAAGATGTTGGATTTGGGTACTAATTTGTTGAGTTCTTGGCAAAATTTTGGATTTTGGAGATTTAGGGTTCTTAAGCATGAATAGTGACGAAAATTCCAAAATTTTTGGGGGAATTGGTTGATGAATGAAGATATCACTTGCATTGGCATGCCTTGGTCTTGATTGATACATATGAATCGAAATTATCATGTATCATTGCCAAAAATTGTGAAATTGGAGTTTATTTGAAAATTTCAATAAAATTTCACAACCTTTGCTAACTTCTCTTTGAGTTTTGTTCTTTTTATAGGAACAATGGCTACTAAAGCTGATTTAAGTCAAGTTCAAAAAGAGAAAGCACGGGGAAAGCGAGTTGTCAAATCAAGAAAGAAAAATGTTGTGGAAGAAAGCGATAGCGAGAGTAGAAGCGGTAGTAGTGATGACCGGGTCAAAATGTCAAAGAAGAGGGTTACAAAGCCCAAGCCGACGCCGCTAACTTATGCGGAGACTTACAAGAAGTTTAGAAGCATGGGCTTTAAAGCAACTAGATACCCGGATCATGCTCTTCTAAACGAGCTTGGGATTCTCGAGGATGTGCAAGAGATGTACAAAAACATGGGCCTCGAGAAATTCTTCGCTATGGCATATCCCGCGTATGAAGTAGCAACATGCCAATTCTTGGTTTCCTTGACCGCCACGTTCTACAAGCACGGGAAATCGAGAGATGACGCGGATCATGGGTTCATCAAGTTTACCGTGAACCGCACGATTTACCATATGAGCTTTCACAAGTTGAGTGCACTCTTCGGGTTTGAGGAGATAGGAACCACGGCCAACGCGGACTTCAACATCTCATCCAATGAGATCCGTTCGTTATGGAACACAATTGGGCCAAGTGGTGTTTTTGTCTCCGGTCTTACCAAGTCGTCCTCCATCCGCCATCCCGCCATACGCTACGTGCACAAGGCACTAGCACACTCGTTGTTTGCAAGACGCGAAACGGGCTACATTGTTGACGAGGAAATGGCTTTGCTAGACATAGGGCTTGCGCCGCGCCTTGTCACGTGTGAAGATGGACACGTTCTCAAGGGGAATTATAGCAAGGTGGCACTAGTGACAGTACTTGTGCGACAACTCCTCCACTACAAGGAGTGGGTGCAAACGACCACAGACAAAACTCCGCAATTGAGTGTGGGCGGGATCATCACCCCGATATTGGAAGCGAATGGGATTGAGCCGGGCAAGGTAAAAGATAGAAACTTACCCGGAGGCGTGAAAGAGATCTTGCGGATGGATGCATTCTACCTCAGCGCTGCGAAATTTCTAGCGGGAAGAACGGGGAATTCATATGGCTACAAGTTTAGCATCTCTCCTCCAACAGCGGTGAGACTCATGCTCCCAAACCAAGCTCTCACCACAATTCAAGAGAGAAGAAACATCCGATTTTCACCGCCTCGGGATCAACTCTACGATCCCGCCATTCATCCCCGACTAGAGGTTATCTACAAGCCCGGTTCACGGAAAGATAAAGCTTCTTCACGGGCGGCCGAGGTTGAAGAGCCATCGTCTCCTCCGACTGCGATTTATGGAAGTGAGCGATACTACTTCCATCCGTATGGCGAGCCTCTTCCGGACCAAGCCTCAAAGCACGCTCATCAACAAATCAACCTCCTCCAAAGATGGAATAAATGGCAAGACAAGACCATAAGGAAGTTGGTGAAATCGGTAAAAGGTTTGAAGAGCCAAGCAAAAGAGATGAAAAACCAAATCAAGGAGCTCACGGCAAAGGTCACCGGAGCAGGCTCATCCCGTGATCCGTATCAAAGCGAAAATGTCGAAGGCGAAGGAACCGGAGAAAATGCCATAGAAGAAGAGAGACGCCACTCATTCGACGAGACCTTAATGCTTACAAACCAAGAAGAACCACCACGTGCTTCATCTCATGAAATGAGAAGGCGTAAGAGGAGGGCGATGAGATCACCAACACCGTGCTCTAGCAACATGTCCTACTCCGTGGACACATCCTCTAACTCCGAAACTTTTTGAGGTAACACTCCAATTTTGTAAATATTTTTGTTTCTTTTTAGTTAGCATTTTTATTGGATTATTTTGTTTTCGTACTTTCTCCGAATTGTCTTAACACCGAGACGGTGTTAAGTAAGTTGGGGGGAGGTACCCGTTGCTAATATCGTGTTTTGTTTTGTTTTATTTTCCTTGAGTCTCATGCATTCATGTATTGCATTGATAAAAAAAAAAAAAAAAAAAAAAAAATGATCATATAGTTTTGCATTGCATTCTTTTCTTTTTTAGGATTGAGTCTAGAAACATTTAGGAATGCATTGCATATGCATAGGGAGCAATGATAGTAACTAAAGCTTAGCGTTTCATTCAATGTGATGCCCTTGTTAATCATACCATGTTGCTTGAGCATCTCTTGAAAAACTTGCAAACTTCGTGCTTTGATCTCTCCACTTGAAACTTGTTGTCTTGTTGATGTTTGCTTGAATTGAAACCAACTCCTTAACTATTGGACTTAATTGAATTTAATTTTCTCACTTATGGGCTTGTGTATGCTTAACCATGGTCACCTAAAAACATCCAAGTCATCTTTGCATTAATTTTTACCACTCTTGTTGACTTGGGTGGCCATTTCCATTTATAAATGGTTTCCCCACCTTTAAACCCAACCATTTCCTTCCACCCGTGATGATTTTGTGAGTGAGGCCTCTTTTCTTGATAGTACTACACTTGTAAAATCTTGTAAGTATCGAGAACGACAAAGGATAGCTTCCATTAGCTAGGTTTGTTGTTCTTGGGAAATTGGCTAGTGATTAGAAAGGAGATTGGGAGTGGTATTAAGAGTTGTCAATGTTTGGGGATTGAAAAAAAAAAAAAAAAAAAAAAAAAAAAAAAAAAAAAAAAAGAAGAAGAAGTATAATAAAAGTTCGATTCTTTTGTGATGAGAAAAGAAACTCCCCCTAGAGATGAAAGAAAAGAAAAGATAAGTGAAAAAGAAAGGGAAAGGAGTAGTGATGAAAAGATAAGAAAAAGAATCGAAAGAGCAAATAAAAATTTTCAAGGAACGATTTGAGAAGAGGAATGATCAAAAGGGTAGAGATTTAGTTTGGCAAAGAGCAAAAAGAAAAACACTTGGGTAGAAATAGTGAATTGGATACTCAAAGCTTAGGGAAGGGTAGAACAATGGAAGTGAATACTTTGTATGCGTAAATTGTTCCAATCTTCCTTGCTTTTGCGAAGTGTTTGTACTCCGTTTTTCATAGAGTTAACCACTAAATTGATCTCTTGTTTATATTGATAAACCTTTCTCTTGTTCAACCGATTGGTCTATAGATCACTTGCCCATTTGTGAGACCGCACTTTGAAACGATTAATTAAATGTGAGAGTTGGTTGATATGACGGTAATCGGATGCTTGACTTTGAGTGTAGAGAAAAATATCTAGAGTTGCGATAAGCCTAGAGAAGTTAGAGTGGATTAAGAAGTTTGTTCTTGCAACATGTTATCATTTCCTAAGGACATCATGGTGAATGCTTTGCTAGCTTCTTTTGATTTGAGCTCCCGCCTTCAACCATTTTCTTCAACTTGTTTATGTTTGTTTGCTTGAGGACAAGCAAAAGGCAAGTCCGGGGGAATTGATATTCGCATATTTTAACTCTTTTTGTCATGCATATCATCTAGTTTTTGTGCTTTATTTTGTAGTTTCATAGAGTTTTTCTTTAGTTTTGCATTCATAAGTAGAAGTTAATAGATTTTAGATAGGTCCTAGAGAGTTTTGGTACAATTGGAGTGTTTCAGGTGCTTATTGGAGTGTAGGGGAAGATCACGGACTAGGAGGAACGTACCCGTAGAACGGAGAAGGCAAACAAAAGAAGAAGAAAAATCCGCAGAGGCATATCGGTGCGATGCATCGGCCGCAGGAGACCGATGCAGGACAAAGGAACAACGGCAGGAGTCCATCGGTCGGCATCCCACCGATGCATCTGACCGATGGAAATTCTGGAAATCCGAGGATCATATCGGTGCGATGCATCGGCCGCAGGAGACCGATGGAAGCTCACAGCATCGACGTCAAGAAGTCCATCGGTCGGCCTCCCACCGATACACCCGACCGATGCGAAATTCTGGAAAAACCGAGACTGCATCGGTGCGATGTATCGGTTGCAGGCGACCGATATGACCCGCTGAAAAACTCAACCCGATGGGTTGACCCGACCCGACCTGTATTTACTTAAGCAAATTTAGCCTATTTAGCGGAGGACTCTGATTTTTTTAGACTCGTGTGTTGTTTTTGAGAGCTTTGAAGGAGATTGTAAGAGATTCTTGAGTGATTTATGCAAGTTCTTGTTGGATTATTTCTTCCATCTATTTTCTTATCATCTTTTATGATTCTCAACACTTCCTTTATGGGATTTGTGGAGAAAACCATGTGTTGTGAATAGTTTTCTAGGGTTCTTGGGTGAAGTAGATTTAGGTAATTTTAGTGTGAATCAATGATGTTAGGGCTTTGATTATTAATGATCCTTCCTTGTTTAGTGAGTTTAATGCTAAATCATCCATGATCAAGTTGATTTAGATCATAGGGAATTTCTCGTCCGGAAGGTGTTCGATGAAATTCCCCAATGAACTAATCAAGGGATATTTCATTCTTAGCCTATGGAAATAGTTGTCTAAGGTGTTTATTGATTAAATGATCTTGTTTCTAATGCTTGAAAGTTATTAAATCACAAATGGGAATTTGTTCTTGATTTAGTAAATTCCAAAGGGACTAATTCCAAGGGATTGGATTAGTCTTGTTAAATGATCATAGTCTAAGGATTAGCATTGCTTGAGTTTATTGGCATCATTGTGAACCACTAAAGTTACCAACAATCGTATACTTCACCCTTGGATTCGTTTTTTTTTTTTAGAACTTTCTTTAAACCGTAATTTACATTCTCGTTTAAGTTTCTATCTTTGCTTTAGTTGGAAATAGTTTGCTTTTAAAATCTTTTAGGTTGCTACAAAACCAATTCTTGAACCGCTTAGATTAAGAAGTTTTATGTATTCTTGGTTTTTAATCCCAACCCATTATGGTTCGATATCTCAAACACTACAATGACATGAGTAGGATTTGAGTAATTGATAGGAAAAATCCTACTATCAGGAACTCTTTATGGAGTTGGAAGCCTGAAGGAGACTCTTATCAATGGCAAGCGCAAGCAACCGGGAGCCTCTTCCTCGTTTGTTGCACTGCAAGAGCAACTGAAAGAAGCTCAACGGAAAATCGAGGAGCAGGCTGCCTATAATGAACGACGTGATGCTGAGATTGCTGCCCGTGAAGCACAGCACTCCCGAGCTGCGGCTGAGCAAAAGGACAAGTTCGAGCACTTCTCCTTGGTGGAAAAGTACTTGCGTCAAACTGATCCGAGGTTTCTCGACTTCTTGTCTGCTAATTCACCTCCAGCAACAACCAATATGCTTCCATCAACAGATCAACCATCTACTTCTTAGGTTACCTCTGTTTTTTATCACTTGTGTTACCTATGTTTTTTAGAACTTGTGTTGTGAACTTGTTATGGAGTTTGAATACATTGGTTAATATTTGTAATCAAATGGTATTTTCAATGAAATTTCGGTTGTTTAGCAATTTAAGTTTGTAACACAGGTTTACATTTGAGAAACAAACAAATACCAATCGTTCATACCAAATTCTAATATTGACATAAAAATAGTCAGTAAACAGTCGCATAGTAGTCGCCAAATAGTCACTAAACAGTCGCATAGTAATCGTCGTATATTTACATCATCGAAGCTTATGTTCCGATTAGTCGCCGAATAGTCGTCAAATTAGTCATACAATAGTCGGTAAATTGTCACTACATTTTACGACTATATTTGGTGACTACAATTATCCGACTACATCTTTACCCTTCCTATAGTCGTTTACTAGTCGCCTAATTTATGCGACTATTTTACGACTACTACAATGTGCGACTATGTTACGACTATTACAATGTGCGACTATTTTACGACTATTACACTATTCATGGTCGTAGTCGGAAAGTAGTCGCCAAATGGCGACTATTTATACGACTACGTTCTTTAGCGACTAAAGATTACCGACTCCGTTCTTTAGTCGCAAGTTAGTCGTACCATCGCTTTTAGCGACTATTTTGCGACTCTTTCTGCAGTCGCCAAATCGATGTTTTCTTGTAGTGTCTTGCATCCTTCAGTGATTTCTCCATAATTTCAGGGGGAGGTGTGGTTGGATTGGTATTATAGTATGTCCTTGACGCATTAGTCCTTGAGGATTCTGCTCTTTCCCATCTGAAGCTTGGGGGTGATTGGAGTTTTCCTTGAGTCTTGCTCTTTCAGATCTCCCAGGAAGAATAGGAGAGTTGTAACTTATGCGCTCCTCTCTAGACAAGTTGCTTTGGTTCCTTATGATTGGTTGAGAGAGTGTCCACTTCTGTCTCCGTATCCATTGATATCTTTGACCGCGTTCCTTTGACTCGAAGGGTAATGGTGCGAGGGGATGGGAGCATTTTTATAAGTAGCATGATTCTTAGGGAATTCATCTCTTCTTGTGTTAGTAAAGACACCGCTTCTGCGGGTTTCTTCCCTCGGTCTTGCAGATTTTGGCCTGGTCCCTCCTTTCGTGTATGATCCAACAAAACTTGCGAAGGTGGAGGTTGCTGGTTATTTGAGGGGGAGGGGCCAAATTCCGAGCAGTCTTTTGCTTCATGGTCTAGCCTCATACATAGGTTATAATGGCGTTCCAGCTTTTCGTAGACCAGAGAAGCAGCTACTTCATCTCCATTTGGGAACTCCACAATAGAGGTGATGACAAGAGGTTGGAGTCCATTAACATGAACCCTTATTCTTAATGTTGTTAGGGTAATCTCCACTGCTTCACATTCTCCAATGGCGTCTCCTACGCTCTAAATGGTGTCTTGAGTCCAAAGGTGGACTGGAATACCTTGGACCTTGATCCAAAAGGGTATTTGGGACAGGAAGTTTCTGGCCACAGTGGGCTCCCATCGTTGGATGATTAGCATCCATCTGGTATAGTGATAGGGTCGGTTTTCAAGGGCCTGTTGCAGGTCTTCCTCTGTTGCAAACTGGAGCTGGAACTGCCCCTGGCCAAGATCGGTTCCAATGGGTCTAGTGGAGGTCTTCCATAAATCTGTGAAAAAGGGTATAAGGGCCCAAACCCTTTGAATCTTCGGATTTGTTATTCTTCCCACAATGGTAAGAGCATGTCTTCGAATCAGAGCTGAGTTATCGGACTCTCGAACCCTAACACGGGTTATTCTTGGATCCTTGTTGGGGGTGGCAATGGCCTTTCTTTTTTCTTGGTAGGAGATTTTGTGAGACATGATGAATTTCTTGCACTATCCTGGAACCTTACGGGTGAGGAGAGAAGATCCCAACACCTTTGAGGAGGAAAGACCTTCTTGGATGGTATGGGAATAACGAAACTCATAAGGGGGGATACACTGGTGGCTAGGTGATTTTTGAGAAGCCAAACAGAGTGTTAACGGGTTTTGGCGAGGTGGGGGAGGATCGGGGGGAGGTGTAGGAGATCTTACCGGCGATGAAAGTACCCTCTGACATGGTGTCGGGAGTGGAATCTGGCGGTTTCCGAGCAGAGGCGGTGGAAATGGGGAGAGATTTACTATTTTTGGTTAAGAAAAGTAGATAATAATCGAAAAAGTGGATCTCAGATAGTTCTGGTAATCTTCGGGAAACGTGCCTGAGAGAATGTTTTGGGTACAAAACTTTTGTTTCTTATTATACCTCATCGTCTACATGTGATTATATTGGTGTATATATTTTTATTATAAAAAAAAATGTTTGATTGGTCCATGATTATATAAGATATTACATTGATTAGAAAGTAAAATTTCGTCAATGCATATAACTTTATGGATTAATGCATATTTAATTTTTAAAAAATTATAAATGTTTAAGTAACGATAGTAATTGATAGTAAATTTATGCTTTGTTAGTTAAACATTTTTAAAAATTACTATCGTTAGTTAAACACTTATAAAATTTTGAAATTACTATCGTTAGTTAACTATCAATTGCCAACGATAGTAACCGAGGTTCAAGCCTCGAAATCAACTTTTTACCATCAAAAAAGAAAATTATATTAACCAATCAATTTTTACTGGGTGTAAGTTGTGTAACTGTAAACTAACTACCATTTTATGCTTTGTTTTCCAAATCTACCATAAATTTTCAACATTTCCATAAAAAATTGGTTAGGGGCAGATGCATGTATTACAAGTACGGGACAATTACACAACTTACACCCAGTAAAAATTGATAGGTTAATAAAATTTTCTTTTTTGATGGTAAAAAGTTGATTTCGAGGCTTGAACCTCGGTTAATATAATTTTCAAAAGACTAAATATATTGTCTCCATTTCGAAAATGTTTAATTATTGGATCTACCACTATATTTGGTGCGCTATTGAATCAGAAAATGTGACAAAAAAATATATATATTCGTAATCATATAAATTTTTATAAATTTTGAATGATCCGGGATTTTGGCCCATCAAAATTTTCCGGTGACCGAATTAAGCCGTTAATAATATCACATCTATTTAAGATGTAATTCACTCATTCCAAATGGAATTAAACTAGTGACTTTGAGAATTTTTAAATACTATTAGTACTAGATCATCACCACTTGGTAATCATATATGTCAATGAGGATAAAACATGCCATTTTTTTCGTCTTCTAATTTGTATATACATAATTATATTGAGATTTTTTTTTTGGGACTAACAAACCTGGGTTTATTTAAAATAGAAAAGGTCACGTACGATATATAATTCGATAAAAAATGCTAATTAAGACCTTAAGGGTTGGGAGTTGTGTACTACTTGTGTTAATGTAAATGAATATATAGTCATGTTTTATTATAAAATTGATAATGCCCATAATAATTATGATCCATATGATTAGATTTTAAATTAAAATACCGTTAAATTATCTACAAATTATGTTTTATGATTCATAGTTAAGAAATTAAAATTAATCAATTAACGTGATAAACAATTTCTCTAAATAAATGATAGAGTTTCAAAAACATAATTTTGATTAGGGTTTTCTGCAAAAAAAATTCATCACGTGGATCGAATTTGTAAATTAACCCCTCACCTCACAAAAATATAAGTCAATTTGTCCCACCGGTCAAACCGCAATATAGCCCTCAAACGTATATAGCTTTCAAAAACCGTATATAGATTACTTAAACTACGTTGTTTTGGGCAAAATTTTAAAACTTAATAATGAAAACTAAATATTCGAACCAATGACCTCAATTATATAATCCACATATACATTACCATTGTACCACGATAGTTGTTGTTTTAATTGCCTATATATATACATGTGTGTGTATGTGTGACAAAAGTTCTTTTTTATTCTTTTCTTCCGCGTGAACCAAATAACACCATAATTCTAACCCAAAAAAATTACTTTTTATCAAAACGAAGCAATCGCAACGAGGAGTCCAAATCCATTTTTGGAATTTTGAATTTCGAATGTCTGTTTTCATAATGGTTCTTCAAAATTACAGGTCCAAAAATTAACCATGTCCAGAATCGAATAAATACTATTGGGCTTTGTTTGTTTTAGTCTCTTGAGTTCAAAATTGGTCCCGGTTATTCAAGATTCATTCTATAGTTCTGAAAATTTCTTTTGAAAATTTGTGAACCAAAACTTAATAGTTAAATTCCGGTTAGCATAGCTAAAATCACAAGCCAGAATTTATACCATTATATTTTAGTTTTCAAGAGTTTTTTAAAGAGCTATAGATCGCTACATATGTTAATCCGAACAAAAATCTGTCATTGATGATTTCAAGAGCTTTTCCGTCTAGATCTATCTCATCCTCAACGAAAAAGAAGACAAAATATTCCAAGGACAAAACAAATAATTTTATTATGTATATATACACATATATTGGTTATTACATCATAAACTGTCTTTGCACAATGGTAGAGTATAAGTGAAAATGTAAGTGAGGTCATGGGTTTAAAACCTATATACGACCTATAGTTATATTCTACACAGTCTTATACGGATTACAAAATCTATATACGACCTATGGTTATATTGCGGATTGACTTGTGGGTAAAAGGTTGACCTGCATTTTTTTGAGATGAAGGGTTAACTTACAAATCTGATTCACGTGACAGGTTTTTTTTTGCAGAAAACCCTTTCGATTATATTGTAGTTTATGTTTTTCTCATACTTTACTTTTTCTATTTTAATAATTTTCGTTTAAAAAACATAATTCACTTTTTTATTTTCTAAAATAAATAATTAAGAATAAGAAAATGTATATTACTCCTATTACATTGACACATATCACGATTTGATGAAATATAATTATCATACGTGACAGTGTCACGTTCACGTTGAACGTAATCAGCTTTATATAATAAGATAAAAACCGTATAAAGAAGTAAATAATATATGGTTAACCGAAAATTTCTTGGAGATTATTGACTACTGAGCTGAGGCATTCTGATATCATAGTCGGAGACTTCATGGTTTGCTTGTGCCTCCCTCGTCATAACCGGTATTTCACTTTCCTCCAAATTGGGACCCACCACTCCATGCTGGCATATTCATCGCCCAAAAAAATACAATAAATTTTTTCGATTGGACAAATTTATTATTATCATAAAAGGAGAAAGTTAAAAACCTGATGCTGCATAGGGGGAAACAGGGCCGTGGGATTGAGGCCCGTAGGAGAAGTATAGGCTTGGGCCCATTCTCGGAATATGTCACCATTACGATTTGACATGTGGCATTCACCCATGGTGTTGTTTTGGTTCGAGCTTGAGCTACTTCCTTGCAACAACGTTTCATACATTGCTGAATGGGCCGATGGGTCGAACAGATGGGCTTGATTAGGCCCGTTTTCAGCCAGCCAGCCTCCAACGTTTACAAAAGGTCCACCTAGATTTTGCTGTTGTATAGCAGATGCTTCGTATGAAGATAATTGGTCACTCAAAATATGTTCCTGCGTCTCAAAAAAAAAATTGTAAAGGTTATTTAGCTACTAATTATATTGTAGAATATCATTACGATGAGAAAAATTAAGAGTTTTAAGTTATCAACCCGTCGTTGAGTGACACGTGTTAAGGCGTCCATGAGCTGATTCTCACAAGTTTCGTACTCTTCCATTGTTGTAAACCTGATTGGATCTGGTTCGTATTTCCTAATTGTATATTTGCATATAGCAATTTGTCAGTAACATTTACATACATTTTCATGTATCGTATCAAAAATTTTGTTTCTGTTAACAAAAGGAAGAAACAAGGACCGTAGTTCTTCCTCTGCCACATGAAGCTGTTGTTGTAACTTATAAACCTCTTGCTCAAGTTCCTTAGATTTTTGGATTGAAAAATACAACAAAATTAAATCGATGTTTTGGAGGGTAAAGAAATTTACATAATAAATTTATTTTCAGTAGTTAAAGAAAAAACATAATTAGAAGAATCACCTCGACGTTGGAGTTGATAGCTGCAGGGCTTTTTAAAACCATCCGATAAGAAAAAACAAAAAACAAAAAGAAAATCAACTTATGTATTCTTGAAAGAGATAATTTTATGTATTGTCACTTTATCAAAACATATTTTGTATTTTAACACTTTTCAAAATCTGTAAAAATAAGTAACATTTTCTCGGTTGAAAAGATGATTTGTCCATACTTGTTATTGGTATATGTACTGTATACCGTTGATGTGTGCAGTACTGTATATGG
This sequence comes from Eutrema japonicum, assembly GCA_030161315.1. NCBI lineage: Eukaryota > Viridiplantae > Streptophyta > Magnoliopsida > Brassicales > Brassicaceae > Eutrema > Eutrema japonicum. The sequence continues at coordinate 10,875,316 of BSQW01000013.1, forward strand.
ATACGACTAGAAAGTCAACGCGTGTACAATACATGAAGTGTTACTTATTTTTACAGTTTTATAAAGTATTAGAACACAAACTATATTTTGATAAAGTGATATTTGCCCATGCAAGAATCCCTCATTGAAAAAATAATGTGGCAAATTATTATAACGAAAGATAAGAGAAAGAAGTTGAGACTTGGTGAGCTGAAGAGCAATATCATTTTCAGTCTTGAGTTGCTGCAAAGTCCGCAGTAGATACTGTCACGTGACAAGAAATTTTTTAGATTCAATAATATAAAATAAATATTTTTCCTGCATTGGACCGGATCGGAGCTATGTAAAATTTTCAAGTTTCAACCCCATATCATAAAAGAAAACTTATTTCATATAAAATATATATTTTCTTCACTCTCTTAATTGAAAAAATATATACACACACATTATGCTTAGTCTAATCTAATTACCTCTTTGCTCTGGAAGTCTCTGCAAGGAAAAAAAAAGTGGTCAAAACATGAAAACCCCAATTAGATTATAATAGGAATAATAGGAATAATAGGAATAATAGGAGTAAGTTACGTACGAGCGTCGGCTCTGATCGGGAAATGATATAGCACTGAAAACAAAATTAAACAAATCAATTAAATAAGACAATAAACAGGAGGAATATCTGGAAAAGATTAATCAGAGGAGATTGCTCAGCTTACTTACTTCTCTCGTTCTTGGTCAGAAAGATTGATGAATCTTGTGAAAACGTCTTCGATCCTGACCAAAGTTTCACAATGATAAAAAAAATATATATATATTTATTTGTTAATTAACCAAAACAAAACAAAAAAAGTGTGTAACAATAATAATAATAAGAAACCTTGTTTTTCCGGAAAAGAGACTAAGACGATCGGAAGGAGAAAACATGAGGAGAGCAATATCGATGTCGCAAAGAATGGACAATTCATAAGCTTTCTTTATCAAACCATTTCGTCGTTTCGAGAACGTAACTTGTCGATTCGTGTTGTTCTCTATTCGCTTTATCTCCAATTTCACTCGACCCATGTCTCTCTAAGCTAATCCGATCAATGCAACCAACAGTTTCAAAGATTCTTCTCTTTATTTTGGGGAATGCAAAAATCTTAGCATTGGAGGCAAAAGCGCGTATATGTATGAAAAATGTATGGACGAGAGAAAAGAGAAGCATGAAAGAAGGAGAGGTTAGGTATAAGAAAGAGATTCGGTTGAAAATGTATGGGAGAGATTGATGGGTTTTTCTTCTTTGAACGAATTAAGAATGATTGTATATTTTTTTGCCACGGAAAATTCATGTATATGAAATCGAATTAGGCATTAATTACACGTTTATTGCATGTTTTAATCATTTACACTTGAGTGTTTAGGAGTATAAATTATTATAGATTTCAGGTAAAGCCAAGCACACAAAATGGGACTAAAATACACCATGATATTGTATTTAGCAAACATACTTTACAAATCTTACATTTATATATATTTTTCTTTAATTTGATGTTCTCATGTATCAACACAAATCGTGCGACGTAGATCTTCCTCTTACACAAACATCTACGGCTTCTCCTACTGTCATAAATATATTTTCTTTTTTCATTTTCTCCTCCAATTTTGCTCTCTTCAATTTGTGAAGTACCCTCCATCTCGGACTAGCGATCACTAACTACATGCACAAACGGATAAAATATTGTTATTTGAACAACCCAATAAACCCAAATATATTATTAGTGAACAACAAAAACAACATTTGAGCACAGATTATCCTGATGCGGGAAAACAAAAATATACCCTGATGTTATTAGAAGCCAGCTCTTGATGTAATTCTTCAAGTGCAACTACTCCTGATGTATCTACGCCCATCACGCCTTCACATTTATTTTGGGAAAAACAAAGAAGAGATACATCAGAAAGTTGAATATTTTGTTACATACTTACATGTAATATTCAATAATTTTACTATACATAATTAAAATAACATTTTCTATTATTTTCCCCCCCCCCAACCTTGTTCTATTACTTAGTATTATAGAAATATAGATCATACTTACAAGACATGTCGAGAATTACTACTTGAAGAACCTTTTCCTCTTTAACTTCTTGTTCATCTTCCTCCTCTTCTACTTCTCGAACTGAATTCAATATTCTGCATTACAAAAATGAAAAACAATCGTCAAAGTCTAGAGTTTCTTAAGAGTAATTATAAATGACAAATTAATAATTGGAACACACAAAAAAAAGAAGAGAACTTGATTATAATGAAATAGAAACTAACCGGTCTCTAATAAAATTGGCATTGGCAAAGCATAGCAAAGGAGAGCTGATTCGAAGAGTCAATAATCCGTGAGTCTTAATAGCCATTGGGTACTGATTTATGTCACCAAAGATATCTGTTCTTGACAACCTCCCTAAAGCCTCAATATTTGGTCTTATCGAACTCAGCATTATTCTCGCAAACGATATCCCCACCTACATATATACAAATATAATCAAACAAAACTTTATGCTATACCGATCAATTTGACCGTTAAAAATATTGGAAAACAAAGAAAAACTGATTAAGTGGATCAAAACTCTAGGGTTGGTCAAAAGGATAGATAAAAAAGACTTATTCTAAGTTCCTAACAATAGATGGTTTGCAACTTGCAAGGACTCAATTATAAGAATGGATGTCTCAGTCAAGTGTCAAAGGTACTTTGCCTTGTTCATCTACAACTTGACTTCATAATTTTTTTTTAACCCACGAAACATGTGTTTTTGAACTTATATGTACTATATATTACCACTTGAATGAAACGTTATATAACATTATTGCTGTTTTGTCTTTCAGGGTATGTGCACAGAAAATTTGGTCGGCCTAGTGGCTTCATTTATAACAAATATATTTGGTTATATATTTATATATATACGAGATGTTGACGCTTTTGGACCTATAGATATTACATGATTGGATATAGAGCTTATATAGTTGACTCAACCCCCCAGGCACCAATCAATCAATCTGAATGGCAACGACAGTTTGATTCTAATGCGTGTAGTAAATAACTCGTCGGCATTTTTAAATTTCCGGATAAGATTGGTGGGTAAAATTAAACAAGCAAGAAACTTAAAAATCAAACCAAGAGATTGTACTGGGAGTGGTTCCTTCTTGTTGGAAGAGTCGCTCTGCTGGTACAGACCAGAGATCGACTATCCGAAGGAGCGGAATTATCACATTAGTTCTTGGTCAAGTGAGACATTATAAATGGGCTTTGTCACTCCCATATCTGAGACTGTTTGAGTTTAGATTACTCCAGCAGGGCCAAAAGTCATCAAAAAAAAAAAAAACTTAAAAAGCAGTGAATTAAGGAAAAAGAAAGACTCACGGCAAGGAGAAGACCGATCTCGACAGAGGCAAAAAGGACGCCGAAGAAGGCGGCGAGGAGGACGATAAAATCGAGTTTATCGAGTTTCCAAATGTGAAAAGCGCCGGAGATATCGATAAGGCCAGGAAGCGCCGAGAGAATGATGGAGGCGAGAATTGCGGTCGGTGTAAAGTAAAGAAACCTTGTCAAAACCTCAAGAGAGATCATCACTGTAATCGCCATTACAATGTTCGACATCACCGTCTCGCAGCCAGCACTAAAATTCACCGCCGTCCTCGAAAATGATCCTATTAGAAAATTCCTCAGACAAATGTCAAAATGTTAAATCTCTTGATTTCTCACATTTTACCGGTCAATTTCGGTTGGACCGGATTTAATTGGAAAAAAAATAACATTTTACCGGTAGCTACATAGCAAGAAGTAAGAGAGCCAGCGAGGTTGCTAAATCCCATTGCCATCATCTCTTTGTTTCCATCTAGACGATATCCTTTGATCGTCGCAAAAGATCTCCCCACTGCAATTGCTTCCTGTATTATTATTATTTAATCAATTAGTTATCCAAATCAATCAGTGTTTATAAAGTTGATTAACCATTACTAACCGTGAGAGCGATGATTGCAGAAATAAGACCAATTTTGGCCATTTGACCGAGATGTGGACTGTTAAATTGTAATTCGTTAACCGAAGGTCGGTTAAACCCTGGTTTAATGTGTTTAACAATCTTAACCCCTCGTGTCTCAGCCTTGGTTAAATACACGATTAGGGTTGCTAATATCACTGATATTAGCGGTGCGATTGCCGGAATCCAGAACAATTTTTTGTTTCTTTTCCCCTGAATTTTAAAAATCAATTACAAAAAAGTAAGTATTCTGATGTGGATAAATAAATGTAGTATATATGTGAAGTAATAAATTAAAAATAGTAATGTATAGGAAAAATTTGTTTACTTACGATAAATCTCGCTAGGAGGATGAATATAAGGAATGAGCTACCGATGACAAAGTTCAGAGGTTGCCACTGCAAAGGTTATTAATAAATGAAAGAAATTTAATATTCCAATTTTCAGACTTTAATTTTAATTGGGAAGAATAAATAAATAAATAAATAACCGGTGCGTACCGGATGATGAAGCAAGTGGAAAACCGAAGATAAAACCGAAACCACATCGGTTTTATTGGTAAAATGAGATAAACCAAATAAACCTTTGAGTTGTTGTAAACCAATGACAATGGCAGCACCAGCCATGAAGCCGACAAGTGCAGCATGTGACAGAAAATCCACCAGAAACCCTAACCTGATTTACATTATAATAACATTTATTTGTATTAGATGAATACACCTTTGTCGTCGTCGTCGTCGGTCCAAAATTATAATATTTTGAATATATGAAATTATAACGAATCTCGATGCAAGAATTTGCCTCAAGATCCCAAAGATGGTTTGAAACGCGCCAGCGAAAAACGTGACCGTGAAGACAATTTTCCGGTAAGCAATTGGGTCGGTGATCGGATCTTGAAGGTCACGAACCATAGACGAAAGCAGAAGTGAAACTACAGCCACAGGACCAATGGCTAACTCTCTCGAACTTCCCATCGTCGAATATATCAGAGGTGGTACCACACTTGTATCTGTTTTATTTATTTAAATAAAATTTAATCAAAATTCACTGCAAAAATGTAAGGAACTATGCGAATTTAAGTTGGCAATTTGGACTTACATAGACCGAACTCTGGATCAAGTCCAGCCAAATTAGCATATCCTATACTCTGCAAATGAAATGGAAATTGTATCGAAAAAAACAACATTAATTATATCGATCGATTATAATTTGTGAGTTAAAATTACCTGAGGAATGCAAAGACTAGCCAGAGTAAGACCAGCCATTAAATCTTTCTTGAACATGTTGAGTTTGTATTGTCTTCCCCAAGTAAGTATAGGGAAAACCGATTTAAGACAAGAGTAAACCGGGTTTGATGGTTTCTTCTTCGTTTTGTTCCTCTTCTTGCACAACACATTTGTTCTTATGTACCCAATAAGCTCTTGCCACATGGTTGGTGGCTCCGGCGTATTTATCAGCCACCGCGACAACGGCTCTTCCACAGAGGCGCCTTCCGCCTGGTGGCTCTGGTGGTTCTGCATCTCTATGCCCATTTGTATTATCTTTGTGGGCTTTTGAAGTGTGTGATAGAGAACTAACTTTGGTTTCCATACGGGTATATATATATCCCTATTAAATTCTTAAAACTATAATAAAGTATATATTTTGAAACATTAGTCCTGATTTTTTAATATGCTTCATCTGCATTAATTAATTAGGGTGATTATAGTTAATATACATTGTTGACCACAAAGTTAGGTGAATAGCAAAAATAGTTTAGAAATTAGAAAAGTAGCAATTAGAAAAGAAAAATATATCATAATTATCCTTCTCAATTTAGAGTAACTACAAAAATGCTATTGCTCAGATTTTTTTCTTTTCTGGCGTTAGTATATACTGTCAACATTGTTCATCTGATCGTTAACACCATGTCCGATTCTGAGGGTGTGCAAATGCACAGGGCCCACAATTTTTTTTTTTAAAGAGCCAAATTTTTTAATTTTTTTTAGGGCGCAATTTTTTTTTTAACATGATCCATATTTTTATTGAGCCGGCCCTGATTAACACTGTTCATATGTTATTTATAGTATTGTTCATCCGATGATTAACTATTTGGTTAATATGATAACTAACATGGTATAACATTAAACCAGTTAGCATATATTGAAGTTAATCAGTAATAAAATTAGCTAATAGGTTATTGGTATAATTTTGTATAAATTTGTTATCATAACAAAGTTAGTTAATCAATTACACAAATTTTCTATGATATGATAATTGGGTAAGCATAATAATTTTAATATTTTTATATTTCATATTCTCTATGATATGAAAACTGAGTTAGAATCATATTTTTCATATTTTCTCAGTTACATATTTTTTCATGATAAATGACGATACTGTTCATCAACCGGCTTGAGACTGTTCGTCCAAAGTCACATATACTATTCATCATCGTTATCATATCATAAAAATATAGAAATTAACCTAGTTATCGTATTAACACATTTATCATATTATGATTTAATTAAAATAATAATAATTAAGAAGGATTGTTGTGTAAATTCCAACATGAAAATACTGTTCACAAAGGTGTTAGAATCTCTACCTAATTTTGCTATTATTTATTGATATCTATTGATAATTCCTAATTAACAAAATACCCTATTTCTATATTATTATATTTATAAAATAACATATACGCAAAAACTGTAGAATATCGAATTCATAATATTTTTTAGTGAAACGATATCTTACCTCTCATCTTCAAAACACTTCTAAACTCACCAAACATTAGATTAAGATTCAAATCTTAATTTGACCAGACTCATAACTTAGCCACCATTTCACTCCCACAAAACTTGGGTCTTCGGCTAGTCACGCTATCATTTTTTTAATTTAAGTGTCGGAAAATATTCGAGAGAAGAAATTTACTTTTGTCTTTTCGGATGTCGTCTTGACCTCAAGAGGAGCTACTGAAGAAAGAATCATTGTGCACGCCGAGCTTGGTTCGCCCCACCTCAGTAGATGAGTCATATATCCTATGCCTCTTGACAAATATGTATCACCGACGTCTCTTATGACGAATAAAATCAATCGTATTGTGAATTTCCAAAATTTATCCATTCGTCTCGAGTAGTTATCAAAAACATTTTTTTTTTTTTGGTGAATAGTTTTTGATTTAGCGAATATGTATAGTACGACATGAGAGTAAAAATCAAATTTTGTTATCCGACTATATTTCGCTTATAACATAATAAGAATGAGCATACCAACAAGAGGGGATGTTGCAAATACATGATAACTTTGTCGGAATATATCACGGTCGTACATAATGTCAAGAATATCAGGCCTGTGGCTGTGAAAGATAAGTACTATCTTGTTGTGCCCATTTTTTGTCATCGCAAACACATTGATGATTGTATATAAAAAAAACATTCAAGATTTTATATATGGATGTACAATTAAAAACAAGAAAAGAAAATGCATGAGTAATATATAAGTTTAATATTATCAGTATTATTAACTGAAGTTGATCGCCTACCGGCTAATTCTTCATAAAATCATCTAGAACCTCTGGTTCAGATATTTGAGGGGTAAAAGTGTGTGGCTGATACCATGGAAACAAAAAAAACAGCAGTATTATTACTGCTTTAAAAAGACAATAAATAACCAAAATTTATAAAATCAGGAATTATTTTATTTATTATCTATTGGTACCACATGAATTCTCATAATTGTAGCATACCAACCTTGGATGGACGTCAGATAGTTTCATATATATTTGACATTCAATTATCGGAATATACTTTCTGGCAAAAATAATAATAATAATAAATAAATCAGTATATACTTTAAAGAAATTTTCAGAAATTAACAAACAAATCAATATCCAAATTGTTTACATTAGAGCATAATCCTTTTTTTTTTTTTTTTGCTAACTTAGAACATACTCATTTGATAGTTATCATAGGAATTATCTGATCCAGAACGAATATTTTAAGTGGACATGTCCGGGTTGCCAGATAAAACAAAAATGGTTTGATGGAGAAAGAAGGCACTATACCATAGTTTATTTTGAAGGAAAAAGAAATGCGAATGAAAATTTCGATTTGAATATATACATATATGGTTGTTCGTTTCTTTTGGGGTCTCTTTTTCCTTATCTTTATATGGAAGAATATGGAATTGAACGGAGGAGATGTAGTCTTTGGGCTTGTTCCACATTCTCTTTCCACTTTGGAATTTTTGATTACTATAATCAAAACCAATGGAATATATTCATCATACGGCCATGATCTATAAGCATGGCTCGTATATGATTGTTTCTATATCTTTCCACTATGAACCACTCTTATTCACTTCTCCACTCTTTTTCATCCACCAGAATCCTCCAAAACTAGCTACTGTAAGGTCATAGTCATAGACTCGTACGTAGGATTCTTTGGTCCAACGATCTCATCAATGCCAATTCTTTTATGTGAAAGTTTGCCAATCAATAAAGTTCCCATAAAGTTAACATATGAGAAATATTGTTTTTATTTTAACACGACGGCATCATTTTTTTCTTTTTCTTGCAACGGATGCATTGTGTTATTCATAAAAAAAACTAGAACAATTTTCAAAATTGTATAATATTGGACTTTGCAATTGTTATGCAAATCTTGTACTGTTACATAGAGAATGAAGCCAGTAAAATATTTGTTGGAACTAATTTTTTGTCAAAGCCTGAGGGTTTGATAAAATTGTGTTAGTGTGAAAAAAAATGAGTTAAGCTCTTTCTAATGAAATGTTTTCATTAACCGAGAAATGTTTTCTCGTGTATATATGTTGGAATGGTTGTGTCTTAAATGAACAACATGAGAGAAGAAAAGCCATACGTGCGACGTTCGCATCTTGGGCCTTGATTGGGCCCGTGGACTTTTTGAGGTATCGATCGATACCCTTGGTATCGATCGATACCCAGCGGGCCGACTTAAAAATCGCAGCCGCCTAGGTTATTCTAGAAATATTCCTTTTCTGTCATGGAAAAACCCTAGCCTCTCTCCTATATATACAACACGATTTTCACCTAAAAAATCATCCTCTGATACACAAAAAACACTTACTAAAAGTTCTAGCAATCGTTTCTTCAATTCCCTACTGCTTAGAGTAAGTTTTAATTTCGAGAGTATCGTAGAATAATGGTCGATAGACATGAATCATGGTGTTGATGATTCAGTTAAACTTTGGTTGTATCATGGGACTCATGGATCTATAAAACCCCGTCACACTACGGGAGATTCTTAGAGTTAAGGAAAGAGATTTATCTCGCCTCCTCAGATCTTGAATTGTTTTATCGTTTATAAATCGTCTGTTCCTTAAACTGTTTATTTACATATTATTGTGATTAAATCTTTCCTGTCTGTAGTGTAAATTTTGGTCCTACAATATTTATATGCATGGCTACAGCCAAACTGACAAGATTTACTAAATTCTAAGCATTTGACTTGACATGAATTTTGTGTGTGTTTTCGTTGTTTATTTTGTTACCTATATGATGAGTATTCAAAATATTCATAAATATGCCATAAATTTTTCATTGAAAAGGCCAATAACACGTTTTATTATAAAAATGACAAAGAAAACACTTTACAACAAAATTTTGAGAATTATAAAATTTACAACAAAATTTCAGCACTATTTCAAAAGTGAACATTGATAAGATATCTCAAGTTTTTTTTCTGTTCAGTTAGACTGTTAAAAGTTAGCTAATTCCCGAACCAATTGCCACCTTTAAATCTTGTTTGGGGACGTTGTAAAGTTGGTGAGTTATGTTGAGAGTGAATTTTTTCAAATAAGTGAAACTAAGGGTTCAAATGGTTCGGATGAGTACCCCCAATCCCATGAAGGTACGTTCCTATAAATATTCATTTATGTCATAGTATAATGCCATAATGGGAGATAGCATCCGCAAAACAAAATATAATAATTCATTAACATATTATATCTCCCATCGTTAGATGGTTTTGAGAAAATATTTTCGAAAGACACCACACTGGTATTCTAATAACTCTCGACTGAAAGCGTAAGAGCTGTTGAGACAAGAATTATAATAGAATTTGACATAGGGTTTTTCTTATAAGGATATTTTATTAGTTAATTTTTTTAATGTACTTACAAGTTTCACCTAAAACGATTTATGACAAGCTCAAGACACACCTTGACTTGTCTAACTAGCCTCACACGTTCAAGGATCTATACACGATCCAAGAACCCCATAGATAAACCATTTAGCCCTACCTTTAACTTTCTTACAAGAAACCCCAAAACCCTTTGCTAAAATATTGCTCTCAATGTGTTAACCTCATACAAAGGTTAGACACACCTATTTATACACAATAGGTCGTGGCCAATACAAGCATACTCCGTCATACTAACGATAATGACAAATCTCTAGCAATAGGTCACATTCTTATTTCTTAGGCTAAGATTTAGGAAATGTTCCTTATCTCCAATATACTAAGGAATCCTCTCCAAGATGCTCTTCCAGCTCATCTACAACTTCCTGGTGCATCCACGTGGCTTCACAAGCTCGGTCCAAGTCATCTCCCTTGTTCCAAATCGTCCACTGCCTTGAGCTGCCCACCTGTATCACTTCCTGTACTACTTCTCAGCTGGTACAGGAGATGCATCAGCCCACTGCATCTTCAATATATTCACTTATGGGTCTAATCCATAAGCCCAATCCAAGCCCATAATTTCTGCTCCTCGTTATTAGTCACACAACTGCTCGCCTGTATCATTTCCTGAGCTACTTCAACTAGTACAACGACTGGTACAGCGACTGCTTCAAAAGCTGCATCTTCAATTCCCTTTTTTAGCTTTGTGTGTCTCTCAAGCACCTGAGTATCAACGATCTCCTTGACTCCCCCAAAATCTCTGATTTGGTTACTCCCCCACAATTCTCATCTCCCCCTGCTTGTGAGCACACATAAGTTAAAAACACATGCACTTGAAGCAGTATGCATACTTAGCCCAGCACGGCTATTTCGACTTCAATTGAAGCATCTCTTTGAAGTTAATTTGAACTCCACGGATTTTCCTCCCTTCGGTTACATCCCCGATCACATCAGATAGTGAGTGATTCCGATGAACTCGCTGTATCACCTCATGTTCTGAATCAGACTATTCTGAAGTCTGCTGTATTACTCCCTGTTCTGAGACAGAACCAGACTGGTCTTCTGAAATAGTATGCGTCTTTGGTTCATCTTCTGAGTCACTTTCTGTACTAAACCAATTCCACTTCGGGATATAATATTCATCGAATACCACATAAACCGACTCCGTGACCACATCAGTTTGAGTGTTGTACACTCTGAAGGCTATACTACTTCCTGAGTAGCCCAGAAACATCCCTTCATCACTCCTTCCATCGAACTTTCCTTGATGGTCCTTGTCATTCAAGATGTAGCATTTGTATCCAAATACATGAAAGTACCTCATGTTGGGCGTCTTTACTTTCCACAGCTCATATGAAGTTTTAGTGGTCCCTTTCTTGACATAGACCCTGTTGATGATGTAACACGCTGTGTTTAATGCTTCTGCCCATGATTTCACAGGTACATTGTTGCCATGTATCATTGCTCTGGCCATCTCTAGAAGAGTTCTAATCTTCCTCTCTACAACCCCATCATGTTGTGGTGTTCTTCAATCCGAAAGATGATGTGCGATTCCATGACTTTCACAAAACATCTTCATGGACTCACTTTGAAATTTATCACAACGTCCGCTGTGAATCCTCTTGATACCTCCTTTTTCATATACATATGAAGTGCCCATATTCTGAAGCTATCGGCTATCTCAGATTTTTCACGAATAAATCTGACCCAAGTGACTCTGGAATAGTCATCCACCAGAACGAGCACATACCTCTTGCCGGCTAGGCTGTCAACTTGCATTGTCATCAAATCCATGTGAACTAGATCCAACACTGTTTTTGTTTGCACATTTGGCACATTCTTATGTTGAACTTTCACATGCTTTCCTTTGTAGCACGAATCACACACCATCTTATTTTCTTCCTTGATCGGAGGCACTCCTCGTACTATTTTTTTATCAGCAAGAGTAGTTAGAGTCATTACATTCATGTGACAAAGTCGTTGGTGCCACAGATTGATATCATCATTTGCATTGTAGCACTTGTACCCTCTTTTGAGCTTCTTGATATTTTACAGGTTGCTTCGTGTATCTGTTATGTGGCGTGAGCAGCCACTGTCAAAATACAAGGGACTTTTATCATCATGTTCATCTGCTACAATGACCATATTGCACCCGAAACCAAGTCCTGAAGTACCCCTTGGTGTTTTTATTGTGGATGTCTGAAATCCATGTCCTGTAGTACCACTTGATGTACTTCTTGTCTGTTGCAGATCGTACTTCATGTTTGCATGTTGCAAGTCAGACTTCGTGTTTGCCTGTTGCAGATCAGACTTCCTGGTTTTCTGTAGCAGATCAGACTTCTTGGTTGCTTGTAGCATATCAGACTTCCTCACCCATATCTGATTCTGAAAACCATTCCATGTGAACCTGCCTTGATTCTTGAGCCTCTTAACTCTATCACAAAACTTGTAACAGTATGCCCTGATGTGGCCATACTTTCCACAAAAGTAACATCCACCCCTTCTTGTTGTACTACTCACAGATTTGGGTTCTGTTTGTTGAACAAAATCAGCATACACAAAATTTATTTTCTCAGTCTCAGGCCTTTCCCTTCCAGTGTAACCTTGGCCTCGTTTCACATCCATTGTTCTCTCGTAGCTCAGAATCTTATCAAGCTGCTTTGTACCAGCAAACATATGAATCTTTTTATGTTGCAGATCCAGTTCTAACTGAAACTGTGCATACACCTTCTTTTCAGCTTGCAACTACTTATCCAGTTTGTCAGCCTTGTTTGTAAGAACCAGCTTTTCCTTCATTAGTGATAAGCTCTCCCGGCTGATCTTCTTTTCTGCAATGAGCTCACCCTGCAGTGACTCAACAAGTGCTTCAAGATGAAATTTTTCTTTCTTCAATTCTGAGTTCTCTGTTCCGACTCTAATCAGCATCTCACGTGCTTCTTTGTAACTCTCAATGAAATCATCATCTTGTTCTTCCTCTGACTTAGATCCAGAAGGCTCTTCTCCTTCCTCAAACTCGGTGATTCCCACAAAAGTAACAAGGTTGATCAGCTCTTCTAAATCTTTTGAATTCGATATCACCTTTGAATAATTCCCCAAAGCCTCACAGCTCTGCATCTTCTCCGCAGGACCACACCTGTTTGTATTACACACAGGTGCCCGCTCTGATACCAATTGAAAGCGCAAGAGCTGCTGAGACAGGAACTGTAACAGAATCTGACACAGGGTTTTCCTTACAAGGATATTTTACTAGCCAATCTTTTAAGTGCACTTACAAGTTTCACCTAAAACGATCTATGACAAGCTCAAGACACACCTTGACTTGTCTAACTAGCCTCACACGTTCAAGGATCTATACACGATCCAAGAACCCCATAGATAAACCCTTTAGCCCTAGCTTTAGCTTTCTTACAAGAAACCCCAAAACCCTTTGCTAAAATATTGCTCTCAATGTGTTAACCTCATACAAAGGTTAGACACACCTATTTATACACAATAGGTCGTGGTCAATACAAGCCTACTCCGTCATACTAACGATAATGACAAATCTCTAGTAATAAGTCACATTCCTATTTCTTAGGTTAAGATTTAGGAAATGTTCCTTATCTCCAATATACTAAGAAATCCTCTCCAAGATGCTCTTCCAGCTCAGCTACAACTTCTTGGTGCATCCATGTGGCTTCACAAGCTCGGTCCAAGTCATCTCCCTTGTTCCAAGTCGTCCAATTCCTTGAGCTGCCCACCTGTATCACTTCTTGTACTACTTCTCTGCTGGTACAGGAGATGCATCAGCCCAGTGCATCTTCAATATATTCAATTATGGGTCTAATCCATAAGCTCAATCCAAACTCATAACTTCTGCTCCTCGTTATTAGTCACACAACTACTTGCATGTATCATTTCCTGAGCTATTTCAACTGGTACAACGACTGGTACAGCAATTGCTTCAAAAGCTGCATCTTCATCGACCGCTCATCATCTTGTGCATACTGACTATTCTCCAAAAACATAAATCACAACTTCAGTCCATCCGAAATGGTATCATAAAATCTACACAAACAAGTTGAATTTGTTTTTTCTTTTGGCTGAGTTAACCCAACTCCTTAATTCATATACTGAAAATTTTAAACATTGACTGAAAATTTTTATAACTCGTTGGGAATAAGCTATTTTAAAAATATTTAATGTACAATAGTTAGATTAATTTAACATGTGCTGCTCATATGTTTAAAAATTAATAAATTGATAAGAAGAAAAAAACATCTAAAAAATTCATAAGTCATCCTATAACAACTAAGATCCAACCTAAGTAACTAAATAGATATTGAAAAAACCTCATAGTTAGATAAGATTTTATTTCTTTATTTTTTTTCTTAAACACAAACAATTAAGAACTGTTCTGAACCGAACCAATCTATCCACCGAGATAACCCATTATGACACCTTTATGATAAAGGCTTTATCTAAAAGGCATATCATACGTGTGGCCGCGTCCTACGCTTACGGGAGACCATCAACTGTGCCTTACGAACTTTATTTGTATAATATTGCTAATGGATATAAAATATGTAATTATTAGAATCTTAAGTTAATAAATTCTAACAACGTGTGATTAAAGGGTTGATTGGTTTAGATGCAATCGTCTGTAAACATAGTACTTGGCTACATGCAAACGATTTCGGTTTGCATCGTTGAATTTTAGTCATAAAAAGCCTTTATTACCACTGTATAACGGTGATAAAATGCTTCAAAATCAAAAGTTCAAATTGTCAACGTTTGTGATGGTATAGACGGTTGTGTGAATTTTTGTTCTTACAAATTTATCCCTTCTATATCATTTTGACATCGCTATAAAACGTTCTAAATCAAAAAATAATCTCATTTGCATTAGTTGGCGGTTGTACAAATTTATTTAAATACTGCGTCTTTACGTATTTTCATCGCTTGTTTTAAAATTTTTATCGAGTCAAAACGTTTTTTTATAGTTTTTTAGTCTTCTATCGAATCTTTTCAAGCATTTCTTTAGAGGATAAAACTAGTAATTCATATTAAACTTTACTGTTTTATCCTAGAATCTTTTCAGACTTAGCATAATCTAATTCTAGACCTATTTATACCTTATTTAAACTACTTGTTAAGATTATGTTTTATTTTTCTACACGCTTCTAGCTTCTTCTTTTTTTGGAGAGGCGGGTCTCTATTTCTAATGTGTTTTGGAGAAGATTTTTAAACCCATTTATATTTGTTTGCAATTTTATTATGTTTTTTTCATATCTATTTGTTTGTTTATTTTGATTATGTATGAGTAGTCTTTTAGTTAGTTTTGAAGGTTTCAAAATTTTTTTATGAATTACTAGTCTATGATTGTTAGATAGAAAATTATCGATTTTTTTTTCATTTATTGTTTATTTTATTGTTGAAACTTGATTAGTCATGTAGTTTCTTATCATTTTAGCTTGTTTAACACATCAAAAACGTGATTATAATTTGAAAGAACATAGATGAGCAATAAATCTTTAGAAAAAAAAAGGTGATGTTAAAGTGTTTTGTAAACATATCAAACTTGAACTTAATACATGTGTAAGTTCTTGAATTTAAATGATAACCTAGGATTTTAGGTTGTTAGACATGATAATTGATACTAGGAGAGTAGATTAATTATAAAAGAATGATTTAAATTCCAAAACGGGGCTTAATAATTTTCTATTCGTCTATATATCTCTGTAATTCTTGATATTTAGGAAATTACTTTAATGCATAACGTTTTTAATCCATAATTTTAAATTGTTATTCATTTATTTTCCTGCATTTGAAAACAAACAAACTCGTTAAAAAATATGTAGAATCTATTTTGATAATTTACATTCAAAGTCTACATATTTGGTATCAACATCATCTTACAAACGCATTCGTTTTAGTCGTCATACTAGTCGTATAAAGTATTCTTTTTTTTTTGGACAACAATTTCTTCTCATTACTTAAACTTTCATACTACAATAAGAGGGAATTATCCATCCTCTTTGATAATGACAATACAAATTAAAAACAATAAATCTTGAAGCAGATAGAGTGTGAACACATGACAGCGAATTCAAGTCTAGGTTCGAATGCGTCGATAGGATAAACTTGAGAGTAACGGAAACTAAACTTCTGGTGAGAATTGAGATACCAAGAAGTTCATGACCACAAGAGCCTGAGATGATGGCTCTAACCAACTGTAAGGACTCGGATTCTACCGAGAAAGTCCTTATTTCTTCAGAGGCAGTTTGGGAAAACCCTGCACGGATTGACACCACAGGCAAAGAAGCCTTGGATTTACTCAATTTTCCCAAACTCGCCGAAAAGGATCGCACCAAGGCGATAAGGATGCCACTAAAGGGCACGAAGGTGGAACTAATGGAAACTGGAGGACCGGGAGAGGCAACATGGTAACAAACTCCTGGCAGAACCCGATTTATCGGAGGGGTCATAGCGTTTAGTTTTCCTTCAGTCTGCCACCAATAAGAAAAAACCAAAATCACAGCCCCAAAAACCGGATTTACAATAGAGAACCTACAAACTGTAGTAAAAGATCGCACTGGGACGACATGGGTACCACTAAATGGCTCATAAGAAGAACTGAAAGAAACTAAATCCATCGAGACAGAAGAACCTAATCTCGGAAACCACAAATCTAGTACCACCCAATCAACAAACTTCCAAACCCGTTTCGAAGAGGAGACAGAGAGTGAAGATTCAGAGAGAACCTGGGGGACCGTGAGGGGAGAAGGCATGTCCAGTGAGGAGCCAAGAGCTATGAAAAAGCCGGTCATAGATCTGCTCGGCCAGAGGCAAGCTTCAAACGCACCAAACCCATATGCATCGGGAGAACTTTCGAAAACGAAGAGGCACGTCCTTGCTAGGCGGAGGGAAAGACTCGCCGGCGATGAGAGACTAGGTCGGCGAAGGAGAGAATGAGGGGAGAGCAGATCGGCGATAGGAGACAGCAAGACAAAATCGAGGGGAGGTAGTGAGCAAAAGGCGGTGGATATGGAGGTACGGGAGACTTGGGAGGGTTTGGTGGCTCCGGCGAGAGACGCAGTCGGTGGTGGAGAGAAGGCACGAGTCCACCAGATGAAGTCGACGGCGAGAGAAATGACGGAGGAGCAGCGGACAAACATAGCTTAAGAGTCATAAGCGAGAAGGCTTCGACGGCGGCGACGGAGGTCCGGCGGAAGCTTAGGAGGAAGGGACGAGGCTCAGGAGGAGGCCTGGGAGACGACGCGGCGGTGATGCAGACCCATCTTTACGTAGCTAAGCTTGGCGACGGTGCTTCGATTTCTGTGCCTTACTGCAAAATGGCATTTAGAGTATAAAATATGATAGAATTAGTCATATAAAGTATTCACTAATGTTTTGTTTAAAGGTAAAAGTTCTAACCAACCAATCTAACATACATACTCATGCATAATATTATATTTTTGGCAAACATAATCGTAACTGATTACACGCATATATATATATGCATATATCGATATTAATTCATGTACGAAACATTTGTCTGGACAGTTGACTAATAGTATATTTTACCCTTTTTTGGGTGGCACCTGGAAATTTAAATATTTCTTATCTGTAGTTTATCACGAAGAAGAAAAATTGCAGTTATCAATTTATTCATATACTACGTTTTTACGTGTTTTCATCGCTTGTTATAAGATTTTTATCGACTCAAATCGGGTTTTAGAGTATTTAAATCTTCTATCGAATTTTATAAAGCTTTATATTTTTTTAGAGGATAAAACTAGTAATTCATATTAAACTTTACTGTTTTATCCTATAATCTTTTCAGACTTAACAAAATCCAATTCTATACCTATTTATACCTTATTTAAACTACTTGTTAAGATTATGTTTTATTTTTCTACACGCTTCTAGCTTTTTTTTTTTTTGGAGAGGTGAGTCTCTATTTCTACTGTGTTTTAGAGAAGATTTTTAAACCCATTTATATTTGTTTGCAATTTTATTATGTTTTTCTCATATCTATTTGTTTGTTTATTTTGATTATGTATGAGTAGTCCTTTAGTTAGTTTTGAAGGTTTCAAAATAATTTTATGAATTACTCTATGATTGTTAAATAGAGAATTATCGATTGTTTTTTCATTTATTGTTTATCTTATTGTTGAAACTTGATTAGTTATGTAGTTTATTATCATTTTAGGTTGTTTAACGCATCAAAAACGTGATTATAATTTGACAGAACATAGATAGCCAAAAAAATACCGATTGTATATGTGTAAATTATATATGTAAATTATCATGAATTAATATCATATATGTATATCTGTGTAATCAGTTACATATATGTATATATGTAAAGTATTCGTTCATGAATCAAAAACGTGAATACTTTGAATGTAAATTATCATGAATTAATATCATATATATGATATTAATTCATGAACGAAACATTTGTCTGGACAGTTGACTAATAATATATTTTACCCTTTTTTGGGTGGCACCTGGAAATTTAAATATTTAGGAGGCAATAAAATACCGATTGTTTTCGTTTCCTGGTCGGCAACAATTAGTTTACTAACAGTCATATCACCAAAATAATAGGTTTTAACATCCCATGGCCTTCTTTAGTACATCGATTTCTCAATTTGAGTATTTGACCCATCAGGCAAATGCACAAGTTTAATTTTGACACATTCTAACAGCATCTCTAATTTCACTTCATTTTTTATTTCAAACTCTATTTTGGAGTAAATTTCTCTCGAACCCAACTTCATTTTCCATTCCAAAATGAAGTTTTTCCATATTCTACTATGTATTTGGAGTAATTCCATATTCTACTCCATTATAGAGTTGGATTTTTTTTATTGCAAATTAATCGTTTAAATATTAAATATTTATATATTATACTTTTTATTAATTTAGCAATGTATTTATCGTACATATTATCAACTATCAACATATATGCATGTGACACTATACTAATATTTAAATACATAAAATGTATTTGACTATCATAATTATTTAAACTAGGGATGGGCATTCGGTTAATTAGTTGGGTTTGGTTCGGGTTTTTCGGTTTTAAAATTTTAGATCCTATTCTGGATTAAATTCTATTTCGGTTCGGTTCGGTTCGGTTCGGTTTTCGGATTTTTTGGTTTTTACAATTAATAACCAAACTAAAATCACTTTAGTGTAATTTTGATTATTTTATATAATACTAATATTTTTAGATAAAATGAAGAGTTTGACCATTGTGAGAAAAATATTTGTCCAACAAAAATGAACAAAGATTGAAGAAAAAATATTGTCCAAATTACAAAAAAGCAGAGGAGTCGAAATATCAAAGACTCAAATCTGCTACTAAGTCCAAAAACCTATATGGTATTATATGAGTTTGGTTTTAATTCGGTTACCCAATCGGTTAATTCGATATTCGGTTAATAAACCGAACCGAACCGAACCGAAAATCGAATAAATTTAGAAATGTGTCCATTTGGGTTATTCGGGTTATCCGAACCCGAACCAAATAACGTTATTCGGTTTGGTTCGGTTCGGTTTGATTCGGTTCGGTAAATATGCCCAGCCCTAATTTAAACACTAAAAAATTTATTTAAAAAGATTGCAAAGTAAAATAAACTTAAAAATACATAACAAGTGCTGAAATTAAAGATAAGCAACATATAAAAAATTTAACACAACAAATACGATAAATTTAATATTCCTCTAAACCGCTTCCTGGTCTACCGATATCACTAAAAAATTGTCCAAACGAAGTTGATGGAGGAGGAATTTGTTGATCTTGTTGTTGAGCATTCCGCTTTTGTAAAATTTTGGAAAAAAAAATATGTTGCATGACATAATGACTACATGTGTGATTTTATATAACATGATAATCGAGGATGAACGTGATCTCGAAGCACCAATTGGAGTTGGAAGAGAAGTTCTACCTCCAGAGGTCCAAATAGTAGATGATGATAATATCATATTCCAAGAGTTTCTGGGTCTATTTAGAGCAATCAAAGATAAATAATCTCATTTTCACTTTGAAATGCACTAATTGATCATTTGTGGAAAAAATTTAGTGTCGGTGATGTTTAATGATATTATGTAATTTTTTTATTTAATAAGTATTAAATTTTATTAAATTCATAATTTATAAAAGTTTTGCAAAAAAATGGGTTAATTTGTAACTTTTAAAAATAAAAAGCATTATTAATAAAATACAAAAGGAATCTATTTAGAATATTTTTTTTAGAGTAAAAAATGGAATTATATCTTAGAGCAAAACATAATTCTATTTTGGAGTAAAAAATGGAAATATATATATTAGAGATGTTCTAATAGACTCAAGTCTAAGCTTGAGAAATTGTTATAGACCCAAAAAAATTGTTACCTATCTTATTTGTGTGTGTGGTGGATCTATTGTTGAGAAAATTGTTATAGAACTAAAAAAAATTGGTAACGAATACAAAAAAAAAAGATAAAAAAGCGTAAAATTCAAACTAATAATAGTGTGTGGCTGGCCATGAACCAACATGGAGAGCCAATAGCTCGTAGCCAGCAAAGCACTAGCGCGCGTGATGAACACGCAGTCAATGGCGAAAATGCACCGAGGAAGAACCTAGCCACACAAACAGTCCACGTTCAAGTTTACTTGCGCGGGTCCCACTCTCTTCTTGAAAAGTCAAGTCCTTCCCCCAAATAAAACGCTCCTTTCTTTTGACCTTTTCCCTTTCTCGAATTGGAGCCAGTGGCATTTTCGTAAAAACTAACTTCGATCTTAACCACTTGGGTGTTTCCATAATAACTTCTGTCATTATCATCACCTTATACTATTATTTATTTATTTATTTTCCCTGCAAAAACAGAATTTCATTATCTCAGTTTTTAATTAAAACGATAATCACGACTTTTTATCTCTGTTTATAAAATAAAACGAGATTCTTTTCCAAAACCCAGATCAATTTTCTTTGCTACTCTTCAATTTTGCGAAATACGTTTCTGTTCTTCTGCTAACTCTTTTCTCGGGAAAATTTACCTATTTCTGTATATTTGGTTTTTTTTCTTCTAATTCTTATTGATATTTTGAGAGACATTCAGTGAACCTGGACACGATTCGGGTTTGCTGATTTACTGTTTTTTTTGTTTTTATAGAAAAGAATAGTGAACAATCTAAAAAGGGGAGGTTGTAACTGTGTCTATCGTGTACTTTCATCTAATTCTTAAACCTTTCTTTCTTTTTCGCATAAAAAAATCATTAAATCACGTGAAAGATCTTTTGAGAGGAAAAGGCTACAAAAAACGAGATCGAATTGCTTCTTCTTTTCCAGGTAAAGTGGTTTCAATGGTTTATGCATCTACTTACTTTACCCACTAATTATTTGATTTTTATTTTAGAATTTGCTTATTTATAGGAATATATACACGTGCGTATATATGTTTAATCATGTATACTTCTTTTTTTATTGTTAATCTTTAACCATAGTTTGATGTTCAATAGCATTTTTGTGTGATGATCAGAACAATCACATAATATTATAGTTGACTATATACAATAATGCCTAGAACTAGGAAAGTGTTTATAGTATGGTCCTAGAGTGTTTCTTTATCAATTGAGTTTCAATCATGCATACTTGTTGTATGGATCACAAAGCCATAAACACGTTGAATTCACTTTAGCTCCAATTCAACTACTGATAAATTCAATTTTTGGTTAACAGAATATAATAAAATTAGCGGAAGAAAAAAGAAACATAAAGTTGTTTTGAAAAAAATAAACTTTTCAGACTTTCTGATAGAAATTAGCTTGATGTTTAAAATAGTTTCATATAGAGTGAAAACGCCACTTACTTTGATTTTTTTTTTTTGGGTGGAAAAATTAGAAGACAAGTCAATTTTTAAAAACAATTCAGCCACTGTCCATCACCTTGCACACAAGTTTTTGTCCAGAAACTAACTTAATTAATTTTCAAGTAGTTATTATTTAATGTATGTATGTATGTATATGTTTTCCTTAAAAAAGTCTAGCAAATAAACTAAATATTTACGAAATTGACATAACAGCTACACAGTTTGAGTTTGGACAATATGTTGAGTTCACATTAGAACCACCAAAATATAACCTGATATGAGTTAGGTTTGTGTTATCGTTTTTTAGGTCTTCTTTCTAAATTTATGTTCAGTTAGGTTTGTTTTCTATGTTTTTTAGGTTTTGTTTCTAAAACTTATGTTCAAGCAAACGATGAGGAAATCCGGAAATCAAATGTTAATTAATCATATACTCTTTTCGAATAATGCGGTACTCGTTTACTCTTAGCTAAAATTAAATTTAGATAGAAAACTGAAAGGAAAATTAAAAAACAACCAACGTGGATGTTGTGCCAGTGGTAAACGTTTAGGTATGTGCCGGACCAGCCTTGGTTTCGAACCACATTGGAAGGAGTCTATTCACCGAAGGAGAATTTACCGGTTTGGGCCCGTCCCAGAGGATGTACGGGCCTACGGTCTCGAACCCTACTATTCATCAAAAAAAAAAAAAAACACCTTTCTGGTCAACGATCTAACCTGCTGGCAGATTGTTTGCAGTTTTGCGCACAAAATTTGCCACAAAACCATTGACTTAATTTATTTACATTAAATGTCGATCGACACAAATAAAAAATTTGCAATCTAATTTTGACTTTCCATCTTTCGTCAAGCACTTGGTCTCTTAGCAATCCAGATTCATCAATTTATACGATGACACTCTCTAATCACAATTAAATAAAAACAATCTCCTAAACTTTTCATTATAAATATACGCTTCATCAATGTTACTCCAAAATCACACTAAACCAAATATCCACTTTGTTCACTTTTCCAGCTTATATCTTTCTCGTGGTGCGATCCTGTTCCTCTGTTCACACAATTTTCAAACCGAACTTCAAAAATTGTAAACTCAATTAACCTATAACTAGTCTCTTGTTATGTTTGCTGATACATAGCTATGTCGGCGAGAGCTCATCCTGTGGACGGAGATGTAAATCCGGCGACGGAAGGTGGAGATATTCCGATCAAATCGTTGTCCCACCGGCATAAAGTGGGGGTCCCACCGAAGCAAAACATGTTCCATGATTTCATGTACACTTTCAAAGAAACTTTCTTCCACGATGATCCTCTTCGACATTTTAAGGATCAGCCTAAGTCCAAGCAGTTCATGCTCGGTCTCCAATCTGTCTTCCCAGTTTTCGATTGGGGACGTAACTATAATCTCAAGAAGTTTCGTGGCGATCTCATTGCCGGTTTAACCATTGCTAGTCTATGTATTCCTCAGGTTGAAAAACTAATCTCAATTACTCTGTTACTTGTATCACAAGATATCTATCCTTCCTTTGTTTCTTATGCATATTCTATGATGATCCAGGATATTGGATACGCTAAGCTTGCGAATCTAGACCCTAAATATGGTTTATGTAAGTTTGATTTCGACTTAATTCTGATCAATCACACTTGGCCTAGGTTGAAAAACAGGGGATAATTAATAATTCGAATTTGGTTGAAAATGATCTTACAGATTCGAGTTTTGTTCCTCCATTGGTGTATGCTTGTATGGGGAGTTCTAGGGATATAGCAATTGGACCCGTTGCTGTGGTTTCTCTGCTGCTAGGTACTTTGCTTCGAGCTGAGATCGATCCAATCAAAAACCCTGATGAATATCTCCGCCTTGCCTTCACCGCCACGTTTTTCGCCGGTGTCACCGAAGCAGCCCTCGGTTTCTTCAGGTAATTGATCTCTAATTCATCGACAATTCTATTTTTGTTTTTTTTTTATGATCGATAAGGTTCTCAAAGTTTTATGAATCTCAGATTAGGGTTCTTGATTGATTTCCTTTCCCACGCGGCTGTGGTTGGATTCATGGGTGGCGCAGCCATCACAATCGCTCTTCAGCAGCTCAAAGGGTTCCTCGGGATCAAAAAGTTCACCAAGAAAACCAATATCATCGCTGTTCTTGAATCCGTCTTCAGCTCAGCTCATCACGGCGTAAGAATCCTTCCTTTGCAAACAATCGGTTTCTTGCTTACTCCATTGTTTGCTAAATCATATCAATTTGGCTATGCAGTGGAATTGGCAGACGATACTCATTGGTGCATCTTTCTTGACCTTCCTTCTCACCTCTAAGTTCATTGTAAGAAATTATATCTATTATTGAAATATTAAATAGCTTATTCTTCTTGTTTTGATCTGATATCTGAATTCTCTTGGCCTGGTGATGGAACAGGGGAAAAAGAGCAAGAAACTATTCTGGATTCCAGCGATCGCGCCATTGATATCCGTTATCATTTCCACCTTCTTTGTCTACATAACCCGAGCTGACAAACAAGGAGTCCAAATCGTAAGAACTCAATCAACCAATTCTAAGCAGTTACTTGCGCCACAAGTGATTTGACATTGTGTTAATCTCTTTCCCTTTTTGATGATCGAAGGTGAAACATCTTGACCAAGGCATCAACCCTTCCTCTTTTAGTCAAATATACTTCTCCGGCGATTACCTTGCTAAGGGAATTCGCATCGGTGTAGTTTCCGGCATGGTTGCCTTAACAGTAAGTTCCAAATCAACGACTCCGACTTTCAAATTCAAAACCAATTGGTTATAGGTACAATTTCCTCATCGAAACCCTGAATATTTCAAATTGTTTTCACAGGAAGCTGTAGCAATTGGAAGAACGTTTGCTGCAATGAAAGACTACCAAATCGACGGCAACAAAGAGATGGTAGCATTAGGTGTAATGAACGTTGTTGGATCGATGTCTTCTTGCTATGTAGCAACAGGATCGTTCTCAAGATCGGCTGTCAATTTCATGGCTGGGTGTCAAACAGCGGTTTCAAACATCATAATGTCAATCGTCGTTCTCTTGACATTGCTATTCCTCACTCCTCTCTTTAAGTACACTCCAAACGCGATCCTCGCAGCTATCATCATCAACGCCGTGATTCCTTTGATCGATATCCAAGCTGCGGTTTTGATCTATAAAGTTGATAAGCTCGATTTTATTGCTTGTATGGGAGCTTTCTTTGGGGTCATCTTTGTTTCCGTTGAGATCGGACTTCTCATCGCCGTACGTCTCAATAAAATTAAGCCATATATAGTTAATCATGCTGAATCTAATTCTCCTTCAATCTTAATTACTGATTTGTGTGTGTGTGTGTGTGTGTTTGTGGACAGGTCTCTATATCGTTTGCTAAGATTCTCTTGCAAGTAACAAGACCTAGAACAGCGGTTCTTGGAAATATTCCGAGAACTTCGGTTTACCGGAATATCCAACAGTATCCTGAAGCCACTATGGTTCCAGGGGTTCTTACGATTCGTGTTGACTCTGCGATTTACTTCTCCAACTCAAATTACGTCAGAGAAAGGTAAACCCTATACAACACTTTAACCTTAACCAAGAACTGTTCCGTGGTTTACAAGAAACATAATTCGGAATCTCTTAAAATTTGCAGGATCCAGAGATGGTTACTCGAAGAGGAAGAGAAGTTGAAAGCAGCAAGCCTACCAAGGATTCAGTTTCTCATCATCGAAATGTCACGTAAGTTAAACTTTACTCCTAATCCCTTCTTAATTACTATCACTATTTTTGTTTTCTCTTATAAACAAAGATTAACGAACACGATTATCTTCAGCTGTTACTGACATCGATACAAGCGGTATCCACGCCTTAGAAGACTTATACAAGTCTCTCCAGAAAAGAGACATTCAGGTACATATATATATATAGACAGTAACCTTAAGGATTTAGTTGAAGAAGATTACCTTTTTTTGTAGAGTTATGGAATTGACTCTGTTTTCTTTATCGTATATAAACAGCTGATTCTGGCGAATCCTGGACCGTTGGTGATAGGCAAGCTACACTTATCGCACTTTGCTGACATGTTAGGACACGACAAGATCTTTCTCACGGTGGCTGATGCCGTCGAATCTTGCTGTCCAAAACTCTCCGACGAAGTCTGAAAAAATTACAAGAAAGAAGAAGAAGATAATGACGAAGAAAAAAAAGATGCTGTGTGTTTAGTGTTGTACAGTAGAGCTAAGAAATGGCTTTAGCTTTCAATTGCATCTTTTGGTCCCTTTTCTTTATGTTATATACAAGAGGTCAAGTGTAAAGTTGACCTCAAGGTCCCACACCTTAGCGCCTTGTTGTTCTTTTTTTTTTGTTATACGTAAAGATTTACCGAATATCCATCAAAAAGACCATTTCAAATCGAACTTCTTAATATCATCAAATCAATTTTTTTTTTTTTAAAAACGCATCAACAATGATCAAGGTGTGGTGGAGATCTATATTTGTAGAATAAGTTGATTAAAACAAATGGAAACTCTGATACCATAAAAAAAATCTAGAGAATAATTATTTTGTTATCTCTCAAAAAATTATAATTGTCTATCTCTTATATTTATATATATATAATAAAATTATATTACACCTAAAATAAAGAAATATTCATATACAGGATAAGATGTATCTTCTAATATAGTTGGAATTTAAAAATCATTGAATATCAATATATAAAATGATCCTATCCATATCCTTAGCATTAAGCAATCATATTTGGTTTCATCATTTTTCCAATAAGTCAGTTTGATTAGTTGGCGGATTATCAAGACATTGATGTGTACCTGAACCAGAAACAAAGCCAGATTCATTTAAGAGCCTAAACACTGTTGTTGATAAGATTCCTTCTTTTTTTACTAAAGGCAATGCAAACGCTGCGTTGTGACAAGTCATTTTTTATTTATTTACTTATTGGGCTTTATCGGATGAAAGCCCAAATCATGTGAATCCACGAAACCCATTTCTTTGTGAAGAATCAAAAACGCTGCGTTTGGAGTTCATCTCTCTCTCTCTCTTGCCCCCTCCCGCGTTATCCGTAAGCGTTTAGGTTCGGTGCGTTTTCCGCCGTCAATGGAGCTTCTCCTCTCCTTCCGCTCCGTCGGTGTTCATCTTCTCCGACAAGCCACGCCTATCTTTACCCGAGGCATTAGAATCTCTAGGCCCGCCTCTAAGAATCTCTTCGTTCTCTTATTCTCTTCCTCTGTTAAAACCCCTCTTCTTAAACCACGAGCTGCGTCATCAGGTTAAGAGCCAAAGAAACGATTCCGAAGGTTTCTTATCTACTCTATTGCTAATCGAATTTTTTTTTCATTCTGATTGTTGCAGAGAAGAATTCTCTCGTTTTCAAGGGAGATGAGCGTGTTGTGGGTCTTCTGGGCAAGGTAGATGACGCATTCGATAACGTCGATCGGTTTCAGAGCTCAAGCACGATTGTGGCGATCGTGACGCCGATCGGTGGGCCACCTGGTGCGGTGGGGATAGTGCGGTTATCGGGGCCTAAGGCTGTGGAAGTTGCACGACGAGTCTTTCGTTCTGCTAAGAAGAGGATGAAGAAGGCGAGCGATTCGGATTCATGGCGGCCCACGAGTCATTTCGTGGAATATGGAGTTGTTGTTGATTCAAAAGGCAATGTTGTTGACGAGGTAGAATCTGAAAAAAAGTTCTCAAATTTTCAATTCCATTGAAGCTAATTCACACTTTTTCTGTTTTGATTTCTTCGCAATCAACTTAATGGCTTATGCTTTAGATCACAACATCAGGATTTGTTTGACATTTCTACTGTTGTGCACGTTTTGTTAGAGATGGATTATAGATCTTCAGCTGTGACTGCTTGTTAGGTTTTAGCCGTTCCCATGTTGGCTCCGCGGTCATATACTCGAGAAGATGTAGTTGAGCTACAATGTCACGGGAGCGAAGTTTGTCTGCGGCGCGTTTTGAGGACATGTGTTGAAGCTGGAGCAAGATTAGCAGAACCAGGTCAGGGACTCGAATTCCTTCATTACCTTTTGTGTCCATCCTTGTATTACAGATTTGGATATTGAGATCTTCGGTTAATGTTTTGACTCGTTAGTATAGATTCTGAATCCTTTTTCTTTTTTCTGTTTTTGCTGGACTTGCGGTGCATTCAGGAGAGTTTACACTTCGTGCCTTTCTAAATGGGCGTTTAGACCTTACGCAAGCTGAAAATGTTGAAAAACTCATCTCGGCCAAGTCTTCTGCTGCTGCTGATGCTGCTTTGGAAGGGATTCAGGTATACATTTTGCCCTCATTGTGATAAACATATATATGATCACTGTTAAATAACTACAAGTGTTATCTACTCTTTTCTTTAGGGAGGGTTTTCATCTTTGGTCAAATCATTAAGAGCGCAATGCATTGAGCTCCTCACTGAAATCGAAGCTCGTTTAGATTTCGAGGACGAGATGCCGCCATTGGATACAGACTTGGTTATTAGCAAAATAAACAGCATGTCTGAAGACGTAGAAAGTGCATTAGATACAGCAAACTATGACAAGCTTCTTCGAAGCGGGTTGCAGGTATATTTTAAGAATAATTATCCTTCTTCTTGTTCATGCTTGAAGCTTTTTAAGTGTATTGTGTATTTCATTTTTCATTTATCTTTCTTACTGAAACGTTACAGATAGCTATTGTTGGGCGTCCGAACGTCGGGAAATCAAGTCTTTTAAATGCCTGGAGCAAAGTATGGAACAGAATGATCCTTATTCTCGTTTTTTTCTGTAAAAACTGAAATGTTTGACACTATTTATTCAAATAGAGTCACATTTCCGCTGGTGATTTATTTTTAGCGTGCAGAGTGAGAGATCCATTGTTACAGAAGTTGCTGGAACTACTCGAGACGTAGTGGAAGCTAATGTTACACTCCGTGGCGTGCCTGTCACACTTCTCGACACTGCTGGTATCAGAGAAACCAGTGACATTGTCGAAAAAATAGGTCAGTTATTATTCAACGATTTAAAATAGGAATCTTTGCCCAAGATCTTGAGAGAGAGTTTGAAAAACTTGCAGGAGTTGAGAGATCAGAAACAGCTGCTAAGGTTGCTGATGTCATAATCATGGCGGTGAGTGCTCTCGAGGGCTGGACTAAAGAAGATACTGAGCTTCTACGTAAGATCCAATCGGACAAGGTAATTATTTTATATTCACAATGCTCTTATATATTCTGATTTTGGTAATTGAAATCTTCATCATCTTCTTCCCACTGCTCTGTTATTCTGATTTTGGTAATTGAAACAGCCTATGATTCTGGTGATGAACAAAATCGACTGCGCTCTTCCTGATTGCTTTGATCAACTAGAAGATGAGAAGAGGAAGAAAGAAAAAGTTTTCCATAAATCTGTCTTTACATCTGCTGTAACTGGTCAAGGAATTGAAGAGCTTGAAGAAGCAATATTGGAGATTCTTGGTCTTGATCGTGTCCCCACTGGAGGACATCAATGGACCGTGAACCAGGTCTGTCTCAATTCTACCTTTTATTCTGTTTCTTTCCATTAACTTTTGAATGTTGCATTTATCCCCATCCTTTTTGTGTTGTATCAGAGACAATGCGAACAGCTCGTGCGCACGAAAGAGGCGCTCGTGAGGCTGAGAGAAGCAATCGAAGATGAGATTCCGATTGATTTCTGGACGATTGAGCTGAGAGAAGCTGCTTTGGCTCTTGCTCAGATCAGTGGCCAAGATGTCTCTGAAGAGGTCTTGTCCTCCATTTTTGCTAAGTTTTGTATCGGAAAATAAATGATTGCCAAAGAAATCAAAATTATTCTTATTTACCACATAGTTTCAACATAAATCTGAAGTTTTTTAAAATTAGGATCCGCACCAATAAAGGGAAAAGCAGATAGATTACAATATGGTCTTCTTAACGTAATAAGCCTCTGTTTCAAATGTCCTCGAGTCCTTGTACATTATAATTATCGTTAACTAGCAAACATCGTCAAAATAAAGAGTAATGAAAGCGAATTATGAAAAAGAAGTTCCCCGACAAAAAAATAATAATAGTGAAGTGTGTGGACCAGATGTTGAAGCCCACTAGTAAAGAGAAGATGACCCACTTTTTTTCAATTTCTGAAATTGATATTTGGAATTGGGACCAATTTGTGTTTGGTTACTGTAGAATAAAACTTTTTTGTTGTTGTGTCCAGAAAACGAACGAATCACAAGTCAAGAAAAAAAATAAAAAAATTAGGGACGTCTCTTCACTTTTTTCACTCACTTGTGTCCACTTGTCCTCTCAATCCTACCAAATCCTCTATTAGCACCAAACTTCCACGTCAGCTTCAGCTTCCCCTTCATTGTCATTTATCATTTTAACAAAATAATCCATTATACAGAAATTTTAATCAATTAGTCATACTCATATATATGTATATGCTTAGTATCACATCTATAAATAAAATCGTGATTTTCCATTTCTATTCATTCAATTGATCTCAAAGTTACACAATCAAATGAATGCTTATGTCTTAGTGTGTTGTATTCAAATTTGAAAAATATCTGACCTGTATAAACTATTGAAGCTAATTAATTTTGAATTTTGTTTCTTTTAATACCGTCTGTGGTATCACATAAACCAAGTCATGGTAGATTTCTTGGTGGAATGATCATGGTTCGAATCCTCTTATATTGTTTCTGTTAAATATAACTCTTTACACAAAATTGCATAAAAAACCTTCAACGTGATAGCTACTGACACTTTAAACTTTAAGAGAATTTCATTCACGCTATAAACAAAAAACCCTTCAAATTAGATTTTAAATATACTTCGTTAAATGTTTTAACAGAACTATGCATTTTCCGTTAAAAAGAGATGACATGGCTTTAAATTATTATTTATTTTTTTTGTTTTAAAGAATTAATAAATATTAAAAACAAAAGAAAAAAACAGAAAAAAAAATCTTCTTCTTCCTCCTTCCAACTCAACAAAACTCTCGTAGAAAAAAAGCCGGTTGGGGAAGATCAAAATCACTTAAAACCTTAAATCATGGCGATCGCACCGTCAATGCAGACGACGTTCGTGTCATCTACCAACTTTCTGAAACAATCGAAACCGACTTCTTATTCGTAGGGATCTTCACCGAGCAATCACGTCTTCCCAAAAACAAGAGATCGTCTTTTTCTTCCTTCGTAGTTGTTGCCGATGTCGGTGATGTCTCTTCCGATGGAACCACCTACTCGTCGGGACGGCTTTTCCGATCCTCTTCAAATATGGTTAGGGAAAAGTCAGATCTAAGATCAATCATCATATTCGACCAGATCGAGAGATGATTCCGAGTCAGATCTGTTTCTCTGGCCGCAAATCGAAGGTCATCTTTTTTTTACGCTGACTCTGTGACCATGACCTTGCTGCCTCCGAGCGTTGTCCAGGCAGCAAAAACTTTTGTATTTCTTAATTATAATAAATATTAAAATAATAATTAAAAATAATTTTTGTTTATTAAAAAAAAGCAACGTAACAGAAATTATCAGTTCCGTCAAAACATTTAACAGAGTGTACTTAAGATATAATTTGAAGGTTTTTTGTGTTAATATTTTCAATTTGAAAGTGTCAATAAATATTATTTTAAAGGTTTTTATGCGATTTTCCTCTACTATTTTTGCATACTAACTTATAACCTAAGTTTGAAAACAATTCCTCATTCAAACTTCTTAAAATAGTCATTTAAAAAATGAAAAATCTCTTCGAGGCTCACGACGTTGAGACCGACCATTTTGGTACAATGTGCCACTCTGTTTTATCTCTGGTTGTCTATGTAAAGAGGTCACAATGAACCAATCAGCATAAGCTTTTGTTGTGATTTTCGATCACCAATTATTTATTTGAAGGGAACAAGAGCTTTTAAGGAGCATCTTCCCCATGACAAAAATATACTCTTATTTTTTAGGCATTAAATCATCGTCAATTAAATTTAAGATAAACATTTATTAGAATGTTAAAATAGACATTTTATTAACAAGTATTCCCTATGTTTTTTAATATGTCGTTTTATAGTTGATTTTGTTTTCCCAATAAAATGCCATTTTTAGTTTTCAATGTAACTTTTATAGAAAATATCTATTATAACTTTAAATTAAAGAAACAATGAAAATAGAGATTGATAATTAAAACTGTAAATACATTTAATTTGTGAGGGTATAATAGACAAATTAATAGATTTCTTAATTTGTGTGCTCAACTCTAAAACGACATATAAAAATAACGGAAGGAGTATGTATAAGGTTCATGGGTCAATCCACTCATAGCTAATTGGTTTTGAGTTGTAAGTCCACGATTCCTAATATAGTATCAAAACTCATGGTTGGTCCAACAGACGATTTCCCATAAAAACGGTTTTTCACATTCTAAGTGATTTTTATAAATGGTATGTCTTGTTGTGGTATTTTCGATATGATTTTGCGTTGTCCCGCCTTCATATCGAAGATGTCTATTAATATGTTAAAATGTTTTACATTAAAAGTTGGAACAATTCTTAACAAGTATACAAGATTCATAGATTAAATTACTCATAACCAATTGGTTTTATATTGGAAACAAATTATTCCTAATAATGTTAAAATTTGGTAAGATATATGAAGCATGTGAAGTGGAGAACCGAGAGAAGCCTCTATAAAATTGCAAAGGGCAAAGTGAATTAAACACTGTTGTCAAGAAGGTGGTCCATTTTTATATAGCTCAGACCCAGACGTTAGGAACCAAATAACAACATTTCCCTTTCATTTTTTCTTTATTTTCAGCATTTTTTCTATATAAATTTTTTATATTGTTACTTAAGAAATTGAAATAAGTTTTTTTTAATAATTATTATTGTTTCTTTTGGCTATATTTTGAGGGAAGAAAATGACCGGGTGGAATGGGCAATTAATTCTTGTGGCAACTTTCGTTGATGTAGAAAGTTAATTATTGTTAATTTAGTGGGCCCATTTAGCCCAATGGACTCTTTCTCGAATGATTGTGAAATTTTAGATGCACTGTAAGATAATGAAAACAAAAAATGTAGTTTTAGACGCATGTGTAGAATTCCTAGATCTATTTATATAACTTGCTTTAATGAAAAATCAATCACTTTCGTCGGAAAATCAGATTATTAACAAAATTACTTGTTTCATATATTTGGGGGGGGGGGGGGGGGGGGGGGGGGGAAATGATAATTTCTCTCATAGTTAATGTACATTGATTCGAAAAATATATTTATGGCTAATACTTTAATTTTGTTTTACAAAGTTTCACCTTACAATACAACTAAAATCACTTTACCTTGGAGAAAATAACTAACTTATTTCTATCCCGTCTACGAAGGAAATAACAACATAGAAAACTTTATATTGTATTGTATAGAGATAATTGCATCTAGAGTTATTTTTTTTGAAAATTTCTAACGATTTTGACTCTTTTTTTTACGTGCAAAATGATGATTTTGCCCATGTTTTTTATTGGTTCGTGTACTGTAGTAGAGGTGTGATGTACTGTACAATGGTAAAACTAGAAAATCAACGCGTGTACAATATATAAAATGTTAGTTTTGTACAACTTTTCAAAAAATATTAAATTTTTTATGAAACTTTAAAACAAGTGACTATGAGTGCAAAAACCTCTGTTGTGTACTACACAAAATAATTTTGAGGTTTTTGCATGTAAAATCACTTATATAAAAATTGTAAATTTTTTAGTATTTTTTGAACTTATTTAGGAAAGTAATAATTAGTTTACAATTTATGACAATTTAACTAATATATAATACGACGTGTACGCATATAGACGATACATAGATAGACAGATGGATGAGTATTTTCGTTATTTACACATTCAAAAAAATGTTAATTTACTTTTTTTAAAGTGAAATAAGTGACCATTTGTGCAATTATTTCAATATATTTTTTGTTACACAACATAGTACAAACAGAATAAATGCCAAATGTTCTTGTTTGAAAAAAACAATAATTCCAGGATCTTGACGTGGTATTATTTTGAAACGAACATACAGTATTTAGATCAGAGAAATCAACGGTCCAGATTAAGTCCTCAGTTTATGGTTCTTCTTTATCTTCACTGTCCCTTCTCCTTCCTCACTCCCTCCTCCTCCTCTCTCTCTCTCTAGATTTGCTCTGTTCAGAGCCCAAAATAAAAAAGAAAAAAGAGGAACATAAACAGAGCAGACACACACACTAATACGATGTTGCTTGGAAAGAGACAACGACCACCGATCAACAGAACCACAAGTCTGTCGGAGATAAAGTTCGATCTCAACCTTCCCGGCGAATCAGAGGTATCAAATCAGCAGAATCCAAGCCAAAATCCCATGGTGGGCCCGTACGGTTCCAACGGTCAGATCATAGCAGCCGTCGATCAACACCGTGGGTTGTTAGATCAACGGTTCCTAGCTATGGTCTCACCGAGAGGTAACCTGAGGAGACACTCAGGCGATTTCTCCGACGCTGGACATTTCTTAAGATCTTGTTCCCTCTGCGAACGCTTACTTGTCCCTGGGCGCGACATCTATATGTATAGGTATATATATAAAATCATCGGAAAACAGAAAAAAAACCCTGTAAACTCTTGAATCTTGATCGTTGAGAAATTCGTGAACCACTCTAAATCGTGTGTGTTTTTGTTTTTTATGTTTTAATCCTTTTTATGAGAGTCGGATTTGGAATACAAATCCTCACCAAAGCAAAGTAATTAGCTTTAAGAGATACTTTGCTGTATATGGCAGGGGAGATACGGCCTTTTGTAGCTCAGAGTGCAGGCAACAGCAAATGGCACAAGACGAGAGGAAAGAGAAAGGAAAATCGGCATCCGCGAAGGAATCGGCGGTGGCCGCCACCGCTAAACCCGGCAAAGGAGGGAGAGCTGCAGCCGCCGTGTAATCCCCATATTCACACACATTATATAGTTAAATATATTATGTGTGAGCTTGTTATGTGTTTGTATATGATTATGATGGGTAATATATATTTATAATGCA
The DNA here is from genome assembly GCA_030161315.1 of Eutrema japonicum. NCBI lineage: Eukaryota > Viridiplantae > Streptophyta > Magnoliopsida > Brassicales > Brassicaceae > Eutrema > Eutrema japonicum. The sequence goes on from BSQW01000013.1 coordinate 10,910,281, forward strand.
TTGAGCGTTAATTAACCGTGTTAATCACCCCTCGTGTATGCTGTGGTTGAATTAGAAGTTTTTTTCGAGAGTTCAAGTTTTGATCTATTTGAAATAAAATCAAATGTATGTAAGAGTTTTTTTTTAATAAAGTACTTAATGAGAAAATTTAAGATTACAAGATTTGCAGCGAATTTATGTGGGTGAGGTTGCATTTCTGGAGATTGAATCGAAATTTTTAGAATCAACGATAAAAACAAATAGGATATTAGCATTACTAATTTTGTATCATATTTAACACACACAAAATGGTATCATAAGCTGGATATCATCGGAGATAACGAAGAATATATATATATATATATATGTATCATATATACATAATACACTCATTCAAAGTTAGAACACATTTATTTTGTTTAAACATCAAACCTGGAATCAATATCGTTTATTCTATTGGAGGATTAATACCAAATTTTCAATTTAGGTCAACTGTAGTTGATGTACAAGTTTGTACTGGCGTAGCCTTTATGTACTTTTTATACACACATTTATACAAATATACGATATACAATAATACATACATACGGTGTTCGTCTTAGTGTATGACTATATTTTTTTATTAATTACACGTAAATCTATACTATTAAAATATGATAGGAAAAATTCCCTAAAAATACTCTAATTTTATTTCGATAATCTTTTTAATACCCAAATTATTTTTGTATTCAGTAAAGTATCTAAACTATTTTTTTTGCTCATTTTAAATCTCCAACTATGAACCGTGTGTTCATTTTACAACATTTCCGTTAACGTATACGGACATATACAACATTTGAAATATAATTATATTTAATAATAAAATATTTTTTAAACAAAAAAAAAATCGAAAGAAATTCCAAACAAATCAGAAAAAATTCCAAAAAAACTAAAGTTAAGAAACAGTAATTTTCATTTTAAAAAAAAAATATATATTATATTTTAGATTTTGATTTTTTGAACTAAAAAATTATAAAACGCCAAAATACAAAAATCCAAACAAATTCTCAAAAAATTATAAAAATTCAAAAATCCATGAATAACACATCACAATTAAAAAAAAATTTAATAAATATTAGTGGTCTTGGTTAGTTTCTACAAATAAATATTATTGGTAATTATTATTTTGGTTGATCACATGTTTTACATTGTTGTTATATTTGTGTTCGGATTATTATTGATGACAAATTTAATATTCTAACTAATATGATTATTTGATGAAATCTCTTGTGCGGACTAAACACCTAGTATATATATAAAAGAAAAGGTTAGACTTTCCACTTTGGTGTTGTGTGATTTTTTTTAACCATGATGTGAAATTTTTAATTTGAATTTTTAAATTTTTTTATAATTTTTGTGTGGATTTTAAAATTATAAAATTTTATAAAAATTAGCACCTAGGTATGCGCACTAAACACATGGATTTTTGAATTTTTAGTTCAAATTTTCAAAAGCTAAAATATAATATATATTTATTTAAAATTAAAATTTATTTTTTCTTAAAATTAGATTTTTTTGGAATTTATTTGGATTTATTTGAATTTTTTTCGATTTTTCAATTTTTTGAAAATTTAAGTAATTTTTTTTTAAAATATTTTATTATTAAATATAATTATATTTCAAATCATGTATAGGTCCGTATATATCTGTTAACGGACATGTTGTAAAATGAACACAAAGTTCACAATTGGAGAATTAAAATTGGCAAAAAAATAATTTGGATAATTTATTGTGTACAAAAATAGCTCGGTATTAAAAAGTTTATTGGAATAAAATTGAGGTATTTTTATGGAATTTTCCCATATGATAACATTTTATTTTCAAACATGTATTAGTATTGATATTTTAAAATTTATCTGGATTAATTAAACCTCTTGCCAAACACCAATTATTTTATACAAAAATCAGAAAATATAAAATATCTGAAAAATATTAAACTATACTAAATTTTAGAGATTTTAAATTAAAAATATCAAACGAAATTATTTAAAGTCCACTAGATGTCTGATTTTAACTTAAATCATAATAATATCAAGTCATACTAGATTTTTGAGATTTTAAGTTGCAAATATCAAATTTTATGCAAATTTTTTTTTAAATTGATAATTTAATCTTTATGTGATAATTGACCTGAAATATAACATAATAAATCTGTTATAAATATGTCACATTTAATACACGTTGTTATACTATTCAAACAATTATATATATATATATATATATATATATATATATATATATATATTCTAAGTGTATATGCTAATTATTGTCCCACACACAACACAAATTAAATACTAGATTTTACGTAGCACATATTAAAAATTTGGTATAAACATCAAAACATATATTACACAATAAATCAACAAAACATTATCTTCTCGTTAAACCTAAAAATTATAAATTTAACATATTTGAATTAATAAATATTTAAATTATATCATTTTTATGTGCTGATGCGGATAAGAAGAATCAAGTTTATATTTAAATAGGCAAGGTTATTTCAATACGAAGTTGCTTGAGTCATTAGTCGATCTCATGCCTAATCAGCATGGGTCCCGGTCCCAGTCCCAGTATCCACCATTTGGAAGAATTATTGACAGACTCCTAATGACATTTTTTGTGTGTTTCCCATTTCTTTCAAAACTTTTGCAAAACACCAAATTTTGTTTTCAGTTCGTTTTTTTTCTTTCTAACGAGATGATTAACGCTACCTTCCGACACTTTGTTGTATGCATACATATAATACATTTTCAGAACAAATTCTCTAATTCTTTCATAGATTTTACCATGTGCAAATTCGTCAATGTGGTTGTATAAGGAGTAAAAACAGAACGTATTAACAAAATATATTTAGAGTTTGTATCACACAAATAGATTGCTTTGTGAATAAATTTTGTAGTAGCAAGTTGATATTAAACATTTTAACGTATTAAGTGAGCAATAGAATAGTACCACTTGGCCAAATTGGCATGTGTCCGCATCAAACTTGGCCAACTATCTGAATTCCAACGTCTCTTTGATCTCTCCAACCTATAGCATCCATGCTCCTTAATTATTGTTTTACGAAATAAAAGCTGAATAGTTGTGTTTTTAATTAAAAATCTAAACTAAAATATACTCCGTATAAAGTAAAGATGGTTGGAATCTTTCTCGACCAAAGAAAATGGTAAGAAACTAAGAGTACCTGCATGCTCTCTATTTATTTATTTAGAATTAATCCATGAATGACCTAATAAATTAGTTAGCTGAGTACTTCGGAAAACGAAAGGAAAATGGTTGGTTTATACATTGCATTCAAGCGAAAACGCATTGTCAAAATCATTCGAACTATTATTATATATGAATGCTTTAGGAATTATTCACTTGATTCATGAAGATAGTTTTTTCAATAGAAGTTATAAGTTTTGTTTTCTAGTAGTTAATTTGAGCTTTCAGTAGATAGAGATTAACAAGGATGCTGGTTTTCACAAAATGATCCTGTGTCTTCTACTAAAGAGAAGTATGACCCAAAAACTCAAAATATATAGGCTATCAAATTAAATAGAGTATGTGGTGTTTGTTTTTTAGGAGGGGACAGGAAATGCGAAGTTGTCCCGTTACTCTTTGGTTCTACTTATAATTTTCTATATTCAAGAAAATTAGCCGAAGTGTGGGGGATAATTAATGGGGGTACACGTGCAAATATGCTCTCCATTATTTTTTTGTTTGTTTGTCTAATCCAGTTGTATAATGGATGTTATAGATCCTTTTTACTTATGCTTCTATAATATACTAAGATTACACTTGAGGATGTCAAAAAAAAAAGTACACTTGAGAAAGGCTAGATTTGTATTTTATTTAACATCGTTACTCGTTAATGCTTACTTCCTCTATTTTATAAAAATATATCATTTTGACACATTTCACACATATTAAAAAACGTTAAGATTATACTAATATATTCCTATTTAATATATTCATAATTAATTTAAAATGATTTAAATATAGAAATTATTAACTTTGGTAAAAGATAATTTTGATAATTAGTTTTAAAAATTGTATTGAAATTGTAAAGTGATAGTCTTTTTGAAATAAAAATAATAATTCTAAAACGACACTCTTCATAAAACGAAAAAAATATGAGTTAATGACTAATGACCGTCTTTAAATTTTGATATTAGCTTAATCACATCTTAGCGCGGCCGTAAACTTCTTTCCGTTTGCATTAAGGCAACATTCTGAAACCACACACACGCATAGTCTTTCACCTTTATCCCAAACTTTGATTTCATTATTATATAATCTTTCATATTATTAATACAAATTTTAGTGGTGTTGGCCCATTTATATATTACGAATCGAATTGTTCCATCCAAATGAAGCAAAGACAAGTGGGAACAGCTCATGTCCGAGTCATGTAGTTTATTAATTGTTCGTTTCATTCTTGATTTGGACTTTAACAATAATCTCACGTATATATGTGTATTTATGAGTATACAATAAAACAAAACATACGCAATTGGTATCTCCATTATTTTGATTCTTTATTTTGATTCTTGATCTGATTTAGATATTATACTTTCATGCCTCCCCACTTGTTTAGGTATAGATATGTATAATAATTAAAAATGAACTATATTTAATTTTATAACCATACAAAGTATTTGGATAGTTATATAATATGTATGAGATAGTCGTGTAATCTTATTTGTAGTTTGTTATTACACAACAAAGCGATGTTGTTAGGATTTAAAATTTAATCTTTTTTGTCTCAATTTATCTTCGATACACAAATTAATGAACACAAGAATTGTTTATTCAGTTTACGGCTTCTAACCGCTACATCTGGGGTGGATCCTGGATCCACAACATCCACTATAAAGAACAATCAGAAAACACCTTCGATGTGGTTCACAATATATGATCTCTCTTACACCCAACAAATAAGAAAGAACAAAGAACAGAACTAGATTCCCCAGAGAAAACTCATATTCTCTCTCTAGCTCTACGAGCCGCCTCTAAGGCGCTCAGAATCCCTGGAGTCCGGATTAGGTATTCCTATTGTTAAACACTTGTATTTATAACAAAGAAACCCTATAAACTTACTTGGGCCCAACTTGACACTAAGGCTTGTACTAAACCCAACTGTTGGCCCAAGTCGTGAGTTGACTGAAGTCTGACTTCTCACAATCTCCACCTTCAGATTCAGACAGCTCTCGACTCTTCCACAAATCTTTGTTCCTTTGTCTTTCTTCCTGTTTGCTTCTTCTAGAATCTCCACCTTGGTCCCAGTTTGAAATCTCCTTGTGAATTGCCCTTTGAACCTTTGACTCATGGCTCTAGACTTGGCACTTTGATCTTCATGTAAACTTGTCCTTCTGCAACTTGATTCACTTTGGTGTTCTTTGATTCTTCTCCTGTATACTGAGCTTAATCAAACACTCCTTGAACTGTAAGCAGCTAACCCTGAATCATACATGCTTCAGACCTGAAACAATCCCTGATTCAACACCTTCTCTGACAAAACATATCAGCTTTGAACTCCTTTTGTACCGCTGTTACTCCTAACAGAACACGCCATCCAACTATACTGCTGAACAGACTTTCGACACAACCATGTTCTTGCATCATGCTTTACAGAACCTTGCTGACAAACCAATTCCTCTTGAATCAACTGCAGAAAACCTCTAAGTCATTTATGCTTCATTTCCCTGAAATCGTCTCTGACTTACCAAGACACCACTGAACCTGAACACCTTTTTGAAAATCACTTTGCACCGCTGCTATTGCCTGCAGAAACCTCCTCCTAACTCCATCTGGCTAAGAAGACTCTCGATACAAATTTTTTTGTTCAACCTTCTGTTCAAATCCCTTCTGCATCAGCAGAACCATCCAACCAACAGACTCGAACTGTTTGGTAAACCTGTCTCACATCAACAACCTTGTGAAGTACCCGAGACACCATGTTACAGCCCTTAGCACTTCATCTCTAGAACCCTTGAAGCTGCTTCCTTGCTTTAAACATACCCTGCATCACATCACCTGTATGCAAATCCACCTATCTTGACACTAGCATCTTTTCCCTTAGAAATCAACATGAATCTTCACTTGAGCTCCCTGCAAGTCAACCCTGCAAAAGATTCATCCACCAGACTTCTCTAAGATGCAAATAGGTATACCAGAACTTTGATTGTTCTATTTTCCAATGCAGCTTGTATCCTCTGCATTCTGATCTTTTCTTGGATCCCTCTTCAATTGCTAACACTTGCAACTGATATCCAGATGTCTTCACCACCATCAAGCAACAAAGCTCTAAAGCTTTCATTCTAACCCCGGTTGCAACCTGATTATGCTTGAACCTGTAAACATCTCCATCTGCTCCTGGACCTCTATCCATCAACATGAGACTAAGCATGCAAACCAAAACTCCTCAAACCTTAACCCTACCAATCTGTCTTTGACCCCAACAGATTCCTTGATCTTGTTCCATACTCATCTGCAACTCTCCTTGAACTGAATCCAGAAACCTTATCTCAATCCTCAAATAGCCAATAACACACAGACAATTCAAACTTCTAAGGCGTCCCTCAGTCCCATGAACTCTCTTCCAATGGCAAATTTTGAACCCTGAACACTAACTCCTGTGTTCTCCCAAGACTTCAATTCCCTGAATTATGCAGACCCCAAGCAACCAGAAATAACCAATCAAAACATCACAAATACACCTTGTGATTCCACGGTTTGACCCTTGAGATTGACGATTCAATTATGATTCCCTGATCTTAATATGAACCAATAACCATCAGATACCGGAGATAACTCCACCTTAAACCAATCTCTAACTTGTTGCACTTTTTTGTCTCCTCTGTGATATTTTGTCCCTTGAGCTCTTGTCTATTCTCCTTTCATATTCCCTTATGCAATTTAAGACAATTTTTCTTTGATTAAAACTAGGTTTGTTTTAATCTCTGGCCCAACTGAAAGTTCCTCAAAGATCTGCATAAATTCGGACAGGCCCGTCTGGGCCCAAAAAATATATCATCAATGAAGCCTAAAACAACATATTCTCCTTGGGCCCTGCCTTCTTTCACTTGGCCCACTGCAGAAAATAAAATAGGTCCAAATAATGAATCTAAAGCCCAATTAACTTCTTCTTCTTTCCTGATTTTCGGATGGGCCCAATACCTTTTTTTTTTCTTCTTGGCTCAACTCTGGCCCAACAGGAAGAAAAAACCCGAGCTTCTTCTCTTGTCTTCTTCCCCGACTCCGCCGCAGACTGAGCTCCGGCGACCTTCGCCAGCGATTCGCGCCGCCTCCATCTCGTGTCTTCTCCGACGTGTTCTGCTCCACACGTCCGACACGAGAACCCGGTGACTCCTCCGACCAGAAGCTCTTTCTCCCGAAGCTTCTTCTTCCTCACGCGACAACCACCGGCGGCGGCGCCTCTTAGCGGGGCCCTTCACCGGCGACTCCTTCTCGGCGCCAGTCGCGGCGCTCTTTCAGAGAAGCTCTTTCCGCCGGCGCCACCAACCACCGACACCATCGAACCCTGACCCGAGAAGCTCTTTCCGCCGAGATCTTCTTCGCCGATGGCGGTTTCCGGCGCTTCCTCCGTCTTCTCCGGCAACTCCTGCGATTCCTCTCAACGCCTACTTTTCGGCGAATCCTACCGGCGAGATATTCTTCGTCGCCGATCCTTCAAGTTCTCGCCAAACCGGCTGATGCTTCATCATCGATCCTCTTACACTTGTCCATCTGTACGTGTTTGACCAGAAACTTCAACTCAAAATCTTGAAACCATATGTTTCCTTTAGAAATTTCATCAACACACTTCACCAGTTCTTCCTATTCCGTGAGATTTCGATATTCCCGTCAAATTTGTGATACGAAAAGCCTGATTCTCTGATACCACTTGTTAGGATTTAAAATTTAATCTTCTTTGTCCCAATCTATCTTCGATACACAAATTAACGAACACAAGAATTGTTCACCTAGTTCACGGCCTCTAACCGCTACATCTGAGGTGGATCCTGGATCCACAACATCCACTATGAAGAACAATCGGAAAACACCTTCGATGTGGTTCACAATATATGATCTCTCTTACACCCAACAAACAAGAAAGAACAAAGAACAGAACTAGATTCCCTAGAGAAAACTCATATTCTCTCTCTAGCTCTACGAGCCGCCTCTAAAGCGTTCGGAATCCCTGGAGTCCGGATTAGGTATTTATATTGTTAAACACTTGTATTTATAACAAAGAAACTCTATAAACTTATTTGGGCCCAACTTGACACTAAAGCTTGTACTAAGCCTAACTGTTGGTCCAAATCATGAGTTTACTGAAGTCTGACTTTTAACATATGTTATAAAGGTAGGATGATTTCAATAATGCTTTCACAGTCGAATGATAACATGTTTTTATACGGTGCGATTTATTCATTCGATTCGTTTCTATTAACTATAGAAGTGTTAATCTACCAGATCACATCGATTCCTCCATAAATTCTAGAAACGATTTTAACTATTTACTCATCAAATAGACTAGTGTCACTAGTCACATCACATGACCAGAACCAACGTACACAGTGGAGAATAAAAACTATTATGTATATATATAATGTGATAACATAACGGTGATGAATGATCAAAATTATTAATGGTTAAGCAGAAAAGTTTTGGTTTGGTACGATAAAATAATTGATGTTCGCCACTAAATGTACATTACATGAATAGATAGTCATCAATGTCATCATCATGTGACTGAATAAACTATGCTTAAACTTATTATGATGATGTTCATATTTTAACATTAATATCGCAGTATGTCGCCTTTTCCTTTCTCCCCTATATATTTTCAATGCATCATTCTTATTTTGAGTTTTTCCCTGCTGAAAAAGGGTTCAGCATATGTTTTATTATAAAACCCGTATAAATAATCGATTTCTATTTATCCAAATACTGTTACAAACTCGAACTGATAGTTAAAAACAAAAATTATTCTGGAAATGCAGAGCAGGAGGCTAGATATCTCTTTGACTGAGACGAGCTTTAATATTGGCATGGTGGTGTGCTTACATCTACGTTTGTATTTGCGTTTCTATGTTTTAAATTTTGTATGCTTAGAATATTGTAATAATTATATAAAAGCAAACACAAACGCAATTAAAATGGAACTAAGAGCATTTACATTGGTGAGGTTCTTAAAATGGATGTCTCAATCAAATAATATTATTAATTTAATTGAATTTAGTTTTATAATTAAATTTTAATTTAAAAATAAGAAATGAACCAATAAAAAAAAGATACATATCGGCCTCGAGTGCTTGATAGACATAACCGGCCTGAGAGACATTATCGACATGGGCATTAGGAAAAGCGCAACGGTGGCTGAAGCATGGAACACTCGATCGAGCGATGCTTTAGCCTTACAACGATGGCTGAAGGAGGAGAAAACATCGAGGGAGCGATTTGAACTCGATCGAAGATGCTTTAGCCTTACAACGACAAAGTTGTACTAACGATGGAGGCGACGTGGTGCTATGAAGAGGTAAAGGCGATGCTTTCAAGCCAGCTTTCTCAACGAAGGATACTTGGAATCACACTAGAACCACATCAAATAATGTAGCCTGGCACAAGGGAATATGGTTTGTTATCCGGTTTATTATAATGTAACAAAAACAAAAAACCAATAAAAAATATTTTATCGTACCAAACCTGGAAACACGTATGGGCCGAAAAGTATAGGGTCTTTTTTAATTTCGTTAGAGCTGAAAATTACTAGGGTTGTATTGTATGGGCCGAAAAGTAGTGAACCGCTTTGGCCCACAATACATAATAACTCAGACCTGTCAGTGGAACAAATGGGGCGAGAAGAGATCCAAGGAAGCATAATGGACTTTTTCATTTTAGTAAGTTTTGTTGTTATCTCAAATTATTATCGACACCGTCGTGTTGTTTTAGATGCTTTCTTTCTTCCCTCCCATGTGATGTGAGCACCGACAGAAGTTAACCACTATCATCCAGCTGCCTTTTTTTTCTTCTTTTTTTTTTGAGGGGTCCACTCATTTTTTTCCAATCATATACTGCCACGTTAACATATCCTATTATCAAATTGACGATAATGCCCCTGATCGCATAGTAAATCTCACGCGCTTTCATCTCCCCCTCCTAGATTCGCTCCTCCACTGTCTTAAATTTCCTTACCTTCTCACTTCGATCAAAATCCATCATACCTTCTCTCTCTCTCTCTACTTGAAAATGGCGAAACTGGTGATGTTGATGGTTCTCTGTATTTTACCGGCGATAGCCATGGCGGCAAGGAGGCCAAGTATTGGTAAGAATACTTTGGTGGTGCAAGGTTCCACTTACTGTGACATTTGCAAATTCGGCTTCGAGACTGTTGAATCCTCCTACTTCATCCCCGGTACCTCTCTCTCTCTCTCTCTCTCTCTTTTGCTTCTGTATAGATCTAAGGGATTTATAGATCTGAGGACTTCGCTTAGTGTTGATGAATCTCGATTCTAATGGATTAGTAGTTATGTTAGATCTGAGAACCTCACTTCCACTTTTTTGCTTTTGTCCTAGATCTGGCTTTAGATTAACAAATGACACTGATGGTTTTGTGTTGACTTTAGGTGCGACGGTGAAGCTAGTGTGCAAAGACAGGAAGACAATGGAAGAGGTTTACACAGACGTGACATTTTCAGACAAAGAAGGGAAGTACAAGTTCATTGTCCACGAAGACCACAAAGACGAGATGTGCGATGTTTTGCTTGTGAAAAGCTCAGACGCAAGCTGCCCTAAAATCTCCCCAGGACGCGAGCAATCCCGTGTGATCTTAAACCATTACAATGGCATTGCCTCGCAGATCAGGTACGCCAACAACATGGGATTCGAGAAAGAAGTTAGCGATGTGTTTTGCTCTGAGCTGATTAAGAATTATCAGGTTGATGAAGATGATGTTTAGATTAGACACCATCTCCTCTAATCTCTATTTTTCTAATATGGTTATAATATGTGAGTTTCCGGGGTTATGAAAGAAATTATATTTGTATTTGGTTTTAGAGATGATGACGACTCTGGTGATCGGAACTTCTGTTTGTTGTAAGCTTCTTCTATGGCTGTGTGACACTTCCCTTCTTGGGAATTGTCTTTTAAATTGATTTCTTCATTCTTCGTTTCTTTTAATCGGGATCTTGGCTTAGTGAGGTTTCGTTAAACTCTTGCATATTATGGAGACTATGGTCCAAAACTTGAGGTGGAATGAAATTTCAAAACAAATCATACAAACGGTTGAATAATTAGAGGAATAAAAATTGGTGGAATTTTTAGCATTACTCTAAAATATCACCATTTGAAATTAAAGATAGTGGAAAATTTCTCAAGAAAAAAGAAAAATTATCTCTTAATTTATGTTTTTTTGGTCAACAAGAAGAAGAAAAAAAGCTCGAATTGGTCTCCCCATGTTCGGGCTACAAACTCAACTCTGATCCACTATGGTTATCGAACAAAACTCATAATGGACTTTATATGGGCCTGGATATACTCCCATTTTAGAGGTAAAAAAACACTACCTCAGGTTTAGTACCGTACTTTGGTAAGTATAATGATGAGGGTTGTGTTAGGACTGGGGTTGGACGGCTGAGCAACTGTACAACACAAGGAGGATTTAAGGCGTGAAAACGAAAGACCATTGGAGCTGGAGGCATCAGTCGTATTGGAACAGAGGATCTCAATATCAAAGAAGCGAAGATTTAGAGATATCCTCAAGATTGGAAACAAAATATTTTTAATTAGATGAGTTGGTGAATATAAATCCAGCGGAGGAGCCGCTAGGGTTTGATAATAAAAAAAAACATAGTTTTTTAACAAAAATTAACCGTCGAGGTTTTGGTGAGTGAAAAAAGAGAAATTGCATAATTGTTGTTGTGTAGGTAAGGATTGGATATATTAGGAATTGGTCAGTGATGAACCAGTGTGTTGGTATTGTGTAAACCTGATTAATCAATTTGTAAAAAGTTTGTTTAACCGATTTCTAATAAATCAAATAGAGTATTTGCAGAATCCCATCTATTGTGATTAGCTATACGTGTTCCAAGTTTTACATGTTATTGGAAAAAACAAAAGTGAATTTCAATTCACGTTGACCAACCTTCAGCAGCTAAATTACATCACCAAACTCAGTCAACACTCCATTCGATATGATTTTAAACAAAACAAATTTTAGACTTTGCGTTTGCAGTCTATTTGTTAATTGTTTGTTATTTTCCGTGTGAGATTCCTAACATTGTTCTAATCAAAAACCAGAATACACAAATCACTTATGTAACTTGTATTTTTCCAGTTGTCGCATTGATTTGTAAGTTTCCCCCCGCCCATCTCTGTTTTTTTTTGTATGTGTATGACAGTATGAGTTGTATACAAAACAAAAATAAATCAGATAATAAAAAGGGAATATCAAATAGATGTGGAGAAAGGGCCAAAAAGGCAGAAACCAGAACAGCATATTGCCAAATGTCAATCCCAGTTGGTCGCCGTCAGAAAAATTCCAATTCGTAAAAATTAAAAAGAGTCAAATAAATTCTAATTAATAGGGATTAGACGGATCGGATATTCGGGACTTCTGAATATTCGCATAAATTTTAAGATATTTGCAGATATTTGGATTCGGATTTGTAAAAAATAAAATAAATTAAAATATTAAAAATAATGATAAAATTAAACTTTTATATAATATTTTATAAAAAAATCTGTTATCATAAAACAAAATTATTTATATTATATATATATATATATATATCTCAATAAAATATAAATTTTAATAGATTTAAAAAATTTGGATATCCAAATCTTGTAATATAACTATCCGGATCTGGATTCAACTTCTTCAAATATCAGAAATTTTCGAAACATATCTCAGATCCCAAATAATAGTTCCACCCATACTATTCAATAATTAAATCGATGCTTTTCATTTTTATTTTTCTTTCAAAATCGATCGCTAAAAAATGCCATACCTTCAACAACCCTAATCAAATTGACGATAATGAAGCAGCTAAATTACATCACCAAACTCAGTCAACACTCCATTCAATATGATTTTAAACCAAACAAATTTTAGACTTTGCGTTTGTACTCTATTTGTTAAGTGTTATTTTCCGTGTGAGATTCTTAACATTGTTCGAATCAAAAACCAAAATACACAAATCATTTAGGGAAAAATGTCATAAAAATATGAACTTTCAAATTATGCCCATTTAAAGTATGAACTTTCGAGTTGACATTTTAAAGCATTAATTTTAGTTGATTTTATTTTAAATCCTAAAGTTTTGTTGACCAGGCTAATTTAGGCACCATGTAACCCGATTAACAGACCAATTAACGGACGTTAATCCTTTGTCATTGACTCTCCGTTAAGCCCAAAACGACGCTGTATTAGCTTCAACGGTTATATCATTATAAAATCCTTAATTCATTCGATCGATTTAGAACCCTAAAATCGATTTCTGACAAAATTCAAAAAATCGATTTCTTCTTCCTTTATTTTCGATTCCATCTCGATTTCTTGTTCATCTTATCGAAGCGAACCTGATTTCTCCATCTTCTCCAACAGATATGAGTTGCAATTATGGGCAATCAAGTGTTGAGAATGGAGGCCGCCGGTTTCCGAGCAAGTGTCATTGTGGATTAGATGTCACCATATATACTTCGAAGACAAAAGACAACCCATGAAGACCTTTCTTCCGTTGCCCAACCAGATGAGATGTAAATAGTTTTGATTTTGTGGTTTTCGTTTTTTTTTTTCCTTTATAGTCTAACAACTCAATGTGTTCTTCATCTACAAACCTAAGATCATTTGTTGATCATTTGTTTAAATGGGTTGAGGATGCCGTATATGAAGAGGTTGAAGAAGCTTTACCGAAATTCTCCATCATTGAAAGTGAGATTACCAAAGCCAAATCCGAGGTTGCAGCCGAGATTGAAGAGTTAACGGCTATGATGGAAAATTTGAAGGAAGATGTAATGTCGACCAAAAGGGAAATTCATAAACAAAATGGATGATCAAATTGTGCTTGGTGTGCCTTTTAGTTACTGTCATAGTCATTGTGATCCTAATGTTTGGTAAAACAAAGAAACAGAAAATGGTTCTTGGTTACTAGTGTCTTGGTTCCATGTATTTGTCTTGTGTCTTGGTTTAATATTTTTCTTTGTTAGGAGTGTTTTGTGTCTTTGGTATGCGTCATCTTCATCTATTTTATGTATTTCTGTCTTTGTAATGAAACTTTGGTAATGAAAATCAAACTTTGTTAAAGATCCGAGAACAATGCATCTAACACCATTTAAGTAGAACAAAATGTCAACATAGTCCGAGAGTAACCAAAAAACATGATCAAACGGCATAAAACAAACACCATCATAAGTTTAGACAACAAAAAAAACCTGAGAGGCATAACACAAATACCATCATAAGTTTAGACAAAAAAAAAATCCGAGAGGCATAACACAAATACCAAACAAACCCTAGGTGGAACATTCAAACCATGATCCAAGTCCTGCAAGTCCTTGTCCTTGCCCTTGTGAAACTTGCTGAGCTCTTTGTGCTTGTCCTTGCCCTTGTGATCCATACTGTGACTGTGATCCGAGAGCTTGTGATCCGAGAGCTTGTGATCCTTCTTGTGGTTGTGATCCAAAATCTTGTGGTGTCTAATTCAAATGTCTGTTGAGTCATACAAATACAGATATGATTTCAAGAATTCTAAAAAAAATAGACAAAACATACCTGATGTTTCTTTGGTCGACCTCTTGGTCTCTTTGGTAGATTCAAAATACTAGGATTTTGGCACCATGCCTTGTTGTGCCCATCTTGCTTGCAATTAGAGCATGTCATTACTCTCTTCTCCCTTGACATTATGGACTTATTTGAGGAAGAAGAAGCTTCATTTCTTCATTTCTTCCTAGCATAGTTACTAGGCCTTCCAGGATTGCCTCTTCTCCATGGTGGTGGTAAGACTGGCAACCTATTCAATCTGGGCCACAATGGCATCCCTTGGACAAGCCTTATACCATCCATGTATGTTTCTCGCCACATTCTTCTTGTGTAAAAGTCACTCACATAATTTTTAACCTTTTCTTTTTTTCCTATTATAACACTTGCGCCATGAACACAAGGGATTCCAACCATCTGCCACTTCCTGCAACCACAAGTTTTCTCATTCATATCAACAGTATAGCTAACACCATTCAGCTCAACCTCATGCATACTGTTTCTGGCCATCTATCTGACGCAATGTTGTCCCCCACCTATCATTTTCTCAATCTCAGAATGAGCTCTCTTTGTGAACCTAGTCTTCAACTTGTCAGCAATGAGATATCTCTTAGCATTTCTTACCATACATTCTCTCCTTATGCCCTCTAGCAAATCCAGCAAAGGCTTTCTCCTTACTTCTATGATTGTTCTATTGAAAGACTCACTGAGATTGTTGAGGTTGTCATTGCAACAACTTCCAATCTTAAAAAAAGCCCTGGACTAGGATAGAGGATTCGTAGCTTGCAGAGATGTATAACCTTGAGTATTGTACCTCTTTAATGCTTCCATGTGATCAGTGTACTCTCCTATCGTGTAGCTGCGTGATATCTTCCAAAACATCCTCTGAAGTTCTTGATCATGACTATCTCTCTTCCAATTGTTCATTATGTGTCTTGCATACTGTCGATGATCAGCTTGTGGAAGTATGGTATGGACAGCTTTAACTAGACCCTGCAAAAGAAAACATAAAAAAGTCAAGTCCATACATAAAAAATGTGAAGTCCCATTTAAGACCCTCCATTTAGACCCAAACATCTAGAGAGCTGTCTAACAAACCAGTCCTCATCTGCACTATCATGCACCAATTCAGGTTAAAATTGAGGCTCATTATCGCCCTCATCTGCTCTGAATTTTGATCGTCCTCGACGCCGTGGTGGAGCTTGAACTCTATATCCGGCAACAAGCTATGATTCTCGTTGCCGCAGTGGTGCTCGAATTCCATCTCCAGTCTGTGCTTCGCCATGCCGCGGTGATGAAGTTTCAGTATGTGATTCATGATAAACTCAAATGTAATACCCTAAAGTACTAACAGCTTTGTCGATTGTAGTATTTAGGGGTCGAATCCACAAAGACTCAAAAATCACACAATAGATATTATATGTTCGAATTAAGCTAAATAAATCAATAAAAACAGGAAGCAATAAAGTAATTAAGAGTTGTAAATTCAATGGAGGAAGATAGGTTCATGGCATTTCTCAGGAAATCAGAGAATGCAGGTAAATCAATTAGTCAGGGTTCAGATTAAGCACGGTTCTTGAACTCAAAACACTAAGCTATAATTAACCAAATGTCGTTGCGAGAATTACCTAAATCTAAAACTCAGATTTCAAATCTCTTTGCAAATTCTAAAGCCTAAACTAGTATTAAGTTCAAGTTTGATTTGTTCACAAAACAACTAAACCAAATCTCTTTGCAGATAGTTATTTTGCTCACCCTAGGTTATATCAGATTATCGATTGCACTGTCGTGCCTAATCGATTAACCTAAGATCTAAGTTCCAGGTGATCAATCTAGAATTAGCTTTAAGAACAACCTATGGTGAAAAACTAATTCAGATTATGAACCCTAACCAACTAATCAACCTAACATTCAAAGAGATCCCTTATTAAGAACCCTAAACCTAACAGGAGATCTACTCAGACATGAAGATTGAAACAAACAACATGATTGAATAAATCTCTGAAATAAATAATAAAGGTAGAAAGAAACAAGGGTTCGAAATCTTCTCTCGGACGAACATAGTTTCAGACTTGTCTCCCTCAAAGCTCTCTCAACCAAAAACCAAAATGGAATAAAGCGTAGCCAAAACAAGTGGCTGAAAAACCTAATTATAATGCTAAAACACGTTTGGGGCTTCTCGTAATTATTAAAGTCTTCTGAACCAAAGTGTGAAATATTCAGACTTGTAGAAAATCGTGATTCTTCTCTTCATACGATCAGTATCGACCGATACCATAAGTGGTGTCGATCGATACTCAGCTCATGTGTCAGCTCTTCAGACTGGTGTCGATTGACACCAATGCTTCAAATCGATCCTTAGCTCCAAAATGCTCCAGAATCCTTCAATATCTCCAATTAAGCTCCAAACGTACCTAAACCTGTAAAGACTCGAAAAGACTCCAAAAATACTAGAAAGACTCTATAAATAAGACACATATCATGGTTAAAAATGGGTAAAAACTATGATATATCAATTCACCTTGACGAGGTGATGCAACCCTCTTTAAGAATCTCTTAGTTCTCATTTTTGACACAAATCGATTTTTTGAATTTTGTCAGAAATTGATTTTAGGGTTCTAAATCGATCGAATGAATTGGGGATTTTGTAAGGATTAGGATATAACCGTTGAAGCTAATACGTCGTCGTTTTGGGCTTAACGAAGAGTTAATAACGAAGGATTAACGTCTGTTAATTGGTCTGTTAATCGGGTTAACGTGGTGCCTAAATTGGCCTGGTCAACAAAACTTTAGGATTTAAAATAAAGTCAACTAAAATTGATGCTTTAAAATGTCAATTTGAAAGTTTATGCTTTAAATGGCCATAATTTGAAATAATTTGAAAGTTCATGATTTTTATGATATTTTCCCCAAATCACTTATGGAACTTGTATTTTTCCAGTTGTCGCACAACATAGATATATTGATTTGTAAGTTTTTGTTTGTATGGGTATCTATATATATAGGAGAATTTATTCTCTTTCTCATGATGCCACATCATTGTCTCATATTCTAAAATTGTGACACACTATCAACTCATTTGTTAATTTTAAATTACTAATATAATTTATTATATTTTGTGTTATTATACTTTAATTCTCATGATAACTATCATTCATTGATTTTAACAAGAATTTGAAAAGACATTTATTTATAAATGATAGCTTATATATTGATGTATTTCTTTATTATTGGCGTATTTTTTTAAAATGAATAGGTAGATATGGATAGTAAACTATAAAATTCTAGGATAAATAGATTTGTATCCGGTTTTACCAAATCCAAAAAACTAATTCTAAGATTCGAGTTCGTTAATATCTACGAATATCCAAATCTATTTAAAATATAAGAAAAATATATACATTTTAAGAGAATTAAAATATTAAATTATAAAAGCTCGCACAAATATACAGAGCTCAATTGAGAGAGAGAGAAATAGAAAGATAGAGAGAGAGATTATGAGTGCACTTTCGAAACACATCAGAGAATTAAAGTACTCTCAAATCATTAAATGACTAACTACATGATGTTATCACTACAAGAAAACACAGTTTTTGCGATCCTCAAAAGAGTCCCAAAATGGTTGCAAATGAGTCATTTGAGACCATTTTGAGACTAACAAAAGTAGTCGCAAATATTTGGTCGCTAAATAAAGTAGTCACAAAAAAATATGTGACTACTCTTTTGTGACTAATATGTGACTCTCAATATCAGTCCTAATTTAGAGACTGATTTACGATTACTTGTAAAAATAAAAAAAAATAAAAAATGAAAAAAAAATAAAAGAGAGTCTCACCGGGAAACCCATCCGCTGGGAAACCCAGCATAATCAAGCGGACCTCCCCGCTTCTCGGTGACAAATTCCGATGCCCTTGTCTCGGCGACAAATTCCGACAGCGGCTGGATCTGGGAAAAAAAAAGAGTTAGATAAACTCAAGAATTAAAAAAAAGAAGAGAAGGTAGGAAGAAGAATCAATTAAAAAAAATCAATTAAAAAAAAAGATAAAGCAGTTTAAATCTTTGTCGGTTGGATTAAACCAATCAACAGTGGAGGATCTCAATCCTAGTCTCAATGAACTAGCCAATGAGAAACTTTCATTATTTTTGTCATTTTGTCGCAAATTAAACGCAAATTTGAGACTATTTTGTGACTACTATTAAAAAAAATCGACTGGAGTTACTAACCGGTCGTCAATTTGAGACCATTTTGTGACTACTTATACATGTTATAAGTAGAATCAAAAACCTTTACCCTAAACCATAAATTTTAAGAATTTAGAAGGTTTGAATATGATATTACAATGATTTTTTGTATATAACAGTTTAAAAATATGTTAAAACTTAAAAATATGTAAATTTTGAGAGAATTTTTATCTTTCAAAATCATTCCTTATAAAACACATGTAACACTTAGTACTTGTTATGATTAGATTGAAATTTTTGCAAGTGTTATATTTTGTATATTATTTGATGTTTATGTGTAAGATCTAGTTTACAATTTAAGATTTAGAGTTTATGATTAAGGGTTAGAGGTTTAGGTATAGAATTTAGGATTTATAAAATGATTATATTTAAAAAAATTGTAAGTGTTGAGTTTTTTTGTATATTATTTGATGTTTATGTGTAATATCTAGTTTACAATTTAAGATTTAGATCAAATTTATGATTAAGGGTTAGAGTTTTAGGGTTAAGGGTTTGTGGTTGGGGTTTTGAATTTAGTATTTTTTTTAAAACAAATCGAGTGGAGTTGCAAATTAGTCGCAAATTTGGGACTATTTTGTGACTACTATTAAAGCAAAATCGAGTGGAGTCGCAAATTAGTCACAAATTTGGAATCCTTTTGTGACTACTTATACATGTTATGAGTAGAATCAAAAACTTTTACCCTAAACCCTAAACTTTAAGAACCTAGAAACTTTGAATATGACTTTACAATGATTATGTGTATATAGCAGTTCAAAAATATGTTAAAACTTATAAATTAACATATTTAAAATTATATATTGATGATTTTTTTAAAAAAAATTCGAGTGGAGTTGCTAAACCGAAGCAAATCAGTCACAAATTTGGGACTACGTTTGCAAGTCCTTAAACAATCGCAAATAAACGACTCTTGTCTAACTACTTTGTTTAGTCGTTAATTTGAGACTATTGTGACTCTGCATTATGATTAGTCGCTTATTAGTCGCAAATCAGTCACAATATTGTCCCTCTTTTTTGCGACTAAAAAAATAGTCGCAAAAACTAGTCACAAAATTGTGTTTTCTTGTAATGTTTTGTGAAAATGACTTGCCGCTAATTTAACTATCCGAAATTGGGTATGTGAATATGGATATTCGGAAATCATAAACCTACATAAATATTCAGATATTTACAAACCAAATTTGATTTTGAAGTTCTAATTAATATATTATGTAATTGTTTTCTAAATATTGTATATATATATAAATACATTAAGTAGATATAAAAACCATTAAACACTATAAATATTGAAATTTAAAATTTTCATTTTATTTTGTGAAATACAACATTTAATGAAAAGATTTGATTTCATCGAATTCTTTTTTAACTATGTCAATAAACACAACACAAAATTATGTGCAAATCGCAGATCAACCACTAGATGTAGAGAATATTAGGAGATACTCATATCACTGATTGCTTATGTTAAGGAGCTATTTATGTATAGTGTATATTCCTCAATAACTCTCTAGTAATACCCTCGCACTTCACACGATGTATATATATTCTTCCTTTGAGAGATAATCAAATCATCACTTCTATAATCATCTATATGGTATCAAGAGCCACATAATCCTAAGATCTAAAATTTGTTTTTCCCTTCTCTTTCTCCTTTCACGATCCCAAAATCTCAGCCACCATGTCATCCTCCGACAACAACTCTTCCGCATCCATCACTGAAACCATTTCAATCAACAATCACAATCTTCTCACCATCAACATGTCTACCGTTTCAAAACTGACAGCGACCAACTACCTCATGTGGAAGATCCGAGTCCATGCGTTGCTTGACGGTTATGATCTTGCTGGTCACATTGACGGATCTATCGTCGTCCCTGCCGCGACTCTCACCAACGGTGATGTCGTCACTGCGAATCCTGCGTACACCCTTTGGAAACGCCAAGACTAGCTGATATTCAGCTCCCTCATCGGTGCCATCTCTTCCTCACTCTAACCGATTGTCTCTCGTGCAACCACATCCTCGGAGATTTGGAGCAAATTAGCTCTCACCTATGCACAGCCAAGCCGAGATCACATCAAACAATTAAAGACTCAACTAAAAATCTGGCGCAAAGACAACAAAACCATTGACCTCTATCTCCAAGGTGTCACCACTCGACTTGACCAACTTACGATTATGGGCAAGCCAATTGAACATGAAGATCAAATTGATCTGATTTTGGAGGGCCTACCTGATGAATACAAAACCGTCGTCGACCAGATTGAAGGCCGAGACACTCCACCAACGCTCACTGAGATCCACGAGCGTCTTCTCAACCATGAAGCCAAACTCCTCTCCGCGGCTGATGCAACTCTGCATCAAATTCCGGTGACCGCTAATGTTGTGCAGCATCGCAACAACAACACCAACTTCCACAACCAGAATCGTTCTCGCAGCAATAACAACAACAACTGGCAACACTCATCCCCAACAACAAACGGGCCGAATTCACAGCTACAAACTCGAACTGATTCTCGCGGTCCAATACCATATCTTGGTCGCTGCCAGATATGCGGTGTTCACGGGCACTACGCCAAACGCTTCTCTCAACTCCAGACGTTTCAATAGACGACACACCAGCATCAGCAGAGTCCTTTCACACCATGGCAGCCACGGGCAAATCTCACTGTCAATTCTCCACACTTCGCCAACAATTGGCTTCTCGACAATAGAGCCACGCATCACATCACCTCCGACCTCCACAATTTGTCGATGCACCAGCCCTATAATCGTGGTGAGGATGTGATCATCGCACATGGCTCCTCGATTCCCATCACGCATACGGGTTTCACTCCCTTTCCCACCAAATCTCGTGATTTAAATTTGCACAAAGTTTTATATGTCCCTGATATACACAAGAATTTAATCTCAGTATATCGTTTGTGCAACACTAATCGTGTTTCCGTGGAATTCTTTCATGCATCCTTTCATGTGAAGGATCTGAGCACGGGGGTCCTATTAATCCGCGGCAGAACTAAGAACGAGTTGTATGAATGGCCGCTCATGGACTCCCAACCTGCTGCTTTGTTTGCGTCGCCATGCTCTAAGGCTACACTATCTTCCTGACACTCACGATAAGGCCATCCACCGTCTTCAATTTTAAACACTATTCTTTCTCGTTTTTTCCTTCCTGTTTCGAATAAAAAGTCAAACTGCAATACATTTGTCTTGCTCAAACTGCTTCATCAATAAAAGTCATAAAATTAATTTCTCTCAATCTACTATTACCTCTTCGAGACCACTTGAATATGTCTATTCCGATGTCTGGAGTTCCCCAATCCTCTCTCTTGACAATTTCAAATACTATGTCATCTTTGTTGATCACTACACCCGTTATACATGGTTATCCCCTGAAGCAAAAGTCCCAAGTCAAAGACATGTTTATAGCTTTCAAAAGTCTCGTTGAAAACCATTTTCAAACCAGAATCGGTAATTTCTATTCAGATAATGGAGGAGAGTTTGTAGCCTTACGAGATTACCTATCAACTCACGGTATCTCCCATCTCACGTCACCGCCACATACTCCCGAGCACAATGGGATCTCTAAACGAAAGCATCGTCATATTGTCAAGACAGGACTTACACTTTTGTCTACTACATCGGTCCCGAAAATGTACTGGCCTTATGCTTTTGCGGTTCCGGTGTACCTTATCAATCGCTTGTTGATATATCATGGTTTTTACCCCTTTTAGGTCATGATATAAGTCCGTTTTATAGAGTCTTTCTAATATTTTGTAGTGTTTTAGAGTCTTTTACAGGTTTTAGCACGTTTAGAGCATAATTGGAGATATTGGAGTTTTTTGGAGCATTTTGGAGCAAAGAAGACGTTCGTGTAGCTGAGTAACCGATTTGAAGCATCAGTGTCGATCGATACTGACTAGTATCGGTCGATACTCACTGCAGCAGACACGAGTCGCGACTTTTCCAAGAGTTGAAGAATTGTAATTTGGTCCAGAAGACTTTAATAATTACAAAAAGCCCCATAACATGTTTTAGCATTATAATTAGGGTTTTCAGCCACTTTTGTGGCTATGCTTTATTCTACGCTTGATTTTACTTTGGTTTTTGGAGAGACAACTCTGAACTCCTGTTTTTATTGATTTCTTTGATGATCTATTCAATCATGTTGTTTTCATTCTCCATATCTGAGTAGATCCACTTTAGGTTCAGGGTTCTCATAAGGGTTTTCTCTGAATGCTAGGTTGATTAGTTGATTAGAATTCACCACCTAAATTAGTTCTTCGCCTTAGGTTGTGTTCAAAGCTTGTTCTAGATTAGCTACCTAGAACTTAGATCTTAGGATAGTTGATTAGGTACGACAGTGCGATTAATTACGTGATAGAACTTAGGGTGAGCAAAATAACTATTCGCAAAGAGATTTGGTTTAGTTATTTTGTGAACAAATTAAACTTGAACTAAAAGCTGGTTTAGACTTTAGGATTCGCAAAGAGATTTGGAATTCTAGGATTTAGATTTAGATAATTCTCGCAACGACAGTTGGTTAATTATACCTTAGTGATTTGAGTTCAAGAACCGCGCTACATCTGAATCCTGACTAGTTAATTTATCTGCATTCATTGATTTCCTGAGAAATACCCTGAACCTATCTTTCTCCAATCGAATTTACAACTGTTTTAATTTATATTCTGCTTTCAATATCATTGATCACTTAGCTTAATTCTCATCTATATAATCTATTGTGTGTTTCTGTGAGTCCTTGTGTTCGACCCCTACTTTACTACAACTACTGTTTTAATACTTATAGGGTATTAATTTGAGCATATCACTTGTCCACGCTGGTCTTAAATCTGCAGTCACCGTATCATAAGCTTTTTGGTGTGATTACCAACTACGACAAGCTCCGAGTATTTGGTTGGTCATGTTTTCCTTGGTTGCGGCCTTATAATCGCCATAAACTCGAAGATCGATCTCTTTGTTGTGTCTTTTTGGGCTATTCCACCACGCAAAGTGCTTACTACTGTCTTCACATACCAACAGGTCGGGCCTACACTTCGAGACATGTTCAATTTGATGAACATTAGTTTCCCTTCGCCGTCACTGCTTCGCGTGAGTCATTGGATGCCGAAGCAATCTCCACCGTCACGATTTGGCCGCTTCATTCTATAATTTCGATCGCCCCGAGAGTTCTACCGCCGGTACCCCCACGCTCGATTCCTCACCCAGCCTCGCCGTCACCTACAATTGTACCGCCGGCTACCTCCACGTCATCTCAGGTATCCCCTCTCAACTCTAACTTACGACTCTCTCCTTCCTCTGTTGAGCCCACTGCTCATTCTGAAAATGGACCTCAAAACTAGGCCCAACCAACTTTCCCTGAGCCCACTGCTCATACACAAAATGGGCCGCAATCCACGGCCCAGCCAACTATCATTGAAAACTTAGCCCAAACACAAAATCCATTACCAACACAAACACAACCCAACAATTCAGCTCATCCGCTTCCCCGTGACTTATCCCAAACACAAACTTCATTAGAATTTCAACGTCAACCAACATCTGTTCATACGAATCCACCCACAAATCCAGATTGCTCAAACAAGATCAACCACCATCCCATGCCAGCTCGTGCCAAAGCTGGAATAATCAAACCGAATTCAAAGTATACCCTCACCACTTCCACTAAATCAGCATATGACCCTTAACCTCGGACAGTGATTCAAGCGCTTAAGGATCCTCGATGGCAGAATGCAATGGGCTCCGAATACAATGCCCAGATTGGTAATCAGAATTGGGATCTTGTTCCGCCACCGTCACCATTAGTCACGGTCGTGGGTTGTAGATGGATATTTACGAAGAAATACAATTATGATGGATCACTAAGTCGATACAAAGCTAGGCTCGTCGCGAAGGGGTACAATCAACGACATGGCCTTAACTATGCTGAGACTTTTAGTCCGGTTATCAAGTCAACAACTATTCGAATTATTCTCAGTGTTGCTATTGATTCTTCTTGGCCGATTCGACAATTAGACGTCAACAACGCCTTTCCGCAGGGAACATTAACGGATGAAGTTTACATGTCTCAGCCATCTGGATTTATTGATAAGGACAAGCCGCACTATGTATGCCGACTCCGGAAAGCAATTTACGGTCTCAAACAAGATCCGCGAGTTTGGTACATTGAACTACGGTCTTATCTTCTTTCCGTTGGTTTTGTCAATTCAGTATCAGATACATCTTTATTTATTCTCCGAACAGGCAAGTCCATTATCTACATGCTCATCTATGTTGATGACATTCTTGTCACTGGAAACGACGGTACTCTTTGTGCCAACCCTGTTTTTCATTCACGGATGAAACACATTGCATTGGATTATCATTTCATACGAAATCAGGTTCAAAGTGGAGCTCTTCGTGTTGTTCATGTCTCCACTCGCGATCAACTCGCAGATACCTTGACGAAGCCTCTCTCACGTGCTGCATTTCATGATTTCTCCAGCAAGATTAGAGTTACAAGAGCACCTCCATCTTGAGAGGACGTATTAGAAGATACTCATATCACTAATTGCTTATGTTAATGAGCTATTTATGTATAGTGTATATTTCTCATTAACTCTTTAATAATACCCTAACACTTCACACGATGTATATATATTCTTCCTTCGAAAGATAATCAAATCATCACTTCTATAATCATCTATAGAGAAAGTGAATATCAAATCAAAATAAATGAGATAATCAAAAGGGAAAATCAAATAAAAATCACGAGATGTGGGGCCAAAAAGGCAGAAACCAGAACAGGAAATTGCCAAATGTTAATCCCAGTTGGTCAACGTCAGAAAAAATCCAAAGTCAATTAAACCCTAATTAATAAATAAATACGACACTTTTCATTTTCATTTTTCTTTCGAAATCGATCGCTAAAAAACGCCACACCTTGAACAACCCTCGCTGGGTCAATATAAAGCGTTAATATTTGGGTCTGAGGTTTAGTTGGGTATTCTGAAATCTTTGTTCTATTGCTTCTCCATCCTCGGTTTCGTCGTCATAGCCTTTCACAGGTAATTGACCTGCATTGGATTTTCAACTTCCCTTCTTAATCTCAGTTTCTTTCTTTCGATTTTTGGGTTTACATACGCAATCGATTTTGTTTATGCTATAGTGTATCTTGTGATTTGCGTTTTGGGTCTTGAATTTGAGATCTTTAGTTAAATCACTTAGCTTTAGTATTCTTGATTACTGTTAAGTTATAGACTTATGTTGATTCTTATTACGCATAGGAATTCTCGGAAATGGCTACGGTTGTGTCTCACCAACCGATCGGGTCTATTGTCTCTCATAGACCTTCCGATTTCAAAGCTTCTCAGTTTCTAAAGGAGCCTTTGAATGTACCGATGAAATTCAGACATAGAAGATTCAAGATCGAAGCAACTGCATCTCAGATTCCCGTTCTTGACACTGTCTTGTCTCCTTCCAAGAATATCCCTCATGAATCCAAGAAAAAATCAAGTAAAGCTGCTTTCTTCTTGGTCTCATGAGTGTATATTATGAGAAAAAAGAGTGATGAAGAAACATTGAATCAAGTTTTTGTCTGAA
The DNA here is from genome assembly GCA_030161315.1 of Eutrema japonicum. Lineage (NCBI taxonomy): Eukaryota > Viridiplantae > Streptophyta > Magnoliopsida > Brassicales > Brassicaceae > Eutrema > Eutrema japonicum. The sequence goes on from BSQW01000013.1 coordinate 10,936,884, forward strand.
ACGAGTCTTTGTTTTCAACATATGTTTTTTTCAGATGAAGCATCTCTTATATTGATTAGGCATGGAGAGTCGTTATGGAACGAGAAGAATCTGTTCACGGGCTGTGTTGATGTGCCATTGACTGAGAAAGGTGTGGCAGAAGCTATTGAAGCCGGGAAGAGAATTAGCAACATACCTGTAGATTTGATCTTCACATCATCTCTAATCCGTGCTCAAATGACCGCAATGCTTGCTATGACTCAGCATCGTTGCAAGAAGGTTACAAAAAGATTGAAAAGATTATTATTATTTTTTCTTTCTCAAAACAAATTCCTCTATTTGACTTGTTGTGTCAATTCTCTAGGTTCCGATCATCTTGCACGATGAGAGCGAAAAGGCGCAAACTTGGAGTCATGTTTTCAGCGAAGATACGAGAAAGCAATCTATCCCGGTTATAGCGGCTTGGCAGCTGAATGAGAGAATGTAAAAACAACAAATGCGGCTTCTCTTGTGTTTCTTTTGTACGAAAGATCATAAAAACTTATATACAGTTTCTCGTGTTTATTTGTCTTGAGTTAGGTATGGAGAGTTACAGGGTTTAAACAAGAAAGAAACAGCGGAAAGATATGGAACACAGCAAGTTCACGAATGGCGCAGGAGTTACCACATTCCTCCTCCTAAAGGCGAGAGTTTGGAGATGTGCGCTGAGAGAGCTGTGGCTTATTTTGAAGACAATGTATGAATGAAAGATTCTTTTCATTTTTCTTTTCTTACTTACGTAATTGTTTTTATGCAGATCCTTAAAAACGTTTTAATTACGACTGCAGATTCAACCCGAGCTTGCATTTGGAAACAACGTAATGATTGCTGCTCACGGGAACTCTTTGCGATCTATCATTATGTATCTTGACAAATTAACTTCTCAGGAGGTAACAAACCAATCTGGTTCCAGTCCAGATTCAGTCTTTTTTTATCACTTGGTTTTGCGAAATTTCTAAGACTTTAAATCTCTTTTGCTTCTCTCAGGTTACAAGTCTAGAGCTATCTACGGGTTTACCGTTACTTTACATCTTCAAAGACAGAAAATTCATGAGACGAGGAAGCCCGGTCGGTCCTACAGAAGCCGGTGTCTATGCTTATACTAAGGTAAACCAAACCAAACCAATCGTTTCTCTGGTTTCTTTGTCTCCATGGTTATGACTCATGAGTTTGCTGACACAATCCTTCTTGGTTTCAGAGATTGGCTCAATACAGACAGAAGCTTGATGAGACCCTTAACTAATGTGTTCCTGAAGTAAACCGAAAAATCGGTTCTTTTTTTGTCTCACTCTCTGAGTTTCTATGTAGTGAGAAAAGAAACATCAAGAACAGTTTTAAAATATGTATTGTATTAGATACACACAAATCACGTTCATTACATGGTATTTCAATCCAAAAAGCCAATTCAAGAGGAAGTGTCTTTTTATGTTTTGAGATTCAGACATTAACATGTAATCTCCCTCCTACACACACAAAATCTAAGTTTAGAAGAAGCAAAAATGAAAGCTTCTTCACTAATTGTTGAAGAAGACAAGTCTTTACCGGGGTTGTGATCTCCGAATATGATTTCAGCAAGAGCAATCCCTCCGGCTTCTCCAGGATAACCCGCCCAAATAATGCTTCCAATTTTATCATTACTCGTTGCAAACGAGATGTCGACAGGACCGCCACAAATCAGAACAAGAACAACTGGTTTCTTTGCAGCTTTCGCAACGCTCATTATAAGCTCTTGTTGCTTTCCGGGAAGGCTAAGGTCCACACGGTCCATATCTTCTTTCTCTTGAGTCTGGTCTAGTCCCATGATCAAGACCACACGGTCAGCATTTCTCGCGATTGCAACCGCTTGATCAACCGCAGCGTTAGAGCAGGCCACGGAATCGCATCCTTTGTGATAAACAGCGTTTCTGACGTAACCGCGCAAGGCCTCAAGAGGAGTCACGGTTTTGCAAGGCGGTCCAGCGTAGTTACCGAGAAGCGTTTTAGCGGCGTAAGCGTTTGGACCGATCACAGCCAACGACGATGGAGAAACGCCGCTGCGTTTGGAGAAAGGAAGGAGTTTAAAAGCGTTTTTCAAGAGGACGATACCGTTACGAGCTGCTTCGAGTGCTAACGCTTGATGAGGCGGAGAACAAACGTCGTTAGGACTGATGTTTCCGTAAGTCAGTTTGATTGGATCGCCGTTAAAGAGACCGAGACGAATCCTAACGGAGAATAGATTGATTAGAGCTCTGTCAATGTCTGATTCCGACACTTTCTTCTGTTGAAGAGCTGATTTGGTGTGTTTCTGTAAGTATGATCCGCAGTTTACGTCCATGCCGGCTTTGAGGACGTCAGCGACGGCGTCTTCAGGGGATTTAGCGTAGCCTTGATCATCGTAGATGATTGAGACAGCGTCACAATCGGAAGTAATGTATCTGAAAAAGAAGAGACGATTTAGTTTTAAATTAATCAAAGTGGATTTCAAGAAACGAGAAGAAGAAGAAGAGAGACGAACCCTTGGAAATGCCAGAGACCACGAGCGGTTCGAGTCAAGAGATTTGGGTCAGCACAAGAGGGAATGCCGTTGACTCGGTTATAAGCGCACATGATGCCACTGGCTCTACCTTCTTCTATGCATTTCTTGAACGGTGGTTGGTACGTTTCCGCCAGGTCAGCCAAGCTCACCTTTTTTTTTTTTTTTTGAAAGTCAAAAGAATTATATCACTGAATAATCATAATTAACATGAGATTAAGAAAAAAAAAAGAGACATATTTAACTTCTTTTTTGTTGTAAGAGTGTTGTGATGTTAATGTTATACCTATCCAACCTAGAATTAATAAACTGGAATTTCAATATAATTTGTGTGCATTTGGAGATAATGATTTTGAGTCGACTTTTAAGAAAGTTTAATTTTTACGAGAAGACTATTTTGTGAGCTTGATTTCTTTTTTTCCTAATTTCAAACAAAATTTGACTCTATTCCAACCAGTCTCCACGTCAGAATTTCAACACGAAGATTTATAGTATAATGATAATCTACGTACATATTCATATTCATGACAAGACATAAAGATTAGCACATATTCTCATGACAAGACGTAAAGAGTGCAATCAAAGAATAACTTAAAAACTATAAAAACGGCTTTATGTAAAAATTCTACTTTGATGTCCCAAAGATCACACTTCAGAAGAAGAAAAAAGATGGTAACCGTTGAAAAGTGATGAGAGAAATTTAATTTACCTGAGCATTGAAAACGTAGCGAGTGATGCCTTTCCAACGGTCAAGATCATAAGCCGTGAAATGCTTGCAACAAGCGGAGGCTTGGAGGTGACCGGAGAGACTTTTCCGACCGTCGAAAGAATCACCTTGTAGGCCTCTGACGTAAGCCACCGCGTAAGCTCCGGTAACCGTGGGATCCTCTCCGGGAGTCTCTTGGCCTCTTCCCCACCGTGGATCCCTAAATATGTTAATGTTCGGTGCCCAAAACGTCATGCCTTTCGCTTGCCCTGCGTTGTACACTCCTCTTGCTTCTTTTCCTATTACCTGAAACCTCAATTCAAAAACTTTCTTATTTTGCATAAAGAGAAATTGTCTAAACAAGTTTTAGTTCCAAATATAACACACACAAAAAAATACTACAAGGTTTAACCTTTTAGCAATTGGTATTACATGATTTATATACTTTTACTAAAGTTGGAACCTTTCAAGAACATAAAGCTTGTGTATAATTTTTGGAATTTAGTTTTAAATTGATTAATTCAAACACAAGAAAAACGGTGAGAGAGAGAGAGAGAACGGACTTGAGCAATGCGGAACCATTGATAGGAATCGAAGGAAGCGGCGGTTAAGATGACTTGAGGAAAGCTAGTGGCTGCTTTAACCGTGCCGTTAAACCGGATTCCAGGACCGGCGCCGGCTACGCCGTGTAAAGCCTCCGACCACCACTCGTACGCCGGAACTCCCAGACGGGGTATCCCCGGAGCTGAATTCACCAGCTGAGAGATCTTCTCGTCTATGGTTAGCCTCGAGACGAGATCGCGCGCTCGCCGGATGATTGGGAGGTCAGTGCGGCAGAACTGGAAGAGTTTGGTGGTGGGATTCGAAGGGTCGCACGCGTGCGGCGGAGATGACGGAGGAGGAGATGGATCGACGCCGTGAAGGAAGAGAATGAGAAGGAGAGGAACCAATCTAGCCATGGCTTCGAAATGCGGAAGAGACTTATGGAGAGTGACAGAGTCTGCTTATTATTGTCTGAATTGAATTGACGTAAATACCCTTCTAATTCGCATCGCTGACCCTCTTCGTCGGTGACGACGTTGGATGAGCGACATTCTCATATGCCACTTTTCTTTAAAAAAAATTCTACCATGCCATGTACTATTCTACATGCCATCATATATGTGTAATGCCCATTTTAACCTTAATGAAATTTGTTAAAAAAAAAAAAAATTAAAACTGAAGAAAACTAGCGTCCCTCCCCCTCGACCCCGTCACCTCCCTCCTCCTCCCGAGCCGCCATTGTTGCTCAAACCGAGCTCCTTCAACCACGTCCTCCGTCACCTCCGGCGAGTTCTTCGTTCTCGTTGGTCTCGGTTTCTTCTCCTTTCTCCATCGGATTTGGTGAGTTCATTGATAGGAGATTTGGGGATTTATTAGATTTAGGGATTTGAAAAGAAATTTGGTTGTTTTGGTAGCACATTTGGTTCCATTTGGTTTGTAATGATGTTTGATGGTAAGAATAGCTATTTCCATAGGTTATTTATCGAATTTAGAAGTTGAATGGTGGTAAATCTAGAGGAAACCACGATTTAGAATCGATCCCAAATCTGAAAATCTGCAGACTTATGACAACTGGAACATATGGTATAACTGAGAGATAGTAGGACAACTGGTTCAAATGGTATATAACTGAGAGATATTAGGACAACTGGAACAAATGGAATAACTATGACAAATTATGTAATTCGTAATTTGTGTTTTTTTTATCTTATTTCCAGGAGGCGATGAGGAAGAGGCACACAAACGTTCATTTTGACTATGGAGGGTACTATACAGAAGAGCATGAATGGGTTTCAATAAATTTCGTATACGCTATATCGTTTAAGACCGCATCTATGGAAGAGATAACTTATTCGATGTTAGTAGAGAAAATATGCAGGAAGATTGCGTTAGATGAAACCCCGAGGAAGCTGAAATTGAGTTATAGCGTATCTAATGCTGCGAGAGAGTCATATATTGTAGATGACGAGGACGTTTTTGTTTATTTGACGACATCGGATGAAAAGGGACTTCGACATGTTATGCATGTGGAGTTGTCGAATGATGATTTGGAAAAAAGTCAGTGGGTCGATCAAATTTCAAGAGCGGGGCGAGGAAGTTCATTTGGTAAGAATTATGGGGAGCCGGCTTCAAATGGGAGAGTTGATGATGCAGATAATGGTGGAATCCTTACTATTTTCAGAGCTGGCGAAATATCAGAACAAAATAACGAGAATATCAATGAAGAGCCGATGAATGATGGTAATGAAGGTTGTGAGAATGATTCACGTAACGATTTTGAGGCTGTGGATAGCCCAGTGGATAACCATGTGGATGACGGTTTCGATGGTAGGCATGAATATGTTGAACTGCCACCTCCTGTACAAGATAGTCAGTATGTTGAAGAATGGGAAGATGGTACGGGTCTTGAAAAGGGTCAAGAATTTTGTTCAAAGGAGGCAGTGCAAGAACTGGTTCATAGAGCTGCAAATTTGAACTGTTTTGGGATTCGTACGGTTAAGTCGGATACGGAGCGACTTATGCTACGATGTGGTCAAGCTGCACAAAGTTGCAAATGGTATTTACGAGCTGCGAGAATTCAGAAATCAGAATTTTTCAGTGTCAGAGTACATAGAAAGATGCATAGTTGCTCTCGGGCTGTTGCGAGCACAAGCAGTTGTAAACAGAAAGGCACACCAGGAATGGTAGCAGCTCTTTTGCATGAAGACTATCCAGGTCTATTAGACACCCCGAGTCCTAAAAATCTCATGAGTATTGTTCAAGGAAGACTCAGTTTGCATTTGTCTTACGCTACGGCCTGGAGAGGAAAAAAACAACATGTAAGTGATGTGCGAGGGAGTCCTGAAAAAAGCTACAAGATGTTGTATTCCTATCTGTACATGTTAGAGAAGGTGAATCCTGGATCAGTAACAGCTGTGGAATTGGATGCAGAGAAAAGGTTCAAGTACCTATTCATTGCTTTGGGAGCTAGCATTGAAGGGTTTAGGGCTATGAGGAAAGTGATAGTTATAGATGCAACTTTTCTTAAGTCTGTATATGGTGGTATGTTGGTTTTCGCAACAGCTCAGGATCCCAATCATCACCATTACCCCATTGCGTTTGGTGTAATTGATAGTGAGAAAGATGCTAGCTGGACCTGGTTTTTTAAAATGCTGAAAATAGTTATACCAGATGTTCCTGGAATGGTTTTTATAAGCGACAGACATGCAAGCATCATCAAGGCAGTCTTTGAGGTGTACCCGAGCGCACATCATGGACATTGTATCTGGCATTTGTCTCAAAACGTGAGAGGAAAGGTGAAGAAACAACACAAGGATGATGTCGCGATGAAATTCAGGGATTGTGCTCATATTTATACGGAGAGTGATTTCAACCGAGAGTATGCTGATTTTAGGAGTAGGTATCCTAAAGTCGCCGAATATCTCGATAAGAGCATAGAGCCGGATAAATGGGCAAGGTGCAAATTCCCAGGAGAGAAGTACAACATAGACACCAGCAATTCCGCAGAGTCAATGAACAGTGTGTTTAGGGAAGCAAGGAAGTACTCTCTATTACCTATGGTTGATGCGATTCTTGAAAAATTTTCTGAATGGTTTAACAAACATAGGAAAGAAGCTGGTGCTGCATCGGACCACAAGAGAGTGGTGCCTTTTGTGGAGAACGAACTGCACACACGATGTGCAATTGCATCGAAATTAGTGGTGACTGAGCTAAACGGCTTCCAGCTTGAATACAACGTTATTGGACGCGATGGGAAGAGTTATTTGGTGGACCTGAAAATGAAAAGTTGTTCTTGCAGATGTTTTGATATAGACAAGTATCCGTGTGTCCACGCAATAGCCGCAACGAGAAACCTAATGAGGAAGGATGGGAGAACCGCGAATATCCAAATCTATGATCTCTGTTCTCAATATTACTTGATTGATACATGGGCGTTGGCATATTACAGAACGATTTATGTCGTCCCGCATGACTCTAACTGGATGGTTCCTGCTGAAATAGAAGAATTGTTCGCCTTACCGCCGCAATACACCAAACGATCTGGAAGAAATCAGGAAACGCGGTTTCCATCTACCGGAGAAGGTAGCAGGAAAAGGAGAAACAAGTCTGTCCCTGGCATTAACTTGGAGAGGTGGTTGCAGCCCGAAAGTCCTGATGAGTAAACATATTTGCTAAGAACATGTATGTTGCTGTATTTCTCGGATCTTGACAACCAGGTTTAACTAAGTACTACTAAGAACATGTATGTTGCTGTATTTCTCGGATCTTGACAACCAGGTTTAACTAAGTACTACTAAGAACATGTATGTTGCTGTATTTCTCGGATCTTGACAACCAGGTTTAACTAAGTACTACTAAGAACATGTATGTTGCTATATGGCATCGGATTTGTACAACCAGGTTAAACTAAGTACAGATAAGAACATGTCTGTACTCGGATTTGTACAACGGAGTTCAACTAGTACAACTACGAACAAAATAATTATACAATCATAATTATTAATATAATATCCAACTAATATTAAAAATGGTAAATTAAGTTGTAAAATGATTCGTAATACCTTAAGAAACGATTTATAATCAATAAAAACGAATTAAACATTTTCCTAATACATATGCTTGTTCTCACATCAAATACTCCGAATACTATAAGGAATACTTTGTTAATATTCACCTCTTACGATGGAAAAGAGTTGAAAAATTCGATTTCGTGCAAATTGTCTTATGAAAACCTCCTAAATGGTACATAAATGTGGAAAGTCACGTGGACAACTACAACATAATCATTTATATTAAGGTCCCACTTAAAATATGCAAATATCGCCAAAAGCACAACTATGATGTTTGGTGAACAACTGTACATCTAGGGGACAACTATGTTTAAACCACACCAAATTTTCTCACTCATTTCGGAATTTCCCTCCTTTTTTCTCACTCATTTCGGAATTTCCCTCCTTTTTTCTCGGAACTTCCCTTCTTCTTTTCCCCAATTGGTTAATTTTTTTATTTTTTTATAATCAATATACTTTTTTCTCGACACAATCACACATCCACTCATTTAGAACAATTTTCGTTTATTCCTTTCAGAGAGAGAGAGCGATTTCTAGGGTTTAATAGGAAAAAGGGAAAGTTCTCAAATTTCTGGATTTGGAAGGGGTGGAGTTCAACAATCGACAAAGGTAAGTTTTCGCGAATTCAATTTTTGAATTCTAGATTTCGCGATTTCGATTTTCGAATTCTGGATTTCGCGATTTCTGGATTTCGATTTCTGGGTTTCGATTTCTGGATTTCGATTAAGGCATCTAGGCGATTTCTGGATTTCGATTTCTGGGGTTCGATTTCTGGATTTCGATTACGGCATCTAGGTGATTATGGATTTCGATTTCTGGGTAAATTGCAATTTTCCCGTTACAGTGACAATGCCAATAAGTGCAAGAGATACTGATTCCTCAGAAGAAAGTTACGAGGATCTCTACGCAAGAGAGGACGCAAACTTCGGTATTCCTTCAAAGTGTTGGTGCGGTAAACAAGTGAGAGTCGACGTGGCTAAAACTCCGGGGGATGAAGGAAGAAGATACTACCATTGCACAGCGAGTGGTGGTGGAGACCTTTGTTATGGTGGAAATCACCTTTTTCAGTGGTGGGATCATGCAATCCAAGAGCAGTTTACAAGAGTAGAGCTCCGACTAGATGAGCAGAGAGCTTCGTCTCACAGTGCTTTCAAACTCCATTGTGAGATGCGTATGGCCGTTGCCCAAATGCGTCAAGAAATTGATGAGATCAAGGAAAGCTTAGCCAAGAAGGACCACGAGATCCATATGCTGAGGGAAAAACTTTCGGGGAGAAGGAAGTGACTTTAGTTTATGCGGCTGAAGGTCCTTTTGTATTACGAATCTTATGTTTATGTTAATGTTTCTGTGGCTTTATAAGACTTGAAAACCTTATGTTTTGAAGGAACTTAAATAAGTTGAACTTATATAAACCAGTTGTTCCTTCATAACTTAAGTAAGTTGAACCTATATAAACCAGTTGTTCCAAAAAACTCAATTCAGTTGAACCTATATAAACCATTTGTTCTGAAGGAACTTAAATAAGTTGAACCTATATAAACCAGTTGTTCCAAAAACTGAAATACATAAAAACGATAAGTAGTGTGTTTCCGCCCAAACAGTTCATAACCAAAGAACCAAACTACTACAAACCCCTACTTCTTCGCAGGCTTCTTCACAGGCTTCTTCGCAGGCTTCTTCTCAGGCTCCTGCTCAGGCTTCTTCTCATCAACCCACGGTGTCCTTAGATAGTCAGACTCTCCCCTTCTTCTCTTCACTCCGGTTGGTATTGGAGTGACACTGGGATCCTTCGCCTTCCTCTTCTTATTGTCTTTCTTTCCTTTTCCTTTCTTCTCTTTATGAGCCTCTACCTCAGCTGCATAAAAAAATAAACAAAGTTAAACACAACAAGGAAATCACCAATTCCAAAACCGCAAACAAAAAAACTCACTTATATCCTCGATGATTGGTGGAGATGGGTCAGGGACTCCACTGAAAAGAACCACACCAGCTGCATATGGAGTCTCATAAGCTCCACACTCACTTGTCTCCTCGATGATTGGTCGAGTTGGCTGATAGGATGGAGTCTCATAAGATCGACTCTCTCGATGTGTTGAGACAAAATTCTCAAGCTCTTTCAGTCTCCCATCCATCGCTTTCTCCAAGTCCATAGCCTTCTCTGTTATTTTCTCCGTGATCTTCTCAAACCCTTTCTCCATCGCTTTTTCCATCCATTTCTTCATCTTCCTCTCCAAGGCTTCTCCAGACTGTGCAGGTACATGCCCAGGTACCTGAGAAACTCTGTCAAGGCCAACATCAACTCTCGCAGTCTCAGGGATTGCATCACTCCGCGAAGCCACGTCCAAATCAAAGAGATCTCTCCAAAATATCTTCTTATTCTCAACAATTAGACGCTCTTTCCAACTTTCAACGATGGGATCGATGAAACCTATCCCATCATCATAGTCATCGTCTATGATCCGCTCCAACAGATCATTCTCCTCTGAATCTGGTTCCAAGATGCTAGAGATGTCCTGTAAAGATTAATAATTCGAACATCAAATGAAACTCTAAAAGATTACAAATATTACTAACTAACTATGTTCACAAACTCTTACCTTGCTGAGACCGACCGCTTCATTGATGTCATCCAAAGGATGACCTTTCATTATACTTTCTGAGAATTTACTTTTACAACACCTTGGACATTCCTGCTCTGCGGGTACAGATTCCCGAAATCTTCGTCCAAGATTTGGAATCGCCTCATATGCCATAATCTACACATATCGTTATATTATATCAGTGTTAAAATCTTTAAACTAATATTTAAAATCATAAATTACTCTTAAATATTAACCTCGAGAGGAAGAACAAAGCCACCAAACGCCGCTTGCTGTTTTGGTTTCACGACGCCTTTGAAGCTTTTCACAAAGCGTCGGATCTCTTTCATGGTTTCGTCGAATGTAAACCGACCCCAAGGAAATGTCTCACAAGCGTGGACATCATCAACAACACTCAGCAGCCACGAATCTATGTTACCATCAACCTTAGACTTGGCTTTCACTACCTTGCATAAGAAATACAAGATAGTGAGCTTCAACCTGTCTCCCAAGGTCTTCCTCACTGCTGAGGTCTTCTTCTTCACTCCTTCGGTCTTCTTCTTAAGTTCCTCAAGCTTCTCCTCCACATATTTGATTGTTACCTTCAGCTCCTTACCAAACATCCGCTCAGCAAACTCCAAATCCCCCAACGCCTTATAGTTGTCGGGGTAATCGTGGCAGTCCAATCCAGTAAGGAGGGCGTGCTCTCTCAAAGAGTACCTGATAGGCACTCCGTTCACCACAAACCAGGCTTCTCTCTCCTTCTCCGTAGATGCTGTCCGAAGGAGAAGCATCCACATGCCTTGAAGCATGTGGTTTGCCTCCTTAGGCATGTGGAACAGATGCTTGAATTGAGAATGATTTCGAAACCATTCCAACTCTTCATCAAGACCATCCTCAATGTACTCCACCGTCGATTTCAGCTTACACCTACTTCCGACCTTGCAAGTCTTGCTGTACTCGCTTGGACCAAAAAACATCTTCTCCGGCGGCAGTGGTTGGTTCAAAAAATCATCATCATCATCTTCATCTGAATCACTATCGTAGTCCTGTAAATAAATAAAAAACACTTATTACTATCACTTATCCACAGTTGAACACAGATGTTCCAGTTAGCCAGAGTTGTCCCTACATCACTGTTGAACTAAGATGTTCCAGTTAGCCATAGATGTCCCTACATCACAGTTTCATACCTAAGATGTTCCAGTTAGCCAGAGTTGTCCCTACATCACAGTTTCGATGTTCCAGTTAGCCAGAGTTGTCCTAACATCACAGTTTCAAACCTAAGATGTTCCAGTTAGACACATTTGTCCCTACATCACAGTTTCAAACCTAAGATGTTCCAGTTAGCCAGAGATGTCCCTACATCACAATTTCATACCTAAGATGTTCCAGTTAGTCAGAGTTGTCCCTACATCACAGTTTCGATGTTCCAGTTAGCCAAAGTTGTTCTAACATCACAGTTTCAAACCTAAGATGTTCTAGTTAGACACATTTGTCCCTACATCACAGTTTCAAACCTAAGATGTTTCAGTTAGCCAGAGATGTCCCTACATCACAATTTCAAACCTAAGATGTTCCAGTTACCTCTTTTTCCTCTTCTTCCTCCATAACATTGTCTTCCCCTGCGATAGCAATGTTTTCTTCAACGTTTTCAGCAACGTTTTCTTTTACGTTTTCAGCAACGTTTTCTTCGTCGTCAGGAACTGTTTCTTCCCTTTCATCCACGTTTTCTTCCTCTTCTCTCCTTCCATCCACGTTTTCTTCAACTAAAATCTCTTTACTAACTTCTTCTTCTTCTTCTCCTTCATTAACCGTCACTTTCGGATTGGTTTCATGACAATCCATTGCTAAAACAACCAAAACTAGATATAAGTTAGACAACACATCCACATACCATTTTGAATAATCCAAACTAATTCGAGAACAATTTCATATCAAAACCGAAAGGAGAGAAGTTATGCATAATGGCGCTCATCGAAAATCGAAAACTAAGGCATCGAAACTAGCTTTGATTCCGTTACCTATTGCGAAGTCTGAGAGGAAGAATATGAAGAATCGCGTGGGTCTGAGGGAGGGCTCGAGATTTATGAGGGAGGGCTCGGGATTTTTGAGGGAGGGCTCGGGATTTCTTGGCAATCGACGAAATCGAAGACCAGAACGAATCGATCAGAGTCGCGATGATGTAGGGAACCGGAGTGGCTAAGCTCTTGTCGGATTTCGTGGTCGAAGGTCGGAATCGATGGTCTCGTCGCGGGGAAGAGCAAACATGGGGAAGTGGGAGGTTTTTTTTGTTTTTCTGGTTTTTATTTTGTTTTTCAAATTTAAATTAACTGAATTTGGGTTTGGTTCTGGATTGTTGGGTCTGGGTGGGTATTTTATCGGATCCAAGTGGTTGGATCTGTAATTTTCTAGTTTTGATTTGGGGTTTTCGGTTTTTCCTTCAATTTTGTTATAAAATTAATTGTTTATTAAAAATACAAAAAAAAAATGGCATATGGGAATAATTTTTCAGAAATAGTGGCTTTCCAGCAATTGTTCCACGTTGGATTGTGATATGTCGTACTTTTGTCGACGATGAAAGAGGATGAAGAGGAGAAATTTTTATTTCAATTTGAATTTTAATTCGTATCCACATCCTCGTTCGGTCTCGTCTCAAGAGCGATGCTCGTGACATAATCTGCCTCGCTCTCCGTCTCGCCGACGACGAAAATCGCATATCGAGAGTGTTCCGTTTGTAGATTAAGAGTTACAATCGATGTGGGTCTGCGCCGTTTGTGTTCGATTTGCTGATAAAATCGTGTCTTGATTCAAAAGAGATCGATGGAGTTGTGATGGTAATGAGGAAATTGATGTCTAGAGGAATCGATTTACATATTAGTACTTGCAACGCTTTGATCTCAGATCATGTCTTCCCTAGCCCGCTGTTTTCACCGGAGAAATCTCATATTTCGATTCAATCATGCCGTCCTGGGTAGGAGAATGGTTACCATTAGACCGGAACTGGTACACCCAACAATTGTTGGAGTCCCACGTCGAGAGATTGAGAGATTTGTGGACAATATAAGTGTGTGGCAATCCTCCACTCTTGAGCTTGCTTTTGGGTGTGACTTAGGCCCATATTTACTAATATGGTATCAGAGCCCAAGGTTCCAATTTCTCGATAGTGGACCACACCCGTGGATGTCCAGTCCCACAAACTTCACGCTTCAGATGTCCCATCCTGAACGTGAGGGGGATGTTAGAGTCTGATATCGAGAGATTAGGAGATTTGTGGACAATATATAAGTGTGTGGCAATTTTCCACTCTTGAGCTAGCTTTTGGGTGTGAGTTAGGCCCATATTTACTAATATGGTTTTTTTTTTTCTTAAAGTTAAGAGTCTCCCGTTGGAGATGCTCTTTTTTTTAACACTGAACAAATTATGAGAACTACTACAAAGATAATTCTACAACGGACAACGTTATCCGCTCCACAACGATCACGATGAACGGCTCCCCTTGCACCACGCTGAAAATTTCCTTATAAGATTGCCTCCATTAATCTGCAGAAATTGCGTCCTCTGGGAATAAAAACCCAGACCTTTTGGTGTAGAAGTATTAATAAAACATTTGGTCAACCACTGGACTAAAGGGGTTTCCACCCACTAAGGGGACTAAGGGGACTAATGAACCTGGCTCTGATACCATATTAGTAAATATGGGCCTAACTCACACCCAAAAACTAGCTCAAGAGTGGAGGATTGTCACACACTTATATATTGTCCACAAATCTCTCAATCTCTCGATGTGGGACTCTAATAACAACAAAGATTGATTTTGGAGATTCTTCAGTGACTAAAGCATGCTCTCCTCCCGACTCAAACTCTCTAAAGCACCACAGAGCCCTCCGATACAGTCGTCGTCAACTCCCCTTCTCCATATTTCCTCTAATTTGCTTCATTGGAGTTTGCTTCATTGGATGATCTTCATTGAGAAGAAGCCAGCAGAGAAAAGCGTCGACGGAGAACGGCCAAAGGCGAAGAAGAAGATTTCGAAGGAAAGTGGAAGCGGAAAGAGGAAGAAATCGAAGAAGAGTTTGAGATTTGTTCTTAATTTGTTTTGGGTTTGTTTACAAGATTTGTTCTTAATTTCAATAAGAACTAATTACTGAGTTTAATTTTATTTGAAGAGATCTTCCCATTATTTTTGTGTGTGTCTCTGATAAAATATTAAATATTAAAAATGCGATTTTCTCATTATTTTTTTGTGTGTCTCTGATAAAATCAAAGATTAGCAACCACGTGGACCGAAACTAGGCCCTTGTTAGACGACACGTGGCGTGTCTGGTTGACGAGTGAGGAGGATTGTGACGTCATAGGATTGTAACCGGTTAATGCAACTAAATGCCACCCTTAATGGTGATTGTGAGATGTCGGTAGAATCCTATGGCCACGTACCAAAGTGTGACACTAACAACAAACATATTTTATTACAATGTTTGGAAATCTCCCTCTTGTGTCCTATTTGTATATTAAATACTCCATTCATTGTAATCTTTTTATTTATTAAAATGGTCTGCCGCTTGTCTCATTTTTCCCTTAAAAATATATGCATGTCGTAATAAAATTAATAATTCCAAATTGTACACATGTTTTTTTTTTTCAAGAACTTGTACTCATGTTAGTGAATTACATTTGTTTCCTTAACTAAGAATAAATTGTTATAATAATATAAGAGATGGGCATATCCCATACTTCCATTTACTAAGGAAATAATACATACCGGAAAAAGAAAGGAAACGCCAAAAATAAACGCGCAAAGAAACAAGAATAGATAGATATTTTTGTTATTTATCGAGAGTTTCATTTGACCATGTAACGACTGTTCCGGTAAACATGTGGGTCCCAAAGAGTTCCGACTTCAACGCAAAATGCACCGGCTCCAACCGGTCACACGTCTAATTATGGGACCCACAGAAACACTCTCAATTCTTCATTCCTCCACCGTTATATAAGTAAGAGAGCCCTTGACTCCTTCCCCACCGTTGTTTAATCACAACATTCTTACCGGACCGGAAAGCTCATCTTTTGAACAGGTTTTGTGTTCACCTTTTTTTCGCTCGTTATCACTGGTTCGGTTTCTAAATCTGTTCTCGATCGATTCTCACCAGGTTTTTAAAGATGGATATCTTTGACAACTCCGACCTCGAATACCTCGTCGACGACTTTCACGGTGGCTCTGATTTCGAAGACGATGGAACGTTAGGAGAGGTCGATCACTCGAGTGGAACTGATTTCGAGCTGGTATAATAATGATACTTGTTTGTCTAATTTAGGAATCATAACGGATGTGATGATGAACAGACAGACAAACCTCTGTTTTGTTTATTCTTTACACTCAGAGTAAGGCGAAGACTGATACTTCAGCGTCGGAAGCTAGGAACGGAAAAGACATCCAAGGGATTCCTTGGGAGAGGCTAAATTACAGCAGAGATCATTACCGTCACAAGAGATTGCAACTGTATAAAAACTTCGAGAGCCTCTTTCGATCCAGGGAACAGCTTGATAAGGTTTGTCTTATGAAGATGTTTTTGGCTACTACTTTACACGAGCAATACTTGCTATAACACCTAGTGATATAGCGAAGATCAGAGCTAATTTGTGATGCAAAATCGAAATCTGTCTTGAGATTTCTGGTGTTTTTTGCTGACAGGAATGCTTGAAAGTAGAGAAAGGGACAACTTTTTACGACTTCCAGTTCAACACGAGGGTTGTCAAGTCCACAATTTCACATTTTCAGGTAGACAACTTGCCCAACAACGTCTGTTACCTAACGTCTTGAGTCATCTTGTTTAATTGATAATCGAGTCTGTAACTTCAAACAGTATTATACACGATGACCTCTTATCATGCCTGAGTTCCCCATTCATGAAATTATAGAATTAGTAAAATTAATGACATGCTGCTTTCGATCCCACTATTCGAGGAACCCCAAACTTTTAGTGAGACTATGAAATGGCAATTCAAAACTTATTTTGAAGGTGTATAACACAAAATTATTCAGTTGTTATTGTTTTGTTTTCTTGGTTGTGTTATGTTTTTGACCATAGAATCTTAGTTGCCATTTCCTGTTTTCTTATGTTCACTGTTCCCACCTCAGCTCTACAGCTGGGGTGTTGATTCACACAAAGTCCTTTTCTTTTGCAGATAATCTTCAAGGCTGCTTAATTTAACCTGCTCGTTCCTAACTTCTCGAAAATATAATAATTTAGGTTCGTTCGATGTTTACTCAGGTATTCAGGTTCAATACTGTCTAAGGTTCTAACTGATTCCAAAAAAATTGTCAAGATATGTGTCGAGGCAGAGTTGAGAAATCTAACTAGTCCAGGCAACTTGTTAACAACTTCTTCATACGCACAGAAAAATCATACTCACCGAGTGTATTAGCTTCCCTTGATTTTCATTATCGTCTCTTTGTGTCTTCGTTAGATCATTTGTGCTCATAATCGTCAAACAGAGGAGTTATAGATAAAAAAGCAGCATTTGAAGGAACAGTTACTGTATATGCTTTAACCTTTCTTAAGCAGGTTGTGGGAGAGCAGCTGGCGCCATAAGGAAAACCTTGGTTAATATGGTATGATAGGAAATGTTTGGAGGATTCTCTGACTTTGTCATCATCATTCTCTTTTACAGGGAATCTTTTGTTTGAGCTTGCATACCACATGATCTGATTCTTTTGTGTTGCCATGCTCTTGTTCCTAAAATTCTATTTTCTGACATTAGTCTTATTTTAGTTTGTTTCTGGCACCGTTGATTCATATGTCTTCTTGGACACGACTTGACTCTAAAAAAATTGAGATATTTTAGGTTTTGTATTTTGGCTTTACACCAACTTGTGTCATCCACTTATTCGACCGTGAAGTTAACGTTTGATTACTGAAAGCGTCGCTTTGTTTCCTTCTTGGTTTGTGTCTTGTGTGAATCTTTATACTTTATGTTCTCATGTTTCAGTTGAGAAACTTGCTATGTGCAACATCAAAGCACGATGTGTATTTCATGAACAACTACTCTCTCATGCACTGGTCATCTTTGCTGCAAAGGGGCAAAGAAGTACTTAACGTGGCAAAGCCCATTGTTCCTACAATGGTGAGCTTCCTTCTTATATTACTTGTTCTTCAACCTCAGAATTAAATTAAGTTAACATTGGTAACTCAAATCCGCAGAAGCAGCAGCCTGGATTGTTGTCACATTCTCTATCAAGAGTTCGGATAAGCACAATGGCCGTTAAAAACGACTTGATAGTCGCGGGAGGGTTCCAAGGAGAGCTTATCTGTAAGGTAATATAACACACTTTTCGTTTTCTACAATTGTCTAATATTTGTCAGTTTGGATTCTCACTCGCAGTGATCTTTCGATTCCAGAAAATCAACGAACCTGGGATTGCTTTCTGCACAAAACTAACATCAGACGAAAACGACATCACCAATTCGGTTGACATATACAGCACACCGAGGTAATTAATCCCTGCAACTAAACAGAACATACATACATACATCTGTTGCAACTCAAATCCTTCCTCCTTCAATCCATGTAGTGGATCGTTAAGGGTTATGACCGCAAACAATGACTGTACGGTCCGGCTATTTGATGCTACAAACTTCGCTTTCATCAACAGTTTCGCCTTTGACTGGTCCGTAAATGTAAGCGAACCACCATCTCTTGAGAATCTCCATTGTCATATGCTCTGTTTTTCAGAGTGTTGAGATGTTTGATTATTTTTGGTAGAACGTCTCGGCCAGTCCAGACGGGAAGTTGGTGGCGGTTCTAGGCGACAGTCCCGAGTGCATACTAGCCGATGCCGGATCTGGAAAAACCATCCACGGACTCGAAGGCCATCTGGACTACTCGTTTTCATCAGCATGGCATCCAAATGGTCAAATCTTAGCCACGGGGAACCAAGACACAACCTGCAGGTTATGGGACGTAAGGAACTTGTCTCAGTCACTAAAAGTGTTGAAAGGAAACATGGGAGCGATCAGAGCCTTGAGGTTCACGTCTGATGGACGGTTCCTAGCCATGGCTGAGCCAGCAGACTTTGTACACGTGTTCGACACAGAGGCAGATTACAGTCAGTGTCAAGAGATTGATCTGTTTGGAGAGATAGCGGGAATCTCGTTTAGCCCTGACACCGAGGCACTATTCGTGGGAGTGGCTGATCGTACGTACGGGAGCTTGTTGGAGTTTAGCAGGAAGCGAAACCACTTGTATTTGGATTCCATTTTCTGATTCATCCCACTCTAAATACTCTTTAGAAGCCAAAGAGGATTTCATATTTACACTTATCCTTTTGGAGCTATATATATATATAATGTTGTAATATACTAATAGTGCTTAAGATTGTAAGGATTTTAGAGCATCGTCTGAAACCAACTTAAACAACAACAACAACAACAACAATTATCTACAACTAAAAGTAGCTTGTTAGACATAAAGGGAGGTGTATTCCATTTAGCATTCGGAGTGATTTGTATTAAAATCATAAATTATATGTTATTTCTAACATGAATTTTCAAAAGTTGTTTAAATTCCATGTTATTGAACTAGTGATTTGTAAATAAATCTTCAAATTCAATGTTATTAAAAATATTTTTTTCGAGTATCTACATTGGTGAGTCACCCCAAAAAATATTTATTTTTTTAAATTAAATAATTGAATTAAATATTTTTTAAATTAAATAATTGAATTAAAAAAAAAAAAATTTATACCAATCACAAGCTGACATGTCAGCTTGGATGTCTCAATTTTTTTTTTTTGAGTGTCTCTCTCTTTTTTTTTCTATCTCTTTGTTCTTTTTGTATTTTTTTTTCTTTTGTTTAATGGGGGTGTCTCATTGAGACACCTCATTGTGGATGCTCTAAGTAATAGGTTTTAGGAGACTTTTAGTGATTTGGAGATGTTTTGGTAGAGTTTTTTAATTAAAAAAAAATAAAAATTCAAATATCATGGTTTTAGGTGCGATTTCATAGTTATTTAAAAACAAATTATAATATTTTTCCTAATTCACTTAAATCATCTCAAAACTCATAAAAACTCAAATCTTTTCAAATCATCTTAAATATTAGATTGAATACATCCCAAAAGATTGTTAAGTGATTTGATGGTGGAATTTTTTTTCTTCAGATGAGGAAAAGGATAATTAAGGATGTGTCATTTGTGTGTGAGCCACTGAATCAAATGTTAAAGCTTTACGAAACATTCCTTTCCTTCGTATTTACACCTAATGAATCTCCTTCTCAAATTAATAGTCCTGGATTCTATTTCTTCGATAACTTTTTCTTTTTCATTCAGAAGTGTTACATATTAAAACTTACTTACAATTTCTAAGGAACTTTCTACCCATAATGCCCAGGAACAACTCTGAGGTATTTGTTTTCATCGAGTATACATAGTGGTGTTACAATTCAAATTGAGAACTATGTCTATTTGAAAACAACAATGTAATAGAATCCAAATTTTATGTACTAGTTTTGGATCACCAGTTATAAAACAAAACTTGTACTAATGTTAAGAGTATATAATCTCATATATATATATAGATATGTAAAAGGAGAAATGGACCATATGTGACGTTATTCACGCGAAAACGATAAAACCAAGGGAAGAGAAAAGGTATTGAACCAAATCTGACGGCGACAATTCACCTAAAGTTGACATGCCATTCATCGTCCTCATAAAACGACATCCAACTGCTATGAAAACGACGACACCCTCATTTTTGCAAAATCTTTCATTCATTCAAAACTTAAATTTCTTTCCTTTTCTATCTGTATCCGGAAATTAATCACAGTTTCTTAATGACTAAAAAACTTAATCCGAAAGTAATCAGAAACACCTATTATCTTTAACCATATTATCAAGATTAATTTTTATCTGTTAGACTAATTTTATGAGTAATTGCATCTAGTGTCATTTAATTAAAACATATTTTGTGTTTTCTAGGACGATTTTTAAAAAATAAGTAACACTTCAAGACGATTTTAGTAATGCTTGTTATTGGTTTGTGTACTGTATACTGTTGATTCGTATTGTATTGTATATGAGTATAATTGGAAAATCAATACATATACAACATAATAAATATTACTTATTTTTTAGTTTTTATAAAATGTTAGTACAGAAATTTCATAAAATGATAGTGAATCCCATAATTTTACTTTAATTGAGTTGATAAAAAGCGAGTGAGTGAGAGAGAGAGAAAGAGGCAGACATAAGTGGAGTGAGGTTGGTTACAGTTCACGGTGACCACACAGCTAGTTAGATGACAGTTCAATATGGGCCATTGATCTCGAACACGTGGCGAAGTTTGAACGGTCGTTGGATTTCAAAAAGTCTCAAAACGGAAACCGCGTGAAGGGCTAAAAAGGAACTTTTTAAAAATAGAAACTTTTCAAAGTAACGCGCAATCCATGCCGTTGATCCTATTGGATACCATTTTCCTTTATCCCTTCTTTTCTTCTTCTTTGATCTTTTTTAGAAAAAAGTAATAAACGGTTAGAAAATAATTTAAAAACATAAAAAGCAGCGGTTAACAAAACTAATATTAAAATTTGAATATAACGTTTTTTGTAACTTTTTTATACGGATTTTTTGAATAATAACTATTAAATATGAAGGTGAACGAGGGAGCATTTTAGGCATGAGACTAAGCTTTTAGGTCGATCAAATTGTTAATCTAATTTATAATATCTAATCATTTTATTTTAATGAATATTTATAATTTAACAAAAAAAATATGAAGATGAACGAGGGAGCATTTTATTCAAGGGATGGTAGAACCTCCAATATTCCAAGTAACAGTTTTTCGCTTCGTTAATCTTACGACTTGGCACGTTTCATGATATATACAACATGCATACACCATATATGAGACATGCGTAAAAGAAACAAAAATATCGTAGAAATTGCCTTAAACAAAAAAACACAGTACAGATCTCTAAGGCTTATATGAGAAGTCCAGCTATCTGTATTCTGAATAAAAGCCATTGAAAATAATAAAATTAAAACAATCAAAATGTGAGAGCTCTTGAAACTTGCAAATAAATTAAAAATATGAAGATTAGATGGACATAATATGCCGGTCAAAAGAAAGGAAGAATCTGTCATTTTTTCTTTTCTTTTCTAAACAGCTAATTAGAGGGTGCATTATGCAATTGACAGTATCAGTTCCTCATGACATGCTCCGCTAATTATTCCATGTGAAAACTTTGTGTACAGCCGAAAAAAACAAGTACTTGTGTACAAAAGCCATTTTCAGATATTTTTATAACGGAATCTTGCTCTCTCAATATACGAAAAGTCATGTATATATATACAACCCCTATATGCAAAGCTGAAAGCTTGATAATATACTTTAAGGGCACACACACACAAATATATATATACTAGTCTAGTTAATTTGACTTTATGTATCAAAGATTAAATCGTTTGTAATGATTGATAATTTAGTTATAGATTGTTAGATCAATACTATATATATTGACACGTTACTCATCCTTTTTTTCCAAAATTATAAATTTGTTATTGATTAACATGCCAAAAGACTACCTATTTATACAAGTTTTAAAACCTAATTATATACTTAATTATAGACTCAATTGCCTAAAATTACAAACACATCTTAACCGATTAAACTATTTTGTTATATGTATGCCAAGAGGCTACATATATGCGTTTCCCACATGCGTCCCCCCTCTGCTGAGTGTTGACTGTTTTGTTATATACAAACAAAATAACGTTTTCAAATTTTAATCTACACGCCACTAGCTAGTTTCTCGTATTTATGTACAAGTGGTCTCTCTATCTTATATACAAGTGGTAAAAAGAATAAAACAAAATTTAAAGAGGAATATCACTATGCAGTTTTGTAGATTAATGAATGGGATGAATTTATTCAATTATCTTTCATATCTCATTCATCTTTATTATATTTAACGTCTTATTTCTTACCGAAAAAGTTAATTATTTGTTCTTCATGGTAAATTTTTGGTTTTCCCATTACTTATAACATAATAATATGTAAAACTCGTTTACCAAAAAAGGGTTGTAAATTTTTAACAAAAAGGGGAGCTGTAAAACTCTATATTAGGTGTTTTACAAAGTTTTTTTTTTAGTATAAACTGTGCATGCATTTTATCAAACATCGTTTATCAAGATATAGTGTTATAAATTTATAATGAGTACCATGTTTGTATTATGCCTTGTCTCCATGATAATTGATGTTGCGTTTTTTTGTCAAAAATATTTGAATCATATCCGTGCAGGTAATCGATCGAATTTGAACTCGAATTTTCTACATAAATACATTCAGAAACTTAACCATGGACAATTGCACGAGCTCATCGGAATCTTTTTGTTGTCGGAGATTTGTATTTGTGAGAATATCTCATATTGAAACTTGAAAAAGATTTTAAATAATATATAAGAAATTTGTGTCAATTTATTCATTGTTAATCGGTTTTGAATTAGAAACCCATAAAACTTAACATGATATCAAAATCCGAATATACGGGATATTATCGAGATTAATGACTATAGAAGAAATATTGAATAGTATATAAAGACTAGTATATTCATTGCCAAATAGTTTTGAATTGAAAGATCACTATTCAAGTTAGAACTTTGATAATAGCGATAAATTCGTTCGAGTTATTTGGAAAATGCGGCTATAAATAAAATACACCACCAGATAAGATGGCGAAAGGTTCGGACTTAGGCTTAAAAAAAAAGGAGGAATCTAATATAAAAATGGTGATATAATATGGTAATGATAATGATAATGATAATGGTGGAGTTCTCATCCAATCCATCTCTAACCCTCTAGAGACTTCTTATTATTTGTGTAACAATTTATCTCGACTAAAGTCTAAACTACCCATTATAATAATCATGATTAATACTTGCGACTAAACAACAACTTTAAATATTAAATAGTGATGTAAATCTATGTCACTATCGGCGTCTTGGGATATTTTTTCTTAATTCCATACATGGCGTTGAATTTTGAAGCATATTCGGTTGGCTAATTATTCCTTAGAAAATTCAATGTCAATGAAAGAACTCACGTCCGTAGATTAATGAACTCATCTTATAAATTAGTGATTTACATTATCTACGAAATTACTGCTTAAATTCTCAAATGGTTGATTCCGAGCGAAGATTAATTTGTGTTACTAAACAATGTCTCTCTTTATCTCCGGTCTCCACTAACAAGAATGTAATAAAAATAGAAAAGGGTGAGGAGAAAGTAGGTGACCCATTAATAATAATATCACAACTGTTTTTGGAAGCAGCCCTGTGCCGTCACGCACCATCTTATTCTTATCTCTTCCTTATCATTATTACCAACTATTTTATTATTATTATAAAATCACCACTAATATCTCTTATATTCACAAAATGATTATATACCGTTGAAAAAAAATTCATATTTATATATTATATAGTTACAAGGCATAACATTTTTTAAAATTTATTTACAAGACACCACGTTAATTTATTGGTCGTAAAATATATAAGATATGATAAGTTATTATTTTGCTCGAAAAATATATAAGGTTATGGTAAGTTATTATTATTTTTTCCATTATGCATGCTTGTTACCATGCATAACATAATTATTTTTTTATTAAATATAATATATAATCATAATTAAAAATTAATTTTATTTTTATTTTAGTTTTTATGACTAGAAAATGATTTGTCAAAGCTTATAATTCTTCCATATATGGAACCAAACTATGTTATATAGTCAATCCTTACGTCTTAAATACCACTCAATCTTTAATTATAAATTAATTTAACATTTAGTTGCCATAGTATACAAAATTCTTATCAAAATCTTTTTTCTTTAACTTTTTTTTTCAAGTTTTTATAGTTTGACCTCTACGTACCTTTAGCGAGCATCTACGGATCAATCATATACTGGTAGACAAATCCAAAACCAAAATCTAATTCATATATAGCATCGCATATCGGAGAAAAAAATAAGAAAATAAACGAGTCGTTGAAACTTCGGTATGTAATAATAGTTATATCTTTTCTAATTATGTCTTATGAAATTTACTCAACGACGGAAATTAATTATTACTTGTAAAATTAAATTATTACAGCAAACATACTGCAATTTATTATTTATACAAAACCAGATAATTTTAGACTTAAATAATAAAATGTTACTTTAAAAAAATTGTAGTGGAAAAGGAGAATATATGTGAAACATGTGCTGATCTAAAGAGAGAATTAAAAAAAAATATATGTGCTGATTTATAGATAATTATATATTTAAAGACTTGTTTTCTTTTTTTTTTGGACAATTAAAGATTCTCTTGTTTTTTTTGGTAGTAAAAACTGAAAAACATGAAAAATAAATACAAAGAAATCAAATGTTTTAGAACGTTTATAGCATTTCTGAAATATTTTTCAACTCATTATATGTTAGTATGCAAAATTATTTAGATTTACAGACCACTCTTAACAGTGTGAAAGGCTAAGAGCATTTTCAACGGGAGGCTCTTAAGTTTTTTGATTGGGTTCTTAATCAAAAAAAGAAAAAAAAATTATAAACAGTGTAAGAACCGGTTTTTAAACAGTTTTAAGAATCGGTTTTTAAAGGGGTTTTTACATTGTTCTTACACTGTTCTTAACCACGTGTCAATCCTTAATTCGTCGGATTTTTTTTTGTCAGATTTTGTTTTTACTTTTTTCTTAACTTTAACTTAAAAAAAATTCTTAACTTTTTTTTAAAAAACTTTTTCTTAACTTCAACTTTAAAATTCTAATTTTTTTTTTTTACATATTAATGAATTAGAATCTTTACATATTAGATTTTGTTTTTTAAGGTTCTAAAATTCTAAACTTTTTCTTCCTAAAGTTTCGGCAATATTTTGTATGTTTTAAAATTCATGAAATGCAATATTATTTTGGTTTTTAAAATATAATATGTTTATAATTTTTTACAAAATAAATTAAACTTAAAATAAATAATTATAAAAATTTAATTTTTTTATATAAAAACTCCTAATGAGGTTCTATCTAGGAGTGGGCATTTCGGTTTAATTTCGGGTTCGGTTTGGGTTCGGTTCGGTTCGGTTGATTCGGGTTAAATAAAACTCTAGTCGAACTCAACCGAAATAAGTTTGGTTCGGTTTGGGTTTAGTTCGGTTTGGTTTAGTTTGGTTTGGGTTTAGTTCGGTTTGGTTTAGTTCGGTTGGAATTCGGTTTGGTTTTAATTTGGTTTTTAAAAAACCAACTTATAAAAACAAGAATCCTACGAAGCCATAAAAAAATCATTCTCTAAAAGTCTAAAACCAAAATAAAACTATCCCACTTCATCAAAATAAAAAAAAATAAAAAAAAAATCCGTAGATTCGTCTCTCTCATACCATCAAAATAAACATGCAAGTATGCAACAAGTCAATAATTTAAATATAAGTTAATTATACAAACCAATATTTATTAATCTCTTATATGAGCCATTATAGGTTTATTGCATTAATATAAAATTATTATAAAAAATCATTAACTTTAGCAAAACTAAAAAAAAATAGAAGTTAGAAAATAAAAAAGAAAAAACGTGGGTTTAGCCGTTTATGACCTTTAGCCTAGAGAATATGTATTTATATTTTTAATATTATTAAATAACTAATTAACAAAAGTATATTGGATTATCGGTTCGGTCCGAACTGTTTGGATTGAGAAAAACTTTAACCGATTGGATTATATATAGAATATGGTTTAGTTTGGGTCGATTGAAGTTCGGTTGGTTCGGTTTGATTCGGTTCAATTTGGTTTTTTTGCCCACTCCTAGTTTTATTATTAGAGGAGCCAGAAATTCTAAACTTTTATTTTATCAAAATTTATAAATAAAAAATTGAAGGGGTTCTTACGATTACGATTGAGGATGCTCTAAATAAGTAAGAAGCAAATAAGCAGTGTGAAGTGTGAACACAAGCCGAGAGCGGTCAACAAAATCAGCTGTGACTATTGACTCCACAAATCACAAACGATATGAAGACACGTGTGTTGAACTTACGTCACCTGATAGTCACTTCTCTGTATATGTTACACGCGTCTTTCATTCATTGGCCGTATGTTATCTCTCTACCTGCTCGCATGTTAGGTAAAAACAGTTTTACCTCGCTCAGATTTATAAATTTATTTATCAGCAATTCAGAAATATCTTTGATCTCATTTTCCCTCTTTCGATTGTATTAATCGAAAAAGAACTGAAATTCTATAAATCATTAGAAATTAAAATAAAAAATGTTCAATTGTTTGTGAAAAGAAAGAATTATAAATTAGACTGATCCGTGATCGTTGATATTTTTGTTTTTTTTTCCGCCAATAGCATTTTAAATTTTAATTAGATAAATATTATTGGGCAATTCTACAAAATAGCACCAAAAAACTAAAAGTTCAAACATTTAGCACACAAGGTTGAAAGTCACAAATCTAGCATTCACTAAAAGGGAAATAGACTAAACTACCCTCACTTATATTTTACTATCAATCGAGGAAAAAAAAAGTTTGCCGGAATCGTGGCTAATCTCGAAGTGTCATCGCCGACGATCCTCTGATTCGCCGGAATCGTTGACATCAGAGATTTAGTATCGCATGAAGCTTTTCGTTGCCGAACGGTAAGCTTTTACTCGTTTATTCTCATCGATTGATTTTCAAATCTTCATTCAAATTCGATTTTTCGGTGTGTTTGGTCTTGGTGTATGTGAGCTTGCTGTGATTTCTGGTATCAGGGGCGAAGCTTCAGTCGAACCTGGTGTTGGGAGGTTTGTCTAAATCCGGTCGGGTCGAGGAAGCCCGCCAGTTGTTTGATAGAATGCCAGAGATGGATGAGTTTACTTGGAACACTATGACCGTTGCTTACTCTGGTTCAAGGCGACTGGCTCATGCAAAAAAACTTTTTCTTAGAAACCCAGTGAATAATACAATCTCCTGGAATGCTCTTATCTCTGGTATTGCAAGTATGTAAGTGAAGATGAAGCTTTCGCTTTGTTTTGGGAAATGCAGTTTGATGGAAGAAACCCTAACGAGTACACTTTGGGTAATGTTCTTAGGATGTGTGCTTCGCTTGGTTTACTTCTGAGAGGTGAACAGATTCATGGGCGTACAATAAAAACCGGGTTTGATTTGGATGTTAATGTGGTTAATGGACTTCTCGCTATATATGCACAATGCAAAAGCATCTCTGAAGCTGAATACCTCTTTGGGACAATGCTAGGTGAGAGAAATAATGTCACATGGATTTCGATGCTCCCTGTGTACTCTAAAAATGGTTTTGCTTACAAGGCAATCGAGTGTTTTAGGGATATGAACAGAGAAGAAAATCAATCGAATCAATTTACTTTTCCTAGAGTTTTAACTGCCTGTGTTGCGGTTTCTGCTCGCGGGATAGGAGTTCCAGCACGAGCTATTGAATTTGTTTATAGTTGGAAGAGCCATAGTTTGAAGTGTTTCGTATTGGGAATCTTAGAGATATGGATGTATATCATTAGAAGCTTTGGTAGATACTTTAGATTGGTTGGTAATCCACTAACATCTTACCTTTGCATCATAAACGTTATTTTTCATGATTTCCACAAGTAGCAGTCTTCTTAATTCAAGATGAGCTTTAGGTAGTGTTTTGGTTGTTGGTTTACTCAAGAAGAAGTTGACTTCCTTGGTATCTTTCCTTTTCTCCAAGCTTTTTTTTGGTTATTGCAGTAAATTTATCTTTTGCGTGTGGATTTTTTTTTTTTTTTTTGTGTCAAGGGATCTCAAGAGGAAGAACAGGAGCAGCTTCCAGGGCTATGTAATGGTTCAGGAGAAGAGAATACTTCCTCATCTGAAAAGGAGGATGTGCTACCTAGACTTTTGTTTCGTCTGGAAGGGCTTGAACTAGACCGCTCTTTGACTGTATGCCAGACAATTCTCTTGTACAAACTAAAATTAGAAAATGAAACTACGAATGGTTCAAAGCTGAGTGGACCCCACAACATCACTTATGAAAGGGCTCCACCACTTGCAGATTCTCATGAAAATCTGTTTCCTCTCGGATCTATGGAAAATGATGAGTATTACCCGTTTTTATCCTACTTGTTTGCTCATAGACTTACTTTGCGCCTCAAAGGGACAAGTCCTCCTGCATATGACATATTGTTTCTGATTAAGAATCTGGAGGGCACGAAGAACGGAGATGACCCAACACATTTTCATATTTCAATGTTTTATGAATTTAGACAAATGTTGAAATGATATTTTCTGGAAATGCAACGTATTTAGGAACCATTTAGGAACATATATAACGTATTTAGGAAAGTCTTCCGAAATCAACAAGAAACAGAAAAAGTATGATTTCACATAAGTCATGCAAAGACAAACTATAAAAGGCTATATTACATATTGATTTTCATGCGTAAATCCGAACATGTGTTGTTGTTTGCCTATACAAAGAAAGAAATATACAAATGTTGAAATGATCCTTTCTGGAAATGCAACGCATTTAGGAACATATATAACGTATTTATCTTTTGTTCATTTAGGAAGTCTTTCCAAACATATTGATTTTTATGCGTAAATGAAGTATCAGAACAGATGTGTTGTTGTTTTGTCTACACAAAAAAATAAAGAAAGATTCAAATGATAAAAACTAATCATTTCTTGAAAATGAAACGTATTTAGGAACATATATAACATATTTCGGAAAGACTTCCTAAATAAACAAATGATGAAAACTGATCCTTTCTTGAAAATGAATCGTATTTAGGAACATATATAACGTATTTAGGAAAGCTTTCCTAAATGATGAAAACTGATCCTTTCTTGAAAATGAATCGTATTTAGGAACATATATAACGTATTTAGGAAAGCTTTCCTAAATGATGAAAAATGATGAAAACTGATACTTTCTTGAAAATGAAACGTATTTAGGAACATATATAACATATTTCGGAAAGACTTCCTAAATGAACAAATGATGAAAACTGATCCTTTCTTGAAAATGAATCGTATTTAGGAACATATATAACGTATTTAGGAAAGCTTTCCTAAATGATGAAAAATGATGAAAACTGATACTTTCTTGAAAATGAAACGTATTTAGGAACATATATAACATATTTCGGAAAGACTTCCTAAATGAACAAATGATGAAAACTGATACTTTCTTGAAAATGAATCGTATTTAGGAACATATATAACGTATTTAGGAAAGCTTTCCTAAATGATGAAAAATGATGAAAACTGATACTTTCTTGAAAATGAAACGTATTTAGGAACATATATAACATATTTCGGAAAGATTTCCTAAATGAACAAATGATGAAAACTGATCCTTTCTTGAAAATGAATCGTATTTAGGAACATATATAACGTATTTCGAAAAGACTTCCTAAATGATGAAAAATGATCCTTTCTGGAAATGAAACGTATTTAGTAACCATTTAGGAACATGTATAACGTATTTTGGAAAGTCTTCCTAAATGATAAAAAATGATACTTTATGGAAATGAAACGTATTTAGGAACATATATAACGTATTTAGGAAAGCTTTCCTAAATGATTCCTAAATGATGAAAAATGATGAAAACTGATCCTTTCTTGAAAATGAAACGTATTTACGAACATATATAACATATTTCGGAAAGACTTCCTAAATGAACAAATGATGAAAACTGATCCTTTCTTGAAAATGAATCGTATTTAGGAACATATATAACGTATTTAGGAAAGCTTTCCTAAATGATGAAAAATGATGAAAACTGATCCTTTCTTGAAAATGAAACGTATTTAGGAACATATATAACATATTTCGGAAAGACTTCCTAAATGAACAAATGATGAAAACTGATCCTTTCTTGAAAATGAATCGTATTTAGGAACATATATAACGTATTTAGGAAAGCTTTCCTAAATGATGAAAAATGATGAAAACTGATACTTTCTTGAAAATGAAACGTATTTACGAACATATATAACATATTTCGGAAAGACTTCCTAAATGAACAAATGATGAAAACTGATCCTTTCTTGAAAATGAATCGTATTTAAGAACATATATAACATATTTCGGAAAGACTTCCTAAATGAACAAATGATGAAAACTGATCCTTTCTTGAAAATGAATCGTATTTAGGAACATATATAACGTATTTAGGAAAGCTTTCCTAAATGATGAAAAATGATGAAAACTGATCCTTTCTTGAAAATGAATCGTATTTAGGAACATATATAACGTATTTAGGAAAGCTTTCCTAAATGATGAAAAATGATGAAAACTGATCCTTTCTTGAAAATGAAACGTATTTAGGAACATATATAACGTATTTCGGAAAGACTTCCTAAATGAACAAATGATGAAAACTGATCCTTTCTTGAAAATGAAACGTATTTAGGAACATATATAACGTATTTCGGAAAGTCTTCTGAAATGAACAAAAACATAAAACGATATTTCCTGTTGATTTTCATGCGTAAATGAAGCATCATGTGTTGTTGTTTTGTCTACACAAAGAAACAAAGAAAGATTCAAATGATGAAAACTGATCATTTCTTGAAAATGAAACGTATTAAGGAACATATATAACGTATTTCAGAAAGTCTTCCGAAATGAACAAAAACAGAAAACGATATTTCTTGTTGATTTCCATGCGTAAATGAAGCATCAGAACATATGTGTTGTTGTTTTGTCTACACAAAGAAATAAAGAAAGATTCAAATGATGAAAACTGATACTTTCTTGAAAATGAAACGTATTTAGGAACATATATAACGTATTTCGGAAAGTCTTCCTAAATGAACAAGAAACAGAAAACTATAAAAGACTATATTAAATGTTGATTTTC
Organism: Eutrema japonicum; assembly: GCA_030161315.1. Lineage (NCBI taxonomy): Eukaryota > Viridiplantae > Streptophyta > Magnoliopsida > Brassicales > Brassicaceae > Eutrema > Eutrema japonicum. Next base: position 10,968,186 of record BSQW01000013.1, read on the forward strand.
ATGCGTAAATGAAGCATCATAACATGTGTTGTTGTTTGCCTACATAAAGAAAGAAAGATACAAATGATAAAAAATGATCCTTTCTGGAAATGAAACGTATTTAGGAACCATTTAGGAACATATATAATGTATTTAGGAAAGCCTTCCTAAACGTATTTAGAAAGAAAGATACAAATGATGAAAAATGATCATTTCCTTGAAATGAAACGTATATATGAACCATTTCGGAAACTATATAACTAATTTAGGAAAGCTTTCGTAAATGAACAAGAAACATGAAAAACTGTAAAAGACTATATTAACTGTTGATTTTCATGCGTAAATGAAACATTAGAACATATGTTGCTGTTTGGCTACGCAAAGAAAGAAATATACAAATGACGAAAAATGATCATTTCCTTGAAATGAAACGTATATAGGAACCATTTAGGAACATATATAACTAATTTAAGAAAGCATTCGTAAATGAACAAGAAACAAGAAACAAGAAAAACTCTAAAAGACTATATTAACTGTTGATTTTCATGCGTAATTGAAGCATCAGAACATGTGCTTTTGTTTGCCTACACAAAGAAAGAAAGATACAAATGATGAAAAATGATCATTTCCTTGAAATGAAACGTATTTAGGAACCATTTAGGAACTTATATAACTAATTTAGGAAAGTCTTCGTAAATGAACAAGAAACAAGAAAAACTCTAAAAGACTATATTAACTGTTTATTATCATATATAGGAACCATTTAGGAACATATATAACTAATTTAAGAAAACATTCGTAAATGAACAAGAAACAAGAAACAAGAAAAACTCTAAAAGACTATATTAACTGTTGATTTTCATGCGTAATTGAAGCATCAGAACATGTGCTTTTGTTTGCCTACACAAAGAAACAAAGATACAAATGATGAAAAATGATCATTTCCTTGAAATGAAACGTATTTAGGAACCATTTAGGAACTTATATAACTAATTTAGGAAAGTCTTCGTAAATGAACAAGAAACAAGAAAAACTCTAAAAGACTATATTAACTGTTTATTATCATGCATAAATGAAGCATCATAACATGTGTTGTTGTTTGGCTACGTAAAGAAAGAAAGATACAAATGGTTCCTAAAAATGAAACGTATTTAGGAACTATTTAGGAACTTATATAACTAATTTAGGAAAGCATTCGTAAATGAACAAGAAACATGAAAAACTATAAAAGACTATATTAACTGTTGATTTTCATGCGTAAATGAAACATCAAAACATGTGTTGTTGTTTGCCTACACAAAGAAAGAAATATACAAATGATTAAAAATGATCATTTCCTTGAAATGAAACGTATTTAGGAACCATTTAGGAACTTATATAACTAATTTAGGAAAGCATTCGTAAATGAACAAGAAACAAGAAAAACTCTAAAAGACTATATTAACTGTTCATTTTCATGCGTAAATGAAGCATCAGAACATGTGCTTTTGTTTGCCTACACAAAGAAATAAAGATACAAATGATGAGAAATGATCATTTCCTTGAAATGAAACGTATATATGAACCATTTAGGAATATATATAACTAATTTAAGAAATCTATGCAACACACAATTTCATGCCCAAATCTTAAAATCGTATCCAAGGCAACCATCATCAGTCGAAAGCATAAAGTATAACCAAAATTTGCATAGCAAAATAACAAAGGAGCAAATTTTTGATAATCCACTCAACGTAGGAAAGACTTTTAAGGGTCTAAAAGCATCGAACTCATTTCCAAAAAGCTTAAAACCTTTACTAAAGTCCATCACCAGCAGTGGCATAAACTTTGTGCTTTAGTGTTCAATTCTCAATTCTCTCTTAATCGCAAATTACCATCAAGGTAGCTTTCTGATTTCCGATATGGGTTTTCTTCGATTAGCATTTTTTTATTGGGGTTTGTATTATTTCTACGTCTGCGTTGTTAAGCTTCGATCTTTGATTTACTTCCAAACCAGATATGGGATCAATTTCTTTGATCGGATATTGTTCGTGTTTGTGGGATCGGGCTTTAGTATATCGAATCGATTTTTTTGCTGTTTATTTTTCCAATTGATCATAGATTTTTTTCTTCTGAAATTCAGATTCAAATCTTCGTTAAGACTCTCACCGGAAAGACAATCACCCTCGAGGTGGAAAGCTCTGACACAATCGACAACGTTAAAGCAAAGATCATGGATAAGGAGGGAATCCCACCGGATCAGCAGAGGCTTATCTTCGCCGGAAAGCAGCTGGAAGACGGGCAACGAACTCAGTAACGCCGTCACCGTTAGAATCAGCCTCCGTCATCATTTTCGTCAACTCACGGTAAGTCAACGGATATCCCATCTTAGCCATTGACCCAGCAAGTTCCGCAGCCGTGATATGACCGTTACCGTCACGATGGAACGGAAAACCTCCATGAGCTGCTCCTGGTTAATGAGAACCTCCTCGTTGAGATCCGGCAGAATCGCGACTACGAGCTTGTCAAATTCGACGGATCCGTTACCGTTACGGTCGATTTGATTGAGGAGGAGAGAGATCTGATCGCCGTGAGGTTTGATCCCGAGGGAACAGAGGAGAGCGGCGAGCTCGAGCTGTGTGAGGCTTCCGTCTCCGTCGAAGCGAGCGAAGATGTTGTCTTTGGTTTCGCAGACGAGGAAGAAGGAAGAGAGAATTTTGGAAAAAAAATTAATTTTTTAATTGGATGTGGGATGAATACTTCTTTAATTGGATTTGAGAATCTTATCATGGGTAAAATAGTCTTTTATCTCTTTAATGAATGCTAAAAATGAGGCTTTTTTATTAGGGTGCTAGTTTGATGAGAAAATTTTCAAAAAGTGCTATTTTGATCAATTTCTCAATATTATTTACTGTATATGACAATCTTATTATTATTATTTTTTTTTACATATGCGTGAACAAAGTAATTCAATATGCAAAATTATACTAGTCTTGTGGATCTATCGTGTGAACATATAAATTATACTCTTTTTTGTTCTAATCTATAGTGAACATGTATAAGTGTACAATGTCAAAATTTGATATACACCTATCAATTCTGAATAATCTATGGACATAATATCCGAATCCAAAAAAATTAACCGAAATCGATTCAAAAAAGTCGGTTCGGTTTGGTTTGAGTTTGAATTTGTGAAAATATCCGATTGGATTTTTAGATTGGATAATTTTGGGTATCGGTTCGGTTAGAATAATAACCGATATCCGAAGGAAAATCCAAAAAAAAACGAACACATAAAACTTTTACATCCGAGAAGTTGTCTTTTGAGCTTCCCAGTTTAGTGCTATATGATTTTTTCCATTTTCTAAACGATTAGACGACTAAAGACTAAACCCTAATCTCAATATAAAATCACTTAACAAAAATTTCCTTCTAACTTCTGAAACATAGATAATTCGATTTCAGATACCCAATCTTCTTCTTTTTCCTGAAATTTGATTTCATTGTTCTTTGTTTTTCAGAGAAGATTATAAATTGGTTTTTTTTTATCTCCTCGGTTGGGTTTTTTTTTCCATCTCTCTAGTAGAGAGAGCAGATAACTTCAACGAGAGGTTTTCCGTTGATTAATTTAAGTTATATATAAATTACTTACTAATTTTTTCGAAAGAAACAAAAATTGCTCAATAGAGAGCAGATAACTTTTTTTTTTTTTTTTATGCTTTTCGGCTTCCGAGAATAATCCCAAATCTAAAGGGTCAGATTAATCTCCCGGATGGGAGTGACACAGCCCACTTATAATATCCCACTTGGCCAAGTGCTTGTCATGGTAATTCCGCTCCCGCAGGAAATCGATCCCTGATCTAGACCAACAGAGCCGACATTCACCGCAGGAAGGGAACCACCCGACCAACAATATTTATTAATTTATATATATTACTCACAAAAATTTTCGAAAGAAACAAAAATTGCATAATAAATGGAAAATATCGTAGTAAGAAAAACGCAAAAATATGAATAAAAAATGGGAAATAGTGTGAGGAGATAACCCCCACTATATAAACGAGAGCCAAGCTGATGAGGTTAGAGCATCATCGGTGAGGCTGAGAGTAAATTCACTACAAAATATAAAAAATCTGAGTGTCTTCCCAAACAAACAAAAAAACATTTGTTTCTCTGTTTTGATCTTGAATTTTCGATTTTGTTTTGCAATCCCCCCCAAAGCAAATAAAATCAAAATTGGGTTTCTGGGTTTTGTTGTTGTGTTTGAATGGTTTTGATTGGATATTCATACAGAAATTCAAGCTTATGAAATTGTATTTTTTTGCTTTGTTTTTAGTTGAAAGCCAGGTATTTCCAGAACGAGAGATTTTTTCCTAACTTGTTCTGAATTTTATCTGTTTTTTTTCTTCATAGATTTAGTCGAGGGTGATTTTTTTGTTCCCTCCTTTTGGATCTACACAAAGGTTGCTTATTTCAAACCTTTTTGATCCATCTTCTTCTTTTTCTTTTCTTGAATTTTCTCGGAAAACCCTGTTCTTTACTTTTGATAAGAATCAGGTGAGTTTTTCGGATTCAATTTTCTTTGTGATGGAAGCTGCTATGAATTTGTACAGTAGCAGAACGATTCAACAGTCAGATTCCTTTGGTGGTGGTGAACTCATGGAAGCGCTTGCACCTTTTATCAATAGCGTTTCCGATTCTCCTTCTTCTCCCGCAGCGTCTGCGTTTTCTCTTCCTCCTCCTCTCTCTACCTTCCCCGGATATTACCCGGATGTTGACTTTTCAACGTTCACGACCCAACCGTTTTCGTACGGGTCGGATCTCCAGCAAACCGGGTCATTAATCGGGCTGAATAACCTATCTTCTTCCCAAATTCAGCAGATCCAATCTCAGATCCATGTTCTTCCTCCCACGCACAACCAGAGCCTCAACTCTTTCTCGAATCTTCTGAGCCCAAAGCCGTTACTGATGAAGCAATCTGGAGTCGCCGGATCTTGTTTCGCGTACGGTTCAGGTGTTCCGCCGAAGCCGACCAAGTTATACAGAGGTGTGAGGCAGCGTCACTGGGGAAAATGGGTGGCTGAGATCCGTTTGCCGAGGAACAGGACTCGTCTCTGGCTCGGGACCTTCGACACGGCGGAGGAAGCAGCGTTGGCCTACGATACGGCGGCGTATAAGCTGCGCGGCGATTTCGCCCGGCTAAACTTCCCTAACCTACGTCACAACGGATCCCACATCGGAGGCGAATTCGGCGAGTACAAACCTCTTCACTCCACAGTCGACGCCAAGCTCGAAGCAATTTGCAAGAGTATGGCGGAGACGCAGAAACAGGAGAAATCGACGAAAGCATCGAAGAAACGTGCCTCGACGGCGACGCAGAAGAAAACTGAGACGGTTTCGTCGCAAGATGAATCGGAGAAAGTGAAAACGGAGGAGAATTCGAATTCGAATTCGATCGTTGAGTCCGCCGGATCTTCATCACCGCTGTCGGATCTGACATTCGCAGACACGGAGGAGCAGCCGCAGTGGAACGAGACCTTCTCGTTGGAGAAGTATCCGTCGTATGAGATCGATTGGGATTCGATTCTGCCTTGACCGTGTAATTTGGATGGGAGATTAGGGGTAAGATAGACAATTTAGGAGCCGCCTGCAATGGAGTTTTTGGAAATTGCAGCGAGAGGCTACTAGAGTAATTTAATTATGATTAGGGGTTAAATATCGTATGTTAATATTTTGTTTCTCTGTGTCGGTCCAGCTTGCGGTTTTTTGTCATGCTCGACCATGCCACAGATTTTCAGTTTATGTATTTTCTTTTCTCCTATGTATTATCTTAATAAATTCGTCCCTTTGTCGTTTATGCATTTTTTACCTATATTTTGGCTAATTTACAAAGGGATCAAGCTAAACCATGAAATGTTTAAAAGATATAATCAATCTAGTTGTATTAGTTTGAAGAATCGGTTTGTCGTATGTGACTTTATGTGAATGAAAATTGAATTTCTTTAAAATATAACATGGGTCATCAAATAGTTTTTTGGTGTGTTAATCCATTCATTACAATTCCAAATGAAGCACTTCTATCGAGTCTCGTTTCTTGTTTCCCATCTCCTAATGGATTCTCCAAGCAAAGCACCGTGTAAATTAAAAAGCAACGGAATTCATATTTTGAGATGGATTTAACGAACCGTAGGTTTGATTATTTTAGCCAGCATAGAATATCGAACCCTAATTAAATATAAAATAATTCATAATATATAACGTGTGTATACAAAAAAACATAACAGAACTGTAGAATATTTACCAAGATCCATTAGAAGTGTTAAATACCGTCTGTCCATATTCGAATAAAAACATAACAGAACTGTAGAATAGCAAAATACTGTATTTTGAAGAATTAACAAAATGAAGTATTCCGATTTTCGTCACAATAAAATAGGTGGCAAAACGGTTTTGTTCTCATGGTAGATTTTTCTTTTTTGATAAATCATATCGGCTGATTTGGTCAGTTTCGGTAGGAATGCATCGAAGTGTTACAAAGTGTACTATTCCCTAGGTTCAACGGACACCATGAACTCCGAGGTGGGCTCGGATCAACGGGCCATGAGATCCATGAGATCCAATGGGCCACCATTCCTTATGTCTTAAATTTGGAATGCATTCCGACTAATGTCATGGGGTAGCCGAATCGCATGTTACCGGACTACCAGGTAAACTGCATGGATTTTCGGTCCAGATCCATAGTTCCCACATGAATATGTTTTTGTTTCCTGGACAGATCGAATCATGGTAAAATGGGTAACACCCTACATTGTCCTTTCTACCATTGGACCACAACCATACAGATTAGTAGATTTTTCTTACCAGTTGTTTATATACGGAATTGAATATACGAATGCTGTAACGCATTTACAAAAATCCACTTAACGTACAATTCATATCCCCTAAACACGTTTCTTTATTACGTATCTCGTAGTCACATTTTTGGGACACGTTCTCGATCGTATATATTTTCTTGTCCGTTACAATTCACAAATGGTGGTGAAGCTTCGCGTGTTAGATGATGTGGCCGGCCATGCCGCTTTTCAGCATCTTCTATCACTTATTCAAACTTAATACAAAGATTTTGGATTTTGCAATCAAAAGAATCAAGAAAACCAATAATTTGATGGCACTATAGACTGTAGTGAAGTAGAAAAGGACAAAAGTCGGCAGAAAAAATATTCTCCACACATTTTTAGAAAAGTAGATATGGATTTTTCGCCAATGGGGGTGACTCGAAGAAATAGAAGGAAAAGGCCAAAAAAAAGAGCAATGGATGTAATTAGGTCTGCGAATTCTGTTAGTTAAAAAAAAAGAGGGTATGTTAAACAATTATGATTTGGTTTGATTTGGGCAACACAATTTTTTAAAAGCTTCAAGCTTTTGGTCATTCCTCACATCAAATTCCAAAAATCACATCTCTGATTATTTTTTCAGATATTTCGGTTCGGTTATTTCGGTTTTTCGGATAATTTAGTTTTTTTTTTCCAAAAATAATTGAATAAAACATCGGTTCGGTTTGATTCTCAGATAATTCGGTTAACCAAATTCGGTTCGGTTGGCAAATTCAATTTAAGGGGGAAATTTCAGTTACTTTTGGTTATTTTGGTTATTCTCAAATTTAGATTGAAGTTTTTTTGTTTTTTGTTTTAATTTCGGTTAACCGGACCGAATAAAATTTGAAATGTTGTCGATCGGTTCTCTATACATAACCGAAGCATAACCATACCCACCAAAACTCGGTTCGGTTCGATTCAGTTAGCTTAGTGCGGTTAAGATTCTCAGGCCTAGATGTAATAGAGAGCACGAAGTTTTTGGACTAATATGTAGGAAAATTGATTTCCAGCTACACGAAGTATACCATAATGCATGGCTACACATCCGAAGTAAAACAATGTTCTAAAAACTACATCAACAATTGATATAGCATAGCCAACTACACGAAGTATACGATAACGCATGGCTACACATCCAAACAAAAACAATGTTCTAAAAACTACATCAACAATTGATATAGCATATCCAGCTACACGATAACCATCCGAACAAACATGAGTCATATGTGTAACATCATAACCATATATTTCCGGTAAACCATTCGTCGAGCTCCGGCGTTGACTCGAATTTTAAACAATAAAACCCAACCAAATTTAACCCGACCCGACTTTATCAGACCCGAATATTACCAGGACACAAATATATATATATATATATATATATATATAAATTTTATAAAATTAAAAATATATTTACCAGGAACAATTATAAAAGTGAATAAAGTAGGTCAATCACATTTTCTCCTTTTTCTTGAAGACAACGAACATGGGCCTAAGAAGCTTGGGGTGGTAGGGAAATGCGTGAATGATCCCATTTCTAGATCAAGACCATGTCTTGATTTTGTTGTTTTAAAACAATTTAACCAAATTTGTTGCTTCTCTCATAAACAAATTTGTGGAAACAAATATAGGCTGAAGAAAACTAACAATAGTACGAGAAAGAAAATGAAGTATACATAGCGAGGGATGATTGAAAAAACAATTTTCTTCATTATATTGTGTATAGAATATGTATCTAATCGTTTTTATGTTGTGTTTTCAGTTATATTTTGCTGGTTTTAAATAGTCAAATCAATTTAACTAATTTTGATTTAAGAAATCAAGGAATTTTAATTAATATATTTTTTTTAATTTTATATATATATATATATATATATATATGTGTGTCCGTGCGTAGCACATATGGTAATATTCAGGTCGGATTAAGTCAGGTCGGGTTAAATTTGGGTGGGTTTTATTATTAAAAATTTGAGCCAACGCCGGAACTCGATGAATGGTTTACCGAAAATATATGGTTATGGTGTTACACATATGACTCATGTTTGTTCGGATGGTTATCGTGTAGCTGGATATGCTATATCAAGTGTTGATGTAGTTTTTAGAACATTGTTTTACTTTGGATGTGTAGCCATGCGTTATCGTATATTTCGTGTAGCTGACTATGCTATATCAATTATTGATGTAGTTTTAAGAACATTATTTTACTTCGGATGTGTAGCCATGCATTATGATATAGTTCGTGTAGCTGGGAATCAATTTTCTTAATATGTACTATCCATTATTCAAAATAATTTTATACATAATTCATAAAAACATAATTTTTTGATAAGCTATAATTTAAAATCTAAAAATTTAATAAATTTATATAAAAGTGAAACATATTCTATTAGTAGATGATTTCGAACAGTATACTTTGTAAATTATTTTGAAGACAAAATAAAATGAACAACTACTAGAAAAGTACCAACTTATATAAAAAAATAAAACTGTATTTAAATACTGGTTGACATTATTTTAAATATTTTGTTACTTAATAATCTAATAAAATATATTAATTTTGTTTGCAGTGAATTTACTTTTATTTGTTAAGAATATTGTTTACAAAACTATATTACAATACTATGTTTTTTAAAAAAGTTGGTCTAAAAATACCATTTTGAAAAGAAAAAATAATCTCAAATCGTTTATGCGATGGCACGTCAACCAAATTTTTTTGTTTGTTCATGTTTTTTTGTTTTCTTCTAAAAATTCGTACCAATCTCTAACATTTCAAATAATCCACAGAGGAATCAAAACTTGTATGCATTAGTGTATTACAAGTAGTAAAGAGAGGAGAATTCCAAATTACGCAAAGGAAGCATAAAGATGGAAAGTTTGAAAGGCACACAACACCAAAGGAGCCCACCAGAGATTATGTTCACACTCCATTTCACTTCTCTTTCACATGCATTTTTCAACCATATTTGTATAAAAGTTGTTGTCATTTAAAACATTGCATTGAATTCGCTGACACCATTATTATCCATTGATGAGTGATGTTGAATAAAAACTAGTTATCAATCTTAGTACTTGTTGTTAAGAGATAATTATCAATTTTCACCGTCTCTCTCTTGCCGACTTTACTAAGACCATATACAACGAGGTTGTTGAATGAAAAATTCAACTGTTGAATTAAAATAATGGGGGTGTTGAATAAAAAAAAAACGGACGTGGATTCAACCGAGCTTAATTTGTTCAACATGTTGAACCGAAAAAATTGGGTCCCATTAGCAACATGTGGCAGCTTTTGATTGAAAGCAAGTGTGCTAGGCTCCAACAAATCAACAAATCACGTGAATCATGGTAAATTTATTTAAAAGAAAATATTTACTTTAAAAGAAAATACATGATTGGTTCTTGAGATTTCAGATAATTTGTTTTCATCCAAATAATTGAACATCAATTATTCGTTAATAAATTATTATTTTTAATACAAAAATTCATCATTTTTAATACTCTATAAATAGATATTTGTTTCATTCAATTATGACACACAAAAAAAAACTCATAATTGAACGATATCAATGTCCTAGATCGTTCACCAGTGTTCGATGATGTTGAACTGGGAAATACTCCAACATTCAACTTCTTCGTGAACCAACGTCCATACAATATGGCATACTATCTAGCTGATGGTATTTATCCTTCTTATTCTACTTTCGTCAAATCAATCAGACTTCCTCAGAGTGAACCAGACAAGTTATTTGCAAAACATCAAGAGGCTTGCCGGAAGGACATCGAGCGTGCATTTGGAGTGTTGCAGGCTCGATTTAAAATCATTCGCGAACCAGCTCGCATGTGGGATATTGGCGATTTGGCTATCATCATGAGGTCATGTATTATATTGCATAATATGATTGTTGAGGATGAAAAAGATACATATGCTCAAAACTGGACTGATTATGATCAATCTGAGGCAAGTGGGTCTACTACACCGCAACCATTCTCAACAGAGGTGCTACCTGCATTTGCAAACCATGTGCGTGCTAGATCAGAGTTGCGTGATTCAAATGTGCATCACGAATTGCAAGCAGATCTAGTCAAACACATTTGGGCAAAATTCTGTGGTTAAAGAGATTTTTAAGTATTTGTGTGATTTAAGAGCTTTATTGTTTGTGAGTTGAGTTTATTGTACTAATTATGTTATGTATGTTTTATTTGTTGTGTTGTGTTTTTATATGTGTATTATATTAAATTTCAAGTTTTTGTAATTTTATTTGTTTTATAATGATTATTTTATGTTTTAATTATTTGCAAAAATAAATTAATTAATTATTTCTAAATTATTTTTGTTTTTAATCGATAATTGTCATTAATATGTAATAAAACACATAATAAAAAATAAAAATATAAAAAGAAAATGGTGGGATATGGTGTTGAATTTTATTAAACAAAACCATTGGAGATGATAAAAATTGAATAGGTGTTGAATTATTATGTGGAAGAGAGAGAAGATGATGTGGAGTGTTAAAAAGTAAAAAAGAGGGTGTTGAATGTTGAAACCATTGTACATGGTCTAAGTCGGTGAGTAAGTTTTTTATACTATTCTTTCCTGTATAAATAGATGAACTGACGAAAGACAGAAGTAATAAGAAGTGAATAATCTTCTCTCCACACACACTCTCCCTCGCTTCTCTTATCTATCACCAACAAAATATATATAATAATATAATATATACACATATATAAATACATATAATTTATAAGTTTATAACACGTTATCAGCACGAACGTCTTACGATCCGTTCATATACCGAAAATCACGATCGTCTTCAGATCCGTTCATATACCGAAAAAGGTTAGGTTTAATTTATGTTCAATTTATTTACGTTTATATATTTTTTCGGGATGATAGACGCTGCCTTCCCCGAACCGATCATTATGATAGGCTCTGCCTTCACGATCATGATCATATAGTAGACTATGTCTCGTCAGATTATATGGCAGACTCTGCCTCCATAAAATGAATGTCCTGAAAACATTCTCAATTTCGTATAGAAGACGAACATTTTACAGTTATTATTATCGGAGCGCGGTTCACCCGCCCCATTATTAATTTATTATTTCGCAATAATTATTTATCGCACTTTATTTATTGTCAATATTATAATAGACGGCTAAGCCGCCACATATTTTATATGCTGTTAATATTTTATATTCCTATGCGGTTATATTTTTTTAATTGCACTATTTAAATTTATGATTACTAAATATAATTTATAATTACAGTAATTATGTCAAACTTGGAAAAGCTCGAGATTAATGCCTTTGATATTTCTGAAAATAATTATATGACATGGGCAGTAGCAGTAAAGATGCATTTGAGAGGAAAAAACCTCCTTGATACCATCGATGCGTTAAAAACAACATCAGATGAGAAAAAGGCACAATCTATGATATTTTTGTGCCATCACATCCATGATGGTCTAAAAGGCCAATACATCACAAAAAAAGATCCTGCGGATCTATGGAAATCGCTCAAAGATAGGTTTGATCACCAAAAATATGTGATCTTACCAAAAGCCAAACATGAGTGGCTTAATCTTCGATTTCAGGATTACAAAAGTGTGGGAGAATATAATTCTGCTTTGTTCGGAATTACTTCTAGGATGGTGTTATGTGGAGAAAAAATAAACGATTATGATATAATCGAAAAAACACTCCAAACATTTCATCCTGGAAATGTAATCCTGCAGCAACAATACCGAGCAAAAGAGTATACTCTTTACTCAGAGAATGCAAACTCTTCTTGTTGCTGAACAAAATAATGAGCTTGTGATGTTGAACCATCAGACTCGTCCAACTGGATCAGCTCCATTCCCAGAAGCGAATGTTGTAGCATCCAGTTACAATAATTGGTAACGACATGGACCCGGTAGAGGCCGTGGTCATGGCCGTGGTCGAGGACGTGGTCGTGGTCGTGGACGTGGTCGAAGCCAAGGGAGAGGATTTTATTTTAATAATTTCAACACCAGGAGAATTGACAAAAATTCTCAAGAAGATAAAGTTGGTAAAACTGTGGACAAGCATTATGAAACAGCTTGCTACAGATGTGGCATGAAAGGACATTGGTCCAATACATGTCGTACACCAAGGCATTTGGCCGATCTATATCAAAAGTCCCAAAAGAGAAAAGGATGGTGAAACCAACTTCATCTTTGATGAATCCGGACCCTCTTTCGATGGCATTGATAATGATGCACATCTCGATCTTTCTGATTTCCTCGTTGATCCCGAGGATATCAACGCCGAACAAGTTGACTAAAATAATTTGTATTTTTTTTTTATATTTGTGATATATGTAATTTTGTTTTAAAAACATGTTGTAAAATAAGTTATTAATGCATAATTTAAATTCAGAATATGTCAAGATCTGAGATCCGGGATGGAGATTTATGTCTGGCAGACAATATTTAAAGATAAAAAGTATTTCTCCTCTCTGAAATTAAAAAATTCCGCTGGAAGCGTGAATACTATATATGGAAATGCAAAGATTATTATGGGCTCTGGAAGAGCTTGTTTTTCAATGCCAAGGGGAACAAAGTTTGAAGTGCAAGATGCACTATATTCCCCTGAATCTCTTAGAAACTTAACAAGTTTCAGAGATATCCGCAGAAATGGATATCATATTGAGACTATGAATAAGAATGACATTGAATATCTTTGCATCACATCACTAATTCCAAAAAGGAAAGTTATATTAGAGGAGCTACCAGCATTACCCTCTGGATTATATTCCACAAAGATTCATATAGTTGAATCATATGTTACAGTAAACCCAGAGTTTACTAGTACATTTAAAGTGTGGCATGAAAGACTTGGCCACCCTGGTTCAGTCATGATGCGAAAATTTGTAGAAAATTCTATTGGCCATCCTTTGAAAAACCAAAAGATTTTTCAATCGAGTGAATTTTCATGTAATGTTTGTTCTCAAGGAAAACTCATAATTCGGCCATCACCAGCCAAAGTTGGGAATGAATCTCTAGTATTCTTAGAAAAAATACATGGTGATATATGTGGGCCTATCCACCCACCATGCGGGCCATTTCGATATTTTATGATATTGATTTACGCATCCAGTAGATGGTCAAATGTGTGTCTATTGATAACACGAAATACGGCTTTCGCAAAATTTATTGCCCAAATAAGCAGGTTGAAAGCGCAATTCCCTGAATACGCCATAAAGAAAGTTAGGCTTGATAACGCTGGTGAATTCACTTCACAAGCTTTTAATAGCTATTGTATGTCAATGGGAATCGATGTTGAGCATCCAGTCCCCCATGTACATACACAAAATGGCATGGCTGAATCTTTGATTAAGCGTATGCAACTCATTTCTAGACCATTGATATTGAGAACACAGCTCCCAATTTCTATATGGGGTCATGCTATCTTGCATGCTGCGTCATTGGTCCAGATAAGACCAAGCGCATATAATAAACATTCCCCTTTACAATTAAAATCTGGCCAGGAGCCAAATGTATCCCATCTCCGTGTTTTTGGTTTTGCGGTTTATGTTCCTATAGCCCCACCGCAAAGAACAAAAATGGGGCCACAAAGGAGATTGGGTATATACGGTGGTTATACATCACCAAGTATAATTCGATATCTTGAACCGCAAACTGGTGATATGTTTACGGCTCGTTTTGCCGATTGCTATTTTAATGAAGATGAATTTCCAGCGTTAGGGGGAGGAATTAAAGAAATTCCAAAAGATGTTACATGGTGCACACCGTCTTTGTTGCACCTAGATTCCCCTACAAATCAACACGAACTGGAAGTTCAGAAAATCGTACACTTACAGAATATGGCAAATCAATTACCAGATGCGTTCACTGATACAAAAAGGGTGACAAAATCATATATCCCTGCTGCAAATGCTCCATCAAGAATTAATGTTCTTGAAGAACATATTGATGGGAATGGAGCCTAGAGTTCAGTTGAAAAGGGGGAGGCCAATTGGTTCTAAAAACAAAAATCCTCGAAAGAAAAAAGAAAAGGGAGAACAATATGAAAAGGTTCCTGAAGAACCATATAAAGAAAAATGTCAAGAAGACATACATGAAAATGTGGAAAGTGAACCACATAAAGAGATTCATCTAGAAGATGAACATGATACAGAAAAATATGAGATTTCCATTAATTATGCCCAAGACGGAAAATTATGGGATAGATATGAAATAGAAGATAATGATGAAATTTTCTCATTCTCTGTATCTAAAGAAATTGATTATGAAAGTGACGATCCAGATCCAAGGTCCATATCAGAATGCCAGAAAAGATCTGATTGGGAGATATGGAAAATGGCCATAGAAACTGAATTAATCTCCCTCAATAAACGAAATGTTTTTGGACCTATTGTCACTACATCCAAAGATGTAAAACCGGTTGGGTACAAATGGGTTTTTGTACGAAAAAGAAATGAGAAAAATGAGATCACAAGATATAAAGCTTGACTTGTGGCACAAGGTTTTTCTCAAAGACCGGGAATTGATTATGAAGAAACATATTCCCCGGTTATGGATGCAATAACATTCAGATTTTTGATGAGCCTTGGGGCATCTAAAAATCTAGAAATGTATCTTATGGATGTTGTGACAGCATATCTATATGGGTCACTTGATAACAATATCTATATGAAAATCCCAGAAGGATTAAAAATGCCTGAAGCATTAAGCTCAAAATCTAAAGAAATATGTGCGGTCAAATTACAGCGATCACTTTACGGATTAAAGTAATCCGGACGCATGTGGTATAATCGCTTAAGCGAATATTTGCTAACGAAAGGTTATGTGAATAATGTAATTTGCCTTTGCGTCTTTATTAAGAAATCCTCATCAGGATTTGTGATCATTGCTGTATATGTTGATGACCTGAACATAATTGGAACTCAAAAGGAAATTGATGATGCAAGAACTCATATGAAAGAAGAGTTCGAAATTAAAGATCTCGGAAAGACAAAATTTTGTCTTGGATTACAGATAGAGCATTTCCGAGATGGAGTATTTGTGCATCAATCAAATTATACCAAAAAGATCTTACAACGTTTTTATATGGATAAAGTGAATCCTTTGAGTACTCCAATGGTTAATCGATCACTCGATATTGAAAAAGATCAATTCCGGCCTTGTGAAGATAACGAGGATACGTTAGGTCCTGAAGTACCTTATATAAGCGCTATAGGTGGACTTATGTATCTTTCAAATTGTACCCGACCGGATATAGCATTTGCTACAAATCTACTTGCAAGATTCAGTTCGTCACCTACGCGCAGACATTGGAATGGAATAAAACATATATTTCGTTATCTTCAGGGAACAATTGACTTGGGTTTATTTTACCCCCGAGTCTCCAATTTTGGTTTAGTCGGTTTTGTAGATGCATGCTATTTATCAGATCCACATAAAGCTCGATCGCAAACCGGATATGTTTTTACTATTGGAGGTACTGCAATATCTTGGCGTTCTCAGAAGCAGACTCTAGTCGCCACTTCCTCAAATTATGCAGAAACTATTGCGCTCCATGAGGCATGTAGAGAATGTGTATGGCCCAGATCTATGATTCATCACATTAAAGAAGCAAGCGGAATAGTCACCAATAAGGAGCCAACGATATTGTTCGAAGATAATGCTGCATGTGTCGCTCAACTCAAAGAAGGTTATATCAAGAGTGATAGAACGAAACATATCCCTCCAAGATTTTTCTCTTACATTCGAAAACTCGAGAAGAATCAAGAAGTCGATATCCAGTACATTCGTTCAAGTGACAATACAGCAGATCTCTTCACAAATGCGCTTCCCATAACAACATTCAGAAAACATATTCAAAGTATAGAAATGCGTCATCTATGGGATTTATGAAGAGAATGCAATATCCATCATTCCATGGGGAGATTGCGTCATTGTACTTTTTTTTTTTCTTATCGTGATTTTTATCCATTAGATTTTTTTCATGATAAATTTTTTATCGAAGCAATACGATAATTAAGAGAAAGTGTTAAGAGATAATTATCAATTTTCACCGAGTAAATTTTTTATATTATTCTTTCCTGTATATATAGATGAACTGGCGAAAAACAGAAGTAATAAGAAGTGAATAATCTTCTCTCCACACACACTCTCTCTCGCTTCTCTTACATATCACCAACATTATAATTATATATAATAATATAATATATATATACACACATATCTAAATACATATAATTTATAAGTTTATAACACTTGTATCCATTCTTGTAATATCCGTCCTTAGTTAGTTTAGATTTAAACTCAAAGGCATCTCCAACCACAACACCAAATTTTGTGTTAAAATAAGGACCTTAAAATAACACCAAATTTAGTGTTATAGTGTTCCGTTTTTTTTTCCATCTCCAACCACAACACCAAATCTAACACTAAAAAGAATATTTCTATTATTATATTATTAAATTTAAAACTATATTTATTTTTTAATAGTTTTGATAAATACTAATTATTCTTATAACTGATTAATTATATCATAAATATAAGATTACAAACGATAAATTGAAAAAAAAAATTATTACATCGGAGAACATGTTCAAGGACAATAAACCTCAAGCTCAAGGTGAAGACCAAAGATCACAAAATGACCAATAAAATTTTACTCAATACTATCGTTATCTTAGCGAAAATGGTTTTTTCGAGTATTAGATTAATATGTAAATTTATATTATATCCTTAAAAATTATCTTGTTGCATTTATTTTTTATGTTTGGTTGAAGTTTAATTAATAATATATTTTAATCAATTCGCATATTGATTTAGATATTTTGTGCAAATTAATATTCTATATTAATTACAATTAAAATTTCAAGATACAAAAGTATATTTGTTTTTAGTTACAAATTTTAATCAAATGATATACACCAATTTAATTATATCACTAAATGAATTTTGTTTTTTAATGTTTAGTATTATGAACAGTGTCACACCAATTTAATTGGTATGACACTGTTCATAAAACATTAAAATGTTTTTTTTTTGCCGTCACGATACCGTCCTATTGGAGATGATTTATCAACATTTATGCTGTTTTGGCGTTTGATTGGAGAAGCTTATAGAAGAACAATTCAAGGATTTTGTTGACAACTTAAATCAAAACATTTGACAATTACAAATTTACAGATCCCGAGGTTAATCTTGAATCTATTACAAGACACTCACATTAAATAAGAGAAACAGGGCCAACTATAGACATTTTAAAGTGGTAATGTTGAGTTTTTTTTTTTAAAAAAAAAGAGGACTAGTTTCTGCAACTCTATTCAAAATTAAAGAACCTTACAACACTTCTAAAATCCAAGCTTCTTGAGCTACTCCTTGTTACCGATCAATGGGTTCGTATAACTCAGCCGAATTTACCGATTTCCATCTTTTTCTTTATCGCCCGTTGTCCATGATATATAAATGAATCAATGATTCCGGATACCGTGAAAATGCCTAATATTATGCAAACGATAAACCAAAAATTGTTAGATTTAATGATTATTACATCTACAAAAAGAAAGTAAATTGATTGGAGAAGAGAGAGAGATCATCACACCTCCTACTATAGCGCAAACATTGGTGAGGAAGTGCAAGAACTCCACATGCTGCTCCGTAAAAATCACCTGCAACAATCAAAAGTAACAATGTTAGAAATGAGGATAAATTAGTAACACATATACTTAGTCACCAGTATCCATTCCGAGAGATACCTTAATTGGAGAAAGATCATAGAAAAAGAAAACACCAGGCAGTGACTGCATGTGTCCTGCTTCCGTTTTCTCGAAATGTTCAGTCACAGAGAACTGCCAAGCACCCAATTCTTAGATATATTACGAGCAGGTCAAAGCGGTTTTAAGAGAAAGTTACAGCCAAGTCAGAGGCTCTGGTCTGAGAGGTAGTTTCTTCACCTGGTTTGACTGAATAATATGCTCTTTAACATCTGTGTATTCGGTCGGTACAACCTGCAATCTCATGTTAAAGAAACAGAAACATCAATCAAATGTATGATCATCGCAACAGGTTCCTTGTATCTTCTTCCCTCTAAAACAAGAATGTTAGACAAGTTATTATATCCGTTTCATGTCTTATTTGAGCGAAACATCCTCATAACTCTCTTCCCACTACCTATATGTAAAACCGAGCTTAAAATACAGAGGACATCACAATATTGTCCCAAACAACAAGATGTGGAAATGGCTGTCTAGAGGCAAACCTTGATAAAATATTGGTACATGCCATTCAGTGTCTCTTGAGTCCACTGCACACTGAGAAACCAAGAATAAAGGTCAGGAAGATAAGATGACTTGGATTACAGAGTAATCGCACAAGACAGAAAAGAGGTTACCCATCTAAAGGATTCACTACACCAGGGAAATAGTCCCCGAATGCCACCCTGTTAACCTTGTGGCTTATCTGTGCAAGAAGATACAATGGGTCAGACTTATTGTGGGCATATCATAGTACAAAGTTATAAACTATAAGAGACATAAACGGAAATGGTTCTTCGCTTACATTGTAACTGTCTCCCTGGAACACTAACAGATCTTGTAAATGAAATCCTGATTGACGGAAGGTTTTCCCAGGAACAAAATGAAAACTCCCAGCCACTTTATTAACTTCCAAGAAACCATAAATATTACAACCTTCACCTTCCTCGTCCTTAACCCTTTGAACAAAACCTTCTCTTTTACACTGAGACCAAACGAGTAAATATCACACAACTGGATGGACTAGACTCGCACTATATACAGGCCACGGAAACAACTGAGATTGAGCTAGTTCAGCAAACAAGATCAGCAAAACTATAAATTATGAAAGCCACGTTACCATACCTGGTCAATGATCTCAGGGTCTGACATGGCCCAACCTTTCTTCCGATAAGCTTCACGAACTTCCTCACACGAATTACAACACTCTTCATCTGACTGCAAAGTATTAAGAAACAGAAATTAGATTCCCAAAAGCAAGAGAGGTAAAAAAACATTTCACCACATATAATAAAATAAAAATGAGATGTTTGTATAGAATCAATACTAAACAACATTGTTGAAGCCTCTCTATTGCAAGTGTAAGATTACACGTAAGAGTACGTTCTTCCTTGACCTTTGGAAAAAAGGCTTACCGCTTCGGCTCCATAACAGGAACCACAGTATGTTTCATTATGCTCTAGCCTACCACCATGTCTTTGTAATGGATTTTCAATCTGTGGGAAACGAGAACATCACAGAATAAGAAATGCAGAGGAGAAAACACATTTTCAATCCTTGAGACTTGTACTGATTTGAAAGGCAGCTAACCTTTGTATGACCGATTCCATCTTGTCTTGTCTCAATAACATTGCCATAAGAGTCTAACCTTCTTTTAGCTATATCATGCCTCTGCAGTTGACGAACAAATGCATCATGACTTTGTAAAACGTAATGGCAAGACTAGACGGTAGACACATACCACATCGAGGTGTTGCTCTCCGCTGATATCCATGGAATCAAGGTTAATAATCGAACAAGCAAGAGCAGGGAAAGTAACATCGAACTGCAAATGATAAAAACAATAGTAAGTTATCTCACCTTATAATAAAGAAGATCTCAAGTTAAGCAACAAGGAACAGATTGTTTTTACATTGATGCGTAGCTTCTCTCCTCTTGACGTATCAACACGAAGCTGAGTCTCAGTAACAGGATGAAGATAAAGCCCTAAGAAAAATTGGAACTTTATTCATGGGTTATTGTAACAAAAAACTAAGCCTTCAATTTTGGGTTGAAAGCTAGGAAAAGAAACAGATCCTCGGGAATAGAAGGAGACAAGTGCTTACGAAGCTCGGAGAAGAAGAGAATGAGCATGACGATGGAAGAGACTAGTGTGATGAGTCCGCCGGAAAGTGTACGGCTATAAAAATCATCGTTGATTTTAGGGTAAGCATCCAAATTCCTCAATCTGTTCATCACGCACAAACTAGGGTTTTCCTCCTTTGACTACAATTTGATCGATTTCACAGCTCCAATTTCCGGCGAGAAGGAAATGATTAACGGCTAATCATCAGACATTTGTTTGACCTGCTATGTCAATGAGGATCTACCTCTTTGTTTTCTCTTCTTCCAAATACGGTATGTCGTATATTGTATTCGTATTCGTATCCGTATCGTATGCTAACCAAAACAAACCAAACCAAATCGAAGAACGTTATTTGGTTCGGATCCGAATAATCTAAATGGACACATTTATAAATTTATTCATTGGTTTGGTTCGGTTTATTAATCAAATATTGAATTAAGTGATTGGATAACCGAATTTAAACCAAACTCATATAATACCTGATGCCATATAGGGTTTTGGACTTAGTAGCAGATTTGAGTCTTTGATGTTTGGACTCATCTGTTTCTTTGTAATTTGGATAATTTTTTTTTTGTTCATTTTTTTTAGATAAATATATGGTCAAACTTTTCATCTTATCTAAAAATATTTGTATTATCTTATTATATAAAGTTGGATCTCTCAACGTAAATGTGATACATCTGATAATTTTCAATCACGAAATTGTGACATTTGCCATGGTTGTTAATTTAGATCTTGACATGTGTCAATTTAATTAAAAAGAGATATTAAAAAAAAGTTAAACTAAAAAAGATAATCTTAGTAAAAATAAATTAAAGTAAATATTAAAAAAGTGTAAACTAAAAAAGCAATCTTAAAAAAAAAATATATATATATATATAAGTAAGGAAAACTTATAATAAAGGAAAGTGACAAAAAGAAACTTAAAAGTTTATAATATACAACCACGATAAAACTTTAAAAAAGAAAATTATAAATATAATCTAAACTTAATTTTTTTTTTATTAATATACGATTTAAAATCGATTCATAATCCTAAAAGGTGAATGGAAAAAGTAGTTATATTTAGAGTATGAAAAATAAAACAAACATTATAAATAAAAGCCAAAGTTAAAAAAACTATATTTTAGTTTAGAATAAAACTATATTTTAGTTTATAATAAAGAAATTAAACAATAGTTACAATCCTAAAAAAAAATGAATAAAAAAAAATTTATTTAAAAAATATATTTCAGTTTAGAATAAGAAAATTAAACAATAGATTACAATCTTAAAAATCTAAAGTTATAAAAAATGAAAAAACAATTAATAATTATTAAAAAAACCACAAACTTAAAATGAAATACAATTCTTAAAAAAAAGAATTCTCATTCACCACCTCTAGATAACCAAATTGATATCTTCTCAATTTCACATTCATAATTCTAAAAGATAAAGTTCCTAATATATATATATATATCTTATTAAATAAAGTAGGATCTCTCAATGTGAGCGTTACACGTAGGATAATTCTCACTAACGAGATCGTGATATTTGTCACGGTTAATTTAGATCTTGACATGTATCAATTTAATTTAAAAAATAAATGAATTAAATATTAAAAAATGTTAAACTAAAAAAATCAATCTAAAAAAAGTAAAAAACAAGAATAAGTAAGAAAAACTTATATTAAAGAAAAGTGACAAAAGTAAACTTAAAAGTTTATAATCTACAACCACGACCAAACTTAAAATGGAAAATTATTAGGATTCTCACTCACGAGATCGTGACATTTGTCACAGCTAATTTAGATTTTGACATGTGTCAATTTAATTAAAAATGTAAAAATAAATTACAGTAAATATTATAAAGGTTAAGCTAAAAAAGACAATAATTAAAAAAAGTAAAAATGAATTAAAGTAAATATTAAAAAACATTATAATAAAAAAAGACAATCTTTAAAAAAGAAAAAAAACAAGAATAAGTAAGGAAAACTTATAATAAAGGAAAGTGACAAAAGAAAACTTACACGTTTATAATGTACAACCACGACCAAATTTTTTTTTTTAAAATGATAAATATACTCTAAACTTAAAAGAAAAATTATTAATATACGACCAAATTTAAAAGTTAGGTTAAACTATAAAAGGTAATCTAAAAAAGTAAAAATGAATTAGAGTAAATATTTTAAAAAATTATACTAAAAAAAGACAATCTTTAAAAAACAAAAAACAAGAATGAATAAGAAAAACTTATAATAAAAGATAGTGACAAAAGGAAACTTACAAGTTTATAATTTACAACCACGACCAAACTTAGAATTTTTTTTTATAAATATACTCTAAACTTAAAAAGAAAATTAATAATATAAGACCAAATTTAAAAGCTTATAATATTTTCCATTATGACAAAAGGAAACTTAATAAAAGAAAATTATTAATATACAACCACGACCACACTCTATATAATAATCTACACATTTCTAAAGTTTTTAAAAGGGAATAAAAGCATAAAAAACATTAAAAAAACACATTTCAGTTTAGAATTACTTAGTTTTTTAATTTAGATTAAGAAAATTAATCATAAAAGAAAAAGAATTCTAATTTCTCAATTTGGTATTATATCAAGGGGAAATTTCAAAAATACAACTTTTATGATACTACTTTTCAAAAGTAAACTTCATTGATGTCTATTTTCAAAAATACCAAATTTATAAAAGTTTATAAAATTCAAATTTATAAACGTTTATATAAATTCAAATTTATAAGGGTTTATAAACCTTATAAAACCTTATAAAACTCTTATAAACATGTTTTATAAATCCTTATAAACATGTTTTATAAACCCTTATAAATTTAAATTTTTATAAACAAATTTATGATGTTGTATTTTTGAAAATAAATATCATAGAATTGTACTTTTGAAAAGCGGTATCATCAAAGTGGTATATTTTAAAATTTCTCTTATATCAATTACACCAAAAAAAAAGAAGTCAAATAATCGTATCCAAAGCTATTTACTGCATATATTCACCAAAATTTTCTTTCAAATTATATATATATTTCATCGTAAACTTTGTTTCTAAATATATGTATAAGATATTTTCAGGGGTGATCTAATTTTGTTTTCCATTTTATCGTCTTTAATTTTTTTTTACGGATTATAACATATTAAATTACAAACCCGCATTAATATGGGTACTTATCTAGTCTAAAATAATCAAAAATATTTGTATTATCCAAAATAATCAAAATTACCCTAAAGTGATTTTAGTTTGGCTATTAATTGTAAGAACCAAAAATTCCGAAAACCGAACCGAACCGAACCGAAATAGAATTTAATCCCAAATGGAACCTAAAATTTTAAAACCGAAAACCGAAAAACCCAAACTAAATCCAACTAATTAACCGAATGTCAGCCCTACTTTTCGGTGTTTATTTATTTATTAAAACGCTTTTTTTTATCATACTTCTGAAAATAGAAAATGGGCTGTCTTATTAGATCGTAACCCAATTTACGCCTATCAATATTTTCTGAAGGCCCATCTTGCTTGTTAGAGCATCTCCATCAGAGGTTTATAAATGGGGTTCTTAGAGTTATTAGGAAAAAAAATAAATGAAAAATGATTTTATTGTTTAGAACCGATTATATAAGGGTTTTTAGGATCGGTTTTTAGAGACACCTGTTTCCTTCTGATTGGCGAAAGAAAAAACAAATTAAATCAACAACGACGTCCGCCGTCGAACGTGGCGATCTCTCACGTTCGGTTAGACGGGAGACCGGCGTTCATGGGGAAAGTCGGTGAAGCTGATTTCGGGGAAGAGCTCGTCCTGATGATGAACAAGGAGAGAGTTCAGACGAGAGCTGTGAAATTCGATGAGATCTCAAGTACTGCTTCCATTCGAGTCAAGATCAAGTTCGAGGACGGAAAATGAAGGCTGAGACGGTGAAAGAGCCACTGGAGGACTCGCTTCTTGCTTCAGAACTGAATTTAGCTGTGCTGAAAGAGGTAAAATCTTTTAATTTAGGGTTTAGGAGGAACAATTTGGCTCGAGCTTGGTTTCTTATAGTGATTCTGTCTTGAGCATAAATCATATTGCAAATGATTGGTTTCTTGTTCGTATATGATTTGGATCATGAAACAGAGCACCTCAGCTTTTAAGCTTTTTGTTTTTTTTTACTTCTGCTTCCAAGAATTTTCCATTTCAATTCAGAAGTGTTGACGTCTCCTAAGATGCAATCAACTCTTTTTAAGGCAATACAATGGTCCAAAAAGTTTGGAGGGCTTATTTTCTTTGACTTGAATCTTCCATTATCGCTATGGAGATCGCGCAATGAGACTAGGAAGTTGATCAAGAGAGCATGAAATGAAGCAAACATCATATAAGTTTCACAGCAAGAGCTTGAGTTTCTACTTGATGAAGAGTACTACGAGAGGAAGAGAAACTACACACCACAATACTTTGCTGAGGATTTTGAGCAGACAAAGAACCGAAGAGACTATTACCATTACACACTAGAGGAAATCAAACCATTGTGGCATGAGGGGCTGAAGCTATTGGTTGTGACTGATGGAACACTTCGGCTTCATTACTATACTCCTTCTTTTGATGGTGTTGTGGTTGGAACCGAGGATGTGCTTATAACTCCTTTCACCTGTGATAGAACAGGTTCTGGTGATGCTGTTGTTGTAGGCATAATGAGGAAGCTAACAACTTGTCCTGAGATGTTTGAGGACCAAGATGTGTTGGAGCGACAGCTCCGGTTTGCAGTTGCTGCTGGGATCATATCGCAATGGACAATTGACGCGCAGTTAGAGGTTTCCCTACTGAAAGCACGACACATAATTTAAAAGAGCAGGTTTATGTTCCATCAATGTGGTAGATAGAAAGATGAAGAACTCAGCTTCTACTTAATATCTTTTTGAACAATGTGTGAGTTGTATACTGATTCCAAATTGTAATCCAATGTACAATCAATTTTTGAGTTCACTGATAACAACGATGTGAGAGGATGATGAGCAGATGTTTCCCTATGAATTCTCTGTTCTGTTCTACTCAGAGTCACAAAAATGCTCTAGCTGGTCCAAGCGTTGATGCTCCTCTTGCAAGGGCAAATTGATTCTGCTAAGCTGTCTAAATCTTCTGAAACTCGGGTTACCTCTTTTTCTATATTTGTACAAAAATGCTGTAAACTCGATAAACTCGATGCAGGTTGTTCTATGTCCTCATTCACTGCAGCATTCTTTAGTGTTTGACATGTGAATCTCGGCTGTTTTGGACGCTATCTTAAAGCACTCTTCTTCCATGTCTTTGACTCCGCCCTTTGATATACTCATATATTGCATGTTTTAGCATGCATTTCATTTAGAGTTTTGTGTCTCATGCATGTGTCTTGCATAGTTTTTATAGCATTTTGGTATTTATTAGAGTATTAGGTGTTTGCATTAGGTCCTAGTGAGTTTTGCATGCATTTGGAGTGTTTTTAGGTGATTTGGAGTCAATTGATGATATTTGGAGAATTGGGCCAAAGTAGAATGCAAAGTTCATCTGAGACGTCGGAACGATGTAGCTGGACGAATGCCCTCCGTTATGAATCAGCCTCAACGGTCTTCATAGGAGTTGTAGAGGAGTGAGTCATCTGTCTACAGGAGTTGGATTCAGGCCATTTGGACATTTGGTTGAGGAGTTATCGCGGATTTACTGAAGACATCTCTTGTCTCCCTAAAAGCTCCTTAGCATCGACCCAACTCTCCCCCACAAATCGATGTTGGTGCTGGATGCAACTCCAAGGCCTTAGCATCGATCATGCTCCCCATTCACATCGATCAAACACATCGATGCTCATGCTTCAGGGCATTCACATCGACCCAGCTCCTCCCACAAATCGATGTTGGTGCTGGATGCAGCCAAAGTGACTCAAAGATCAGGCCAAATGAAGAACTTCCTGTGCCCAGTTTAATATGAAGTCTTCATAAAGGTTGTAGCCTATTGCGTTAGCTGACTACAGGAGGTGGTTTCGGGTCATTCGAATACGTGGTTCGTTAGATATGGCCACTTTACTGAGAGTATGTTCGTCTGAACGAAGCCACCCGACATGCCTGAAAGACCTGGCTGGATGAATGATTTCCAATCGGATTTAGCCTCGGTGGCCTTCACAAAAGTTGTAGCCATGTATATTAGTTGTCCACAGGAGGTGGTTTGAGGCCATTCGGACATGTATCCCAGGAGATATCATGGATTTAGCGAAGGTTCTACACAAGACCAGAGTTGACCCATTTCGACCGGGTCAATACCCGGTTTGTTCCGGGTTGACCCGGTCAAATCCTCATCTATTTAAAAACTCAAAAACCCTAATTTTCTTTTTTATGCTTTCTTTGCTCTAAGAAACTCTTTCCCCTTTGAGAGAGTTCTTGGATTTGGAAGAGAGGATCTTCTACTTTTAATGCAATTAAGTCTTTGTTTTTATTGATTCATTCTATCTTATCTTCTTTCCTTGTTGATTATCCAAGATCCATCCATGAATTCTTCTCTTATCAAAATCGATTTAGAGGGGTTCTTTATGGGTCTTGAGTAGTCATTTTAGGATCTTGAGATGGGTTAGATTTAGGTGATTCAAGGCATGATTCAAGGTGTTTAGGGTTAAATTATCTATTACCCTTCTTTGTTTAATGCTCTTAATGCTAAATCTAGCTTGAGAGAGTGGATTTAGATCATAGGCATTTCATGCACACCAAGTGTTTGATGAAATGCCTAGATCAATTATTCAATGGATTTATGTTCTTAGCCTAAGAGATTAGTTGTCTAAGGCATATTTTTGGTTGATCTAGTTTATATTCTCAATGCATGTTGATTGATAATTCACAAATGAGTTTGCTAATGAATTTAATAATTAACATAGTGATTAGTGTCTTGAAAGAGGACTAATCAAGATTAGAGATCATTAACCTAGGGATAGCTTGTTTGTGTGAATGAATGCCTTGGATCATGCTTTGGTTACCTAATATCGATTACCCCATCTTAGGATTCGCTTTGCTTATTGCTTTTACATCTTGCTTAGTTGCTTTTGTTTGTTTGTGTTCTTGCTTTTGATTGGAATCATTTAGGTTGTTTAGAAACCAAAACCACATTTGTTCGTTTAGCTTAAGTCATTTCTTGCATTCCTAGTGTGTTGTTCTTGTGCCTCCTTGGATTGATCCCCAAGTGCTACAACGATAGCATTTGGGTAATTGGTTTGGATACACACAACTATCCACTATCACCCTTAGACTTGTTTTTTTCCAGAGCTGCTTAGGATGATGAGACTTGTTACAGATGCAATCAGGTTGTGGGTTTGCATATAAATTCTCCTCTAGATATGACCCCTCATCAAAATGATATATCATTCTCACAAAATTCAGCCTGAAATAATCACACATAAAAAATCAGCAAAAACTAGTGAAAGAAACTACAAATTGTGGTAAAACAAATTTTTTTTTTAAGAACCCCTAATGAGGTTCAACCATTGGAGGAGCAAAAAATTAAGGATTCTTAAAGAGGTTCTAAAATTTCAATTAATCAAAATTTATAAATAAAAAATTGGTAAGAACCCAGAAGAAGAGTTTACCATTGGAGATGGTACAAACCTTACGCGTGGATATTTTTTACTTATTCGGTTTATGTGATCTCATGTTTTGGACCCACTGACTTACTGAGAGCCCACATTTCACATTTTCCAAACATTTACAACAAATTACTAATTTTTCCATTTTACATGTGATTTCAGAATTGTTAGGTGAAGAATAACATGGCAAAATCTCAACTATGTAGTTGGGAATGAATCATAGTACTAGTTTTTATGTTTTTTTTGTATAATTCATTCCATTAAGACTATTATTATTATTAGTGTATTCAGACCCGCCTCAGACCCATGGCAACATGAGCATTTGCTAAAAAAAATGACCAAAAAAACTTTAAAAAAATAAAAATTATTTAAATAAAGGTCCATTTTTTATTTTTTTTTGCATAAAGCTCATATATAAGTAGAGACGGACATGAGTGTATTAGAGAGTAGATAACAACATTTTATCAACAAAAAGACCAAATATATTAGATTGAAATATCGCATATGTATATCAAAAGCTCAAGGAGATATTTTCTCTACACACTTTACTGAAATAAGGAGTATTACTTTTTTTACACATCAATTTTCAAAGATTTCTTTTAGGTTGTTTTATCTGTTTATGTTTCACATTATTATCGTTTAATAAATTTGAACAAGAACATCAAATATCATCAGTAAAAAAAAATAGAAAACAAAAATGACTGTTTTTATTTTTGTTTTGATAACACAAAATGAATGTTACGACTTGTTATAACTTAGCATCTTCATTTCAGCCGCTGCTCTTCGCAACGATAAGAGTATAATTTACCATGCAACAATATCTGTAATTGGACAAATGCCATAAAATTCAATCGAGAAATAAAGAGGTGAAATCATTAAAAAAAAGTAATAATAATAAGCATGATCGTCCTATATTAAGAAGAATTCATCAGCCGCATGAGAAATATCTCCCTATAGAGGAGGATTTATTCAATCACATTGTTTGGGCTCCTAGAATATGGTGCGGGGGTGTGGGACTAAACAAGACCATCTGGTTTGATCGTGAAGTTTTGTTTACTTTCCTTCATAGATTGCCTCATCTCCCCATCTCATTGTTAAGAAATAGTAGTATTATGTAACACTAACCCTTTTTGTTTCACTTTAAGGACTTAATTTCCTGTAACAAGAAAAAGAAGAATAGTTTTGGATCAATTAAAAAGAACAACAAATAATAATACATGAGTCCTATATTAAGAAGAATACTGCCGCATGAGAAATATCTCGCTATCATAATTTATCAATTCTCTCATATTTTACAACTGTATTAAGGCTGGCATTTGTCTAAACTTTCAATTTCCCAAATTAAATTAAAAGCATAATTTTTCTGAATTTTTATCTCGTTAAATGGATCGCTTTCGTTGAGGAAGCAAATTGTTCGATGCATTTTGTTGACGGAGGAGGGAACGAGAAGACATGCCATCATCCTAGTTCCATTAATAAAAAAAGTTCGACTCTCGACAAACAAATATGTGAGCATCTCTTCTTCCCCAACTTTTGGATTTTGGTTTTTTTTTCCTTAGTTTATGTGAGTATCTTCTCTCGACTCTCGACAAACACATAAATACGCATTTTTGACTTTTTTTCTTCTTCTTAGTTTATGTGAGCATTTTCTCTCTCGACAACTAAATATGTGAGCATCTTCTCTCGACTCTCGACAAACAAATCTCTGCTTAGAATTTTTAGCTTGCTTTCCGAGTTTGCTCTATCGATTTGAAATTGTAATATGCGAAAACTAATTAGTAGAAAATGAAGATACTAAGCTGTCCACAGACTTTAAATTGTCGCATATTTTTGCAGTAGAAACTCAAAAACTATATATTCTCACTATTAATTAGGCCTGGGATTATTATCCGGTATCCGTTATCCGATCCGATATCCGCTCCGATCCGATCCGAAAAAACGGATATCTGGTGGTTCGGATACGGATACGGATAATAATATAACAAATATCCCGGATACGGATACGGATACGGATAATGGTCAAAATTAAATTCGGATATCCGGTATCCGTTTTAACATTTTGATTAAAAAAAAAATTAGATCCCAAAACCTTTCTTCGTCTATTAAAAGCAAACGGACAGGAACCAATTGGGTTGCAGAAGAGATACAGAAAAAGAGAGTTAAACAAATTGATCTCGGAGATCGTCATGATTCTTACAAGTAAGTAAGCTTCTCAATTTCAACCTCTTTTCTTTTCTTTTTTTGCTTTCTGGGTTGTTAAGCTTAAAAAAATTGGATCTTGTTGACAGACTAAGCTCATTTCTCGTTTTATTGAATCTGGATTTGTTTCTTCTTTTTTCAATAGAAACTTTAGAGGAAAAAGTTTGGGTCTTTAGACGCAACGCTTTATTTCTCATTCTATTGAATCTGGATTTGTTTCCTTTTTCACTACAAGCTAAAAGAAAAGTTTGGGTATTGGATCAATTTTTGCCTAGTTTCTGCTATAACACAACAGTTAAAAAAGAGACTTTGCAAATGCTTGCCATTTAGAAAACCCAAGTTTGATAAGAAGTGGTTATTGTTCATCTTACAGAATGCTTGCCAATAATCTGTATCCATTAGACTCTGAAACCCTAGGTGGCTGCTTCTCTTGTTTTCATCCTCGAACCAAAGACATAAGAGTCGATAACTCGATATTGATACCGCTCGATGCCCAACCGATTTATCAACGGATTAATCAGGTTCCTTTTAATCCAAACCGATTCATCAACCGATTCATCAACTGATTCATCAGGTTCCTTGAAATCCAACTCTCGTTAACCAACCGATTCATCAGGTTCCTTTCAATCCCAGTCGAAAACTTTGTTCCATTTCTCTTGGCTGCTTCTCTTGTTCTTTCGTATTAGAAATGGTTTCCGGCAAGAAGTGAAGTCTTTAATATTGTGTCTTAATACTGTTTGTAGATGGATTCAACAGCAAACCATGATCCTGCGCCTGAAAGTCATCCGGAAACACATGGAGGAACTGAAGAGACTGTCTCTTCAACAACTTCTCGTGCATCAAAGAAAAGGTCTAAAGTTTGGCTCAATTTTGTGGATACCGACATTCCGAATAAAGCTAGGTGTATTCATTGCTCGGTACTGATTAGTTGTAGAACTAAAGATGGTTCCACAACTAGTGCAATGAAAAACCACAGTCAGACATGTCAATTGACTCCTAAAGAGGTAAATGATGAGAATAAAGATGGTAAAAAGATTAGGCAGTCGACTTTGTATAATCAGAATCAGGTAGATGGGAGTTTTGGGAGCAAAGTACCATCTTTCTTAGCTTTTAGCCAACCTGCTAGTCGTAAGGCATTAGTTGAGATGATTATCATGGATGAATTGCCTTTTAGGTTTGTTGAGCATAAGGGATTTAATCGATTCATGATGGTTGCTCAACCTCGTTTCAAAATGCCTTGTCGGAAAACTGTGGCTAAAGATGAAAGGACCGCATTTTTTTTTTTTTGCAAAGAAATTAAACATATAATTAAACAAACAGTACAACGCAAGTACTACAGCTTAAACAAGCTAACGGTTTATATAACAACAACTGGTATCGATCGATACTCCCCTAGTGTCGATCGATACCCAAACAACAAAAGCAAGCCCCGGGTCCTAATCATCCCCTCTTCACCGCCTTGATTCCACGATCACGCCTTATCTTTACCTGCATCGACAAAAGTGATGCATCAACATTTGGCTAACCAAATGCTGAGTGAGATTGATCATCCCAACAACAGGCTACCAATAAGCACAAGCAACAATTATCAATGATTAATTAACAACAAATTAAACATTCAACACCAGACGCAACTGGTATCGATCGATACTCCCATAGTATCGACCGATGCCCAAACAACACACAAGTCCCGACAAGGGACTGGTATCGATCGATGCCCAATACCACACCTGGTATCGATCGATACAACCACAACACGAGACCACCGCCTATGGTCTAGTATCGATCGATACCCACCTGGTATCGGTCGATACTCACGAGACCTAACACAGGAATCGCCACAGACACAAGCCACCAAATCCGTCAACCAAGCTTAAACAATCACCACACAAGCTTAATTGATCACCTTTGGTCACAACTCACCTTAAAACAGCTGAAACGAGCTCTAAAACGACCTCCCTAAGCCCAAGAAGATCTCCCTCGCTTCCTACAAGCTCACGACGAAACCAAGCTCCTCTAACCTCTTCTTCGAGCTTCTCAAGCTCAAACTCTCACTCGATCTCGCAAGATCCAAGCTTAACAAAGCTTCCTTTCTCTCTTTCTCTCCTTCTCTTTCTCTCTCGCTCTCTCTTTCTTTCTCACGACCAACTATGGTCTTATCCTTCTAAGGATAACCTTTTATACCGAAAGAAGATAAGGGAAGAAGATAACCCCGAGAAAAACCCGGCTGGTATCGATCGATGCCTGCCAGTATCGATCGATACCGCCCCCCGGAACAACCCGAATTAATTATTCCTCCACAATAATTAACTCTTCCGGAACACGGGCGTTACAATTCTCCCCCACTAACTTAGATTCGTCCTCGAATCTTCGTTACCGTTCATCTCCCATGAACCGTCCATCTCCAATGAACCCTAATCGTCGCAACGATTACACAACCCTTGGCCAATCCGGCCAACGCAATACTCACACGAGGTCCAAAACTAACCTCCGAGGTTTCCCACTCAGTCTCTATGCTTATGACACCGCGGCATCATATGTACTTATTGCTCAAACACACGCCAACCCCATCACTCAAGACACCGCAGCATCTCCGAGTTCCGAGCATCAGCCATATCCCGCAGGATATCAACCATACCACATCACCCAAGACACCGCAGCATCTCCGAGTTCTGGGTATCTGCCGTACCACTCCACTCAAGAATATAACCTACAAGAGTCTCGATACCCCATACCACTCAATTCTAGGGAATATATCATACGTCTACGATATACTCCTTACGAATCCACGGTATCACGTATTACTCTAGGCTATAAACCTCCCGAGTCTGGGTACATCGCCACTCACACTCTCAAGACACACAGTCCTGCGAGCTATCGGCACCAGAGGAACCAGTCCTCTCACGAGCAATAAGTCACATATCACTAAGCATTTCGACTGAACTACCTCTCGTGATCCGTGTAAATCCTCGCAAGGCAACACCGGCATCACCCATATTCCACACCTGGAATATCTGGCGTGCATAACCAATAACCCGGTCATCGCACCGCCCACAACAGCAATAAGAACATCCATCTTATCACTCTCTTGCATTAACGCTTTTACCCCAAACGCAATGCGACACCGCGACTCCCAAAGTCACCAATAATAAGAAATACTCATCTTATTACACATCATAATGTAACATCGTTCTACACAACGGAAATACAAAATGAAATACACATAGCATACAGCTATAACCGAAACTGGAACCTCTCGATGGAACTCAAGCCGCAGCTTGCTTCTGGAACCACTTCTGGAACCTCGCTTCCATCCTAGCCTCTGGCTCCCAAGTTTCCTCCTGCACCCCGTCACAGTCCCACAGAACTCGCATCATCGGAATCCTCTTCCGACGAAGCTCCTTGACCCTCCGCTCGAGAACTCTCAAGGGTCTCGCCTCAACGGTCATATTGGGCTGGAGATCTGACGGAATCTCAGCCAATACCTCGTCACCCCTATGCAAACACTTCTTCAGCATCGACACATGGAAGACCTTATGAAATGCTTGCATAACCGCGGGTAACTCCAACCGATACGCTACCGGTCCAACACGCTCCACAATCCGAAACGGCCCCATATACCTCGGACTCAACTTAGTCGCAACAATGGACCTGTTCGGACCTCTCAGTAAAGCCATCTTGAGATACACACTATCTCCCACCTCAAACACAAGCTCTTTCCGCCTCCTATCGGCATAACTCTTTTGCCGATCTTGGGCCTCTTTCATGTTCAGCTTCAAAACCCGGATCTTCTCCGTAGTTTCCTGAACAAAACTCGCACCCAAAGTGCTCCTCTCCCCCACTTGTGTCCAACACAAAGGGGTACGACATGGCCTCCCATACATAGCCTCATATGGAGCCATCCCAATACTCGCCTGGTAGCTATTGTTATACGCAAACTCCACCAAGCTCAAGTGATCCACCCAGTGACCACCCCAATCCAGCACGCACATCCTCAACAAATCCTCCAAAGTCTGGATGGTCCTCTCTGACTGCCCATCTGTCTGAGGATGATACGCCGTGCTCAAGTGCACTTTCGTGCCCATCTCTGCCTGAAACGCATTCCAGAACTCCGATGTGAACTTAGGATCCCGGTCTGAAACAATACTCACCGGTACTCCATACAGTCTCACAATCTCCTGCACGTACCTCCTAGCCAAAACTGCCGCCCCATCGGACTTCTTAATGGCCAGAAAACGCGCACACTTGGTCAATCGATCAACGATGACCCAAACAGCATCCTTGGTCCGAGAAACTGGTAACCCCACCACGAAATCCATCGTGATCATATCCCACTTCCACTCTGGAATGGGTAGGCTCCGCAACAAACCACTCGGGACCTGGTGCTCCGCCTTCACTAATTGGCACACGTTGCACGACGCAACCCAATTAGCCACATCCTTCTTCATCCCGACCCAATGATAGTAGCGCTTGATATCACGATACATCTTAGTCGCTCCTGGATGAATCGAAAACATACTGGAATGAGCCTCACTCAGGATCTCTCGCCGCAAATCCTCATCCAAAGGTACGCATACCCTCCCATTAACAAGGATAGTGCCGTTCGCAGATACCTGATACTCAGAACCCTCTGCTCTCGCAGCCTTAACCAGAACCTCATCTTTTCCCTGAGCCAACCGAACTCTGCTCAAAAGATCCGCCTGGTTAGTCGCCTCTAAGCCCAAAGGTTCCTGAGATACAACACATAAACACAATGTGCTAATCTCGCTCACCAAGGACTCAACCTCGCGTTCCCGAGCCAAAGCCACCCGCTTCCGACTCAACGCATCCGCAACCAGATTAGCCTTACCAGGATGGTAAGCTATCTCCAGATCATAATCGGCCACTAGCTCCATCCAGCGCCTTTGCCTCAAATTCAACTCAGGCTGAGTGAAAATGTACTTCAGGCTCTTATGATCTGTGAACACCTGAACCTTTCCGCCATAAAGATAGGATCTCCAAATCTTCAAAGCGAAAACCACTGCAGCCATCTCCAGATCATGGGTAGGGTAGTTGCCCTCATGCTTCCGCAGCTGCCGCGAAGCATAGGCAATAACCTTCCCCTGCTGCATCAACACACAACCAAGGCCCATCCCCGACGCATCGGTGTAAACCACGTAAGGCTCGCCCGACACTGGCAACGCCAATACTGGAGTACTAGTCAACATGGCCTTCAGTTTCGTCAAACTCTCCTCACACTCCGAGGACCACACGAAAGGAACATCCTTTCCCGTCAGTTTCGTCATAGGCTTGGCCAAACTCGCAAAACCCTTGACGAACCGCCGATAATACCCTGCCAACCCAAGAAAACTCCGAATCTCAGTGGCATTCCTCGGCCTCGGCCACGTACTAATGGCCTGAATCTTCTCTGGATCTACCGATACTCCCTCCGCAGAGATAATGTGACCCAGAAAACCAATCTCCCGCTGCCAGAAGCTACACTTGCTCAACTTAGCAAATAACTTCCGTTCCCGCAGCTTCGAAAGAACCACACGCAGATGCACCTCATGCTCCTCCCGGTTCCTCGAATACACCAAGATATCATCGATAAAGATAATCACGAACTCATCCAGATACTCCTGGAAGACACGGTTCATCAATCTCATAAATGCAGCCGGTGCATTCGTCAACCCAAATGGCATCACCACAAACTCGTAGTGGCCATAACGAGATCTGAAAGCCGTCTTCCGAATATCTACCTCATCGATGGGAATCTGATGATATCCCGACGCCAAGTCAATCTTGGAGAACCAAGTAGCCCCTCTCAACTGATCCAACAACTCATCAATCCGAGGAAGAGGATACCTGTCCTTCACTGTGACTCGGTTAAGTCCCCGGTAATCTATACACAACCGAAAACTCCCGTCCTTCTTCTTCACGAACAACACCGGTGCTCCCCACGGTGAAGAACTCGGACGAATGAACCCTTTGTTCAACAACTCCGCCAGCTGCCTCTTCAGCTCGGCCATTTCTGCTGGAGCCATCCTATAAGGAGTCCTGGATATCGGTGCCGTCCCTGGTTCCAACTCGATCGTGAAGGGATCCGACCTAGACGGTGGCAACCCCTGCAACGACTGGAACACATCCTGGAACTCACTAACCACCCGAATATCCTGCACCCTGGCCTCTCCGACGGCCTCCGGCAAGGAAATCGTAGCTAAATACGCCTCGCAACCTTTCTCGATCAGACGCTCCGCGTGCACAACCGAGATCACGAGACTCCCGGAAGTCGGTCTCACACCCTGATACACCCACTTCCCTTCTCCTCGGTCGAACTCGACCCGCCCTCGGTGACAGTCCAGATGCGCTCTGAACTTCCCGAGCCAATCCATGCCCAAGATGACATCGTACAGCTCCACGGAGCAGA
The DNA here is from genome assembly GCA_030161315.1 of Eutrema japonicum. Lineage (NCBI taxonomy): Eukaryota > Viridiplantae > Streptophyta > Magnoliopsida > Brassicales > Brassicaceae > Eutrema > Eutrema japonicum. The sequence goes on from BSQW01000013.1 coordinate 11,005,082, forward strand.
TAATCAAATCGGCAGCCATGGACTCTCCTGCTACCTGAACATCCACGTCCCGCACACGACCGTGAATCCTCAGGAGCTTCCCTCCGGCAACCTCCACGAAACCCAAACTCACACCGGGCTCGCTCCGTAAATTAGCCTTCTCGGCCAACTCCGGGGAAACGAAGCAATGCGATGCTCCCGTGTCAAACAACACATGACACTCTACACCTCCAACACACAAGGTCCCTGCACATATACATGTGCCGAGAACCTTAACACCCCGACAAGCACGACGTTCCCCAACACAGAATTAAACTTAGATGCGTCTAAGAAAATACCTGTGATCGGCCTGGAACTCGGCTCTCCGGACTCGGCGATGGAGTACACTCGAGGCGCTGATGCCACCTGCCTGACGGGCTGCACCACCGTGGTCTCACTCTGCCGCAACTGGGGACACTGAGGCCTGAGGTGACCCGGCTCCTTGCAGTGATAGCACACTCGAGAATCCACCCGCACCCCGCCCTTCTGAGGACAGTTCGCCACTCGGTGATCCATGCTCCCACACCCGAAGCAACCCGGACCACCCCGACTACCTCTCGAAGCGCCTTCTCACTTCCGCTTCTGTCCTTGCATCGGCTTACTGCTTCTGCTTGGACCGGACTGCTGCTGCACAGATCTTGCCTGAAAGCTCGGTGTAACCGCTACCACCTCGTCCTTCAGACCCTCCTCAAGCAAGGCCGCAGTCTCAACCAACTCATCAACCGTGCAAAAAGCCCTCACCATGCAACGGTTCCTCAAGTCGACCCGAAGACCCATCAGAAACCTCTGAACACGGTCCGACTCACTCTCAGCCGCTCGTCTAACATAAGACCCGAGCCGGTTGAACTCCACCTCATACTCGCGTACCGACCGATCCCCCTGAGTCAAACTCGCAAGCCTCGACTGGATCCGGTGGAACGCCTCCTGAGGGAAATACTTGGAGTTAAACTCCTCCACAAAATCCGCCCATGACATCGCGGTCTGAACTCTCCGTGATGCCACACCCCTCCACCAGAGATGCGCGTCACCTTCCAGATAATGGACCGCAATGTCCACCTGGTATCCCGCGGGACACCTACTTGAGAGGAAATTCCTCTCCACCCTTCTCAACCACGCATCAGCGTCCTCAGGATTAGCACCTCCAGAGAAGAACCCCGTGCCAATCCTCTGCATCTGCTCCACCATCCTAAGGTAGGACGGGAGCTCCTCAGCAACCGCAGCTGCCGCCTGAGGCTGAGCCTCCACCACTACCGGAGCCACAGGAGCCTGAGCCGGTACCCTCTCTGGTAACCGCTCCAACAACCTCGTCAACAGATCCGCTATGCGATCATCTCGGGCCCGAGCATCACCCGCTGCTACCTCCGCAGCACCCGCTGGAACACCTGCCACACCGGCACTCACGCCAGCCACACCCTCAGACCCAATCTGACTCGCACGCGACTCCTCGACCTGCTCCTCCGGCACACGGCCACGACCTCTACCACGGCCACGACCTCTACCACGTCCTCTAGCCATCTGCACACGTGCAGAAGCACAGGCTCAGAGAACGAAAATCAATCATCACAATAAAGATACTCACCGTGGAATCTCACAAGGCTCAAGAGGATGATTCTACGACCCCACACAACACCCAATCTATTCTAGAACCACCTAGGCTCCTAGAACCGTATGGGCTCTGATACCATAATTGAAAGGACCGCATTTTTTTTTTTTTGCAAAGAAATTAAACATATAATTAAACAAACAGTACAACGCAAGTACTACAGCTTAAACAAGCTAACGGTTTATATAACAACAACTGGTATCGATCGATACTCCCCTAGTGTCGATCGATACCCAAACAACAAAAGCAAGCCCCGGGTCCTAATCATCCCCTCTTCACCGCCTTGATTCCACGATCACGCCTTATCTTTACCTGCATCGACAAAAGTGATGCATCAACATTTGGCTAACCAAATGCTGAGTGAGATTGATCATCCCAACAACAGGCTACCAATAAGCACAAGCAACAATTATCAATGATTAATTAACAACAAATTAAACATTCAACACCAGACGCAACTGGTATCGATCGATACTCCCATAGTATCGACCGATGCCCAAACAACACACAAGTCCCGACAAGGGACTGGTATCGATCGATGCCCAATACCACACCTGGTATCGATCGATACAACCACAACACGAGACCACCGCCTATGGTCTAGTATCGATCGATACCCACCTGGTATCGGTCGATACTCACGAGACCTAACACAGGAATCGCCACAGACACAAGCCACCAAATCCGTCAACCAAGCTTAAACAATCACCACACAAGCTTAATTGATCACCTTTGGTCACAACTCACCTTAAAACAGCTGAAACGAGCTCTAAAACGACCTCCCTAAGCCCAAGAAGATCTCCCTCGCTTCCTACAAGCTCACGACGAAACCAAGCTCCTCTAACCTCTTCTTCGAGCTTCTCAAGCTCAAACTCTCACTCGATCTCGCAAGATCCAAGCTTAACAAAGCTTCCTTTCTCTCTTTCTCTCCTTCTCTTTCTCTCTCGCTCTCTCTTTCTTTCTCACGACCAACTATGGTCTTATCCTTCTAAGGATAACCTTTTATACCGAAAGAAGATAAGGGAAGAAGATAACCCCGAGAAAAACCCGGCTGGTATCGATCGATGCCTGCCAGTATCGATCGATACCGCCCCCCGGAACAACCCGAATTAATTATTCCTCCACAATAATTAACTCTTCCGGAACACGGGCGTTACAAAAGATGTCTTGCTGATTTATGAAGATGAAAGGAGCAAACTCAGATCTTTTTTTAGGAACTACAAAGGTAGTATTTCTCTTAACACAGATTGTTGGACGTCCATACAGAACATGTCCTACATGTGTCTTACTGCCCACTATGTTGATGAGAATTGGAAGCTGCACAAAAGGGTAATCAATTTCTGCATAGTAGATAATCATGCAGGGGAAACAATAGGTAAAATGGTTGAGAAGTGCTTGGTTTTTTGGGGAATCAGGAAAGTGTTCACTATCACAGTAGATAATGCTAGTTCTAATGATCTGGCATTGAAGTACTTGAAGAAAAGGCTGACTACGTGGGGAACATCTATCTTGAATGGGGAATTTCTTCACATGCGTTGTGGTGCCCATATTTTGGGTCTGATTGTGAGAGATGGTCTTCAAGAGGTACATGGGGCAGTCTTAAGGATTCGATCAGCTGTCAGGTATGTTCGTTCTTCTCCTAGTAGGCTGAAAAGGTTTAAAGAGTGTTTAGAGATTCAAAAGGTTGAAACCAGTGCTGGTCTTAGCTTAGATGTTGAAACAAGATGGAATTCAACGTTTTTAATGATACAGTCTGCTGTTGCTTTAAAGAAAGGGTTTGATATGCTTGAACTAGAAGATGACAAGTATGTTTCAGAACTTACAAGAATCTGCAAAGCTGTACCAAATGAAATTGACTGGTCTTATGCTAGTGCATTATCTCCTATTTTGCAGTATTTTTATGATGCTACTGTGAATATTTATGGGTCTAAATATGTCACTGGAAATACATATATGAAAGAGATATTTGGAGTGGGTTGGATGATAGTAAAAATGGGTGGAAGTGGGGATGAATACAGAAAAGCAATGGCTGATAAAATGAAGCTCAAGTTCTATAAGTATTGGGGAATTTTGATAATTCAAATATGATGATCTATGTTGCTGCTGTTCTTGATCCTCGATATAAGATGAGATGGGTAAAGTGGATGATTGAAGGAACTTACCCAAACTCTGAGGCTAGTCGTTTGATAGACATGGTCACAGATGCGATGGAGAGGTTGTTTGCATATTACACATCTGTGCAGTTGCAAGATGCAGCGGTATCTCCTCAAGAGAAGACAAAAGTAAGCTCATGTGTTAAGGAAAAGAGGATAAACATTCATTGATGGATGAAATGTTTGATGATGCTGAGGAAAGTGAAGATTCTGCTTCAAAATCAGAGTTAGAGTATTATTTGGATGATATTCGAGAGGACCGAAAGAATCAAAGGTTTGATATATTACATTGGTGGAAGACTACGGGGTCTAAGTATACGATATTGTCACTTATGGCAAAAGACTTGTTAGCTATACATGTGTCAACAGTTGCATCAGAATCTGCCTTTAGTACAGGTAGTCGAGTTCTAGATCGTTTCCGTAGCTCTTTGACACCAAGAACTGTGGAAGCTCTTATTTGTACTCAAGATTGGTATCGTGATGGTGAAAAAGATTTAAGAGTTGAAGAAATGCTTGCTGAAATTGAGGATATCGAATCAGGTAATTAGGCTTTGTTTTCTATGTTCTAGTTTATGAATTGTTATAATTGTTTATGTACTCATGAATATTTTCATTTACAGAAGTTGCAACATTGGATATTCAAACATGAATTCAGAGGTGAAACTTGGATGAGGTAATGAATCCTAAATCTGATTATTCATATTTGTTCATGTTGTGTCTTTGTTGTGAAGTAGACAAAGAAGAAGAATAAAAAAGAAAAAGAGTTTTGGTTTTGATTATAAGTAAGCGTGTCTTTTTCTGTTAATTCAGGTTGTTTAAGATAAACTGAAGATGGACATGTCTTGAAGATACAATTTCTCTTTTGTTATTTTATCTTATGTATTTCACATTCAGAATTGATGTTGTGTTACTTTGCTATTATATTTTATGTGAGATCTAAATTTTAAAATTGTAATCAACCTTCGGATCCGGATATTCGCGGATATCCGGTATTTTTACGGATATCCGAAAACCGGATATCCGGATATTTCAAATCCGAATACGGATAGTAAAACTGTATATCCGGCGGATACGGATACGGATACCTTTAAAAAACAGAGTATCCGTATCCGTTCCAGGCCTACTATTAATAGATAAATATAATATGGGCTTTGAGTGGGCTTACCACTATGGGCTATTGTGGGTCCATCGATGTATCATCGCCAGCCCAATATTTCAGAAATACATTATTAGGCAATTATCCAAAATAACACATTTTAATTAAAATTGACAACAATAGCATAAATTTAATATTAAAATGACTCAAAATTATTTTTTTATAGGGAAAACTAAACCATAAATAGGAAATAGTGAAACCAAACATAATATTTTAATCTTATGTAAATATGTATATTTCACATAATTATTTATGTTATTTTTTTTAAAATAAATTTATTGTGCTATATTTGAAAAAAATATAAAAATTTGTGCTATTATAAAGTATTTCTCTACATTATTAGTTGCTCACAAATAAAAAATATTATTAGTAGAGCAAACAAGTCGCTGTGGGTCCCAAGTCTTTTTCCATCGGTTTCTCAGTCTCAGCCTTATTAAGGTATTTTGAAGTGAAAATATCTTCCTTTTATTTTTGGTTTAATCAAAAATTAACTATTGGAAAACATGACTCATATGATATGAGACACATAAAACTCCAATCTATGTAAAAAGAGTAAAACATAGTATTTATGTTTGGTACATATTATGTGAATTCACGCATTTCAAAACGAAAACTAGAGTCCAAACAAACAAAAGAATGCACTAATATGTACCGTAAATTGGACTTTTTCATAAAGTAACTTACTCAAGTAAATGTTGAAGATTTTGAGAGACTTTGGTAGTTGGGTATGACAAAGAGCTTAGTGTGTACCGTAAATTGGACAAATGTATCCACTAGCTAATCAATCGACCATTTCAAAAGGCTATTCATATATACTGAGTACTAATTAATTATAATATTTTATCAACAATCAATCGAGCATGGGAAAACCAAAACAGCTAAAAACAATATTATATAATTTATAGGTAAGTTAATCTCTCTTTTTTGGGCCTCTCCGCAAAAGGAAACTCAAAGTACAATTACCGATCAGATATTCTCATTTAAATAAGCAAAGCCAAAACTATAAATCCTTTCGTGACAAATCTTGGGTACCTATACATTTACAACAAAAAGTATTTTGCAAAATACTCTTTCGTGTTACAACAAATCTTGGGTACCTACATTTACAACAAAAAGGATTTATCATAAATGATATACATATAAAATTTGATGTACATGAATGTGTTGGACTAGCTAAAGGCCAATTTGGTGGTTGACATAAAATTAACATGATGCATATCTTTTTGTTTTTTAAAGCATAAGTGACAGAAAAATATTAAAAGTGGTTTAATTAGTATTACTGGATTCACTAAAACAAAATCAAGGTTTTCACGTGGGTTTAAGAAATAAGTTGGCAACACTATTCAGACCTAACTCTAATAGTTAAGTATATCTTTCATCAATTTCCTACCAAACTAATTACATGTGTCTTCACATGCCTTTACGTACACTTTGCTTTTCTAATTTTCTTCCATCAAATCAAATACTAATTAATGTGCATGCCACACAGTTCTTTATTATATATATATATATAATAAATTAGTTAAAATGGTATGAAAACATTGATAAATTAGTATATTTCCCATATAACTGGCCACTATAGTATATATTCACTAGCTAAGCCTTCATATATTTAATACATGGAGAATAGTTATTACAAGTTAATAGAAAAATAATTGTATACGATCTATAAATGGACGGATGCTTTTGTTTTTCCAAACAACAAAATTGGTTGTTTAAAAAGATTTTATTGTATGCATGTATTAAGATTAGTCTCATAATTGACGTACGGTGACGTCGAAGATGGTGCGGCATACATAAAGGCATAGTAACATCTCAAATGGGGCAATAGTAAAATTCCAATGGTGTTCAACATGGTATACTTTATATATATATTTGAATTGTTGATATGTTGAAAAATCCCTTTATATATATATATAGGTTTTTCTTCTGAATTGTGTTTTATGGCTTATAACCGCACTTATGTTTTCGAGAAATTTCTTGCAACCCACTTAAACTCTTGCAGAAGCCTTGGTTAGGATCAACAAACTAATATTCTATAAAGAAAGCTTCCCATTACATATAAATAAATTTAAAGTTTTTTTATATTTTTCGTTTTGTTGGATATCAGCAAAGGCAAAAAGATTTGTGTTTTAATATTGTTCATATTAATAAAATACATTTATGATATTACTGATAGCACGGTAGCAAAAAAATTGATAATATTATTTAATTACAACCAATCAATCGGACTAACATTGAATTCATCATTTTGAAAAGAAAGAACATTAGAAAAATAAGCTCCTTTAGCTCTTGGGGCAAGACAGTTGAAATGTGACCCTATGCTCCATCGAAGGGACCAACAAATCTTCAGTTTTGTTTTATAATTTTCTATTAGCATTGGAAATGAGCCATTTACAAAATGATATTATTAAAAATGTGGCAATTTTAGCTAATTTAGAGAAAACAAATTTTTTTTTTTTTTTTATCAAAACAATCCAACGGTGCGTTACGTTACTGGAATTAAACTCTTTTTGTTACAGACAATTTGAGACTATAAAACTAAGTTGCATTGGCCTAGTAGTAAGAAATATCTATGTGGGCTTCCCCCACATGGGTTCGAATTACCTTAGCTACAGTGGATTTAATATGGCTTCCCCTGATCTATGGAGATTAGTCGGGGCTTTAGCAAGCTCCGAATTATCTCATATTAATCAAAAAAAAAAAAAATTGAGACTTTAATAATGTATTTCATTTGTAAGCAGAATAAAAAAGAGAAGTAGTGTAAAATTTAGTCTAATTTAATTTTGAAGCTACATAATTTATTAATTTAATTGTAAACCAAAATAATAGATAGAAAACTGAAAGTTGATAAAAAGAAGACATAGCAACTCAAAAATTCATGCAAGTGGGCAAATCATAGATAGCCACGTAGACACAGTTCAGGGAGCTGTGTGATGAAGACACACATTCACATGTTTTATAAAACTCAAGTTTTTTTTGTTTTTTTGTAAGCCGGAAGTAAATCCCGGATCTTTGGTTCAGACTAATTTTTTTTAGGTTCAGTATTCTTTTCGCGCAGTTACAATTACAAATTTCTGCGGGTTGAGTGGTCAAGTGGTCAAGTGGAGTCGAACTCATAACCTCAAAATAGGACACATACCCATAGATATTAATATTTAATTATAACTAATATCTTACCGTTGAATTTGAATCACATTACGTATTTTGATTTGATTACACAAAGTTATTATTTTCGATGATATTCGTATATTTTCTCTAGAAAGAGAATCAGTGCAACTATATATGAACTACACTATTAAAACTAGTCATTCTTTATATCCAATTTTTCTGATACGAATAAATTCGAGTTGAGATTTTTAGTGAAAAGTCGAAAATTAAAGGCATTACTCAATCTCTAGATATCTCCCACGCCTAGAAAGTTTTAGGCACATTACCAAATTCATTATGCATAATATAATTATCTTGTGCAACGTTTTTCGAAACTGGTCCAAAAATCAAAAGATAATTAAAAGATACGTCATTTGTTAAGTTTTAATGGTCCAAATCTCTTATATATTAGTTCAAATTTCTTCTCACTTTTAATGTAGGATATGTTTTTCACACGTATTTTTGGAATAATGGTTTATCTAGCCATTAATCTCAACAATATTTTATTATAAGATTAATTTTAAATTAGATCGATCGGACCTCTTTTGATGGACCGGATCGATTTTGGTTTAGATTAGCGTGTGTTTGGGCTCTGATACCATGTTAAGTTTCATGAGTTTCTAATTCAAAACCATTTGACAATGAATGGATTGGGCGAAGTCCATTATATATTTAGCTCAAATACCTTCCCACTTCCAATTTGGGATATGTTTTTCACACATACCCTCGAGATAATGATCAGTCTAGCCATTAATCTCGACAATGTTTCATTATAAGATTAATTTCAGATTAGATCGATCGGTTCTTTTTTGATGGGCCGGATCGATTTCAGTTCAGATTGGGCAGCGTGTGTTCGAGCTCTGATACCATGTTAAGTTTCATAGATTTCTAACTCAAAATCAATTGGCAATGAATGGATTAACCCAAATCTCTTATATATTAGCTCAAATACCTATCCACTTCTAATGTGAAATATGTTCTTCAAATGATTTGAGTTTCTGGATGACTAGAGCAAAGGACACGAGCATATGTGCCTGAACTCCAATTAGTCATTTGGAAGGCTGTAAAGAATATGTTCATTTTACGAGTATTTTTTTGTAAATTCTCAAAAATTATAATCAATCTATTATATGTGTTTTATATAGAATAACAAGCTCTAACTAAGGTTATATATTTATTTCACGAGCAGTTTTTGTCCTTTAAAAAAAAAATAGTAGTACATGCTATTTTTTTGGGGTCAGATTGCAAGATTTATAAAATTTATATGAAACTATTAAAGTTAATATAGATAGAAGGAAGTACATATTTTGTTTCATAAGGGAAGGAAAAAAAACGTAAGAAAAATATTTAGTATAGGATATTTTCTGTCACTTTGGACATAATTTCATTCTAGATCTAGCAAAATTGTTGATCATATTTTCGTGGAATTTTTTTACTGAATTTGGAAAAACAAAAGCTCTTGTTTAGTTGAACCGTTTTGAAGAGGTAGTTGATAGACTTAGAAGCGGATGGTGGCAACAGTTCTTCCCAGCTTCAATCGTTGATGGTTATTCATCTGGTGCTGGTGAGTTTTTCGTCACAAACCACAATTATTCTGGAATGCGGCAAAAAATAAAAATTCCTAATTAATCAATTGTTTGGAACGATGATCTTAGTGAATTTGTTGTTATCAATCAAACAATATAAAAAGTTGTCTTGTTTCGATAAACCGAAGAGAGGGCATCAAAAATTGAGAACCACTCTAGAAAATAAAACAGTAAGAGCAGCCGAGTTTCTAGCATTGACTATAAGTTGAAAATTTATAATGTCTTAATTCTTACTTGTTGTTGAGATATATCTATTAATAAAAGGAGATATTTGCCTCCACATTTTTCATAGTTTTTTCAACAAACCGCCTACTTTTTACTCAAACAACAAATTTTGATGTATTTTCTTCGTTTCATCTTCTGCTCCGTAATAGCACACCATTATTATTCGAAATATCTATTCTATGGAATATTTAAAAACATAGTTATTATTAAATAGTCATAAAGGAAAACATATAGTAAATTCGGAAATATCAAATGTATACATGAGTAAGAAAAAGAAAATTAGGATGAGTTCTAGAAGAAGAGAATAAAAGCCCATGCGAGCAAATTTTATTGAAAGACAAAAGTCTTCCTAAATGGGAAAGTTATTCCAAGTCCTCTTTGTGGAATGGGGACCCTGATTCAAAATCGAAATCTCAGTAATAATCCCTAATTTAATCAACTTACACCTCAAAATTATTAAAAAAAAAATTCGCAAATGGTTACCAAGTCTTTATATTATTTTTTTATTTTTATTTTTATGTCTGATGGAAACCCTAATTTTTGAAACGATTTAAACGTTTGATAAACTCACATGCATGCATGCTTGAAGTTGTTACCTCTGTTAGTTGTCAAACCATGCTCGTAAACGGTAAACCTGGTTAGTCTTCTGTGTTCATATGATTCCAAATAAAACTTATAGTTTATAAATTCTATAGATTAATAAACACAAATAAATTTTCTCCAGTTTCGAGTTAGCCGATTAAAATATAACACAATTTAATAAGATGATAAAGTAATAAATTTTAGAATATTTTATGTAAATATGTAGTTCCACTAATATCATAAATTAATAAATTAATAAGTAATGTAGAAACACAACAAAAATATATTCTAGTGTTACTATTTTTTTCAAATGAATCTCATCTCTAATTTTGTTTTTTTTTTGCTTCAAAAATGCATTCACACTCTAGAACACTTATGTTCAATAAACGAAAAATAATCGTTTAACCAAAACTCAGTATCTTAGTAAACATAAAGAAGTAGAGAAAACCCAATTTTTTTAGTTTAATCAATATATAAGAATGTGAAAACAAATAATTTCTTATTTTAAATTAAATAATATTTTAAAAGATTATGGAATTAAAAAAAAATTTCTTTAAATTAATAATTCTATAACTTAATAAAATATTATAATATCGATATTATTAATTATAGAGTTTTTAATGTAATCGACAAATACTTCTAATACATTTTATAGCTCTCCTCTTCTTCTTTTGTTCACACATTTTATAGGTCCCATTTGTATGAACGTGTAAGTTCTGATATATATTTTGGTTCAATATTGCACAAAACCTTTTTTCTTTTTACCAATTTTCTGTTTAATTTGTTTTTTAGCTTATAGTACTTATTTATACATGTTCAAATAATCCACAATATTTTATACATGTTTATTAAAATTCAATTTGTAAGTTCATCAGTTCATTTTAGAAGTCTGCCATAGACAATATGTGCAGTTACATTATATATTGAAATCATGCTTCTAATTGTAACTCACAGTACAATGGTATGGGCCCAATCAATACAAACATCCTCATTTTCACCAAAAGAATCATGGTTCAAATTTTACATTATAACATTGTAGAGAACAACAAAAAAAGTCGTAACTTATTTACGCGATTAAGTAATCTAGTTAGCAATTTGGCAATGTTTATTGATTAGTATTAATTAGTTCAGCTTACATTGGTTTTAAAAGCGTATTTTTTTCTCTTACACAGACAAAATATGGAACTATAGATAGGACAATAATGGTCTATTTGAAAGGTGACACACATAAATCAAAAACTACATCGTGTCGGAGAATATAGTTTGGCATATGGGACTATTTACAATGAACTTTTGGGTTATGGTGATTAGTTCATGAACCCAACCTTGCCGAATTTAGCTTTTCTCTAACCGCCGCCAAATTTTAAGAAATTAAACAAAAAAATATCAAACCACAACCGCACAACGTATTAATTAATAGCACAAAAAAAAAATTGAAACTTCCACTTATGTGTTTATGACTGTGTTAAATTAACCAAGATACAATGAATATATACTTAATTTAATAAATTAAAAATAATAATAAATACAAAAAGTGATTGTCCTCGTCGGAACAAGAAATCTAAAGGGGTTCTAGTTTCGTGGCCTTTGTGGATTCTCAAGTAACGAAAGTCAAGAATGTTGACCCATGTGGTCGTCTTTTAGTTAGGAAATTATATTCAAACATCAATTAGACGTAATTTAATTATAAGAGTTAAAAAAGCAATATAACAAACTGTCGTGGATATTAATTCTATATATAATATGGGTGAAGCCGTACGTATAATACGATGCATTTGCAATGAAAAATAATTAACAGAGAAAATTAAGTTATACACGTACGGTTGGTATGCGATTTTTACTACATGACAAAACTAAAGAGTCTATAGCTACTAGTTTCGATTGAATACCACAAAATGTTAGATAGATTTGGCCCATTTGGGCACTCGTTTTTGTTTCTGCGGGCGATCACCATTCTAGTATATACAAAGAAAATAATTAACAGAGAAAATTAAGTGATACACGTACGGTTAATATGCGATTTTTATTACATGACAAGACTAAAGAGTCTATAGCTACTAGTTTCGATTGAATACCACAAAATGTTAGATAGATTTGGCTCATTTGGGTGCACTCGTTTTTGTTCCCGTGGGCGAACCTTTTCTAGTATATATTTGCTCCATTTCTTTTTGCTTTCCGGAATTTTGTTAGGTCTGTTTTAGGTATAATTTAAAAGCTGTTTAAAGATTCCCCAAAACAAGAATTTCCATTTCCTATAGTTTGGTAAACCAATGGATCTGTGTGCTATGGTTATAGCTGGTAAAATAATGTGATCATTAGATCCCATAACACAATATTTATAACTTAATTCGTCATAGCCATATCCTTGTATTACTCGAACTATATAAATCAACACATATATAAATCCATACTATATACTTTCATACTTTTTTGGGGGTCAAACTATCTACTTTTCATACTACTGTATGACCCATAAGAATTGTTGTAAACAATATTATACTTAATGGACACTAAGAATTTGATATAGTATCCCTCTAAAAATATTAATAGATATATATATATATATATATATATATATATATATATATATATATATATTATATTCTGATTTCATTTTCTCTTATGAACTTCAATCTCTTAAATCTTCCATCGATTTTTTTTTTTAAACGGAGAACAAAGAAAAGTTCATAGATCTATGAATTTGTTTTGTGTGTGCAACATAGATCTATGAATTATGTCCTCAATTTTATTGATTCTGAGATAGAACGAACAATATATTATTGTACATGCATATATATGAGGACAGGTGTATGTATATATTTACATTTTGAAGTGGGCACCGAGCTAAATCTAGAAAGTCTTTGAATATGCTGATATGGATTTCGGTGAAGTTTAACCTTTTCTTGATTCCTAATCTTACGAATATATAGGAACCGAATATATCATTTTCCGAGATCATGCAGAGATATGGTTTTTGATCAAATTCCTTAATTTATTAATAATAGTTGATGTGTATTCTAGGAATTTCGAATAATCTTGGAAGCTCGAGGTTAGTGATTCCATAATATAAAACATTTCACGCCATTTCCAGTCATTAGATTCATTATTAATCTTACTACAATTTTCTACCTTAAGAATTCATTTTTTTTATCAACAACTTCATTAATAAAGTTCGAGGTTACATAAGCGAGATAGATGCAGAAAGATCCCGAAGAGATCGTTTTGCCAGCGCATCAGCCGAATAATTAGCTAGACTCGGAATAGAAACAATGGAAATAGTAAGAAATTGAGATAAAAGGGAATAGATGTCGGAGAGGAGTCCGTGGAAATCTTGAGCATCATACTTTAAACAGATCTTGGTGTATTCCTTCTCTAAGGCATGAGTCAACGCGGCCCGGATAGCAACGCCTCTGCTGTTAGAGGTGATAACACAAAAGTTTTAGCAGCGTAGTTTCGACATAGTTCTGAACCTTCATTATCATAAAAAATCCAGCCAAAACTCGCAATTTTCGTGTTCTCTGTCCATATTGCGTCTGAATGACAACATATCAAATCATGTTATTGGGGTTAGGTAGAGATTAATGGGCCATGGACCTTAATCTCTAGGGAGTGTTTGAAGATTGTCCCACATCAGAAGTGAGAAGGGACATTGAGTAATATATAAGAGACTTGGGTCAATCCACTCATTGCCAATTGGTTTTGAGTTGGAAGCCCAGGAAACTTAACATGATATCAGAGCCCCCGAACACACACTGCCCGTAATCCGGCCCAAAAGAAGGCCCGACCGTCCCAACCCGATGATTAATGGTCTGTCGAGATTAATGGCTAAAAGAACCATTATCTCGAGGGGAAGTATTGAGATTATAGGTAGAGATTAATGGGCCTAATCTCTAGGGAGTGTGAAGATTGTCAGAAGTGGGAAGAGACATTGAGTAATATATAAGGGATTTGGGCCAATCCACTCATTGCCAATTGATTTTGAATTGAAAACCCATAAAACTTAACACAGATAGTGATATTGTGAGATTTATAGCTTTTGAATGGAGCGATTTAGACTGGATTGCAAACTGTGAAAGTTGCCATTTTCTAGCTTAGGAAATAACCTTGATATATTCGATTAATAATATTCAATATTATATTCAATTAATATTCAAAACACAAAAATACTTGATATATTCAATTAATAATAAAAAATAACATTTTAAGACGACCATTCCAATTTCGAGAAGAAAAAAACGCGACCATTGCAACAAATTCTTTACCACATAAGCATGACCTTTTATATTTTTCCTCCTTTTTTGTTATTGTTGTTGGTGTCTATACTCTTAGGGTCCAAATGGTCAGCATTAGTGGAATCAGAGAAATAGAGATGATTGGAATAAATATTTGTGGGGTTGGAATGATAGAGGAATAATTTTGTTTCACTCATTCCTGTTGAAAATATTAGAGGAACAAATTTTTAAAAAATTTGTGAACAAAAACAGTTTTTCGTGTGGAATTAAGTGAAATTAGGTAGAATGATTTTTTCACTTGTTTTTATAGTAAATCATAAAATTTTAAGGAATACTTAATTCCACCAAATTTTGTTTCTCTAATTATACATCCATTTGCGGCAGCGTACTTAATCGCTTTTGTAAGCCATTAAAAGCTCATATCTCATGCGATCTAATACTACAGACCAACTATAAAAGTTTAGACGTTTTCTAATCTAAAATCCAGATATTAAAATCCAAAAATAGGAAGCGAATTTCCCTCCGCCTCCGGTCTGATATGCCTTTCGTCTGAGCAGCACGACGCTTCACCTTCTCGGGCTTCTCTGAAGAACCGTTCTTTTTCTCCGCCGGTGGAGTTTCTACACCGACGAGATCTCTCCGACCTCCTTCATACTCTCCGGAGCTTCATGGAGCCTAAGGTCGAGTCTCTGTTCACGCCTTTTCCTTCATCTCCTGTTCTGCAGTGGTTATCAGATCTACTCTCCCACCTCTGCGTGGTGACTCTTTCGCCGCAACCGAACCCTACTCTTCCGCCGGAGCCTCCTGACCCACCGGATCCACCGGATTCACGCTCTTTACGACGGATGCATCTGTCACCTCCGCTCGCGTTTTCACTGTCTGCCATGCCTTCCGGCGAGAAGTTCTCTCGTTCTGCTATCACCGTCAGCCGAAAGCTAAGTTCTGCTCCGCTTATCCGGCGAGTTTCTTCGACAATTTCCGCTGCTCCTCCGCCCTATCGGCAACCTCATCCCGGCGCTTTGGTCACAGATTAGTCACTTATGTCCACTTCAAACCCTCAGAGTTTTCTCTCCAGTGTTTTGTACGCCGGTCCGTCACAAGCCATCGCCGCTGCCGTCACATCTCCGGCTTTTTCCAAATTCGGATTCTCTCCGGTCATTCCACTCCTGCTTCGCGGCAAATCGTTGGATCGAGGGGATATGATATTGGGCCTCGTCCCTTTGGCTAACCCAAAAAGATCAATTTTAGAGTCTGCCATCAACCGTTCAATTTTGAATAATTTAGACCAAGAGGGTCCTCTCTTCTCAATTTCCCGTTTTTTTGGAGAAAAATTGCAGCAACTTCCTCCTTTATGGAGAGATCACTACCAGTTTCCTCCTCTTATGAGGAAAGATCATTTCTATGAGAGCGGTTTCCACGGGGCCAGAAGATGTAACGGATCTCGTTTCGACGAGTTTTTGAGGTGTGGATTGTCATTTAAAGTCACAATCAAAAGTAACTATCTTTCAACTTTCCGGCTTTGTCGTAAATGTTCTGTCGACGCATCCGATCGTGTTGGATTCGCAGGCGTTTCTATCGACGCATTCGAGTTTTGGCTCAAATTCGCTGTTAATTTTCTATAAAAATTTATATGTTTTATTTTCTTTGGTTTTTATGGTTTGTAATAGTTATAGAGGATGGATAATTTCCTCTATTTGATGTAATTTGAAAGTTTAAAGTTAATGAAATCAAGGGTTTGAACCAAAAAAAAGGAAGCTAATTAATGGTCTTTTTTTTTTTGGAGTTCCACCGGCTAACCTATTGTGGCCAAACGAAGAAATTAGTTTAGTAATTCACGTCCGTTTTAATAGTTTAATTGCAATTAAAATTCGGCACAATCTTTCTAGTATTTCTATAAGTGTTTACGATATTTTATCAATAAAAAATATTGTCTTAAATTTTCACACGTTTAAGAAACTCAAAATAAATGAAACCATATCTATTTTTTTTTTTTAATATTTCATTCACATTTCTAAAATAACAACAACAACAAATTACTCAAGTAATATCTAAAAAAATATGCTTTTAAAAAATCTTTTTTTAATCAAAAAATTAGAAATTTCAAGGATCCAAGGGAAAGAAAATTGGAGTTTTTGCACATGATGTCACTTATTTCAATTTTTATTAGCAACTTAGCATTTTTTAAAACTTTAGTAAAATATATCATTTATCTTACTGTTCAATCCAAATTTGCTCACATGCAGTATAGCGTATACAGTACACGATGTAGATGTACGGTACATGATACAATAATAACAAAGGTAAAATTGTCTTTTCACTCAAAAATGAATTATTTTTAATACTTTGAAAAAGTGATAACTTACTAATGAAAGTATGAAAGTTGAAATAAATAATATTTTGAACAAATATCTCAAAATGTTTTTAAAGAGAATTAAAATGCTGAAAAAATAAAGAAAGAGAGAGGGGCATAATGTGGCCAAAAAGGTACCGAGGGAGCCACCAATGATAGATGGAGTTTTTTCCAATTTCTCTTCTCTCTTCCTTCTTCTCGCACCTCTCTCCCTCTATAAATTCCTCTTCTCCTCCTTCCCCATTTCCTCCTCCTCCTCCTCACTCTCTCACTCTCTCTCTCTCTCTCTACATCTCTCTATCTCTCTCTGTTCTTATTGTGAGAAAAAAATGACGAACCAGAATTTCTTCGTCTCCGACAGAAAACCCATGTTGGGTTTGAAAACCATAACAGTCTCTGTCTCTAACTCGGCTTTGTTCTCTTCACCTCCCACTTACTTTACCTTCCCTCGTCGAAAGTTCTTGAAACTTCTCGAAGCAGCCGACAAAAACAGCAAGAACAATCTTGGTGCTGGAAAGATTGCATCTTGGGTCGATTCCATGCGTGATTCTTCCCCTACACGTCTCAGATCCTCTTCTCATGATGAGTCTGTCTCAAATAACGACGATCAAACCTCTTGGATCGTACGTTAATTATTTGTATCTTATATCACCTGCAATTACCCATTTACGGATTTTGGAATCTGATCATGATCTTGTGTTTTTAGGTTCGATTTCCGTCGGCTTTAAATAGGTTTGATGAGATTGTGATGAATGCTTCAAAAGGGAAACAGATTGTTATGTTTCTTGATTACGATGGGACTCTTTCTCCCATAGTTGAAGATCCGGACAAAGCTTACATAACCCATGAGGTTTTTATTTTATTTTGTACCATAGCTTACAAGATTTTTTGGGATTAGTTAAATATTTGTTTTTGAATTTAGTAATAATGTATATTTTTTGTTTTACAGATGCGAGAAGTTGTAAAAGACGTGGCGTTAAACTTCCCGACTGCTATAGTCACCGGAAGATCCATAGATAAGGTACATTACATTTTAGTTTTTACCAAATATTTACTATTGATTTTTTTAAAAATAAACCATTACTTTATATTGATGCTAATTATGTGATAAAAATATGATTTGTTTTTTTTTAAAGTTAAGAGTTCTAAAAATATGATTTGTTGTTTTCAGGTTCGTAGTTTTGTCAAACTCAACGAGATTTACTACGCTGGAAGCCACGGCATGGACATTGAAGGTCCGACAAACGAAAGTAATTACGACGAGGTGAGGAAACAATGCAGAAATATCGATTAACAAAAATTGTTTTTTTTTTAAAATCTGATTTCTAATAGATTTTTTTTTTTTGGGTGTGTAACAATGATCACAGAGTAATCAAGGAGTGTTGTTTCAAGCTGCTAGTGAATTTGTACCGATGATCAAGAAGGTGCATTTTGAGTTTTTATTTATTTTATTTTCTTACATAATTAATCGAATTACAGCGAGTTAAAATAGTAAATATATGTAACTTTTGTATATATAGATATATTTTTTTTTCAGCAATTTAACTTTGTATATATATATATTTTCAGGTGGTTAAGATTTTAGAGGAAAAGACAAAATGGATCCCTGGGGCTATGGTGGAGAACAACAAGTTTTGTCTGTCCGTACATTTTCGACGTGTTGATGAGAAAGTATGAACAAAAATGATGATGAAAATAAAACTTTCTCTTCTTTGAAAAATAAAATGGTCCCAAGAACTTTTTGTTTTTAACCCAAAGTACTTATAAAACAGACTTATTTTTTGAAAGGAATTGTTTTCTGGTAATTTAAGTTGATATTCGGTATTTCGAATCGCCAGTATTATTATATAACGATGATTATTGTTATTTAAATAGAAACTATTGTTAAATACTGATATTTTTCAGCAACAACACTTAAAGTGTCTTATAATTATTTACATTTTTGTTTCAAACAGAGATGGGCTGCATTAGCCGAACAAGTAAAATCAGTTCTAATTGACTATCCAAAGCTGAAACTAACCCAAGGTAGAAAGGTAAAATTAATCTTCCTCTCCCTCTCTTTTTCACTAGTCATTAGAAGTCTAATTGTATAGTATTAATCTTTAACATAATATTAATCTATTTATTTGTAAAACCAGGTGCTTGAAATCCGCCCCACGATCAAATGGGACAAGGGCCAAGCTCTCAATTTTTTGCTAAAGTCATTAGGTGAGAGAACCCATATATATATATATATATATATATATATATATTTATTATTTCGAAAATATTTGTTAGATCTGTTAATTCTTATATCTTTAATCTGATTAAAATAGGATTTGAAAATTCGGAAGATGTTGTACCGGTGTATATTGGAGATGACCGTACCGACGAAGATGCGTTTAAGGTATTGTGACAATTACTATTTTTGTTTTTTACAGTTTATAACAAATCTACTTTTTTTTATTATAGATCGAGTTCACGTAATATTGACGTAGTAAATTAACCATATATTTTTATAGGTTTTACGTGAAAGGGGACAAGGTTTTGGAATTCTTGTCTCAAAAGTTCCAAAGGAAACCAATGCCTCTTATTCTCTTCAAGACCCTTCACAGGTAATTAAATCTTACCCTTTTATAATCATTTTATAAATTTATTGCAAATATATGACTATTAATAATAATTTATTAAACTAGAAAACATTTTAATGTACAGGTTAATGAGTTTCTGAAGCGTTTGGTAGAGTGGAAGAGGAAGACAGTGGGAAAAAAGTGAACACATACAACATAAATAACACCTGAGTTTATTTCCAAATTTTGAGGAGTTATTTAGCAGTAGTATATGTAAACACCATTTTAAGAAAATTAAATTAGTATATGCCTAGAGGGTGTTTCAGCCTTAAGTATTTATATTTTTTCTACATCGACCCGAAACTTGTAAATTTCGTGTAACGATCTAGAAATTAACAAAATATTATTATAATATCTGCTTATTCGCATTTGATCTTCCTTTTTCACTTCTTGTTGCTCAGCAGTCAGCATATACTAATTCAACAACAAAAAATTGTCTAACTTAGACTATTTACATTACTTTTTTTTTACAACACCCTACTTTTTACCTTTTAACACTCAATATTATTTTCTCTCTTCCAATCATCTTCTCTTTCTTCCACCTAATAATTCAACATCCACTGAATTTTTACACTTTACAATGATTTTGTTTAATAAAATTCAACACATTACCCCACCATTTTTATTTATTTTCTTTTATGTTTTTATTTGTTGTGATCACATATTATTAATAAAAATTATCGATTGAAATTAAATTAAAATAATTAAGACTTTAATAATTTTGTATAATAATTTTTTTTTCTTTTTTTTTTCTTTTATATATTAATTAAAAATTACAATTAATAAGATGAGAAATAGAGATACTCATTATAAAAACAAATACAGTGACGAAAAACTTAAAATGCAATACAATAATTTGGTATATTTTGGGATTGGTTGGAAAATTGATTTTGAAATTGATAATTATTATGATTTGAGTACTTAAAAGGGTAATTAGAAGAATTTTTGGTGTTAAAAGTGTATAAAGGAAGATCACATAGTGGTGAATCAGAGAACGAAAAGAGTGATCGGAAAACCGGTGAAGGAAGGTGCCTATTGGGTCCTTAAGGAATGGTGGATCCGCAATGGGCTTTGCAAGGTAGGCTTTTTGCGGTGAAAGAGAAAAAAAAAGAGTTTGGGTGATGGATCTCAACGGTTTAGGAGCAACCGTGAAGCTGGCAAGAAAGTGTTCGGAAGTGAGACGTAGAATCTCGGAAAGAAGGAAAACTAAATGTTTTGAAGTAATAAGAACACGAATCTCACAATAGCCTATATGGAAATATGAGAACAGTGTGAACCTCCTTCTCATTGGAGAAGGGGTGATATTTATACAGTCTTATCTGATCCGGGTTAGTATGCCGTGTTGGATCCTGGACTGTTGGATTGTTGGGTCGGATATCGAATCCGTTGAATGAGTCTTGTACCCAGAATGCGTATGACTTCTCACCTACTTTATTTGCCAGTTTGCGCCTGCAACTCGACCAAGCCTTGCTGCGTCGTTATCTCTCTCAGTGTACGACCTTGGAAGCAGCGGATTAGGCGCGGCCCATACTGTTGCTCTTCCCTATGCTCAGAGTGTTGTCACTTTCACCTATCAAATGTGAATAAAATGCATTAATTGCATGATCCATAGGTTGCCATAAGCATGAGTGTAAGTTTGAACATATTTTTATTGTCAATTAGAGGGAAAATACAAGTATTGAAACAACTATTACCGCCTAAATGATTTGCGTACATGGCTTGAATCCCTTGATACCAGGGATCGGGCTGTCGAGGTTGTCCGGTCCGGCGTGTTCCTTGCTCATAGTACATGTGTGGATTACCTTTTCCCGGCCTCGATCTTTCCATATTACTGATCTTTGGACGAGATAAGGAAAGAGTAACCGTTCACTCTTCCTGACCACTCAGTCCCCGGTCTTTTTGTGCATGACAGCGTGGTCTGCACTGTCAGATACGGGGAGTCTGGAGGTAGGTGGTCTTAGTCAGGTCTCTTGATTCCGCAGATTCCAAGGTCCGGTGCAAAAAGTCTGGAGTGCTTGGGCCTACCCAAACAAAACCCAATTTGACCTAGAGGACTGCCTACAAAAAAAGCATAAACAACATGTTACAACACATAATTCGTCAATATAGGAAAGATTGTATTTATCTCAAACATAAACTAATTCATAGTGGTTTAGTGAATGATTAAATGATATATTCCGAAGTGGAAAGAGTTAGGTTTAAGTCATCCATTGAAATTTCAACTAGCCATTATACACTTCTTAAATGGCAAGAATATTCGATTTTCGTAGATTTCAAAAATTAGTTTGGATTTTGGTTCAAGATTACTGGTTAACACCAAAAAAAATTCAAATAATTAAGGTTATATTCATTTTTTTCCTAGTTGATTAAAATAATAACGCTTGTGACACGAATAAAATCACAAAGAAAGAATATGCTTCAATTAGTTTATTATCATTATTACACAATATCCAAACCAAAAAAATAATGATAAGAAAATAATTTTTACTAGTAGTAAATAATTTTTACATGTATCTTAGTACATGTTAATTACTAGTAGTAAATATTTTTTTTCAAAAAAATAGTAGTAAATAAATGGTCATATAAATCAGTATATTTTTTCAGCAAAATCATCCATAAAATTAATGAGCCAAATGTTATTGGCTTATTTTTGTGTGAGAATTTATTAGATTTTTTGGAGAAATCAAAATTTTTTTGTTACAATATCGGAATCCACCTCTCTTATATATCAAAAGATTTCAAAGTTCTCGGCTTGAAATGGAAGATGGGACGTTGGTGAAGATGGAAATGGGATTGTTCTTGAATGAATCACACAAATCAACACATAAAAGAACAACTTGAATCTCATAAGTTATTATTCCATATGAACAAGAGAGTAAAGGAATCACACACAATACTCTAATGATCAAAACAC
Source organism: Eutrema japonicum (assembly GCA_030161315.1). Lineage (NCBI taxonomy): Eukaryota > Viridiplantae > Streptophyta > Magnoliopsida > Brassicales > Brassicaceae > Eutrema > Eutrema japonicum. Next base: position 11,027,660 of record BSQW01000013.1, read on the forward strand.
AAAAAAACACTCGCTTTTGTAAAAGAAAAACAAATGTTTTAATTGCTTTACAATGAAAACGAAGGTGAGCTTATATAGAGGCTCTAGTACAACGGTAATAAGCTAAAATAAGTAAACAAATCGTAATAATGAATGAGAATAGAGCCATTGGAATTAAATAGACAAATCGGGCCAAATAAGGCAACTCTTGGTGCCTTGAGTCTTAAGAGCTTGGGCAAGTAATTGTGATGTCTTGGGATGTCCAGGTACATTGGGAGTGTCTCCAAAATGCATCAGCAATGAAAAGAATATAGTCGTTGTGATTTAAAGCTCCTTAGATCCAAATATGGCAAGTGCGGTCTAGAGTGGATCCACATGATCAAGTGAGGTAAAGTGCAGCAAGACTCATGTGGAGGAACTCATGGATGTTTGAAAATGTCTCATGGTTTCCAAATAAAGTGTTGAGATTCGCACAAATATAATCAAAGGAGACTTTCCTTATTTGGTCGAGGAATGGACCGTTTAAGGTCGTTGCGATCATTCGGGTCAATCCATGTCGAATCTTCATGGGAAATGATGGTCCAATGGGTCTTCAAGTGGATCATCTTCTCTCATGGGCTGGGTCGAGTGTTGGTGAGGTCAAATACATTATTTTGGGCCGATTTTCCTTATCGGGCGGGTAGGCGAGCAGTGCGGTTAAGATCTTAGCCGAAAGGCTGATCTTTGCGTAATTCTGGTTTTAGTTTGAACCGGTGACTGGGGGACTCGACCAAAGTCTTCTCCTGGGTCAGTTGGTCGATGAATATGTGATCCCTTGTTGGTTTTATGACATGGTTTCACCGGTACAACTTCAACAAGGCATCGCTCGGCTTCGGATGGGCCGGATGAAATATCTTCAAGACTTGAGTTCTCCTCGGACTGGCTGGTTGGGTCGATGTCCACATCAAATCTTTATAAAAGTAATTAAGCAAAGTAGGGATGGTTTAAAATCACATAAATCCATAAGCATATAAGTATTGTTACAAAAAAAGTTTATGTATAAGAATGATCGAAAAAGTATTAAATATAAATAGGAAAAATTGTTTTAAAAGCATCAACTTTTAAATTTTGGCCATTAAAAGTACGAACTATTGCGTGAATAGTTTAAATCATCATATTTGGTTGACTTCAAATTTAAATCATGAACTTTCGTTGACTCGGCCAAAAAAAAATATGACGTTAAATCCGTAAACGGAATGAGTAAACATAGTTAGAAAATGGGAAAATTGTCTTAAAAAGCATCAACTTTCAAATTTTGGCCATTAAAATCACGAACTATTGCGTGGATAGTTAAAATCATCATATTTGGTTGACTTCAAATTTAAATCATGAACTTTAGTTGACTCGGTCAAAAAAGACATGACGTTAAATCCGTAAACGGAATGAGTAAACAGAGTTAGAAAACCATGAACTTTAATAATTTTAATTATTATTAGTTTATTTATTTTAATTAATAAATACAAAAATACACAAAAAAACTCTTTCTTCTCCTCTTCTCTGACGGATACTTCTATGACCAAACAAACCCATCGATGCTCTCGTCGTTACATGTGCCCTAAATCCCCAATTTGATTTCGAAATCTCTGAAAATCTAGTTTTTTATGGAAATCGAGAGTATTCATCGTATCTTCGTTTTTTTGTGTGTATTTTTGTATGTATTAATTAAAATAAATAAACTAAACAATAATTAAAATTATTAAAATTATTAAAAGCACGAACTATTTGGTTTTAAGGAGCAAAACGACGTCGTATCAATTAACTATGGGTTTCAACGGTTTTTGAACCCCGTTTTCTCATTCCGTTTATGGATTTTACATCATGTCTTTTTTTGACCGAATCAACAAAAGTTTATGATTTAAATTTGAAATCAACCAAATATGACTATCCACCCAATAGTTCGTGCTTTTAATGACCAAAATTTGAAAGTTGATGCATTTTTTAGACAATTTTCCCGTTTTAAGAAGAATGAGCAAAACGATGTCGTATCAATTAACGGTGGTTTTAAACGGTTTTCTAATTTCTTTTACGGATTTAACGTCATGTCTTTTTTTGGCCGAATCAACGAAAGTTCATGATTTAAATTTGAAGTCAGCCAAATATGATAATTTAAACTATCCACCCAATAGTTTGTACTTTTAATGACCAAAATTTGAAAGTTGATGCATTTTTTGGATAATTTTTCAAATATAAATAGCTTTTAACAAAGAAAAGTATTAAAGAGTTCAAGTACTGTTTTGCAGTGAAGGAAAAGCTCTTCTTGTCAGAAGGATACACTACCGCAAACCCAACAACTTCAAATCACAAATATTATCTTGGAACTCTGTTTTTCTTTTCTCACCACCACTGAGGGGAATTACGTGCCATTATTTTTTTAGATTGTTTTTAAAACAAAACACTTATCATGTAAGCTTTTATATATATATATATATTTTTTTTTTTATGAGAGCTTTACAAAATTTGACACTTTCTTAATTACTTTTAAAAAACATTGGCAAACATTACACTTAATTTGATGTACATGTGTGATGTACAGTACGACATATTTTTTTTTGTAGAGTACGTGACAAAATCATCATTTTACACTAAAACAAATAAAAAAATGAAAGTGACAAAAGTATAAGAAAACTCAGATTAAGTATCATCTCATACAAATAAGTCTATTTTTATATATACCCAAAAATTTATATTGGATCTGTTATACTTTGATGATCATAAGTTTTTGAAAATAATTCAGCAAAAACATATTTTATTGAAAAGTAAGTTTTAGTATAAGTGCAGGTTAAACCATATAATTTTGTATCTTATTTTAAAATAATTGATGTTTTATGTAAGAAAAAAAATTTGTCTAAAATTATATGATATTTTCAACTATAAATTTTTTATTTTATTTTAATTTTATGACTATATAAATTATACAGTTTGTTTTATCATTAGTTTAATTATGTTTAGGTAGATTATAAATATATATATATTTTTTAAATAAATGTTTTTAAATTTGTATACAAAAACCTTAAACATACATTATTTTGAAACGGAGAAATTTATTTTAAAAAAAACTTATATCAACCGATCAGTAGAAAAAAAACAGCTGACCGTGAGTACATAAAAAAAAACATGACTATTTTATTTGATAAACAATAGCAGTGCCGTCCCATATATGTATGTGGCTTAAAGCATACAAACAAATATGGTCTTAATAGAAATTGCTTTTAGAAACAAAATAAAATAAAATAAGGCATTCAAAAGTAGGGATGTCAATCGGGCTAGCCCAGCCCGGCCCGGCCCGAAACCTGTAAAGTTCGCCTAAATTTGAGTCCGGTCTAAAAAAAAATCGGGTCTATATTCCAAAGCCCGATCCGGCCTGGACAGGGCTCTAGGGCTTTTCGAGCTTTTCGGGCTTTTTCGTTCTTTTATTTACAAACACAAAAATTTACAATTCTCATATAATTAATTAAAACAAAATATTTATCAAAATAAATCTAAATTGAAATGTATTATATCAAATCTAATTAAATTTAAAAGCAAAAGTTTGACAAAAAAACAAATAAAATTCAAATAAATTATATTACCAAATAAAACATAAAATCAAAACACTTTAAATCTATGTAGTATAGTTTAGATTAGAATCTCTTTCATCGTCTTTTAAATCCTCATCACCATCAAGAGGTACAGATAAAAAAAGTAAAATAATATTAAGTTTTGACTTGTATAAATGATATAGAAATGTCATTGAAAATCTATAGATAATGATTTTAAAAATATGAAGTAAATATGGATGAATGATAATGATAATGATACATGGATCACGAAATGAATATAAAATATGTCAAATTGTTATTTTTAGAAAGATAAATGTTTAAATAAAACCTCTAACTAATTAAAATATAAAGTTCCGGGCTTTTCGGGCTAGTCCGAGCCCGACAGGGCTAAGCCCAAAAACACACTAGTCCGAAAAGCCAGATTTTTTTGGGTTTATATTTCTAGGTCCGAACCCACTGTTTTTCAGAATCGGGCCGGGCCGACCCTCGGGTTTTGGCCCTAATTGACACCCCTATTCAAAAGTACTTGATCCAGGGATGTGAATGCCAACTTTCAATATTTTACCATCTTAGCTACACAAGGCATTCTAGAGTGTTGCCCATTTCTTCTTATTAATGTATGGCATAAAACACATGTTTCATATGCTTTAAAGAAGGGACAAATCTGACAACTAACATTTAATTTGTTTTGGTTATATAACTAATTGAAAGAAAATAAAATTTGATATGAAAAGCAGATAGAAACAATTATAAGTGTTTGAAATTGTGTATTATTATTGAATGGTAGTATACAACTTATATACAAGTCTACAACATAATCACATGGATTGAATGAATTAATATAATTGATATGATTGAGAGAGATATGTGGGAATGAGCAATCATAGGAGATACGATTATATTCATTTCCTTAACACGCCTCCTCAAGATGGAGGGGTTTCGACGACTCCAATCTTGGAACATAGATCAATGAATGAAGCCTGATGGAGTGGTTTCGTTAGAGCATCAGTCAATTGATCCTTAGTTGAAACATGGGTCACCCGAAGTATCCCCGATTGAACATGTTCCCGTATGAAGTGGTAGTCTAAAGCTACGGGAATGAAATACTGGATTTGCACATAGGTAGGTGGCACCGACATTATCGCAATAGATGGTAGGAGTAGCGGGTAGTGTAATACCAAGTTCAGAGAGGAGAGAACACACCCTTCGAACTTCAGATGCCGTATTTGCAACAGAGCGATACTCAGCTTCGGTCGAGGAACGAGCGACACCACGTTGTTTCTTTGAAGACCAAGAGATGGGAGTGTTACCAAAGTAGACAATGTAAGCATTGGTTGACAGAAAATTATCAGAGTCTCCTGCCCAATCAGCGTCAGAGTAAGCATGCAGCATGAGTGTCCGATGTTTCCGAATGAATAATCCATGTGTTGGTGTGCCAGCGAGATATCGTAAGACACGTTTGGCTGCTTGCCAATGATCTTCAGTGGGGCGGTGCATAAACTGAGACAAGCGGTTTACGGCAAAGGCTATATCCGGTCTCGTGAAGGCTAAGTATTGCAAGCTTCCAACAAGTGTTCGATACTTCGTAGCATCGGAGAGAGGCGTATCAGAATGTAGTGAAAGCTTCGGAGATGATGCCATCGGTATAGAGACATGTTTAGCATTCATCATGTTGTTCTGTGTGAGAAGATCATAAGTGTATCTCCGTTGCATCAGATGAAGTCCATTGGGCGTCCTTGTTACTTCAATATCGAGGAAGTAGCTGAGAGGTGCAGAGTCTTTGATCGAGAATCGATTCGCAAGGTTGTCTAGGATTTGTTGAAAGAGCGTAGAACAACTGCCTGTTACCAATATGTGATCGACATATACCAAAAGGTAAATAAAATGCTCTCCTTGATGTAGAATGAAATGAGAAGTATCGGCAATGGAGTTGCAAAATCCAACGGAGATGAGATAGTTCTTCAACTCAAGGTACCAGGCTCTCGGTGCTTGCTTGAGACCGTATATTGCTTTGTTTAACCCACAAAAATAATTAGGACGATCAGCATCAACAAAACCGAGTGGTTGAGTCATAAAAACTTCTTCGTCAAGAGTACCTTGAAGAAAGGCGTTATTGACGTCTAATTGAAGAAGTGGCCAATCACGATTCACTGCGACATCGAGCACTAGTCGTATCTTGGTATATTTAATGACGGGACTAAATATTTCAGAGTAATCGATACCTTGCTGTTGATGATATCCTTTGGCAACTAGCCTTGCTTTGTAGTGCTCAATGGATCCATCTGGTTTGTATTTCAGTTTGAATACCCATTTCTTGCCGACGACGTGTTGATTTGGAGATGGTGGTTCGAGATCCCATGTCCGATTTCTGATTTGAGCATTATACTCATCAGACAACGCGTAACGCCAATTTGGATCCTTCATTGCTTGAATCACAGTGGTTGGTTGGGTTTAACAATTTTGGACACAAGTCACGTTAATGAACTTGCTGTTGGGTTTAACAATTTTGTTTTTGTCTCTGGTGGTCATGGGATGGTGATTTTCAGCGACGATAGGAAGAGGAAGGGTATTTGTCGTGACAGAGATTTGCGTGTGGGAAGGAGAGGGTGAGTGTGTGCCTTGTTGGGCTTGAGTTGGGGAATTTTGTATTTGGGCTTGGTTATATTTTGTGTTGGTCTTTTGGATTGTGGATTAGAGATGGGTGGTTCAGATTGGTTAGGGTAGGGATTTTCATCGTCGAAGATAACTTCGACAGTGATCAACTGAGGCGCCGATTGTGTCGCTGGAGTCGTGGTCACCGGAGCTTGTCGCGGCGGAGCTTGTGGAGCTATCGGAGGCTGAGCTGATGAAAGCGACACTGGAGTTGATTGCATAGACAAAGGCGAATCGTGAGGGAGTGGAGCAGACGACGGTGCGAGAGGAGCGGAGGTGAAGTGTGCCGGCGGTGTTGGAGCTTGCAGCGGAGGAACAAAAAATAGAGCTTTTAACGGTGGATGAAGGATGGCAGACCGATGAGCGGTGGTTGGTGATGCGGTGGATGATGAAGGAGCCTCGATATGAGGTGCGTGAACGGCTGATGACGAAGAAGCCTCGATGTGAGGTGTATGAACGGCTGATGACGAAAGAGCCTCGATGTGAGGTGTATGAGTGGCTGATGACAAAGGAGCCTCGATGTGAGGTGCATGAACAGTTGATGATGAAGGAGCCTCAAGATGAGGTGTGTGAGCAGTTGAGAGGTGGTAAGGATCTCGACACATGTGTAGACGATCAGCTGTATGAACGAGTGACACGGAGGGTATCCAATCGTTTGAAGTAGTAGATGAAGAGTGGGGCTGATATGTATGAGTGGAAGCAAATGGGAAGATGTTCTCATTGAACTGAACATGGCGTGATGTATAGATGCAAGAGGATTCTGGATCAAGACAGAGATATGCGCTTTGTGTGAGCGAATATCCAAAGAAGACACATCGGGAGGAACGACTATCAAGCTTGTTGGCGGTGTATGGACGTAACCATGGGAAACACTGACATCCAAAATCTCGCAGCTTGTTGTAGTTGGGATGATTTCCAAATATCATGTGGAACTGAGAATCCATGGAGAGCACATGAGTGGACATACGGTTTATTAAATAAACCGCAGTTGCGAAAGCATAGGTCCAGTAGCGTCGCGGCATTGATGCTTGAGAGAGTAACGCCAAGCCCGTCTCTACAATATGGCGATGTTTTCTTTCGGAGACTCCATTGTGTTCCGGAGTATGTGGTGGTGATGTGAGGTGAGAAATGCTACATGCTGACATGTACATCTTTAGCCCAATGAATTCACCTCCGTTTTCTGAATATAGTGTACCAATTTTTGCTTGAAATTTGTTCTCGACCAGAGATTTGAATATTGGAAAATTTTCTCGAACTAGAGATTTCTGATTAAGAGGATATAGCCATGTGTATCGGGAGTAATGATCAACTAACACAAGATAATACTTGTAATTGTCGACAGAGTGAAGTAGGGAAGTCCAAACATCGGTGAAGATATATTCAAGTGGGCGGATAGAAGTGAGAGAAGTTTGTGAAAAGGGAATTTTGTGACTTTTATTAAGATTGCAATCAAGACAGGGCAACATTTCTGATGAAGAATTAGAGAGCGGAAGCAAAAATTCTGAAATAACAGATTTTAAAATATGAGATGCAGGGTGGCCAAGCGAGAATGCCAAGAGGAGAAAGTGTTTTTGGTAGATGGAGAGGCAAAGAACGAGGTGATGGTAGATGGTGTGATTGGCCACTCATACAGCTGATCTTTAGTCTTTCCTTGGAGTAATGGGACATCAGTGCGAAGATCCTTCACCTGAAAATGAGCAGAGAAGAATTCGACTGACACTTGGTTAGTGTTGCATAATCGATATACAGAAATGAGATTGCGCTGTATATTAGGTACATAAAGCAATTGTTGTAGACCAAGATGTTTAATAGAAGAGGAAAGAGAAGTAGAACCGATGTGGGAGATGGGAAGACCAGAATTATCACCAAGGATGACTTCATCTCCACCATTGTAAGACTAGTGGAGTGAAAGATTATGGAGGTCTGTTGTGATGTGGTGGATTGCACCAGAATCAATGACCCAAGGAGTCGCATTTTAAGAGGCGGTAGCAACATTTTCTCTCGGCTGCCACGGTGAGGGGCTGTTGGAGCCTGCATGAATTTGAGAGTTTGGTGGAACATTGGACAGTTGTGGACACCTTCTTGCACTATGGCCTTGAACGCCACAGAATTGACACTTTCCAAGGTAAGGTTTGTATTGACGTTGCTCCTGTTTTTGATTGTTGTGAGACTGCCATGGATGGTTACTCTTGTTGTGGAACCGCTGGTTTGGGCGATTGTTGCTGTGATTGTTGACGAAATTGGCAGATGTAGGAAGAGACAGAAGAAGAGCAGAATGGAGGATTTTGGCTTTTTGGTTAAGGAGTTTCTCATACAGTTCAGTGACAGAGGGAGGAACGTCACGTCCTTTGATTTGATATACCACAGACTTGTAGTCTTCAGGTAATCCTTTAAGAACATAGTAAATTTGGTCTTCATGCCCTATGGCTTTGTCAAGAAGGGCCAACTGATCAAAACGGGCAGTGAGGCCATGAAAGTATTCATGGATTGTCTTGGTGCCTTTTGTCCAGTCACTACAAGAAAAAGGCTTTTCTTAGCGGCTGAATAACGCTATCTAACGATACCATAGCGTTTTAACAAGCGTTGTATCATCGTCCGTCATAATAGGTCAGGTACTTTAGATAACGGTTTTTTGCCGTGCTATCGTATTGTCATATACTATATCGCATTTTATTATGCAATTAAATAGTATTTAATAGCGTGTTCTTTTTACTATTATTTACATTATTAACAGCGTTTGGGAATTGTTATTTTTAATATAACTATAGCAATTATGTTATTGTAATTGTTTCTTAGTATTGTTTTTATATGAATTTGTTACTATAAATATATATATATATATATATTATATGTATTATATATATATAATAACACACATATATATATATATATATACGATTATGGGTTTATAAACAATATTATAATATCAAACATAGGTTCCACTACATTAAGTGTAACAAAGAAAGAAACATTGGTTCAACATATTACAGACAAAAAAAGAAGTAGTTCAAAGTACAACATAAAACCCAAATGTTTCACAATTGTCTCAGATAAAAACAATATTTTCATTAGGCCAAGCCAATGTGGATCCTACTGAATCAGCTATGAATTCAACTTCAGAGTTTGGTCTCCACACTCGTGCACCATCAACCTTGGAAACCTCTACCCAGACCTTAGAAGCATTGTTAGCTAAAGGGATGAAATGAACCTTGTCTGCTGGATCAGTTGAAAACACACGACCTACTGCAACTGTATGTCCAGATTTATCACAGTCCAAGAGGGCGCACTTCTGTTTAGCACATTTGCTACTACTACTAGTGCTGGGACTACCACTCTAAAACCAAAAATGATAAACACATTCATCACAATAACATCACGGCAATATCAACAAATCCAAGACAACAAATATCTATTCTCAGTCTCATCTAAAAATCTGACTACACTAACTATTATCCAAGTGTATTAAGAAACTAGTTTTTGAAACTTACCTGAGTGGATTTATTGGTTGTTTCATCAACTGTAGGTTGATGAGGTAGTCGTAACCTATCAATAGGCCATGCAATGGTCTCATATAGTGCATCGCCCATCTTTGACATTCCAAGCCTAGGTCTCCATAGAAAAGCAGCAGTTTTAAAAACAACATCAATCTTAACAACTGCAACATTCGGTCCCACCGGAATATCGTTGACCAATTCCGAAGGTTCAGTTGACAACAATATACCCTCATCAATCAATTCATCTTCTCATTTCCAGTAATCAAAGATCTGAACTCTTCCTCTTGATGCATCTGTAGCCTAATGAATCATGCCAAATATATACACAATCTATTAGTAATCTACTCAATGTGAATTTGAGAGGAACACAAAATCACTTTCAATTTACCTCTGAGCCGATAGTGTTAGCATGTTGTGAGTAGTTAATATCATCGTCCAATATTATCTTCTCACATGGCCATGCAATTTTAACTCCTACAGCCTGAGCAAGTGAGCCAATGGTTGTAGTAGGTCTCCAGACATATGCTTCTGGGACTGATACAGACTTCACAATTACAGAAGCCGCAATAGGACCCAGGGGAATTCGACCAATCTTATATGTTGGTTCACTAGAGCAGTATTCTCCTTCACCAACAACAACATCATCAGTCGAACTTCTTCCTAAACTCAACTTCTTCTCGATTGTCAATGCCCTCAAACCCTTCTGCATTATGCTTCTTAGATGGTTGATTGCCTTCACTCGCCATAAAAGTTGTCCTAATCAACTCATAAGCCTCATATTCAGACGTGTGAACATCAGTTTTCTTATCATCCCTTGTATCCCCATGTTTACTCCAATATTTACACCTCTTGTACTTCTGATCCATCCCTCTAATCACTAGATGCTCGAAAACTGTCTCAGTTGGTTGATGGCAGACATTGCGGCAATCAAGGCAAGGACAGAACATTTCAGCTGGATTACCCTAACGTCTTGATGAATCATACACAAACTCAGTTGCTTCTTGCTCATACTCAAGGCTATTTCTGTAAGTTAATAGAAAATTAGAAATAATTATTCAAAATCACAATTCATGAATTGAAATCAATAAAGATGTGTAAAGACAGTCAAGTTAATACCTTGGTAACCAGACCCAAGCTTTATCCATGTTACAACAGCTTCGACCAAATGTGCATACAAGTAATTACCAGAGACGGTCACTTTAAGCCACAACAACAACACATAACGAGTTCTGATAGAAGAATCAAGTTTGAGTGATTTTACCTGATAAAGTGTCTTCCCTTTCGCTTAAATCGAGCTACAAAATAAAAACAAAGCAATGGTATAATTCGATTGAACTCACAGAAACATTTAAGCAAAATCCAAAGTGAAAGAAAAAACCCAGAAAATCACAACACTAGTACCTTTAACGGAAGCAGTTAAACAAGATATGAATCGAAATCTTCCTGCAAAAGAGTAAGCACAACCGAGACGAATCAATTCAACATGCAATAACCCTAATCACTACAAGTGAAGAGATAAAAACGAGTTGTTTATCAGAAACAAAAAAAACAAAAGATAAAAAACTCGAGTTCGCCTTCGCTTAGTGATTCAGATAGCTGACAAATTACTGGGGTTAGTTTTTCAGATATTCGGAAAGGTAAAAGGGTAATATGGATTGCGGCTCAGTTGCGGTGGTTTGGGTTCGAACGAGTTAGCTTTGTCGGAGACAGTGATAAAATCGAGATTGTGAGAAATTGGAGCAAAATCTAGAAGGAGCTTAAGTATTGAAACTGGAATTTATGTGGGAGAGAGTGTGGAAAGGTGGAGATTGTGAGAATCGAGCAAATTGGAGCCAAAGAAGGAAAATTTTGTCTAAGTGTCGCGGGGTCTGAAATTTTTAGTGTTTTTCTGTTATATATTACGTTTTAGTATGAAACAATTATTAATTATATTTTCTTTTTTTTTAATTGAGAAATATAAAAAAATATCTTACAAGTGTGAATCCATATATACTAGATCAAACACTCATTAATACTTAAAATTATATTTCTATTGTTAATAGAACAAGAACAAATATCATAATCATTATACCCTAAACCTCAAACCCTATGCCCTAAACTCTTAGTAACTTATCATTAGTTTGTAAGGTTTGTATATATGTTTGTAATCATTTTTGCAATCATTTCCAATCATTGGCAATCATTTTCATTTGTTAATTGACAACATAACCTAAACCATAAATCAATATAATCTAAACCCTAAATCAACATAACCTAAACCCTAAACGTCAATACCCTAAACCCTAAATCAAATACTCAATACTTAATTCTTTTTAAGTTTTGTCTTAAAAAATTATTTTATATAAATATTATGTTATACATATGAAGTAAAAATTTATTGTATATTCTATTGTTAATTGGAAAATTACAAAAAATTATATTTCACACAGTAAACTCTATACTCCAATGCCCTAAACCTTAAGAATTATACACTAAATCAAACCTTAAGCCTTATACACTAAATCAAACTCAAGAATTTATTTGTTTTGTTTTGTATTATCAATTCTGAAATTTTTTATAATTGTTGGATTATTTTTTGTATATTATTTGATGTTTATTTTTAAGAGTTTTACAATTTAAAATTTAGAGTTTATGATCAAGAGTTAGAAATTTAGGGTTTAGGGTTTGTGTTTGGGGTTTAGGGTTTACATTTTTTGTGATTTACATTTTCCTAATAATATATACTTTTAGAGTTTAATAAATTTTTTAAAACGATAACTATCTAACAAAAATTGTGTGATACTAAACTATTGATTTGTTTGTGGTTTCTATTCAAAAATCATCTAACTATTAATCTGGTATGTCATTAGTTGTATAATCCATTGAGTTTTCAGAATTATCGACAAAACTGCAGATTGTGCTCAGTTTGTGGTTTCTCTTCCAAAATTTCATTTTCTTCTTTCTTTTGGGAAAATTCTCATAATGTATACAAAAAGTCTCATACATTTCAGTCTTGAGATTCTCTTGGTGGATCGCGATCTTCAAAATCCACATATTCATCATATCATCGGAGAGACAGTTAACATTCATAGCAGGACAACACAGAGATTGAAAATGTTCAAAAATCAAGAAGATAATTTAAAACGAATAGAAGAGTAATTTTTGATTTCCCAAAGCTTCCTCTTGTCTCAATTTCCCCTATTGATCTAAACCAAAGTTGGACACTTGTATACATAAAATGGCATCTCTGCAAAATCTTTCATAAACTTGTGAGCTCGTGTTGTCCCTCTTGATACTTCATCTTGATCATCTTCTCTAGTCTTTCTCTTCCCGCATTCCTGTAAACAACAACACATAAATATCACATCTTTGTCACAAATCTTAGTTCAGATATTATAAACTGGAGAATGGGTGAAAGATTTCATTACATCATCAACCAGAAACAAAAAGGAAAACAAATTCAGACCTCATTGTTGATAATGATGGAAGATGGAGAGAGAAAAAGGTTTCGAATAAGAGTGTTCAGAATCAACACTTTTGTTCATTGAGAACTTTAACTTACTTGGCAATCACCTATTCCTACACAGGCAAAGATGCAATCTCTCGTGAAATTCTCAGAAACTTAACACTACAAAAAAACATGTAAAATTCCAACAAATCTTTCCAACAATCGCATTCGTAAAAAGGGTAGGATGATCCAAGCCTAATCGAGCAAGTAAGTGACTTGATCAAAGCCAATGTGCGGACCTTAGCAGCAGAATTGGATACTCTGAAGCAATCATCATTTCACAAGACACAATCCATGGAAAAGAACCTACATCACAGATATTTTAATCAATGAATTGCCAAGAGGCTAAACAATAATCTGGAAATTGTGCTAGGCAATTCGTCGAACACATGGTGACTTACATCGAGTTATTTCTGCAAGGTTTTTGTCCTCTTTAGTGGCAGGCGAGATGGCATGTTTCCGGTCATGCTGAACATGTCTTCTTCGATCTCGTCTCGAGAAAGAGAGACCCAAAGTCTGTGATTCTCGTTCGTTACCTCAACGCCGCCTAATCCGAGAGATTCCGCCGGGATTTCTCTTTTGTCTGTTTGATTTGGACTTCAATCCTCCGCCTGATTTCGGATTATTCATTTCCAAAGCTCCTCCGCCGCACGCCTCCGCAGGGAACACACCATTTTCCTTAGTGATTCAGATAGCTGACAAATTACTGGGTTTAGTGGTTCATATATTCGGAAATTCAAAAGGGTAAAATGGATTGTGGCTCAGTTGCGGTGGTTTGGGTTCGAACGAGTTAGCTTTGTCGGAGACAGTGATAAAATCGAGATTGTGAGAAATTGAAGCAAAATCTAGAAGGAGCTTAGGTATTGAAACTGTAATTTTTGTGGGAGAAAGTGGGAAAAGGCGGAGATTGTGAGAATCGAGCAAATTGGAGCCAAAGAGGGAAGAGGGAAGAACAAGAAATTAGGTCTGAATTTTTTTGGGGGAAAATTTTGTCTAAGTGTCGCGGGAGTAAATACCGCCTAACACTTCCATAACGTTTCAATTATGGTTTTGCTATTAAACATAACCGGTACAATATTAAAACGAGACGCCTAATTTTGTTTTTAACATCTACGACTCTATCATAGCGTTTACAAATATACAAACGCTATGTAAAAACCAGAGGTATGTCAACCATAGCATAATCGGAAAAACGCTATACTGTCCTGCTATAAAAACCACGATTTCTTGTAGTGAGTACTTTAGTTGTAGCTTGAGTTGTTTGGAGTGACCTCTGCTTGGTTTAGCGTAGGTGTCGGCCAGAGTAGACCAGAGTTCAGCAGCGGTCGAAACACGAGAGAGTAGAGGTTGAACGGTAACGGAAATGGCACCGAGAAGAGCGATGTAGATGAGTTTGTCCTGCCTTTTCCGGATGTTGAAATCTGGATTGGCTTCAGCAGTACCATCAACGATGATGGTTTTGGATGGAACCAGCATGGTTTCATCGAGAAAGCCGGCTAGTTCATAGCCATCAAGCAAGGCGTGAACTTGCCTACTCCACATAATATAGTTTGTAGGAGTAAGGCGAGACACGTTCATCATGTTGATATTGAGAATGGTCTGTGAGTTGTTGACAAACACAGTCTCGTTGCTGGTGGCAAGGGAGTTGCTGGTGGAGGTAGCCATGAGAAAATGAAAGAAAAGAAGAGTAAGCGAAGGAAGAAAATGAAAGAAAAAAAATTGCCCTTAATGGCTCTGATATCATATAAGTGTTTAAAATTGTGTATTATTATTAAATGGTAGTGTACAACTTATATACAAATCTACAACGTAATCACAGGGCATAATTACAGGGATTAAATGAATTAATGTAATTGATATGATTGATAAAGATATATGGAAATAGATATAATTGTATTAACAACAATAAGTTTACAAAGACGAAGCATTCTCCTGTAAAGGATTATAGATTTTACGGTAAAATTTGTTGGATTATTTACTTAAACCTAAAAAAGCAGAATGCGTATTTTTTATATATTACATTTGATGGCTTAACTCCCTAAAAAAAGTTTGAATCAGTGAAAGAATAAAGGAAACCTTAGGGTGACCATATCATTAACAACTTTATCCATATATAGAAACTTCAAGTTCATTAATTGGTTTGGACTATTGGGATTCAGATGTGAGAACTGAGAAGAAAAACAAAGGAAAATTGACGAAGCTATGAATTCCCAACAAAATTAATATTAGTTTGGACGACTTTTGTCGTATCTAAATTTGTGTGGGTTTTCAACTTATACTTTCCTTTTCTCTTTCCCATAATTTCGTTTTTCATTTATGTGTATATATAAAATTTAGTATATTTTCCACTACCATCGCCATCATTCAATGTATGAATGTGTAATTTCTCATAAATATATTGTCAGACTCACCCGTGCCCCGATTACACACATGGACACATTCACTCATTTAAGTTAATTAAATAAAATATTTTCATCTTGAACAAAAAAATAAACATTTGAAGCAATGTTGTAGAAAAGAGACGTATAAATATATTAATTTAACATGTTATGATCTCTAATCTAAAGAAATCATTTTTTTATATAAGTAATCTAATCTAAAGAAATCATTTTTTGATAATATTGTCATGTTGATTAAGACTATAAATTAGTTTTCTTAGAACAAGCTATTGCAACATTTATATAGCGAGTTATAGATTGTTTCGAATTTTGACACAAAATCCCTATCAATTAAAATAAACACAACATTTCATAGGTTAAACTGAAGTCCGTTATATATATTATATAGATATTGTAAATAATATCTAAAGATGGATTCATGATAGATTTTGATAGCTAGGATGGGTCGGTAGGCTTTATCCATAACTTTTAGATGAAATCTGCATAGCATTTTACATGTTACTCGCGCGATCTTGACAACGTGATAAGAAGTAATAAATAAAGAATTCTCTTTACATTTAACCAATAGTTATTATGGCCACCAGGGATATGAAAACATTAATTACAAGTTGCATGCAGATCAAGAACATGTCAATTAATTACCAAGACAAATTTTGTTTAATAGTAACTTTTGTAATAATCTAATCGTCTCCAGATATCTGAGACAACTAAAGTCACAAGCTTCTAAGCAACACTAATAAATTTAAATATTGTGTATGTAATAACCATCATCACTTTTGGCCAAAAAAAAATAATATAACCATCATAACTATATCGATTAATCTATAATAAAGAAAATACACTATTCATAATAGATAATCAAATAATTGACATAGATGATAGATCTTGACCTTATACTGCTAAGCCATGGAAGAAATCTCAACAAGTGGGAAACAATAAGATTCAAGTGCATGCGCTTATTGAAAAATACTTCTGAGTTGATTTATCCTGTCTTTTTATTTTTTTGTTAATATGTATTCGACTTATTCTTTTTGAAAAGACAGCTTGATTTTTTCATGTTGCCATATGTTATCATACTATCAAACAAATATCAAACATATATAAAGATACCATATTCAAATTACATTCTATATTTTATGACCCATTGGCATGGTTATATAAGTTGGTGTGCTGAAACTGTGAATTTTGGTGTATAACGTTTCGATTAATATTACAAATTAATATGTCGTCTAAGATATGTTATCAATTGTGTACATACTATGATTTAACCCGTGCTAATTATAGTGCGGAGTAATTTTTTTAAAAGAAATTGTTTTGAAATTTAATAAAATTGATTTTATCTGAAATATAATAAATTATAGTAAAAAATATAGCAAAATTTTAAATATATATATTTTTTAATATATATGAATTGATTATTATTTTAAAATATATAGTATTAAAAATAATTAAGAAATTAAATATTAAATAACCTCTTTAATACAAAATATATATTTTCCATATTATAATCAATAATTTTAAAATATTATTATATTATTTCCTATTTCAATTATTTTTTGTCATTTATAATGTCTTTCATGTAATAACTTACAAAACAAAATTTATTTTACAAATTATCTTCTTAAATAATATTATAGAGATGTTTTTTTTTCAGTCTTGAAGAATAAAACAAAAAAAAGGCAGAAGAAGAAGGAGGAATCTTATTAAAGTGATGTCTCTTTTATTTTCTCCTTTAAAGGAACTTTTCATTATTTAAAGAAACAGGCATTTATTGTGTGTGTATATATATATATATATAGAATAGTGAGTTATTTTTCGAATGGTAGGTGATGAAAAGGAAAGCCGCTATAAAGTAACACTACTTAGGTTGAATGAGGAGTTGGAATCCACTTTAAGTAGTTGAATTTAGGGTCAAGAGCTTGTATACCCCTATTGATTAGAAATAGGGCTGGGATATCCCTGTGGGTAAAATGACAATTTTACCATTAATGAAATATTGTAAGGGTTAAATATAATTAAATCGGTAAGAGGACAACGAAAACCACGGTAGTTCAGTGGTTTTGAGCTCCACGCGTGTCACCCGCAGGCGCGCGCGATCAGGGTTCGAATCCCCTCTGCATGGTATAACCAGGTAATACTAGGGTATAACCAGGAAATACTGGTAATACTGGTAATACCAGGTAATACTGGTAATACTAGAGTATAACCAGGTAATACTGGTAATACCAGTAATACCAGTAATACTGGTAATACCGGTAATACTAGAGTATAACCAGTAATACTGGTAATACCAATAATACTGGTAATACCAGTAATACTGGTAATACTGGTACAACTAGGGGATACTGGTAATACCGGTAATACCAGCAATACCAGTACAACAGGTAATACTGGTACAACTAGGGTGATATTAGGGAATACTTGGTCGGTGATATTTCATTAAAAAAACAATTAAAAAGATGATAAATTATTTAAAAAAAATTCAGGGGTATTTTCGTCATTTCGTTAAAGTGAGGGGCTATAGGGATTAATCGGGGGCTATAGTGATTTGAAGTGTCCCCATAGGGGCATATCTGGTGATTACCCTTGAATTTATGTAAAATAAACATATAAAAGGGTTATATATATATGTATACTATTGTTGTTTTATAATAATCCTTTCTTGTTAATATGTTAGATATATTTGGACTTCAAGTGGGACAACCAACATGCTTCCATTCCACGAGAAGACATGACTCGATACGTGTAAAGCCGTTGAGTGTGTGTGTGTGTCTTCTTCACTTAGATTTACCATTTGAATTACTTATCGAGAAACTTAAAAGAAGAAACCCCATCATTGGTGATCCGACTTGGAAAGAATAAACTAAGTACAATTTCCTCCAATTATTGGGATCAACTCTATTTGCCACTTAATTTTATGGGAGCTTCTACTTATTCACATTTTTTTACTACGACTGTCAATTTATATTTTTATAAGTGACCAAATAAATAGGACCAGACCCAGATACATCAAATCTCCCAAAAATGTGTTTCACCTAATTGTAACTAATAAACAACATATTTTGTATGAACCAAGAAGTATATTTTGTATTAATATAAGTAATATTAGGATTTAATCCGTGCTATAATTAGTGTGGGGTAATTTTTTTTAAAATAAATTATTTTAAAATTTAAGAAAATTTGATTATATTTGAATTTTATAATATATCAAATTCATGATTATAGATAAAGTTGTCAAACGGAATAATTTATCTATTTAACCCGTTTTGTAGTGGATTAAAATATTATTCGGGCTAACCCGTAAAACCTATAATTTTGAAAACATATATTATGCACCGTTTAATGACTCTAGTTCGAAACCTAATTGGTACCATTCGAAAGTGTTGAGCCATGACTTAACTTCTTATAAAATTAGTAAAATATTTTAAAATTTTTATTTTGATATAAATTCAAATAAAATATAATAAACTATAGTGAAAAATATATCAAAATATCAAAAAAATTTTTTTGAATATATATAGATTGATTAATACTTAAAAATATATTGTAGATAACATCTTTAATGCAAAATAAATAATTTCCATATTCTTATCACTAATTATAAAATATAATTATATACATTTCTATTTTAATTATTTTTTATTATTTGTAATGATATTTTATGTAATAATTTACAAAACAAAATTTATTTTTAAAAATATTTTCTTAAATAATATTACAGAGATATTTTGTATCGCTAACTTCTTTGTTTCGGCTCAATAATCATTCGATGACGTGGTTTTTTATGAAAGTTTTCGTGAAAGATCTATTCATCCCGATATTGATGGGACGCTAGATATAGCAAATAAGATACATTGAATTAACAATAAGAATGACCCGAATGAGAACTGAAATAAGTAAAAAAAAAAATTGTGAAAGACTCGATATTCATAAATAGATGCTTTGGATGGTGACAAAAAAGGAAGAAAGAAAGAAATATATAATTAAGGAAATACATAAGAAAAGAAAAAGAGAGCAACCATGCATAGTCTGTTTTCTATGTGACAGCTATCAGTGAGTCACTAAATTATGCACATGAATAATTGGGTTCATGTGTTATATTCTTTAGATCTGTGTATGCCCAGATTAACAACTAATATGATACAGTTAAAATCTTCAAATACTAAATATATTCCTCACAATAGCTGAGACCGATCTAGAATCATATTTTATACTATATGGAAAATATTAAATATAGAACATTTTTTTTTTGGGTGCTTGCAAATGTTAATGTAAAATTTATTAGTGTTTTTTTTGTTGCTTATAGTGATTGTAGAGGTGAAAATCTCCATCTAATAAACTGTTGTATCGGTTATCAGCACCGATTAACTTAGATCTATTTTATGAGAAGGGGCTCAGAGAACTTCGTTTAAGTTAAAAGTTTTAGGTCGGCGTATATTATTATCAAGATAGGTCGGTTAAATAGAGATGGGTACAGGAATGTTCCTCTGAATAAGTGATAGATCGGTTCCTTTTCTTTGAAGGTTACAAAGTCGGTTCAGTTTTTCTCTTTCCAAAAACCACCCCCCCCCCTTTACAAATGAGGGAACTCTCCTATTTATATCAGACTTAGAACGGCGGTTTAGAGACTTTTGAAACCCTAATTCGTACGGTCGGTCAGGACAACTCGTTGGTCGGGCAGGATGGATTGATGGTGGGGCAGGACAGATCGCTTGGTTGGGTAGAGTGCACTGACCGGTCCCGGTGGCAATCCACCTAATCCTCCTTGTACGGCCGACCTGGGTGGGCTCTGTTCGTTCGGTGGGCCGGTTGCTTATTGGGCCGATTTCTTAGATGGGCCGACCTTGATTTGATCGTGGGCTTTTTAAAAAGGTGTGGGGGGGGGGGGTCACGAGGCCCACCTCCAACAATTGCCCCCCCTAGTTCGGCGAAGGATTGAGGGTATATTGAGTTCGGCAAATTTGTGTGATCGGTGAAACCGAAATCTAGGTCGGTGCTTCCTATGATAACGTTTGGTGGGTTTCTTAATGGGCCTTTGATGGTGACGCTTGGGTCCAGATACTGATGCACGGGAATTGAAAGGTCTTTTAGGCGCGCGAGAATCGAAGGGTCACATGGACACGTGGGAAGCGACGAGTCGCCTAGGAGCGCGGGAAACGAAGAGTTTTGTAGATGTAATCATTATGTCTCCTCGGCAGTCGCGCTCCTCTTCTATATAATCTCCCCCTTTCGCTCTCCTTCATTTCATTCTTCAGCAGAAAAATGTATTGTCCTCCTCTCGTCTTCTCTCTCGGTTTTATTTTCTCGTTCTCCCTTTTGTGTCGTAACTCCGTCGTATCGCCGCCGTGATTTCATTGATTCCGCGACGTGATTTCTCTGGTCGGGTGGGTGTTCGTGTGGTGTCGGTCGATTGTTCTATGTGTTCTTCACCCTTATTGTTTTTAGATTTTTGAAAGCAGATGGCTCGTATTGAATCGAGTTTGTCCTCGAAGTCGGTTGAGGAAGATGCTATCTCGGTGAGTAGTGATTCTCCTTCGGATAAGACGACGACCTCGGACAGTTCGGCGGGAGTAGTTAGCTCGCCAATCCAGGAGTTAGCCATTCGAACGCGACCAGATGGCGCTAGCTCTAGCCCGGCTCGTTTGGAAATCGTTGTTCCTCAGTTGATGGAAGAAGCGATTGCCGACGTCAAATTTGAGGTCGATTCGCTTGCAATGGCGGAGAGGTCGGGTTTAGAGATTACTGGGGTCGGTGTTAAGGTGGCTCGGAGGTCGGCTCCCAGATCCAGAGGTCAATCAGTCCCTCGTGGTCGGCTCCGTTTGGCAGACATTCCTTCGAGCTCGGATTATGTTTCTCTGAAGAGGTTATATGACGGGCGCAGCTGGTTTCTGTGCTGTAAATCACGCCGCCTGCCCCCGAGGAGCGACCATGGACTGCTCCCAAAAGATGGATTTGTTTATACGAGGCGTACTTACTCAGTGTCGGCTCTGGTTTCCTCTACCGCAGCTGCTGATTGATTACTGTGACGATAGGGAGCTTGCTATTAGTCAGATAACTCCCGCTGGGATTCGCAACATGGTCGCTGCTTTGGTGCTGAGGGCTGAGTGTGGCGTCAACGTTGATCTTCGTTTTTTCGAAGAGATGTCTCGCATTAGTGCGAACGGTAAGACCCCCAGGACGGTTTATGTAGCCGCGAAGAGCAACCATAAGGTGATCCTGGGCGAGAGTGTTAGCAAGTTCAACGACTGGGAGCATCGGTATTTTTATGTAAAAGCTAACTCGGCATCGGTCGTCGAGGTCGGGAGAAAATACATGACTCGGTGGAATAGGAACTTCGGTAGATATTAGTTTCTGTCATGCTCTCATTGTCATATTTTCCTTGGCCTAATTTTCTTCCCTTGGTTGTTTCAGTTCTGCATCCAATTTACAAGGCGCCCCCTGTAGGTTTCGAAGCAGATTTGGCGAGAATTCGGGAATTGGGTCAGAGACGGTGGCCTGAAATTCATCTTCAAAGGATTCAGTCGAGTTTAGCTCGTATTCATTCTGGTAAGCCGATCTTTGCATTATTTCCTTTTTTGGTCGGTGATTTTTGTCTGACTTAATCGTCTTTTGTTTCGCAGCTAGTTGGGGTGCGGTCGCTCGTTCTTCTCAGAAAAAAATAACATGGGTGGAGTAGACGTCAACGCTTTTCCAAGTTATGCGAGTAGGGCAAGAGTCAGGTCAGCTACCCCTCTTCCGATCGATGCGAGCACCTCTCCCGTCGTCCGATCGGGCCCTGCTGATCCCCCAAGCGCCGGGGACGATCGATCTCAAAGGGAGATCGCGGAGGTCGGTGCCTCTATTAATACTGAGAGTCGGGGCGACCCGCAAGATCCTCGGGATGAACAGGTGGACGAGCCCGTTGGAGGGGGGCCGAGGACGCAAACGTTGCGGAACCGGCTGTGAGAACCGAAGAGGTGAACGCTGCGGGTCCGACAGCGAGGACTGAAGAGGGGAGGAAGAAAAGGAAGCACTCCTCGAAAAAAATTTCCAGGCATCTATCGAGGTCGACCGAGCCACAAGGGGATCAGAGTAAATCTGCCGACCCGGGTGTTCCTTCCGTGGGGCAGCAGGTCGGTGAGGGGAGGCCCTCAAAGAAGCAGAAAGTCGGCCTTCAGGGTTTCAGCTTCAAGTATGGGAAGGACGAGCCGTTTGTCAATGACAAGGCTGCCTGCTCCGATTTGCTTCGTGCGATCGGAAGAAGTTCGAGCAGTCTTCTGGCTTTTGGTAAGCTCGAGGAGGAGGACACTTACCAGGAGTTGGCCCGTCAGCTTATGAAGGTAAGCTTGGTTATTTTGTTCCTTATGATTCTTTGCGTGATCGAGGTTTCTGACTGTGCCTTTTTTGATATCAGACGGCGGCTTGCGTGAACAGGCTCACGGCGTCATATGACCGTAAGCTAAAAAGAGCGAGGACCGAGAAGTTGGACAAAGTGCATAAGATCAAAGCTGCGGGTCGGCGACTGATGAGGGAGCTGGAGTCGGTCAAGAAGCAGCACGCGGAGGAGAAAATGAGGTCGGAGATGCTTGACAAGAGCAACCTCGAGCTCTCATCCACGGTCTCCGATCTGGGAAAAGAGAACTCCGACCTTCTGACGAATTTAGAGGAGATCTCTCGGGAGAAGGCGAGGTTGGAGAAGGAGCTGATTTCCGAGTCAGTTCGGCTGGAGAGGTCGGCAAAGGAGAAAGTCCGACAATAGAGAGAACGGGTTTGGGAGGAGGTCAACGGGGCATACATGCCTCGGCTTAAGCGCTTCAAGATGCATCTTGAAGATCAAAAGGAGGCCCGGGACGCGGTTATGATTACCAATCAGGTCACCGGGATTCTCGATTATCTCCAGTTAATGACGGACGACGGTGTTGATATTCATGACTCCTATTTTCCCAAGCTGGAGGAAGACAAGGTTGCGTGGCGCGATCGGGTTAGCAAGATAGAGATTACCGACCTCTTAGTTGGTGATTTGGACGTGCTTCCTTATCAGGCCGATCTCCCTCCGAGTACCTCGGCCGCTCCCGTTGCTGATGCCGTTGTCGAAGATGGTGATCCCAAGGATCTAGAGGATCAGTGCTCTCAAGACCACTTGCCCTCGACTCAGCAGATTCCTGAGTCGGACGAGTACGAGGATCCCGCCGATCTGGTCACCGTGGCTGATCGGGCAAATGAATTGACCGGCCGATGATTTTTCTTAGTCCTTTTTGTTCTCTCTTTTTTGTTGCTGCTTCTTTTGCCGATGTAGTCCCTTATTTTTGTAAAATAGACGTTGTCGTTTATATAAATCAAATTTGCCTTCTTCGAAATTTGCATGTTATTGATAGTAATATGAATGAAATTGCCATTTTTCGACGTTCGTTTTTATATTGTTGACGAATGCGAGGTCGGGCTCGTCTTATTTTATTTTTAGGTGCGAGACGTAAAGTTCGGCTTATCCTGTAGGGTGCGAGTCTGGGCTCGGCTTATTACGTTAGTAAGTGCGAGTCTGGGCTCGGCTTATTACGTTAGTAAGTGCGAGTCTTAGCTCGGTCCACTTGTTAACTTCTTAGATCGGGTATGAATACGCGAAGATGTGTTCGGCGTTTGTATTCGTCCGACCTAGGATATATGCAGGACTGGGCCCGGTTTAGTTTGTGGGTTATTTCACCACTGCATTCATGAGGAATGCGTTTGCTAAATCGAACACCTAGCTTGGATGCCGATGTGGGATGATGCCGAGGTGGGTGGTAGTGAGACAGTACTTAGGAAAAATAAAATTTATTTATCTAAACAGCTGCACCTCGAAATGGGTTGCCTACGTACCTTCCGAGGAAGGATCAAGACGATCGTAGTTCACATTACATAGACATAGCTCGATCAAGCCGATTGTAGGAAAAATAATTTTTTTTTTTTTTTTTGGCGCCGATCTAGTAGTAGTATTTTTTGAGGTTCATCGAATTCCAGGATCGTGGGATCGGTTCTCCTGCCATGGTCGTTAGCTCGTATACTCCTGGTTTGACATCTTTTAAAATCTGGTATGGTCTTTCCCAGTTGGCTCCAAGCTTTCCTACGTTAGGCTCGGCGGTATTTTCAAAGTACCAGGTCGCGATCCTCGAAGTATCTTCCTTTAACTTTTTTGTTGTAATACCGAGCTGCATGTTGTTGGTAGTTCTGTATGCGGAGCAGGGATCGATCGCGATCTTCTTTTATTAGGTATAGTCGATCTCTGATCGCGATCTTCTTCTTGTGTTAGCATTGTTCGTCGGAGGCTAGGTATACCGATCTCAGCTGGGGCCAGTGCTTCTATTCCGTGTGATAGCGAGAAAGGCATTTTGTTGGAAGATCGTCTTAGGGTCGTTCGGTGTGACCATAGTACTCCGTTTAACTCGTCGGTCCATAGTCTTTTCTTCTGCTCGAGTCGCTTTTTTAAACCATCGATGATGGTTTTGTTCGTTGCCTCGGCCTCGCCGTTGCCTTGCGGGTATCTGGGCGTGGATTTGCTCAGTCGTATTTTCCACTTCGCGCAAAACCCTTCAAAGATAGCAGATGTGAATTGGGATCCGTTATCGGTCACGATATCGTACGGCAATCCGTGCCGACATATGATGTTCTTCCACACGAACTCGTGCACATCGGTGGCATGAACTTTTGCGTAAGACTCGGCTTCCACCCATTTGGTAAAGTAATCGGTTATGATCAATACAAAGCGTTTTTGGCGAGATCGGGGAAGTGGGCCGATTAGATTCATCGCCCATCTCATGAAGGGGTAAGGGGCTGTGACGGTAGTTATTAGCTCGGTGGGGACATGGATCATTGGCGCGTGTCGTTGACAGGGCTCGCAACGAGTTACGAACTTTATGCAGTCGGATTCCATGGTCGGCCAGAAATGGCCGTGATTTTTGACCCGTAAAGCTAGAGATCGGCCTCCGGAGTGATTGCCACCTGCTCCTTCATGAGTCTCCTTCATGACGTATTGGCTTTCCTCGCTGCTGAGGCATCCGAGTAGGGCGCCGTAAGTGTTGACGTGGAAGAGATTGTCATCGAGTTGGGTGTAGTGGGCGCTTTTAGCTTTGGGGCGCCGAGCTGCCCATCGGTCGGGTGGGACGATTCTGTCGCTGATGTAGAGTAGAATTTCGGTTCTCCAGTCCGCCGGGTCGGTTGTGTTGCCTGTGTCGTCCTCTAGAGCGGGCTCGTCCTCTATCTCTACCTGGTCGGTTATTTCATTGTCGCTCTTCTGGATATTTTGGAAATCGTTGATAAAGCATATTCATTTAGGTAGGTCGATGCTCGGCATTTCGATGCTTTCTACTGGTATTATGCGGCGCCGATCTGGCTCTGAAGCAGATGCGAGTGCTGCCAGTGCGTCCGCCGATGCGTTATCGCTCCTCGGGATCTTGGTGAGTGTAAAAGAGTTGAAACTCTCTGCGAGTTTCTTCACGACCTGTAGGTAGACTTCCATTCTCTCGTTCTTGGTCTCGTAGTCGCCACTATATTGATTTGTCACGAGTTGCGAGTCGCAGAATGCCTCTATCGTTTTCACCCCGATTCCTCTGGCTAATCTTAGTCTGGCGATCAACGCTTCGTACTCTGCCTCATTGTTCGAGGCTTGGAAATTTAAACGGAAAGATTGCTCTAGGACTTCTTCCGTGGGAGATTGCAGCATGATTCCCAATCCTGATCCGCGCTGTGATGACGAACCGTCAACGTTAGGAGAATGTCGCTAGCCAGTTCGGGGTGAAGCTCGATGATGAAGTCGGCCATGACCTGTGACTTGGCGCTGGTCAGATTTCGGTATTCTATGTCGTACTCGCTTAGCACGACTGCCCATTTTGCCTTTTGTCCCGATTGGCTTGGGCTATGTAAGATATTTCTAAGTGGTTGGTCGGTTGGAACGACGATATAATGGGACTGAAAGTAGGGTCGTAGCTTTCTAGCTGAGATGATGAGCGCGAGTGCGAGTTTTTCTAAGGTCGGGTATCGTGTTTCCGCGTCATCCAGTGTCTTGCTGATATAGAAGATCGGCTTCTGTTCTCCTCGATCTTCCTTTACTATTACACCACTTACCGCCGAGTTGGAAATTGATATGTAGAGATACAAGGTCTCGCCCTCTTCCGGTTTTGCCAGGATCGGTGGTGTCGTAAGGTAGATTTTCAGTTGTTGGAAGGCTTCCTCGCATTTATCGTCCCATTCGAATCGTTTGTTCCCTCGTAGCATTTGGTAGAACGGTAGACATTTGCCGGTGGATTTGGAGATGAATCGATTCAGGGCAGCAATTCGGCCGTTAATCGTTGTACCTCTCGCGTGTTTCGGGGAGACGATAGATCGATTATCGCCGTTATCTGTTTGGGGTTGGCCTCGATTCCTCTTTGGGTGACGATGTATCCTAGGAATTCGCCCGAGGTTACGCCGAATGTGCATTTTGATGGGTTCAGCTTCATTCGGTACTGATTCAGAGTGTCGAAACAAGTTTGGAGATGGCCGATGTGATCGCCGGCCGATGGAAACGAGCATGTCGTCTATGTAGACCTCCATTGTTTTCCTGAGTTGTTCGGCGAACATACGATTGACCAGCCGCTGGTAGGTTGCTCCTGCGTTTTTCAGGCCGAAAGGCATGACTTTGTAACAGTTGGTGCCGCGGTCGGTTATGAATGCCGTTTTTCTCGGTCGTCGGGATGCATCATTATCTGGTTATAGCCGAAGAAAGCATCCATGAAGGATAGTAATTCATTGCCGGCGGTCGCTTCTACCAGGAGATCGATGTGTGGTAGAGGGAAGCTGTCCTTTGGACAGGCTTTGTTGAGATCGGTGAAATCAACGCAAATTCTCCACTTCCCACTCTTCTTTTTGACGACCACCGGGTTGGCCACCCATTCGGGATATTTTACTTCGGTGATGGATCCTACTGCCGATAATCGTTCGACCTCGTCGTTGACGGCCCTGGCTTTTTCTGGGCCTAGCTTTCGTCGCTTTTGTCTGATCGGTTTGAACGTTGGATCGGCGTTCAGCTCGTGGCGAGTAATTGCTGGGTCTATCCCAACCATATCGCTTACCGACCATGCGAAGGTTGATGTGTTTCGGCGTGGGAGGCGGATTAGTTCGAATTTAATGTCGTCATTGAGCTCGGCTCCAATGCCAACGCATCGCTCTGGGTCACTTTCGTCTATGTTGACTTGGAGGATGGTCTCGCGCTTCGGGTTATATTGAGGTGGAAGCTCGGCATTGATCCTATGTTAGATCATTAAGCATGCTTCAGGTCGCTTCGGGGCCGGATTTCGCAACTTGTGCTCGGTGATGAAGCATGTTTGGGACATTTCATGGTTTCCTTGGATTGTTTTGATTCCGTGCGGAGTGGGGAATTTGATGCACTGATGGTAGGTGGATGGGACGGCCTTCATTTCATGTATACACGGCGTGCCCAGTATTGCATTGTAGATTGTCGGTTTATCAACGACGACAAATTTGACAAGCTTCGTCGTTTTTCTGATACACCGGCAGTCTGATCGTCTCGATCGTCATGGTCGTATCTCCACTGAATCCTGTGAGTGGTTTGACGGATGGTTGGAGATGATGGTCGGTGAGCTCCATCTTATCAAGGGTTTCTTTGAATATTAGATATACCGAGCTGCCGGTGTCTATTAATATTCGCGAGATTTCGCAATTTCTGACTCTGAGCTCGATAACAAGGGGATCGTTGTGTGGTTGATCTATGCCTACGGCGTCGTCCTCGGTGAAGCTTATCGTTTCGTCGAGAGGCTTATTTTTGATCTGATCCTGCCATCTTTGGGCAATCATCACCTTCCTGCCATACTTTTTGATTGATCGAATCGAATCATTGCACGTCATTAGGCCGCCCATGATCATGTTGACTCGTCTTCGGATTGTTGGAGGTTCTCCCTGCTTGTCATGGAAGTCGTGGTCTCGTTTCGGCTGCTCATCATCCGTCCTTTGCATGATAGATTGAGGGGGAAGGTTTTCGTTCAGATTTGGCCTGGGTCGGTTATTATCAGATCGGTGGGCATCGTTTGATCGCTGTTGGTCGATTCGTGTCGAGGTCTGACTCTGATTGCCGATCTCTCCTCTTCGGAATTTTTCGAGGAGATACTCTTGCAGTTGACGACATTGAAAGGTGGGGATGTACGTATCGTTTGTGGTATTCGCAGAATGTGCGTTGGCTTTCTTTGTTGTGTATCCATTTGTTCGACTGTTGTTAGGGCTGTGCTTCGCCGACGTAGTTCACATTTGCTTTTCTACCCCTATCGTTGCCGTTATTATTGGCGCGATAATTCTGATTGAGGTGTTGCCGCGGTTCACAGTATTCCTCCCTGAGTTTATCCTTTGTCGGTTGATCCGGGTTAGATCGGCATTTTCTGGCCATCGCTTCTTTCTCCTCTTCATATTCGATGTATAGTACTGCTCGGTGTAGCGCGTCTTCTAAGGTCGGCGGTTTATCGAACTTGAGGCTGTCTCGGAATTTCATATTATGTCGGAGGGCTCCCTATAAGGCCGGTATCGCCGCGTCGTCGGGCACCGAGACTCGAGATGCTACTGAATTGAATCGGTTCATGAATGCTCGGAAGGGTTCATGTTCCCCTTGAGTGATCGTATAGAGGTCGGCGCAAGAGGTCGGATGTTGGAGGAACATATGATATCGTTTGAGGAAGGCGGTGCTCATCGTACGGTAGCTGTTTATAGAATTTGCATCAAGTTTGGAGAACCACACTAGGGCGTCCCCAGCAAGGGTTTCTACGAAGAGCTGGCAAAACCCGGCGTCTCGTTCCTCGGCGGAATATCGAGCTCAGCCCATCTCAATTTGAAATGCCGCCAGATGCTGGCTGGGATCGGTGTTTCCCGAATAGATCAGAAAATTAATCTTTCCTGGATTGTGTAGCGGGAAGTCGGCTATCTGAGTAGTAAAAGGCATGTTTTGCGTTTTTTTTTAACACGCGATCGATCTCCGGAGCCGAACTGGTCGCTCGATGAACCAGAGATGTCATGGCCTGTAATTTGGCGTTCATCTCTTCCATCTCTTGGTTTCTTTCAGGGTTTCTGATCTGATGGGGGTTGGTGTTTTGAAACTCGGGATACGTGTTTGTTTTTTGGCGTATGTCGGGTTTCGAGGTAGGTTGGTTGGTGGGAAGGGCTGATCGCCGAACAGGTTACGGCGGGTGCGATGGTGTTCGGGAGTCTGGGCTTCCTGGGAGTGGAGGTCGTTGACTTGATCTTGGAATGCTGCCTGTACCGCGGTGATTTGGTCCAATCGTTCGCTCGTCCCACGGGTGAGCTCGTCTATTCTTGCGAGGAGTGTTCCGAAAAGGGCTGGTATGTCGATTGGTTCTACAGTGGGTATGCTGCCGACTAGTGGGGTTGTCCAGGTAGTTTCGAGGATCGCGGCCGTAGTCGGTATGTCGGTGCTACTTTGTAGGTTCGGAGGTGGTTCGGGTCCGATGAATCGAGGTGTTGCGGTCTTCGCGCCTACCGTAGTCGTGGATGGTTGTTCTGACATCGTTGAGTTGTTTATCCGCCGAACTGCTTTTTTGCGTCGAGAAATATCTCTGAGCCCCACGGTGGGCGCCAATTGTTGTATCCGTTATCGGCACCGGTTAACTAAGATCTATTTTATGAGAAGGGGCTCGGAGAACTTCATTTAAGTTAAAAATCTTAGGTCGGCGTATATTATTATCAAGCGAGGTCGGTTAAACAGAGATGGGTACATGAATGTTCCTCTGAATAAGTGATAGATCAGTTCCTTTTCTTTGAAGGTTACAAAGTCGGTTCAGTTTTTCTCTCTCCAAAAAATCCCCCCCTTTACAAATGAGGGAACTCTCCTATTTATATCAGACTTAGAACGGCGGTGTAGAGACCTTTGAAACCCTAATTCGTACGGTCGGTCAGGACAACTCGTTGGTCGGGCAGGATGGATTGATGGTGGGGGCAAGACAAATCACTTGGTTGGGTAGAGTGCACTAACCGGTTCCGGTGGCAATCCACCTAATCCTCTTTGTACGGCTGACTTGTGTGGGCTCTGTTCGTTCGGTGTGCCGGTTGCTTATTGGGCCGATTTCTTAGATGGGCCGACATTGATTTTATCGTGGGCTTTTAAGAAAAGTGGGGGGGGGGGGTCGCAAGGCCCACCTCCAACATAAACTAAATTGTAAAAAGATCCGAAAAAGTCAAAGGAGATCGACGAGGTGACGAACTGAGGTGAAAGGCCAATCAGAGTGAAGTTTACAGTCAAAGAGGATTAAATGCAGAACCGTTAGTCAATTTCGACGAGACCAAAGACTCGTTTAAACTGGTGAATTAAGGCGCTTGAACGCAACGACAAAAGCTTCGGAATTAAAGATCATTTATGGCGAATCAGACGGTGTAAACGGTAACGTTAAACACGATCTCAGAGTATAAAACAAAGACGATGACAAATAGCAAAAAAACCTAAAAATACAACTTTTTCTTTCCGCAATAAACTCTACACTCAAACACTTAACAATTCTTTTTTCTTGTTCTTGTAGAATCACTATTGAGAATCGAAATACTAAATCTAGTTTACTCCACAAAAACCATGTCCAAATCACTTCTAGATCATGTTTGGTCTTCTCGAGCAACAAACTTTTTTTTTATTGCTCGATAGTCCATCGGTTCTTTTGTTCTTAAATATAAACTAAAATCCTCTCATTATTCCTATTTACAAATTTTAACCAATGTAATCAGGGATGGATCCATTTGTTATAAGTTGGGGGCAAATGCCACCATTAAAATTTGTTCGATTAATGCAAATTATGAAGGTTTTACATTGATGCCCCTACTCATAATCTTTAATCTGCCCCCACGTAACTTGAAATCAGATTATTTTTGGAAAAAATAGACTTTCATTATATGTCAAATATTGAATCTTTTATACAATAGTTTGTTTAGTCCATTCTTCACATGATTGCAAAAACTGCGGTTCTTCAATTCTATTCTTGATTAGTGACAAATTTATGAATTTTTTTTAATAATATAACTTTTATGAATATCTATTTATTTTAGAAACTATAATATTTTTAAATTTATATGACATATATATCTTGATTAGATAATACATCCACCCATATTAGAAGATATTAAATATATATAATAAATTTATTTGGATATAAAAATTCATTAAAAAATATAGGTTATCTTAAGATTTCATTTTGATATATTTACTGTATTTAATATAAGCAATAAACATATACAAATAAAAATAATGTAAATATATTTTTCTTTTATAAAATATAATATAAATATGTGAAAAAAAATATTTATGCCCCAGTAAAATTTAATCCTGGATCCGCCACTAGGTGTAATTACAGCTAAAACAATGATTTTGAAGGATTCCTAAATCTTACTTCTTCGAGCGAGCAGTGACAACTGACAAGCAGATTCACTGTTTGCTGTATCCGGTATCCCTTAATTAATACCAACCATTTAATAGTTGTTGTAGAAAAAATGAAAAAATGTGTATGCTTTTTTGGTTTATATATGTGTATGCTTAATGCTTACATATTAAATTCATCATATATATATATAACTTAATTACAGCTTAAACCGCATCATGTGAAAGCTTCAAGGGACCAATTAAAGCAAACACGCATCTTAAAAAGGTAACGGGGACCATTAATCATATTCTCATTTAGTTAATTACGTTTAGTTGGGCAATAATTCAGGTATCAAAGCACACACTTGTCAGTTGTCACCCATAATGGTCCCCTCCTCTCGCTTCTCCCATGTTGTAGGCTTTGAGCTTCGAGAAAATTCGTGTACTATACATTATTTTTAAGTTACTATAAAAATGATAAGTTTAAACTTAATTGGATGATTAAGATTTCAGACCATGTGATTTAGTGATCTTAGACTGGGGAGCAGATTTAGTTTCGTCCCAATAATTATCCGCTTTCAGGTTTTAAAACGTTGGGAATAAATCAGTGTTCTAAAATACGGCCTATACGGCCGTATATATGTTGATCAGTAAAGCACTGTACCGATTTTAGTGTATACGTTAAAAAATACGTTCTGCAATTACTCGGCCGACTAAATGGCGCTTATGCGGCCGACTATACGGCCACCGTATAAACGTTTTGCAATTTTTTTTGTTTTTTATATGTTTTAACTGAAACTACGTGTTTTTGGCAGTTATTTTTTAATATCAAAACTATAATTAAATGAAAAACAAACCCTAATTTGACAATTCTCTCTGCCTCTGCTTTTCTCCCGAACCAAATTCTCGCCTAGGCTTATCTTTTGTCGCTTCTCTCTGTCTACGATCTTCGTTTAGTCTCTTTTACCTCAGAAAATCAATTGTTTTCGTCATCTATTTAGGTCATTTTGTTTGTCGTTTGACTTTTAATGAATTGTTTTGATTTAAAGTATATTGAAATAGAAACTTTTGTTTATTTTTGTGTTACTCTGTTCTTGGTTCTCAATTCACTTGTTAATTTCAGTTTTCAGGAATTGTCAAACTCTAATGGATACTGATTTGAATATGTTATTATATGACAAATTGAATCTTTGCCATTCCATTTACTGTCTTTGAATATGTTTTTAATTGTTTGCTAATTAATGTTATTATATGAAAAATTGACAATATAACTTATATTTATATATATTTTAATTATTATGTTTTTTTCAAAAACAAATATCCACCGTATATACCCCGCGTAAATGTCCGTATATACGGCTAGACGCTATACGGTGGTCGGCCGTCCGACTAGCGCCTAGCGTATTTTAGAACACTGGAATAAATTAAACTTTGGGTAATGGTACTTATGCACTATTTTTTATAATCTTATTGCATTATAAGATATTGGAGAAAGGATAAAAATAAATATTCAATAGAAGGTAGGGTTATAGGGTTAGTTGCTTTGATCTTATAAATTATTCTACTGGTTATTGTTATACTATAGTACTCAAGATATGTTCTTAGATTCCAACTACCAATTTATATTAAAGTGCATTGATATATAAATAATAGATAATGGGGGTAACAAATTTATAATGTGTTTCATCTGAATACCAGTGGAAGTTGAGTGTAGTCACCAAGGAAAAACTTTTAAAAAAAATAGATAATGAATGGTATACGTTATAAAAACATAATTATGTTATTTTTACTATATTCATCAAATTTTACGTTTTTACGTTTTTGAAAAATTGATTCTTTCTGCTAACAATTATTGTGTTATTTTGCTATTCATCTAGTATATCAGCCAAACTTTTAGTTTATTTTTCTGACAACAAAAAAAAAATTCTTATTTGTTAGACGCAAAATTAGACACACCTTTACAAGATGCCAATATAAAAAAGTTATGGCTTTAAAATTAATTAACGGGCCTAGTGTAAAATTAAATGGGCCAACAAAAATAATCATTATTGGTATACGCATATTGGGCTATGAACGATTTGATCATTATTCGAATAATATAATCTAATGCGACCGTGGGCCTTATAGTCCTTATAGCACAATAATGGGCCTTAGATAGATCTGCCACTAATTTAATAAGTGCTGGAAAATTTTATGTCTAGCTTTTCCAAAATATTGATCAATGCTTATGTTTTCTCTTGATAGAATAAAAGGAATAAGAAGAGATTTATCAATCGAAGAGGACTCTGAAATTCCAATCAATTTTCGGTGAATCTAAAGACACCAATCATGTCTTTGTCTCAATTTCAACGCGTTTTAAGAGGAGCGGAGCAAGAGGAATTACGATTCATATCTACGAAGAATAGAATTAGTTTTCTCATTTTTCTTTTCCGGATGGTAATCATCTGGCTTTCTCCTGTTCAGGATTGGATTTACAACAAAATCAATCTATGAGAACAGTGTTCTCATAATGGCAACAATTTCTTCCGTTTCCATTCTCTGTTTTTTTCTGGTTCATTGCTTCGGTTCATCAAAACTGTGTTGTTTTCTCTCTTAGTAGAGGTTGTATTCTCCGACAATGGTTTTGTCTCCGATGTAGCCGTATAAAACCGTTAACCGATATGATTTTTATCAAACGGTCGTGGTGGAATTCTCTTAAGACATTCTAAATTTTGACAAATGAATTTGGAATTGTATTTCCGCTTTTTCTGCTACTAATGGAGTATACCCTAAGGCATATGATACAAGAGATAAGGATGCACATTGGAATCGAAGATGTACCATTTTTATTGTATGGCGATATTCGTACAATTGTTGAAAATGAGAAGTCCTAAACTATATTTCTGTCGGATGAATCAGTACAATGGGGGGTATTAGGACAACCTAAACGTACATCGTTTATATGGATACCAACAAGTCCTAAAACTGCCAACATACATAATACTCCATTCTACACTCCAAAGCCTAGGTAATTATAATATTTTTCACAGTTCTCTTAAACTTACCATCAAAAAGTCTTAACTAAACCATTTGCCCCAAAACAAAAGTCTAACTAAACCACAATTCCAACTGGCGCGACTTGGCGACTTGGCGTTGATATATAAAAATCACATTCCCAGATTTTATTTTTAAATAGTATTAGCTTAGCTGTGCGTTTCTAATAAAAACCTATAATTAATAAGATAGCCAATAATGATACACAATAAGCCAATGATTAAGATATTTTCTAAATATATTGTTTAGTCTTTGTCACGGCTGAGTTGTCCACTTGTCCCCGGGATTTAAATTAGAATAATCGATATCAACTTCTTATAAATTATTATCTATACTATTAAAATGGAAACATTTTTAATTTTTGCATCCAAACACTCCATATTTTTTTCTAAAAAGCTATTTGGAAACCATATTAACATTATCCAATTTGTTAACAATTTACATTTTTGTTAGCTAACAAAAGTTACTATCATTTAATGTTATTAAAATCACATAATCATGATATTTTTATTATAATTTAAATCAAAATGATTTTGTTAGTGTTTGGTTTACATAACGTTTTTTATTCAATATAAATTTCACAAAAAATAATGTATAAAAATTATTACCTCGCACAAAGCATATTAAAATCTAAATTTCACTAAAAAATAATGTATAAAAATTATTGTCCCGCACACAAAACATATTAAAATCTAAATTTCGCATAGCACGAATTAGAAATATGGTATAAACATCAAAACACATATTGCATAAAAAATCAACAAACATATTATATTCTCACTAAAAACCTAAGAATCACAAAGTCAACATATTTCAATCAATAACACTTAAATTAGATCTTATTTCTCATTTCCATTTTGTTTTTTTTTCAAAATTTAGTCTACAAAAAACTTTACCCATTTTGTATATTTCAACATTTAATGTATAACAAATTTTACCTCATGCGAACGCGCGGGGTATAATCTAGTTATTATCATTATAATTAGAAGTGATCGAACTTTATACTGTCTGACTAAACTCCTATGAATATAGTTGTCGAATAATCCATTTATCAAACTTTTTAATATATATAAAATATGATACTATTTCGACGGATCAAATCAAAGTAGTAAAACCTCTAAAATCTAAAACATAACACAATTTAGAGATAATTGCACCAACATTCACTTTTTCAAATTTTACTTATGTTTTTGTCTTTTTTTTTGTTTTCTTCTATGTCAAATGACGATTTTGCTCATAATTCTTATTGGTTCGTATACTGTTTACAGTTGATTCGCACAATAATATACATGGGTACAACTGGAAAGTCAACTCATGTACAATACAAAAATGTTAATTTCCTAATTAAATTGAAAAATGGTAAAAAAATTATAATTTTTTTAAAAAGTGACTAAACAATCAAGAATCCCCACAATTTATCCAACATATTCACTTTCCATAAATTATTGATATCGACATAGTAAAATACTAGTACTAAAAGTCTAAAATGGGTGGGGAATTGTTTTTTTTTATTATTATTGAGGGGAAACTTCTATCAAGCATATTGGATATAAGAATTGATATTAAAAAAAAATATTAGATTAATTTCCTCCTGTTTTAAAATGGAATATATTTTTTTAAAAAATAGGTATAGACACGATTTCGCGATTTTCATAGTACACATCATATACCATTGGCTTATAAGATTATAAATTTAGTTTTAACAAACCTCTGGTTTAAAATTCGATGGATTATTATTCTCTAGTTGAAAGAATCTCTTGTTTTAAATTCCACGGGTTCACTCTCTCATAGTTGTCTTAGAGCAAGATAAATGTATAAATAGAAAAACAGTTAGCCGGAAAATATATATTGGAAATCTTTGGTCAAAAAAAGAAAAGAAATATGTATATATTGGATTAAATTTAAGATAGTGTCAAGTTGCTTGTGACTACAAAATCAATCAACAAAGACAAAATAGGAAAAAAGAGAAAATATAAATGTTGGAAGTTGAACCGTACCTTTTGTTTCTCTTATCCAAGAAAGATGTGTTTTTGGCGATTGCTTGAATTTTGGAAGGTGACATTTTTTCCGTGCCAATGAATATTGGGTTCGTCACTGATTCTCTCTCTCTCTCTCTCTTTTATTTTATCTTTTTCCCTTCCATTGTTTCTTATTAAACGAAAATAATTTTGACAAATATTGCATTTACTCCTTCCATTTTATAAAGAATACTCTTTCCGTTCTATATTAAGTGATGTTTTAGATTTTTTTTGTTATTTTTAATTAAATAATGTTCTCACAAATCAATGCTAAAATTGACATAATATGACTTTTTGTCCTTATATTATTAAGATAATTTGCAGCCAAAAACTCAAAAATTAATCAATATTAAAATTAATCAATGATAAAAAGATTTAGAAATAGTGTTACACAAGTTTTCTTAATTGGTGTGTAAAAACCTTAAACATCACTTAATATAGAACATAGGGAATATCATTTTAAAGAGTATCATTTTATGTTTTCAATGCATAATTTTGAATAAAAATTCAGTTTTAACTTTACTTCCTCGGTTTTATAAAAAAATGTCGTTTTAAGGTTTTATTTTATTTTATAAAGAGTGTCGATTTATATTTTTAATACGTAATTTTGAATAAAATTTCAGTTTTAACTTTATTGTTTTAATGCATTAATTAGAGAAAAAATTGTTTATTGTATTAATAAGGGGTAATATAATTTTTTAATAGTTTTCTTAATATATGTGAAATGTGTCAAAATGACACTCTTTGTGAAATAGATGGAGTATTGTTTTAGTGTATTAATTAGAGAAAAAAATTGTTTAATGTATTAATAAGGGAGAACATAAAAATTTTAATAATTTTCTTAATATATGTAAAATATGTTAAAATAATATTCTTTGTGAAATATATGGAATATTAATCAATCAACGATCTTCGTTTGTTTATCTTGACTTTACACTTTGTACCGAAATTTTCAATAACGGTATCCTGGTCCATGATCTAAACAGATGTTTTTTTCAAGCTTACGCACTACAAAAAAAAACATGTATTACATCATTTAAATTGTATCACAAAAATAAATGATATACTTTTGAATCATTTATTAGTAATTGATGTAAAAAAAATGTAGTTTAACATCAGTTGATAACTGATTTTATTATTAGTTAATTTAACATCGATTCAATCCTAAATGATACAAAATTTTATTAATATAGATCACTCAATGAGAAGTGATACAAAAATATGAATGCATATCAATTAGATAATCGATGCATCTACAATTTTTTGTTAACATCATTTAATAAAATGATACAAATATTACATCAATAAAAAAATGATGCTAATAAATTTTCAATTAATTAAATATACTTTTATTACCTTTGATGTTTGTTCCACATCGAGAACTAAGGAAGAAAATGAGAAATTTTTTTTCTTATAAATAAGTACAATTTATCTACATATTCTAAAAACCAATATTGACGTGTTATCCTAGATAAAAATGAATAAATTATTTGTGAAATAATTTATAATATAATATTAAAATAATTTATAAAAGTTAGTACTAATTTTCAATTATTAAATTGTTACAAATATTTTAAAGTTGATAATTATAATGTAATATTACCATCATTTATATTAATTGATGCAAATCTTTAACATCATTTTTTGCAACCGACACAAATTAACATTGATTACAATAATCGATGCAAATATTTTTATCAATTGCTTAAATTGATGCAAATATTTATATCAGTTGCTTAAACTGATGTAAAATATTTTCACAACTGATGTAAATATTTGCATCACCACTTTCAGAGTTACTTATTTAAGTGATGTAAATATTTTTTACATCATTTATAACTGATGTAAATCTGTAAAATAAATAATGTGAAACACAGTTTTTTTTGTAGTAACGATATATTGCGAAAGTATATATACCTTTTTATATAATGGTGAATATTATACCAAAACGTCAACTACTTTGATGGCCATGTAAAAAAATTAAGTATTTTTTTCTGTCAATACTCAAGATGTCTACAATGGCAAAAATACGAAATAATAGTGAGAATTCGTATGTATATGGAATGATTCATTGTTTGACTTCGATCTTTAAAAAATTATACCCATTTGGAAATCCACTACTAAGAAAATAGTTAAAAGGCATGTGTGTAACTCGTAGACTTATCTAGTGATATTAAATATAAACTAACAGTGTTAAATGATGTCTTAATTTGAATGCATAATTCAAATAGGAGTATATAAAATAGCGTTTAATACATTTACACAACTAACTTTATGGAGTAATTTTCTTACCTTTATTACGATGTAACTGTCATATTAACTCCATGAACGTAATTGAGTTAACACTGTAATAAACCATTGTCATAACTCATGAGTAAGACATTTCTACTCAGCCACTACTAGATAATGCATGATGTATGGATCTCCATGGAAGAACGTGTGACAAGATCTGCCACAACAACTCTTAAATTCATTGCATTCAATCAGAAGAAAATGGTACATTAATACAACCTGCGGTCCTGCCCCAACGAAATCTCATCATCGTGCTTTTATATATTAAAATAATGATAAAAAGAACGAAAATTATATTTCAAAATAATGTTAACATATAAAAATACATATCATGTCAGGACATATAATCTACTGGTTTGTGATATTGTTGTTGATTTGTTATCACTCTAGTTCAATCCACATATATAATACATGTTTTTGAAAAACAAAATATTATTAATAAGGTCAAAATGAACCGAGACAACGATCAAAATGAACCTAGACAACGGTCAAAATGAACCTAGAGACACACATATATTTATAAGAAAACTGTAATGTTTAAAACGTCTTAAGATGAACTTAACCTAGCTTGAGTGAATAACGTTTGAATATAAGATCTCACCAATTATTTATCTCAAGATTTTTTGTACGTAAGAAAAAAAAATGACAAACGATTTACCGAATTCAGGTTCTAATGTAAAACCGTAAATCTCTGCGGAAAAAACATCTTCGAAAATTCAGAAGAAATAGAATTGTGTTCAAACTCCTTTTAATATGACAGTTTTTCTTGAGT
This sequence comes from Eutrema japonicum, assembly GCA_030161315.1. Lineage (NCBI taxonomy): Eukaryota > Viridiplantae > Streptophyta > Magnoliopsida > Brassicales > Brassicaceae > Eutrema > Eutrema japonicum. The sequence continues at coordinate 11,067,709 of BSQW01000013.1, forward strand.
ATACGTACTACTCTTCCTGACTTCTAAACATCGTTGTTGCTTTGTTTCTAAATTTAAATAGACAGAGAGACATAAATCAACACTAACACACGGTGTAATTTTTTGTGTTCCCTCATTTCGATGATTCATCAATGCTAAAGGAGAGAGCTCTTCATGGTGAACATGGTTTAGACGAACAATGCGTCAAATATTTTCCTTTTTTGACAATTATATGCGTCTTAACGTTTATGTTTAGTATCGAGATAAAATTTTAACAACTTTTTTTTTATGTTGAATGTATATTTTTATAGTTTATCTTAATACTAAACATAAATGTTAGATGCATATAGTTGTCAAAAAAAAAAACATTTGACGCATATGATAGGAGAACGTCCCTCCGTTTATATGCGGCTCTATGTTTATACTATATTCTTAAACTATTCTACAACACGTACTGATTTTTATATATATAAATGTGAATTTTTTTGTTTGTGAATTGATTTTTACATGTAAACACAAACAGAAAAAAAAATAAAAATTGGTTGTTGAAACTTTAAATAGTCAAAGATAGTTTTTGTGACACCTTTTGTCTGGACCGGGTCTTTGGAATTAACAAACCGTCCGATCCCTCCAAATGATTTGGAATTTCTTCAATGGGGAAAGATGTTGAGCTAAAATTCATTGAACTAGATATACTCATGTAATTAACCAAAACGTGTTTAAGAAATCAAATAGTTATTCATTTTTTTCCAGCATATAGACGTTGAGTTTTAAGTCGTTAATATTTAAAATACTATGTTTTCGACCTAAGGGCTACGACAAAACATGAGCAATAAACAGCATTTACTATTTTTATTAATATTAATTTAGCTTTATCGTTAACAAGATATTTTTCTTTTGTTTTGTTACTTATATTAAGGATAATTTGATCACGATATAAGTTGAAATATCTTTGTTACCATATAAGTTGTAAAATATAACGAGACAATGACTGCACATGAATTTTTTTTTTAAATATGGTGACACAATGACAATATTATCACGGAGATATTAAACTTAGTAAAATGTATAACCTAGTAGAATATATGTTACTATTTTTGAAATATCTTTGTCACCATATAAGTTGTAAAATATAACGAGACAATGACTGCACATGATTTTTTTTTAAAATATGGTGACACAATTGTTGATCTGTAAATCACACAAAAAAGGGTAAAACAGTACTTTAGTCGGAATCTCGTTTATTGATCTAAGTCGCGGTTACAACAGGGTTTAAGTAAGAAAGCAAAGACAAAAGACTTGAGATCGGTAATGAGCTCTCTCTTGTATTCTCTGTCTCTGCGGAAGTTGTGGATGATCTTGAATGAATAAGCCTTCTTCTTTATTTATAGTGTCTTTGAGGCGGTCGAAAGGAAGATTCCTCCTTTTCCGAGTTCGATTGGGAAAAGGAAATCTTCCGGTTTTCTCTCCGAGATAAGGATAAGTTCCTGATATCGCGAGGAATCAACCAAAGAGAATATTTCCTTTTCCGAGATCGGTGAAAAAGGGAAATATTCCGACTTCATCTGTTGTAACGGACCGGGCCTGTGATGGGCCTAGATCGGTAGCCGAGATGGGCTTTCAACGAGATTCCGAGCTCGGCCCAATGTTTTTGGGCCGGCTTATCCTCGATCCGAACCATCGTAAACCGGTCCTGATTGAACCGATCTCGGTTCAAACCGAGTTAAACCAAGGGGGTGCTAATCCCCCCTCTAACAATTGGTCCCCCCCTCAGTTCGGCGAGGGAGTTTATGAGTTCGGCGAATTTTTAGGGAGTATTCTTTAGCTCGGTTAAAACTGAGATCGGTATGATCTAATCAGATTCTGTTTCGAGTTCGGCTTAATGATACGAACTGTTCGAGTTCGGCGAACTGCTTAAGTTCGGCTTGGTGATACGAACTGTTCGAGTTCGGCGAACTGCTTAAGTTCGGCTTGATGATACGAACTGTTCGAGTTCGGCGAACTGCTTAAGTTCGGCTTGATGATACGAACTGTTCGAGTTCGGCGAACTGCTTAAGTTCGGCTTGATGATACGAACTGTTCGAGTTCGGCGAACTGCTTAAGTTCGGCTTGATGATACGAACTGTTCGAGTTCGGCGAACTGCTTAAGTTCGGCTTGAAAGGACGGATCCTCTTTAGATTGGGGTTTGAGTCGATTTTGCGAACTTACGAGTTCGATAATCTGTTTTGCGATTGTTCTCAAGTTCGGAATATTCGACTCGTGGATCTTGATATATTTGAAGTCGTACATTATACGAACCTCTCGAATTTATCGTACACAGTGGTGCCGTAAACTGTACGGTCTTAGCCGGGTGAAGAGGATAAATTCGACTGAACCTGTTCGAGGTCGGCAATCCCTATCGTAGATCGGCTTACTGCTTTTGCGATTGTTGAGAAATCGGCTTACTTGTTTTTGCGACTGTTGAGAAATCGGCTTACTAGTTTTGCGACTGTTGAGAAGTCGGCTTAGATTTGCGAGGAAGGACGTTCGGCTTGACCCTAGAGTTTAGTTTAAGAGTACGTGGACAGCCCATCTTAATATGCTCTAGGTTTCCCACATTGAATCCGAGTGTGCGAGACGGACTTGGCTTATTTAGCTCGGATAATCTGAGAATTTGGTGCGAGATTGATCTCGGCTTTGAATGTGGAAAGTGTTTTATCCATTGCACCATGAGGATGCGTGCGAGCTAAGCTCGGCTTTATCAGATCGTCTGGCCAGGACGTTGATATGTAACCGTTGGTGGTTGAAAATGTGAACTGTTGAAGTTCGGCAAACTAAAAGTTTGACTTTAGAAAATACGAACTGTTGGAGTTCGGCAAACTAAAAGTTTGACTTAGAAAATACGAACTGTTGGAGTTCGGCAAACATAAAGTTTGGCTTAGAGAATACGAACTGTTGGAGTTCGGCAAACATAAAGTTTGGCTTAGAAAATACGAACTGTTGGAGTTCGGCAAACATAAAGTTCGGCTTAGAAAATACGAACTGTTGGAGTTCGGCAAACATAAAGTTTGGCTTTGAAGGTACGAACTATTGGAGTTCGGTAGAATGCCTTGGTAAATTTTTATTAATGTTATAGCTGCGCCTTGTGAGGGCTGCCTACGTACCTTCGAAAGAAGGATCAAGCCATTCGTAATTCATATTAGAATCGGGCGTATGTGTAGTAGCTCGGTGATCTTTTTTTTTTTTTTTTTTTTTTTTTTTTTTTTTTTTTTTTGGCACTAGAAGGAGGGGGGTTGGAAGGCTCCTTCGACTGGAACTTCCCCCTTTTTGTACTTCATCATCAGGAACTCCTGTAGATGTCGGCACTCTTCGGTCGAATGATTTCCATACCGGTTATGGAAATTGCAGTACGGTGCGGATTCAGTGATGTCGGGTTCTTTTGGCTCATCCGACCGAACCCAAGTGTTTGACCAGGATTGCTGAGTTTGGACCGTATTCACGGGTTGTTTCGGGGGAACGTACAGTTTGTCCTTGGTGGCGGGCTGTTTCGTGATTGCGTATCGCCTATCTTTCTCGGACCTTTCCTCCTCCTCCATGATGAAGATATGCGCCCTGTGCAGGATGTCCTCCAATGTCTTTGGATTATTGCGTTTGATCTCCCTGTGGAAGTCCGATTCGTACCAGGTGGCTTTGTAAAGAGCCTCGATCGCGGCTTCGTGGTCGATCGTACAATGGGATACAACCGCTTTGAAACGTTCCATGAAGTTGCGTAGGGGCTCGTCCTGCTTCTGCTCGAGGGCCCAGAGTTCGGCGTTCTTTGTTTTCTGCTTGATAAACATGGTGAAGCGTTTGAGGAATTTGGTAGTGAGCTCGTTATAGCTGTTTACCGAACTTGGCTCGAGCGTTGAAAACCAATCGAGCGCGGCTCCGGATAAGTTCTCCACGAATAGTTGGCACATGGCTGCGTCCTTCTCGGTTTCCGAGCCGAAACGAAATCGGTTCATTGTGATGACAAACGAGGTCAAGAAGTTTTTAGGATCGGTAAACCCGTCGTATGGTGTGATCTTGACTCTTTCCAATCGTCGGACTGGAGTATTGACGACTTTGTTGGTAAACGGCGTCCTCTGTGACTCTTGAATTACTCGGTCGATCTCCGGCGCCGAACTCGTAGCCTGATGGACTTTGGTCCGCATATCTTGTAGTTGGGCCTGGATCTTGGCGAATTCCAAATTCACGGCGGCTTGGTCCGTGATGTTGATTTCCGAACCGGTCGCGGAGGATTTTCTTGTCGGCGGGTCGATCGTGCCTGGGGGTTGAGCGTCAGTTAAGTCGGACAAGAGATTTCGGCGTAACGTGTTTTCGTTGGCGGGGGTGACCGGGTTTGGATCGAGGATACCGATCTGATTTCGGCGCTCAAAATGGGATGCTATGAGAGACGCGATCCGCTCTTCGTTCTTTTTGTTAATTTCGGCGAACTGCGCTGCCATAGCTTTTATGAAGACGGTCGGATCCGTGAATATCGAAGCGGCCGGAGACTGAGGAAGAGTCCGAGATGGATTGACCTGATTGTCTTCTCCAACAGGTACGGTTGGAGGGGGTCTTCCTCCGGTTGTCTGTAGTTCGGTATCGATGGGATTGAGCTCGTCGATCCGTGGGTTTCGATCATCGGTTTCTGAGCTGTTGACGAGGGCTGCGGTGGTATCGACTGGAAGAACCATTGCCGAACTTCAATCAAACGATATCCGAAAGTACTGTTCTATACTCTCCCCACAGACGGCGCCAATTGTTGATCCGTAAATCACACAAAAAAGGGTAAAACAGTACTTTAGTCGGAATCTCGTTTATTGATCTAAGTCGCGGTTACAACAGGGTTTAAGTAAGAAAGCAAAGACAAAAGACTTGAGATCGGTAATGAGCTCTCTCTTGTATTCTCTGTCTCTGCGGAAGTTGTGGATGATCTTGAATGAATAAGCCTTCTTCTTTATTTATAGTGTCTTTGAGGCGGTCGAAAGGAAGATTCCTCCTTTTCCGAGTTCGATTGGGAAAAGGAAATCTTCCGGTTTTCTCTCCGAGATAAGGATAAGTTCCTGATATCGCGAGGAATCAACCAAAGAGAATATTTCCTTTTCCGAGATCGGTGAAAAAGGGAAATATTCCGACTTCATCTGTTGTAACGGACCGGGCCTGTGATGGGCCTAGATCGGTAGCCGAGATGGGCTTTCAACGAGATTCCGAGCTCGGCCCAATGTTTTTGGGCCGGCTTATCCTCGATCCGAACCATCGTAAACCGGTCCTGATTGAACCGATCTCGGTTCAAACCGAGTTAAACCAAGGGGGTGCTAATCCCCCCTCTAACAACAATGACAATATTATCATGGAGATTAAACTTAGTAAAATGTATAACCTAGTAGAATATATGTTACTTGTTCTCAAATTGATCTGGTTGCTTTTCATTTCAAGTTTTTTGTGGGTTTCGTAAGTCAATAAACATCTTATATATCAAAGGTCGAATTTTTTGGGACATAGATTTCCACAACTTGGAAAACTAGTTATGGAAGCGTCTTATGAAGATTAGGGTGGGCTCTGGATTTGGATCCTTTTATAGACCTTACTGGTTCTAATGGACTTGAAGTCTATGAAATCCCTTATGCAGACACGGTGGCTCAAGCTCTTAGTAACAACAAGTGGTATTTACGGAGAGGCAGACGTCTCTTGGTTGTACTCTTACGAGCTTGACTCCCTTAGCCTCTCATATCCTCTTCGGGTTTAGTCGACATATTTTTGCGGAAAGTAAGCTCTTGATCGGCTCCGGCATCTCGTTTCGACACAAAAATGACTTCGCATTTTTTTTTTATATTGTATACCGTATATCACATTTGTGTTGCCAAAGTAAAAAAAAAAATTATACCGGTAGTATTTCTTCTTTCCTCTCTCTCTTTCTTCTCAATGCCTTGCTCGAGCTTCCAACCCGTACCGGTAGTATTTTCTTAAAATATCTGTTAGGATTTAAATTTTAATAATACCCCAAATCTATCTTTGATTTTTTAAGAACACAAGAATTGTTCACTTAGTTCACGGCCTCTAATAACTATGTCTAGGGTGGATCTGGGATCCAAAACATCCATCGGAAAACATCTCCGATATGGTTTACAAGAAGAAGATCATTCATGTTTTACGTGTAACCTCTAAGATATTCATAATCCTCGAGATTCATGATTATGTATTTTTTGAATTGTACACATGTATTTATAATTAATAAATACTAAAAAAATTTAAAACTCAATTAATAGTCCAAATCGTGTGTTGAATGAAGTCCGATATATCACGGTAATGTATGTTTACAAACTTTTTTGTTTTGTTTTTAAACCTATCAAAATATTTATTTGATTCCCCGGTATGGGATCGGGATTTAATAAGTATGTTAAAGTAGCTTTGGACCGTCGATAAAGGACGTTGTCGCCGGGTAGAGAGCATCTCAAACGTTGATGTCTCCTCATTAAATATAAAACCACCAATAAAAAAAATTCAAAAAAAGCCGTACTTATTGTTCTTTATTAATTAAATAAGGAGTATCATCATATACCGGCGACGGCAATAAAGGCCCCACATGCCGGTAATTAAAAATATCATTTTCGCCTTTGGGTTTTTCCTTATTTAAACTTGAAAATCTCTCAACTCATATCAGAAGAGAAAAACACACAAAAATACGAAGTGAGAGAACTCTCTAACCAATCCCGAAGGTTTTAAAAGGGTATTTTGGTCAATCCAAAGAAAAGAGAATCATGGACGCTTTTGATGCGATTCCTGATCCTGTGGTCATCGACATTTTAAACAAAGTCGGTGACGTCAAAACACTGATACGATGTCGTTCCGTCTCGAAACGATTCAACTCGCTGGCCACTCAGTCAGACTCGCTCCTTCTCCAACTGGATCAGATCCTCGGCACCACCGAATCGGACTCCGAGATTGATTCTCCGTTCGCTAGCTTCTTCCGATCGCTCTTCAAATCTATCCACGGTTTCCTCCCTATCTTCTCCAGACCTGCTAACCCGGCCGAAATCCTGACCCGTTCCCCGAAAACTCCGGCCCAGATTCTCACCGGATTTGACCGGATCCGGAATCTGGATGTGGAGTTATACGGCGGCGATGTCAAGCTCGAGAAAGGCGCTGCTGTTAAGTGGAAAGCGGAGTTCGGGGAAACTCTCAAGAGCTGCGTCATCGTCGCTTTCCGTTCCGCGACGGTCAATACTTCAGCTACGGAATCCCCCATCGACGGTGGCGTGGAGTCAGACTCGGAGTTCGGCTGTGGATTGAAGACGCGCGTGGTGTGGACGATCAGCGCGTTGATGGCGGCTTCGACGCGCCATTTCCTGATGAAAGATTTGGTGAAGGAGCACAAGGAGATGGAGAAATTGACCGTGCGTGACAGAGAAGGGGAAGGTACGGTGGTGATGGACGCGGCGGGGATGAAAGAATACAGAGAGGCGGAGGCGCGTGTGGACGAAAAAGGATTAGACCGTGTGCAGGAACGCACGGTGGTTCCCAGCGTTAGGATGAATATGAGACACGCGCCGTCGCTGAAGCTGAAGAGTGGGATTTGTCTCGAAGCAGCGACGCTCGTGATCGTAAGACCGAGTGGTGTGGCTTCCGATGACAATGATGCTGAGCTGGCGACGGAGGCGTTCGCCGCAGATGGCGGCGAGTGTATGTACGGAGAAGCCGTTACGGCGTTGCTCAAGCGTAGGAGGAATGTGTTAGAGATGAATTCTTTCTAGACTTGTTGAAAAAGGCCTAATGGGCGTTTTGGGCTTTCGTTTGTTCGGCCTTTTTATGTATAGTGTATACACATTACACACCGTACGTACAAAGCCATCTGTACTAATGGCGTACGACTTTCGTCAAATTCGAATATGATTGTCACATTAAATGCGTCAAATAGTTTAATTAAGTTAGATACTATATGGAATCCAACAAATCACGAGGTTTATGGGGTGGATTAATATATGGAATCATCAAAGCAAGCAAATTAATAATTACGCAAATTGCAAATTGCAAATTGCAAATTGCAACGAGAGTCGAGCGAGATCCAATTGTCTATTGGATCCGGGTTTAAGCCCATTAAGGCCGGTTAAGGACATTTCTTTCTAGTTTAAAGTTTATGAGCTAGTTCGACTTTTCAATATCATTGTCTAACTTTCTTGAACAATTAAGAATCTATAAAGAATCGAAGTGATATCATTATGAACACATCATTTTTTATAGCCATTGGGTGGTATCATCACTATCATGATCAAAATTGATGTTATTTGATTAGGTCACCAATACAATTCTTAAGATTGTTATAAATTTGCAAAAGGCGATAGAGTGGGGATCGAAAGAAATTAAAGGTGTTAGGTCGTAGCTTACATTTAAATGACAGTATTGGTGCTTCAAATTAAACAAAGACTATTACACAGAACATTATCATCTCACATATAAAACTTTGATTAGAGAATTAATCTCAATCATAGCCTATAGGTATGAATGATGCTACAATCCAAAACTTTGAATGCAAGTTAAAAGTGTTAAGCAATACAATTTTCATATTTATTAGGCTTTCTTTTGTCGCATTTTATCTTGGAGTTTGTCTCAATTAAGCTTACGTTTACGACATACTTAGACAATCTGTTTCATTGTGGTTTGAGAAAGAAAAAAAAAGACTTAAGTTCGTGAAAAAAGGAGTAAAATATGAATTGCCTAACTTTTTCGAATGGGGCTGTTAGTGCCAAAGGCCTACCCACATGATTTCTCAATATTGTCGCTCTCAGGAGTACAACTAAATCAAACACTATCTTCATCTACATATATAGATTTTTTTTTGTAAAATAATAAGAAAAATATATCTTCCTTTATAGTATAATTTATTTATAGAGATATTTGCATTGGATATCACTTATTCTAATTTTCATTAGCATCTAATTTTCATTAGCATATTAGCATTTTTTGAAAGTATAGTAAAAAGTAGCACTTTTAAAAAAATCGTGTTCCGTCTATTATCGTACACATCCTCTTATTGCTACATCGTATACCGTCCATTATCGTACACGTCGTACTGTTCAGTAGCATTTTTGGGTTGAACAATAGCAAAAAGTGCTACTTTCTATTACACTTTAAAAAAATGCTAATATGCTAATGAAAATTAAAATAAGTGACCACCCATACAAAAGCCCCTTATTTATAAAGAAATTGCTACTTAACTATTCAATAATTTTTTTCTCTAGTGCTAAAGGCCTACCTCTATGTTGATGCAACTTAATTATCATGATAAAACATACCTAAATTTTCTTTTCATCATTTGATTTATTTGATAGTTTGGGGCCTGTTAGTTTATATTTATTTGATTTTTTTGCCAAGTGCATATATATCATTACAACAAATTCTACACTATACTACTTTAAAGAGATGAAAATTTTAAATGAAGTAAAGTGAAAGCGGGGGAATCGTGCAATGCCTATTTACCCGTTCATGTGAATTAGAGCGACAAAAATCGAGTTTTATAAGCTCAATTCGGTGACGGCCAATTATTCAATTTGCAAAAATGTAGTTATAGATAACACGTTACTCCTGCTGTTTAACAATAAATATCGTTTAAAGATTTTTGTTTTTTACATATATTAAGAAAACATATTAGGTACTCTATTATACTTCTAAAAAACAAGTTAACTATTGGTACTATTCATAGATTTGATGTTAAACTAGATATATAATACTAAAATTTACATTAAAAGTAACGACACTTTATTTGAAACGGAAAAAGTAGTAATTAAAAAAGAATGTAAGCAATTTGAAAACCATTTACAAGAATTTGCACAAATAGTTAAATTTCATCAAGTTCTTACACAATATTTCTCTTACCAAAGGTCCAAAACATCCATTTTATATATGCATGTTTTAATTCGGCTAGGAATCTATACCAGTGGCGGAGCCATAATTTTTTTTTACCAGAGTCAATATTAATATATATTATATATATAATAGAATTGAATGAATTAAAATATTACTGTTGAAACTGAATTTTTAAAATAATTTTATACCACTATAAGAAAACACAGTTTTTGTGACTATTTTTTGCGAATACTTTTTTAGTCACAAAAAGAGGTACGATATTGTGACTGATTTGTGACTACTCATAATGCAGAGGCATAATAGTCACAAATTACCGACTAAAAAAAGTAGTCAGACAATAGTAACTTATTTGCGACTGTTTAAGGACTTGCAAAACTAGTCCTAAATTTGTGACTGATTTACTTCGGTTTAGCAACTCCACTCGATTTTTTTTTAAATAAACATCAAATAATATACAAATAAATTCTAAACCCTAAACCATCAAATAATATACAAAAACATCAAATAAATAAACATCAAATAATATAAAAAAATTCTACACTTACAATTTTTAAAATATAATCATTTTATAAATCCTAAATTATAAACCCTAAACCTTAATCATAAAATCTAAATTTTAAATTGTAAAATATATTTTTGAACAACTATATACCCAAAATTATTGTAAATTGATATTCAAACTTTATATGTTCTTAAAGTTTAGGGTTTAAGGTAACATGTACACTAATTTGCAAACCCAGTTTTTGTGACTAATTTGCGACTAATTTTAAATAGTAATCACAAAATAGTCCCAAATTTGGGACTAATTTGCAACTCCACTTGATTTTTTTTTTATAGAATTCAATAAATTCCAAACTCAAACCACAAACCCTTAACCCTAAACCCTAAACCTCTAACCCTTAATCATAAACTTGATCTAAATCTTAAAATTTAAACTAAATTTTACACATAAACATCAAATAATATACAAAAAATTCAAAACTTACGATTTTTTTAAATATGATCATTTATAATCCCTTTTATAAATCCTAAATTCTAAACCCTAAACCATCAAATAATATACAAAAACATCAAATAAATAAACATCAAATAATATACAAAATAATTCAACACTTACAATTTTTAAAAATATAATCATTTTATAAATCCAAAATTCTAAACCCTAAACCTCTAACCCTTAATCATAAATTTTAAATCTTAAATTGTAAAATATATTTTTGAATAGCTATATACCTAGAATCATTGTAAAGTGATATTCAAACCTTATATGTTCTTAAAGTTTAGGGTAACATGTACACTAATTTGCAAATCCAGTTTTTGTGACTAATTTGCGACTAATTTTAAATAGTAGTCACAAAATAGTCACAAATTTAGGACTAATTTGCAACTCCACTTGATGTTTTTTTTATAGAAATCAATAAATTCTAAACTCAAACCACAAACCCTTAACCCTAAACCCTAAGCCTTTAACCCTTAATCTTAAACTTGATATAAATATTAAATTTTAACTAAATCTTACACATAAACATCAAATAATATACAAAAAATTCAAAACTTACAATTTTTTAAAATATGATCATTTATAATCCCTTTTATAAATCCTAAATTCTAAACCATAAACCTCTAACCCATAATCATAAACTATAAATCTTAAATTATAAACTAGATCTTACACATAAACATCAAATAATAAACAAAAAAATATAACACTTACAAAAATTTCAATCTAATCATAACATCTACTAAGTGTTACATGTGTTTTATAAGGAATGATTTTGAAAGATAAAATTCTCTCAAAATTTACTTATTTATAAGTTTGAACATATTTTTGAATTGCTAGATACACAAAATCATTGTAAAATCATATTCAAACATTCTAGGTTTTTAAAGTTTAGGGTTTAGGGTAAATGTTTTTTATTGTCACAAAATAGTCCCAAATTTAGGACTGTTTAGCAACCCAATAGATTTTTTTTTTAAGAGTAGTCACAAAATAATCCTAAATTTGCGACTAATTTGCGACAAAATAACAAAGATAATGAAAGCTTCTCATTGGCTAGTTCATTAAGACGATCCTCCACCGTTGATTGGTTTAATCCAACGGTGGAGGATTTATAATACTATCTTTTTTTTGGGTTTAATTCCTTGCTTCTCTTTCTCTCCTTCCCACCACTCTTCTTATTCTTCTTCTTCCTTCTCTTTCTTCTCTTCCTTTTCTAATTCTTGAGTTGATCTAACTCTTTTTTTTTTGCAGATCCAGGGGCAGTCGGAATTTTTCGCCGGAGGAGCAGATCCATGTATCTGCGGCAGCTTCTTCTTCTCCGGCGAACTTCTTCTTCTTCAGCCGGCGAGCTTCTTCTTCTCCAGCCGGCGAGCTTCTTCTTCTCCAGCCGGCGAGGCTTCTTCTTCTCCAGCCGCCAGCGAGGCTTCTCCTCTTTCCAGATCCAGCCGCGGGCGATGAAGGAGCAGATGCGCCGGAGTGCATAGGAGCATAACCGCGGAGGAGCAGATGCCGGAGCAGAACCGCGGAGGAGCAGATGCCGGAGCAGATCGGGGATGCAGGCGGAGGAGATCTGTCGACATCGTTTTCATTTTTATTTATTTATTTATTTATTTTTTGTAATTAGTTAATTTATTAAATAAAAATATATATTTTTTGGAATTTTGTTTTAGTTTTTAAATTTTTTTTTCTTACAAGTAGTCTCAAATTTAGTATATAAATTAGGATTAATATTAGAGTCACATATTAGTCGCAAAAGAGCGACTAATGTATTTAGCGACCAATTATTTGCGACTAATTTTTTTGGTAGTCGCAAAAATTGTGTTTTCTTGTAGTGTATTATTATTAGTTTTAAATATAAAATAGAACTAAAACTGATGTATTATTGGTATAAATCCCATAAATTGTAGTTTATTAAAAATGAAAATACATATATGTAGTTCTAGAAATACTTAATTTTTTATGTAAAATATACGAATAATCCCATATTATTCTTTTTATTGTTTCTAAAATATTAGTGAGAGAAAACGGTATGATAATTTGTTTTCTTCTTAGAAGATTTCCCCATAGAAACAATAAGGCTGTTATGCTAATGCTTCTTGAGTATTTAGGTTTGACACAGCACCCAAAGTACATGAGCTTATTAAAAAAAATCATTCAAAAGAATAGATAAATTTTTTTATTTCTTTTGCGACTTTTATGAAAATTGTTGCTTCTTTCTTTAAAAATCCTTAAAACCAGAAAAGACTTAGTTTTTATTTGATTTTATTCCTTTTTTTTTAATCTCAAATATATAGTTTATTGTCCACATTGATTAAAGATTAATAAAAAAGCAAAATCTATCCTAAAAAAGCAAGAACTTTACATAATACACGAAAATTTAATATATATAGGAAAAAAAGGAAGAAGGAATATTAATAGTATAGATCAGTGGCGGAGCTATGTGAGGAGGATGGGGGTCAATTGACCCCTTGTGAATTTTATAAATTTTTGCTTGCATGTGTATTTAAATAGTAGTATGTGGATTATTTGGATTTTATATGCAGCTCTACATGCATCTCACTAAATAGTAGTATGTGAATTTTATAAAATTTCGTTTGCATGTGTATTTAAATACACTACAAGAAAACAAGTGCATTTCCGACGGATTATAAATCATTGGAAATTTCCGACGGAATATGGATGGATTTCTAAGGTAATTTCGACGGCCTAAAAATGATCGGAAATCCGTCGGAAATCGGTCAGAATATTCCGACGATATTCCGAGGGAAGACCGACGAATCTATATTCCCTCGGAAACCGGTCGGAATATTCCGACTGATTAACGGCCGTCGGAAATTGGTGGGTAATTTCTGACCGATATATTACTTACTTTGTAAATACTACTTCTCTTGCATATATGTTTGCTTTGTCTGTAAACATATATATATATATACCTTTCCTAGCTATGGTATTTTGAAGACGATATATATATGTGTATATATAGTTGGAGAGAACATGCAAATTAACATTTCTCTATAAATACTCTTCCCCTCATTCACAACAAATACACCCGTCTTTTGTCACATTATTTGCGAAATTGTTTTCTTACCTTTTTCAAAACGAAGGCTTTTACGCGGGAAACTGCTCGTAAGAGAGTGGTCCATCTACGGTCAAGATACCCTTGGATTTGTGACGAGGTTGAAGAGGGACGGGCCCGCAAGTGTCAGCGAAGTTCCTCCGGACCCAAAAAACCAGACGTGGCTTCAACCAGCAGTGGTAGCTGGGGGCTAGGCTTGGGAAGGTAAGGGAACCAGACTCTGCAAGAATACCATGATGAGTTCGTGCGGACTATGGGACTCTTTGGGCTTCAACGATCCATAGAAGAATTGGCGATGATCTTTTTCCAAGGACTCCGACCTGACCTTCGACTACAGCTTACCGAGATGGGACTACATGACCGTGGAGAGCGCATCAACATTGTCCTACGGAATGCTCGCCTCGCGGAGACCGAGCTCAGCCGAGTAGTTATAGACTACTCGTCTGATAGTGAAATGGAAGCCGACCCATCCTTTTAGCCTATGTTTCAAATATTAATGTTCAACTCCGATCGATCCTTCTTTTACATTAATTAAGAGCTTAATTTAATTTGGGGTTTTAACTTGAACTTGTTTTGGGAAATCCCGGGAATATATACTTGATATTCTAATAAAAATTTTCCCGGCTAAAATCCTAAAATCCCAGAATTCCCTTGAAAATTTCGGAGGGATTTTCGACGGTGTAGGACCGAGGAAAACTGAATCCTCGGCTAAAACTGACATCGGGCAAGTTTTAGCCGAAGGTTTAGGATTTTAGCCGAGGTAAACTGAATCCCCCGGCTAAAACTTGCCCGATATCAGTTTTAGCCGGGGGATTCAGTTTTCCTCGGCTAAAACCATAAACGTCGGAAATCCTTCGGAAATTTCTGAGGGATTTCCGACGGTTTATGATTTCAGCCGAGGAAAACTGAATCCCCGGCTAAAACTGATCTGAACATCCTTAAATCAGTTTTAGCCGAGGTGCCTGAAAAAGTCCCGGCTAAAACTGAAAATCCTTAAATCAATCAGAAATCCGTCGGAAAATTCCGAAGGATTTTCGACGGTTTATGATTTCAGCCGAGAAAAACTGAATCCCCCGGCTAAAACTGATCTGAACATCCTTAAATCAGTTTTAGCCGAGGTGCCTGAAAAAGTCCCGGCTAAAACTAAAAATCCTTAAATCCGTCGGAAATCGGTCGGAAATTTCCGAGGGATTTCCGACGGATTTAAGGATTTTTAGTTTTAGCCGAGCATTTTCAGGCACCTTGGCTAAAACTGATCTGAACATCCTTAAATCAGTTTTAGCCGAGGTGCCTGAAAAAGTCTCGACTAAAACTGAAACTGGTTAAATCCGTCGGAAATCCCTTAGAAATTTCCGAGGGATTTCCGACTGATCTCTGACGGTTTAGGGTTTATAATATGAAAATTTCATTAATTTTAGTGTTTAATAATCATTATTGTTATAGTTTAATAAATTTTCCCCGGGAAATTAAACAGCCAAACGAAAAAGAGAAAAATTGGAGCGGTTAATTGAAATGGGTTTCCGACGGATTAACGAGGGATGTAGTCCGTCGGAAATCTTTATACATATCTAAAACCATCGATCTTCTCTCTCAATCTCCGCTGAATGCAACGTTTTCTTCTTTTCTTCTTCTCTCGTGTCTTCTGTTCTTCATCTCCCTCTCTTCTTCTCTTCCGATCGAGTCTTATTCTTCTCTTCTTCTTCTGATCGAGTCTTCTTCTTCTTCTCTTCTTCTTCGGAATTCGGATCGATCAGTCTTCTTCTCTTCTTTTTTCCGGCTCTCTCTCTTTCCTCAAACCCACAAATTAATATGTAAGTTGGTTAATAATTGTTTTTAGATTTTTGTTAGATTAGGTTGAAATTTTGTGGAATTTGTGGAATTAGATTAGGTTGTTAGATTGTTAATTAGATTAGATAGTTATATTAATTTGTTAGATTACCTTAATTTTTGTGGATTTGTGGTTTTTTTGTTCTGGATTATGTTGAATATGTGTTAATATTTTAGATTAGTGTATGTTGAAATTTTTAGAATTATTAGATTTAATTAAATAACGTTTATATAAAATATATTTATAAAAAACGGTTTTTGTAAATTTATTTTTTATTTTGTGAAAAACTTTTGTAATAAATATAATTTATAAAACGTTTTTTATAAATTATATTTTTTAAAAACGTTTTTATAAATTATATTTATAAAAAACGTTTTTTGTAAATTATATTTTTAATCATATTTTTTAAAAACGTTTTAATAAATTATATTTATAAAAACGTTTTTTATAAATATATTTTTAAAACAGTTTTTTATATATTTATTTATTAAAATAGTTTTGAGAAATTTTTTTTTATAAACGATTTTTATTTAAGTATTTTTTGAAACAAAATTTTGGGTTTTTAGAAAAATATTTATGATTAGTTAAATGTTTTTAAAATGATCGCGTTTTTTTTTGTAGGTCTTACGGTGGATTCGATCAAGACCGTCAGAGGGGTACTGACGCAGGTCCTAGCCAGAGTACTGTTCCGGACACGGAGAGTGTAGCTCAACCGAGGATCATGACCATCGAGGAGCTCGTTCAATAGCCGGGACGAAAACTACTCAAAGTTCTCGATCCGGAACTCCGGATTCCGAGATCTACTTGGTAATAATTTTTTTTATTCTTAATTAATTAGTTTTTAGATTTGATAACCGTTAATTAATTTGTTTTTTTCATAGGTTTGGAATCTCCGGGAATGGCATCAGCAAGTCGGTTCTCAAGATGTTGCACAATATCCTCGACAAACCATACCCGAAATGTTCGGAGGTTCCGGCAGACGAACAAAACCTGTGGTTTTGTATGTTTGCGGTAAGTACGTAAATCTTTATTTATGTTTTGTAATATATTTTGAGATTTTGTTAACATCTATATTTCTATTTCTTTTTTGTATCAAGAGTTTAATTGGAACCATACGATCACAAAGACGGTGGAGATGGAATTTTATAAGAAGGCTAGGACGCAATTCTCGCGCCACATGAATGAGTGGAAGAAAGCTTGGAAAGAGGGTAAAGATAAGCCAAAAGGCTTGAACAAGGATGTGTATACGGAATACATCCCGTATTGGCAAAAAGAGAAGACCATAGCTCTATCTCAGACTAACTCCCAGAACCGGAAGAGTCGCCGAGGCGGGAAGGGAGAAGCTATCCACAACAACGGGGCAAAGAGTTTCTTGACAACCGAAATCGAAATGGTAAGTATTTTTGCGGTTTTTAGTTCTTTTTTTTTTATAAGAAAACGATTATCTTTAACGGTTTTATTTATTTTGTAGACAGAGGAATATGGCGAAGCTCCCGATCTTCAGCAAGTGATGATGAGGACGCACACCAACAAGAAGACGGGCCGAATTGGCGATGGAGCCGTCAAGGAGATGGTCAAAAAGATGACGAAGGTGCAAGAAGAGATTCTCACCCAGAGATCGCATGATGGCTACACCGGATCCAACAAAATCACTCGGGCTGAGATGAACAACCTAGTCCTCGAGGTAAGTAAAAATATAGATTATTATTTCAATTTAGATAATTATTTGTTAATACAAAATTATAATGTTTTTTTATTTTTTTCGTAGGAGGTAACCGTTAAAAAAGGTTGTCGGTCGGGGTTGGGTAAGCTTGCGAACCAACGTGCATCTTCTTCGGCCGGTTTCTCGATGGATCCAGAACTCATCCGTTAAAACGAAGAGCTCAAGCAGAAGGTCACGGTTTTGGAGGACGAGTTCTCGACTCAGAAAACGAAGAGCGACAAGATGGACGCGTGGTTCGCATCGAAGTTCGATGATTATCCGTCGTTTTGATTTCAATTTTTTTTGTTGTTGTAATTTTTCAACTTTCAAAAACTTTTAAAAATTATGTTTTTTTGTAATTTAATTATATAATTAATTTTCTATTTACGTTTAAAATTATTTAATTTAATTAATATTTAATTTTAAAATATATTACAAATTATATAAATTAATTTTATATTTTCGTTTTAATTATTTAATCCGTCGGAAATCCCTCGGCAAAATTCCGAGGGATTTCCGCCGGATTGAACATCGATCGATCCTCAGTCTGTCGGAAATCCCTCGCAATTTTCCGAAGGATTTCCGACGGATTTTACCCTCGGATTTGTCCTCGGAAATTCGTCGGATTATCCCTGACGGATTGTACCTCGAAAAAGCCGTCGGTAAATTGCTCCCTCGGAAATCCGTCGGAAATTTCCGAAGGATTTTCAACGGATTTTATTTTTCGACGAAATAGAACCGACGGCCAAAATACGTCGGAAATCGATCGGAAATAGTCATTTCCGACGGGATTCCGACGGATTTGACCATCAGTTTTAACCTGTTTTCTTGTAGTGATAGTAGTATGTGGATTATTTGGTGAGATGCATGTAGAGCTGACCCCGTTGCTCCAGGTTCAATTCTTGCCTTTGCACCCTTTGGATATTTATTTGTTCATTTAATCGTTTGTTGTTTTATTTGTGTTGACATGGTTTGCATAATTTTTTAAAAAATATTCCTTCTTCCTTTCAAATTTCCTGATTTAATATACCAAAAAATTATATATTTTGAAAACTAACTTATATTTTAAAAAATTTAAAAACTAACTTCTTATTAGGTGAAAATACAATTATACCCATCATAAATTTTGAAAAGTTACAAATACAAAATATTTATTTTTTGATTCTTGGAATAAATATATATTATAAAATAACTATAATAATTTTATTATATATATAGATATATCCATTAGAACATAATAACTTTATTTTAATTATAATTTATATTTAGATATAATCATATTTATTAGATATACATAGATTGCTATGAAAATCTACTCATCTATTTATCATAAGCGTATTCAAACTCTATATATAAAAAATTATACAAAACATGTTTGTGACGCCGTATGTTCATATGTTTATACTATACGCTCTGTTATCATAAGTTCTAGAGTTGAGACAGTCTAAAATAAGTTATATAATTTATTAATATTTTATTTCATGAACTTCCGTGAATTAACTACTTCAAAATACTGGAACATCCATGAATATTTAACCACTTCAAAAAACTATTCGTGTAATAAATATCTGACCAATTTTTATATCATCATGTTGTTTTGAAATAATGACCAATTTTTATATCATTTTTTTGTTACATTACTTCAAAAGATCTAATGGGGATGGAGGATTGAATATTAAGAATATCAATTTAAGAAAATATATGTCCAAGTAAAATAAGATTTGTTTTTCTATTTTCAACACAGAACATCTACAAAAATGATCGACTTTTTTGCTTACATCTATTATTTTTAATTCTTATTATAATTAATAAAATTTATTAACTTTTTAGTTAATCAAAATAATACATTAGATTTTAAAACAAATTTATATATTTGATTTATCTAAGATATTTTAGTCATTTTAGAATAAAAGGTTAGTTTTCAAACTTTCTAAAACATGGGCTAGTTTTCAAAAAATATATTTTTTTTGGAATATTAAACCAAATTTTCAAAAATTAAATCTACAAAAAAAACTATATCTAAACACAAAAATAAATCTTTGTCACCTATTAGAAAATTTATATCAATAAAAACAAGTTATATCTAAATACAAAAAAATTATATTACAAAATTTGATAAATAAAAAAAATAATTTGTGCAGACGCACGAATTAGAATTTAGTTGACGGTTAAAGCAAGAGTTTCATGAAAAATGATGGAACTATTATGAAATTGAAATTAAAGCTGGAACCAGAGCTACATCCAAAATCGAGAAGACATATGTTGCACAATTATACATGTGAACATTCAGTTAAAAAAGATATAGAGCCGTCCATGAGTTTTTGAAGCCCCAAACTAGAGAACCAAATATGGCCGGTTTTCTTATTTTTGTTTTCTTTCAATAGATTTAGTGGGAGTTATTGGTTCTTGCATTTTAATGGATTTAGAAACCCTTCTTAGATTAGGAAATCTTAATGAATCCATTGATTTTAAAATCAGACAAATGTATTTCAAAATTAAATAAGTGGATTTCAAAATCAAATAAACGGAATATTGTAAATCAACCAAATGGATTTACAATCATTTTTAGTTTTATAATAAAATAAAAATAAAATAAAATAAAACAAAAAGTTTTCTTTCTTTTCTTTTCACTAATCATCTATTATTCTCCTAAAATATAAAATTTGTCTACATATTTGTTGCAATTATTGCTCTCAATTGATTGATATGTTCTCTTTCTTGATTCTGGGTTCCAAGAATATCTTCATCATTGTTATTAACTTCTTCAAGATCTTATTCTTCTTCTTCTTCTTCTTCATCAGAAATTGTTTCTTCAGAAAACTATATGTTTGACAGTTATAAGGAAAAGGAGGCGCATACTTAAAAATTAGGAATCGAGATTTGAAGATACCAAAAATTCTTACAACAACATTTTTGAAGGAGGCATGTCGATGGTTAAACAACTCTTTGAAGATGTTTGTGTTTGAAATGTTGATGTACCAATTGAGAAGTAGTACAGGAAGTGCTACAAGCGATCAAATGGTGGTCATTGGATGACTTGGAGCCAGCGTGGGCTGGAGTAAACGTCTAGAAGCTTCCAGAGACATGTGCCAAGAGGGGTAGATGAGCTGGATGAAGAAGATATTATTGTTTTGGAGTGTTTCCATATTCTTAGGAGAAGATATTGGAAAAAGAGAATATTTCCTAAAAGATTTGGAGATATCTTGAATAAAAGAAATATGCTATATGGAAATTCTTGAAGTGCAAGTTGAAGAATATATAGAGCATATCGTGGCCCTTTGGTAAGGGAGAGAGCTTGAGAGAAAAAGAAAGGCAAAAGGTTTTTTGTTGGTGTGACATCGTCTGTGTCAGTGAGTGAATCAAAGTCTAGGCTTGGGGGAGTTTAGCTCATGGTTAGGTTATCCTGAATAGTTCATGTTATAGAATAGAGCGGTATTTCAAGAGGTTGATCTACGCGTTTGCAATTGTGTTGTAATTGCTTTCTTATTCTAGTGAATTCGAATACTGGACGTGGTCCTGGGGAGTAGGAAACGGACCTCGTTAAAAAACTCTGTGTGTCTTTATTTTTTGCACTTTATTTGTGTCTCACCTACACTTATAATTGGTATCAGAGAGGGTTCTCGATAGAGATTTAGTCTTGTTTCGGATAGATCTAAGGTGAGGATCAAAAGTAGTACAGGAAGTAGGACAGAGTTTGAAATTGGGTTTGATGGAGTCCTATCATGAGGGTACGTCTATGGCAAGACCACCGCGACTTGATTCTTCTAATTATGGGTATTGGAAGGTTCGTATGCAAGCTTTCATTAGTGGTCTTGATGAAGATTGTTGGAATTCGATTGAGATTGGTTGGAATCCTCCTATGATGACTGATGATAAGGGAGTTGAAGTTCCTAAGCCGAGGGATAAGTGGAATGCTACAGAGAAAAAGGCATCAAGTTGTAATTCTAAGGCCAAGACTGCGATTTACAATGCAATTGATGCAAACTACTTCAAGCTGATTTCTCAATGTGCATCAGCTCAGAAGGCATGAAAGACGTTGGAAAACATGTTTGAAGGTACTACAAGTGTCAAGAGAACTAAGCTGGATATGTTAGCATCTAAGTTTGAGAATCTAAGGATGGATGATGGGGAAACTGTGGCTCAATTTAGTGCTAAGCTGTGTGACATATCTAATGAGTCATTCGCTCTTCGAAAGTAGTACAAGGACAAAAAGCTTGTGAAGAAACTGAAGAGATCGCTTCCATCAAAGTTTGAGTCAAAAATCTCTGCAGTTGAAGAAGCTCATAATCTGGATGAGATGGCTTTTGATGAATTTGTTGGGATACTTCTGGCTTTTGAGTTGAGCAAATCATATGAAGACAAAGGTCAGAAGAAGGATGTTGATGTTGGAGTTGCTCTAAAGGTTTCATCTTCTGAAGATCCTATGGCGATGCTGTCAAGACAATTTGCTAAGTATTTGAAGCAGAAGGGAAACATAATGGAGAAAGGAAAGGAGTTTGGCAAGTCATCATCGAAGATAAAATGCTATGAGTGCCAAGGCTTTGGACATGTTCGCTCTGAATGTGCAAACTTACAAAAGAAGAAGAAAATCAATGATTCTGGAACTGATTCAGATGATGGTGAAGACCTTAAGAATTTTGTGGCTTTTACAACCTTTATATCTGATTCTGCAACAAAACCTATAGCAGAATCTGCATCTGCAGCAGAATATGCGTCTGCAACAGGATCTGCGTCAGCGTCTGCAACAGGATCTGCGTCTGCAGCAAGTTCTGAAATTGGAAGTGACAATGATGAAAGTGATGAAGATGCTGGAAGTGTCGATGATAAAGCGTTGTATGAGCATTGGTGTAATCTGGTTGAGGAGAATTCGGCGTTGACTAAGGAGAATGTCAAGTTAGAAGTTCAAGTAGCTGAGGTACAAAAGTATGCAACAGAGAAAGAAGAAGAAGCACATCAAGCTAGAGTTCAACTTGAAGAAACACAAAAAGGTTTGAGGATGTTGAATAATGGCACAAATCAGTTGGATCATATTCTTAGCATTGGGAAAAGTGATCGATATGGTCTTGGATTTAAAGAGAAATTTTCAAAAGTTGATTGTGTTTTTGTGTCTGGTGGAAAAATGAAGGCTGCAGCGACATCTGCTACAGAAGCTGCAACTGGTACAGAAACTGCAACTGGTACAGAGAAGGCAGCTGGTACAAGAACTGCTACAGCGCCTGCAAAAAGGAAAATTCCAGAAGTACAGAGTGTACCTCGACGAATTTTTCGACCTGTGTGCCATCACTGTGGAGTTGTTGGGCATATTAGGCCAAGATGTTTGAGATTATTGAGGGAGAATAATCGAATGGAGCAAGCTAATGGTGTGAGATTTCATGGTCCAACATGTTATCATTGTGGGGTTATTGGACATGTTCAACGTAATTGTTCCAGGTTTGTTCAATGGGTTTTTTGGACTCGGAAAGATAATCATTACAGAGATGGTGCAGTGGGAGTTTATCTTTCATTTGTAAGGAAACGGTTCTTCCATTAGTTTTTGACCATGATGTGACTCAAGCAGGGGGAGAATGAGTATTGCTAGTGTTGTTGTGTTACTAGTGATGAAGCTTTTGAAGCTAAGAGAGATTGAGTTCACATACATAGTCAAAAAGGGCGAGAATGAAGATGTGTGTGTTTGAAGTGTTGCTGTACCAATTGAGAAGTAGTGCAGGAAGTGCTACAAGCGATACATGAAGTGCTACAAGCGATCAAATCGTGGTCATTGGATGACTTGGAGCCAGCATGGGCTGGAGTAAACGTCTAGAAGCTTCCAGAGACGTGCCAAGAGGGGTAGATGAGCTGGATGAAGAAGATATTATTGTTTTGGAGTGTTTCCATATTCTTAGGGGAAGATATTGGAAAAAGAGAATATTTCCTAAAAGATTTGTAGATATCTTGAATAAATAAAGGAAATATGCTATATGAAAATTCTTGAAGTGCAAGTTGAAGAATATATAGAGCAGGTCGTGGCCCTTTGGTAAGGGAGAGAGCTTGAGAGAAAAAGAAAGGCAAAAGGTTTTTTGTTGGTGTGACATCGTCTGTGTCAGTGAGTGAATCAAAGTCTAGGCTTGGGGGAATTTAGCTCAGGGTTAGGTTATCCTGAATAGTTCATGTTATAGAATAGAGCGGTATTTCAAGAGGTTGATCTACGCGTTTGCAATTGTATTGTAATTATTTTCTTATTCTAGTGAATTCGAATACTGGACGTGGTCCCAGGGAGTAGGAAACGAACCTCGTTAAAAAACTCTCTGTCTCTTTATTTTCTGCACTTTATTTGTGTCTCACCTACACTTACACTCTTTTCATTTTGTGGAGTAGAATCTTGACCAGAAAACTCTTGTACATGATATCGAACGCCACGATATGGAACTTAAAAGTTTCGACGATTTGCAAATCCACAATCGACTACATAAAATTATTCTAAAATTAAATAATAAAATAGTTACTTATCTATTTTAAAAATTCAATAATTTACAAAACAAAATATGTATACGCACCTTCTGGAACTGGTAATCGATTAGTATTCCCTGTTAAAGCATCAGTTAATATTTTTGAGTCATGAGTTCGTGCTGTTTCTCTTCGTTGTACAAAACATATGGATTTGTGTATATGAAGACTAATAGATACTATGACTTGATAAATTGTGGCTTTTTGTACAAGAAAGTAATAAACTTCAAAGGAGACCATCAACAAGAATGTTTTTTTTTCACTAATTTATAAAAGCTCAAAAGAGCATAAGATTTAGAGGCCAAAGCCTAAACACAAAGGAAAGAAAAAACAGAGCACTACGACTCATTACAGAGCCCAAGCAAAAGCTCAAAACAGAGCACCACTACGAACAGAGCAACAAGAAAGTTTATATTTGTTTTGTCCCTCTATTATTGTTTTTGTACGTTTTTCTCTTTACCTATTTTTTTTTCTTCTAAAAATTCAATAATACAAATCCAACCAAATAACAAGGTTCCACTCGATATTTTCTCATTTGTATTTTACCCTTAAAAACATTTGTAAATCCATTCAAATACAAATTAAAATCAAATCCTTACGCAAATCCTTACTTTTGAATAACACTTGATTTTAACATGAATTTTTAAATCATAGAACCAATAACACAAGATTTGAATATAGATCTTAAAATCATAGAACCAATAACATTGGATTTGGTTTGGATTTTCAAATTCATTAAAATATACAAACCAATAACACCTTCTTAGTTAAGATTTCCTTATTTTCGTTTTCTTAATTTATGGAAAGAAAAAAATCCAATAAAGTAAGTTTTTTGAAAAAAATTGGTAGCCGAAATATGTTAATAAATTTATCGACCACAAGCTTATCCTTGCTCAGCTTGGCTCAAGGGCCGGCTCTGGGAAGATATTTGTTGTGTGATAAGCATAGCATTTAATCAAAATATTGTGTTTGGAGCTGAAGTTTAGGAAACTAAGAAATCATTTTCTCGTTTTTTTATCTATGAAAGCTGGAAAGTAACGAAGAACAAGACCAAAAGAAAAAGGAAAATCTCCTATGCAAGAATTGAAACTTGTCTAGATCATGCAACAAATGCCGACCGTAATTGCAATGAGAGAAGCACCTAAACATAGAGCAGAAGATAATGTGCGACATCTGGTGAGGTTTTTTTTTTTTTTTGATAACCTGGGTATCCCAGGCCGAAACTCAGACTACATCAGTTGTTTGGGTTCAGGTGGTAAGCTTATTTCAGCCAGTTCCTCCTGGACCCTGTAGACCAGTGGCAAGCTTATTTCAGCCAGTCCCCCGGCCCGGTGGCAAGCTTATTTCAGCCAGTCCCCCGGCCCGGTGGCAAGCTTATTTCAGCCAGTCCCACCCAACTGAAGAAATCCCG
Organism: Eutrema japonicum; assembly: GCA_030161315.1. Lineage (NCBI taxonomy): Eukaryota > Viridiplantae > Streptophyta > Magnoliopsida > Brassicales > Brassicaceae > Eutrema > Eutrema japonicum. The sequence goes on from BSQW01000013.1 coordinate 11,093,053, forward strand.
GAGGCCACAATACCATGTGAATAGAAGTGGTGGCCACATGCCTATGTTGTTGTTTCCAGAGTTTGAACTCAGGTGGATAAGCCTTTAATCTCTTTCCCCCTTCCTCTTTACCACTACACCACAGACACGTGGTTATTTGGTGAGGTTTCAGATCATAAAGGATTAAAGTGCTATCTAAGAGTCTTGTGGAAATTTTATTGAGATATTTGCACAAGATGTCACTTTATTTAAGTTTCATTTGCATTATATCACTATTTAAAAGTGCTAAAAATAGTTGTCACTTTTTGTGTGAAAAGACGATTTTACCTCTGTTATTGCTATATCGTGTACCGTACACGGTCGTACACGCAGTACTTTATAAGGGTATAATTGGGTTGAACAGTGAAATAAGTGTTAGATTTTGAAATACTATTCAAAAGTTCTATAATACAATTGAAACTTAAATAAAGTGACACCCTATGCAAAAGCCCCAATTTTAGTGGGGGCTTTTGCATGAGTGGTTACTTATTTTAACTTTCATTAGCATGTTAACATTTTTGAAAACTTTAGTAGAAAGTAACACTTTTTACTACTGTTCAACCCAAAAGTGCCACTGAACAGTACGGCGTGTACGATAATAGACGGTACATGATGTAGCAATAAGAAGCGTGTACGATAATGGACGGAACACTATTTTTTAAAAAGTGTTACATTCTACTACACTTTCAAAAAGTGCTAATATATTAATAAAAGTTATAATAAGTGATATCCAGTGCAAATATCTCATTTTAGTGTGAGAATCATGATATAATTGCATGTATTGTCACTTAATTTAAGTTTCATTAGTTTTTTATCACTTTTTGAAAATGTAGTAGAAAGTAGTATTTTTTTAGTGAAAAATCGATTTTATCCCTCTTATTGCTACATTGTGTACCGTCTATTATCGTACACGCTGTACTGTACATGACTAAATTTGGGTTAAACAGTAGAAAAGTGCTACTTTCTACTATACTTTCAAAAATGACAAAAACTAATGAATCTTCAAATAAGTGACAATTCTTGTAAAACCCCCAAAAACTAATGTGTTCTAACACTTTCCAAATTCTGGAAAAAACAACTAATACTTTCTCTTGTGAAAAAACGATTTTGCCCATGCTTGTTATTGGTCCGTTAACTGTATACGGTTGATTCGCGCAGTATTGGGTACGACTGGAAAGTCAACGCATGAATAGTACACAAAGTGTTACTTATTTTCAAGTTTTTGTAAAATGCTAATATACAAAGGGGCTTTTGCATGGGTGGTCACTTATTTTAAATTTCATTAGCATATTAGCACTTTTTGAAAGTGTAGTAGAAAATAGCTTTTTTTGTTACTGCTCAATCCAAAAGTGCTACTGAACAGTACGGCGTGTACGATAATGGACGGTACACGATGTAGCAATAAGAGGTGTGTACGATAATGGACGGAACACGATTTTTTAAAAAGTGCTACTTTCTAATACACTTTCAAAAACTGCTAATATACTAATAAAGTTAAAATAAGTGATATCTAATGCAAATATTTCATATACAAACAATGTTTTTATAAAGGGAGCTTACACGCAAGAATCCCCTTTTATAATCTCTATACAAATTTCCTTGACTTTACTTGATGTTTAGTTGATGAATATTTTTCTCCCCAATGATCTTTTTCTATTGTGAAACAATAATATCAAATAATTAATGTCCCATGTCGCAATACTTTTACTATACACTATTCCAATTCTTCATCACATCCGTCATTCTCATATTACATCATTCACATCCCTTAAAAGAGTTTGCACTCCTCAATTTCATTGTCATTTGGTGCTATTGTTTGGTGATCTAGTTAGAAGGTAGTTAAATTGGGAGATGGAAAATGAAAATTGGTGAGTGTGTGGTTGAAGATAACAACAACAAAGGGAAATGTGACCACACAGCTTGTGAGTACCATTGGATTTAGAAACAAGCCTCGTGCCCTTCCAATCTTTTCCTTTTTTTTCCTTTTTTTTCCTCTTTATACCATTGTCTTTCTTTTTTCCATTCATAAAATAATATTATTAGTTTATATTGAATTTGCAAAAGTAAAGCCCACGAAACCTTTCCAACTTTAATCAATTGGGGCATTCGACTATAACCCATCATCACCCTTGTCACATTCACATGTCATTCTTTCTTTTAGTAATGTGAATAAACTATTTTCACTATGAATGTACTTGTACACAAGCAGAATGTTGATATAAAATCACCACAAAAAAACCCTCTGAAATTTGATTGTGGATCGAATTATCGATATATGTAAGAACTATGACCAATGCAGCATTTATTTTTGGTAATTGAGTTTATAGAGGTAAGTAAAATCTAGGCTGATACGTAGGGCTGGGCAAATTTTTCGTTAGATTCGCTCCGATCCGGTATTCGTCTCGATTCGATCCGAAAAATCCGGACATACGTAAAGATTCGAAACAAAACAAATAATAAAATATAGTATCCGTATAAAACAAAGCAAATCACAAATACTAATTTTAAGAAGGTCGGGTATCCGCTCCAATCCGTAGATCATATACATATACATAATATATTATAAATTTATAATGTTTATTTACATTTTCTGTATCTCTTTAATAAAGAAAAAATGTCAAAAGAAAATACGCATGATAAAAATATATAAACTCTATACTAATTAATAAAATATTAATAAAAATGTTTATATTGGATTTTAAGTGAATATATTAATTTTTTGTATGTTTATTTTGTCCATCATTCTTTATATACGAAAAAACTATATGATTTCACTTTTTTTTCTTCTTATTAGTTCATATTAAATAAAAAATGCATTAAAAACTTTTTTTTTAGTTTTTATTTGTATTGAATGGAGCGCAATAGATATCCGCGGATATCTGCAAATATCCGTAAATTTTCCGGATATCTGGAAATCCGGATATCCGTATTTTTCCAGAGCAAAGCAAATCCCAAAATTAGATATTTGATAAAAACGGAGCAAATCACAAATAGTAAAATTTCCCGACATATTCGCTCCGTGCCCACCATAGTGATATGTATCTATTACATGAGTTCTAGGGTGACCAAATATTGATATCACATTTGGTACAAAAAGTCATTGAATTCACCATATAAATGCAAACCATCAGTATGATGATATTGGCATAAATCTCAAAGTGAAATGATAAACAAATGTATGAAGAAGAAGTGGTGATGGCCATTGAATGTTGAAAGTGAATGATTCAGTCAAGAAGCTTCTTGTTTACGATGGAATAAAGTTTTATTGAACCCACTTCACTCCTTTGACCCCATCACTTCTTCTTCTTCTTCTTCATATTTATCCATCAATTTTACAACATTTTTAATATCAACATTTTACAAAGACAGTTGGTATTGCACCACCGATTTTTTTCACTTTTTTTTTTTGGGAAAAAGGGCTTCAATGAAAAAGAAAGTTTTTTCCCTCTCAAAAGCAAAAAGCATGTAAAAGCTGTCTGCACAGGAATTTCAAAGCCTAAAATTGGAAGAAAAAAAAATATAAAAAGAAGAAGAATTTTATAAATCTAGACATAAAAAGCTGAACCCTTCCATTGAGAGATCGATCCAAAAACCAAACCCCAAAAAAACAAAACAAAAGCAGAGAAGAAAAAGCGATGATCAAAGGAAGAGATGGGAACAGAGGATCTACTTCTTCTGGTTACTCTGCAGATTTGTTGGTTTGTTTCCCTTCAAGAGCCCACTTAGCTCTTACTCCTAAGCCCATTTGTAGCCCATCCCGTCCCTCCGACTTCACCAACCGTCGTCCCCACCACCGTCGCCAGCTCAGCAAACTCTCCGGCGGCTGTGGAGGAGGACACGGGAGTCCTGTTTTGTGGGCTAAACAAGCAAGCAGTAAGAATATGGGCGGTGATGAAATAGCCGAACCCACTTCGCCCAAAGTGACTTGCGCCGGTCAGATCAAAGTCCGGCCGAGCAAATGCGGCGGGAAAGGAAAGAATTGGCAATCGGTGATGGAGGAGATCGAGAGGATACATAGCAACAAATCGCAGAGCAAGTTTTTTGGATTGAAGAAAGATGTAATGGGTTTCCTGACTTGTCTCAGGAATATCAGATTCGATTTCAGGTGTTTCGGTGATTTCCGACATGCCGATGTCACTAGCGACGACGATGAGGAAGATGATGATGATGATGAGGATGGAGAAGAAGGCGAAGAAGAGGAAGAAGAGGAGAATTCGAAGACAGTTTTCTCTAAATGGTTTATGGTTTTACAAGAAGAACAGAGCAACAACGACGACGACGACAAGAACATCGTTGATGAAAAACGCGATCTTGAAAACTCAGACGCAGAACCGGCGGTTCCGCCTCCAAACGCGCTTTTGCTGATGAGGTGTAGATCGGCTCCAGCGAAGAGTTGGCTAGAAGAGAGAATGCAAGCAAAAACAGAGCAAGTTAACAGAGAAGAACAACGAGAAGAGGAGGAGGAAGAAGAAGAAGCAGAGGATCAAGAGATGAGTATGGAGAAGAAGAAGAAGGATTTGAGATCACTTATGGAGGAAGAGAAGATGGAATTAGTGTTGATGAGATACGATACTGAGTATTACAGACTCTCTTCAGACATCGCTAAGGAAACTTGGGTTGTCGGCGGAATTCAAGATCCTCTGTCTCGAAGTCGAAGCTGGAAAAGCTGATTTTACAGATCTTCTGTTACTCACCATTAATCCCCGTATTTTAAAAATCTAAATAAGCGTTTTCTTACTATCATTTTTGATTATCTGTTAATTAATTTTTTATACTGTTTTTTTTTTTTTTTTTTTTGGTTTCTTGAGTTTCCATGATTCCCCTGTTTTCAAAGGTTTTCTGTCTTTGTTTTCGTGTGTTTCATCACAACGTTTGTAATGTAATGCAAATATGTACATTGATTTTTTTTTTTTTTTTAAACAAATATGCTTAATAGATCAACTTTTTTTGTGGTTTATGTTTGATCATATGTTTTGTGTACATTTGTAAACAGTTCAGGAGTTTAATAAACAGATATGCTTAATAGATCAACTTTTTTTTGTATTTTATGTTTGATCGCATATGTTTGTGTGTATATCTGTAAACATTCCAGGAGTTTAACAAATGGACCCTACTATTGGTAATCATATGATTAAATTCAAATGGAAACAAACATCTCAATTTACACCATCCATTTATAATGGACAATAACTCCATCTCTCTGCTTGTATGAAATAATAACTACTGGTTTCGGATTGAGAAATAAAAACAGATTGAAGGTTACATACCTTGAACATAGCGATCAATAACACACAAATCCATCTCCACCAGTCCCTGCTACCAATCAAAATCCACCTCCTTCAATTTGTTCCAGCTACTAGTTTCTCTGCTAAAGGAACTTGGGAACAATTCAGAAATCCATCTCCACCAGTCCCTTAAGCAAAAATGATATGGTTTAAAGAGGCTGTCTTGCGATACTCCTTCAATCTTTGGCTTTCAATCATCTATTGGCTTCCAACAAGGGATCAATTAAGAGCTTGGGTAATGTCAGTACTTTCAGACTGTGTTTTTTGCACTAACGGATCAGAGTCACACATCCACCTCTTTTTTCAATGTGAGTATACTTGTTCCTTGTGGACCTCTCTCGCATCAAGGATTTTGCCTGCCATACATTGTTCGTTGTACTTTGTCCATCATGCGTTGTCCACACTAACTACTCCACAATTTTGGATTTAATTAGAGTATTAAAATGTTTTCTTCTGCCTCTGGTTACGAATAGGTGGATAGTATGTTGTGGAAATGTAGTAGATAATAGTGATATAGTTTGCGTATATGGACCAAGGCATGTGGATACGGTGTGTTTAACATATTTGGATATGGTTTGCGAATAATATTCGTCCATCTATTGAAGTTGGAAATGAGTGTATGGCCTTTATGGACACGGCCTCGTGGATAGGATTTGAGTACACTCGAGATTGAGTAGCTGAACTATGAATTTAGGTAGTTTTGTTTTTATTGTTTTTGAGTATGATTTTTATGCAGAGCAAGGTAAAAGAATGGAATAGCAGCTTTGCGCTAAATTTTGCGTATATGGACATGGTGTGGTGAACAATATTAGTGGATGTATTGAAGATAGAAACGAGTGTATGGCCTTTATGGAAAAAGACGTGTGGATATAGTTTAGTGTACAACATAAGTGGATAGTTTCTTGAGTATTAGCAACAACATTAAGGTAAAGGAAACCAAGCATCTCTTATCTGTTTCATCACAAGAACAAATACTTGCAACAAATTTTATACGTGAATCACAATGAAACCATAAAGAACTAAAGAAGTATGCTCCAAAAGACATCGTAACAAAAACGACGACAACAAATCCATGTTTACTGAAAGAGGACAAGCTAGCGTGGACACTTGTTATATCAGCAGCTACACCTGAAGTTGGTTTCTTATGCTGCAATGCTTGGACGAGCTAGCGTGGACGATAGAAATCTCTCTTTAAGATTTGTGCAAAAAAATCACTACATAATTTCTCCTTTTTTTTAATATAAAGGGTAACCAATGTCTTGAAAACATTCGATCAAACATGGTTTACTGGTTGAAATTAATAACAATAGTGAACGGCAACACCATATGTCTGGAAACGACTGGTAAACAAATGATAACTGATTCAGGAATCCGAGTGTTCGCTAATAACAAAAATATATTCGATTATGCAATCATATAGCGTTCTCATTCTTGCTTGCAACTAGTAAAAACATTCTAACCAAAGTAACTTAACAATACTCTTTCATCAGTAACCATTCCCCTTGCGTATCCTCCAGGCGGGTTCGTAGGAGCCGCTGCGTAGACTGAGCCGTGGGTTGCGTACGGGTTATAGCCTTGCTGCTCTGGTGCTACAGCTTGTGGATGTGCTGGTGCTGGCGCTCCAGCTTCAGCCATGAAGTTCTGTCATCAACACAATCAAAGCTCAGAATTCATCATTTCGAAAAAATGGAACAGCTTTCTGTCTTTTCAAACCAGATTACAGAAGTGTATGGCTAAAAAGTTTCGTCACTAGGCTATTTTCTTGTTTTTGCGAGATCCGTAACAAGATACGAGATTTTAAAGGTATCTATGGTTAAGACATTTGGTGTGTAAAAATACAGGTACCTGGATAAGCTGCATAGCAGTTTGGACTTGTGAGCCAGTTCCGCTAACCTCAACAGTCATTTCACCAGGTACTCCACGCAAACCTGTCCACACCACACATACTTGTCTTTAGAACTTACGAGTTCCACTAGAACTATGGCAACGTCTCTTATCAAATTTAGCTTGTCTAACAAATGACTAGGAATCATCACAAATAATAACTGATCCTTCAAGCCACACATGACTTGAAATCACAGGTAAAAGGCTTATGTGTATGTAACACTTGATATCATAATACTAGCAATTTCTGAAGGTAGATAGGTTCTTATGCTAACAACAATTAATTTACCTAGTAACATCCAGTTGTTCTCATATAGTTCTCGTGGACAATGTCACCTTCAAAATTCAAGAAAAAGCACCTACAAAATTTAACAAGCTCATCCATTTTCAGACGTCCAGAAGTAATTCTCTAATAAAAACTACCAATTCATCAAAAGCCATTTCATCATTGGCTACAATCAACATTAACCTGACTCTAACCCATGCTTGCAAACCCCAGCAAGCACAATCATGACCGAGTTAATCAAAGAACAAAGAACAAAAAAACTTTGAATTTTAAATGCAACAGGCTCAATTCAGCTAAAGAAATCAGTTTCACACGACGAACCAAGAGGAATGAAAGCCAGATTCGGACTAGACGTAAGATTGGAAAAGAAGTGCATGTAACCAGCAAAGAAGGGAATTTGTCCACTATGTCTACTATCACCTATCCACGCGAGCTGAGCCCAGAATCATCTTGTTCCCGATTTTCAATCCGCCGATCACGTAGAAAACTCTGTCCACGGCTGCTCCGATGCATCCGTATCTCTTCCGTGCCGCTTGAGTGACCACTTCCCACCGATATTTCGCCGCTGCCGTGATTTCTGAACCACCACCGCCACCAGCAACGTAGATCTTACCGGAAATGACAGCGATTGCAATTTTCTTAACCGGTAAGAGTCCCCATCCACGAATCGTATCTCAAAACCGCATTTCTGCTGACAAGATAAACCCTAGGTCTAATCGCCGCGAGAGGGACCTCCTCTCCATGTTACAACCTCAGACTGAAACTGCAAAACAACGGCGAAAAGTCCGGAATCGACGGCGGAGATGGCGAAGAGAGAATGTCCGAGCAGGCCTAGACGACAGAACTGAAGCAGAGAAGCAAAATCAAATCGCCCTCTCTATATAAGAAATCCAGATCCGTAATAACATGCATCGAATCGAATCGAATCTCAAGTAGGAATCTCATATAGTTCTCATGGCTGGAATGCCACTATTTCTAAAATCTTATTCTCATATGGCATTTTTTTTTTGTATTTTTAATAAATATTTATTTTTAAATTAAAATTGAATGAAAAACCTAAAAAACCAAATTAAAAAATCAATAATTACAACCCAACCAGTTGGATTCGAGCCAGACCTAACAATCCTACCTAAACCCATCCTAATTCAGTTTATTAAAAAAAAAAAAAAAAAAATTATTCCCACTTCCCCACGAGACCATTGCTCTCTCCTCCTCTAACTCCCTCAAACTTCCGATCGATTCCGACAGAACTCAATTCCGACAACCGAATCTGATAAGAGCGAGCCCGAGAACTCCTAACTCCGGTTCTCTCGCCGTTCTGATCTTCGATTTCGTCGATTCCTCGCCGGCAGAACTCAAAAATCCGAGGTAATTGGAACAACTTAGTTCAGCTCTGGATAACTGATAATCATAAGTGTGTTTTTTTTTAATTTACAGGACTACGATAGTGATGCTGATGATAATGAGAGCCAACCACAACCGCCAGATAAGATGTTTTTTGGTCCAAACGAGTACTCCAAGTCTTGCAAGGTTGGAAGTATGTGTAAGCTGAAATCGACATGAAGGCGACAATCATCGTGAAAATAAGTGAGTTTTTTGGGTTTGGGGTGAGGAATTTGATGATTTTCTTGTTGTGTTTAACTTTATTTATTTTTTTATGCAGCTGAGGAAGAGTATAACGCCCCGACCGCCCCTACCTGTGGGCCCCATGCCTTCTCTCGGCCCGTGGGCTCCACCCTTGTCCGACGGCCGGTGCGTTAGTCCGGGAGGCTTGTAATACTTGTTTACTGACCCTGCAATCACCACGTGATCTTTCCCCGTGTTTTGTCCTCACTCACACGATACCGCGAATCACTTCCCGGAAGGTCACCCATCCTTAAATTGCTCCAGCTCAAGCACCCTTAACTCTGGAGTTCTCTCTGGACAAGTTCCCGAAAAGATAAGTGCACTTTGGTAACATAGGTAGCCAAATCAATTCTTATAAGCCTCTCCGCATATACAAGAAATCGGGATGTTACAATCACCCCCACTCATAGAGCGCAACGTCCTCGTTGCGCACCAGGATCGTCACCCTAGACGGTGTGGACCCACCTGACTCCACACACGTGTTTGGGTTCGTCTCTGATACCACTTATAACGCCCCGACCGCCCCTACCTGTGGGCCCCATGCCTTCTCTCGGCCCGTGGGCTCCACCCTTGTCCGACGGCCGGTGCGTTAGTCCGGGAGGCTTGTAATACTTGTTTACTGACCCTGCAATCACCACGTGATCTTTCCCCGTGTTTTGTCCTCACTCACACGATACCGCGAATCACTTCCCGGAAGGTCACCCATCCTTAAATTGCTCCAGCTCAAGCACCCTTAACTCTGGAGTTCTCTCTGGACAAGTTCCCGAAAAGATAAGTGCACTTTGGTAACATAGGTAGCCAAATCAATTCTTATAAGCCTCTCCGCATATACAAGAAATCGGGATGTTACAAAGAGGGTGGTCAGAAAGAGAAGAAAGGAAAAGGAAAAGGAAAGAAAGAGAATAAGAACATGAAGGCGAAGGAGCTCAATGTCACTCCAATACCAACCGGAGTGAGTCTGAGTGGCTAAGGACATTGTGGATTGATGAGAAGAAGCCTGATAAGAAGCTTGAGAAGCCTGAGAAGAAGCAGAGAAAGAAGTAGGTGTTTTAAGTAATTTGGTTCTTTGGTGTTTAGCATTTTGGTTGGTACTTTGGTCTTTCGTTTTTTTGTACTTTGGTACTTTGGGGTTTTGTATTTTGGTACAATTGGTTTAATTAGGTTCAACTAAGATCATCGTTGACCAATCAACTGGGTGAATTTGGTACAACTGGTTCAATTAGGTTCAGCGTAACTAAGTTTCGCGGAACAACTGGGTATATCTGATACAATTGAGAGTCTTAGAAATCAACTTTTAACAAAGAGACATAAGATTGTCTTACAAAGCAACAGAAACATGTGGATGTTTTTAAGTCTTAGAAAGCAACATAAACATAAGATCCTTCGTAAAAACGAATACAAAAGGATCTTAAGCCACATATTATCAAACATAAACATAAACTAAAGTCTTTTCCTTCTCCCCAAAAGCTTCTCCCTCAGCGTATGGATCTTGTGGTCCTTCTTGTCTAAGCTTTCCTTGATCTCATCAATTTCTTGACGCATTCGCTCAACGAACATACACATCTCATAGAAAGATGCAGGACCATAACAATAGCCTTTGAAAGCGCCGTGAATTGAACCTCTCTGCGCATCTAGTCGGAGCTCTACTCTTGTAAACTGCTATTCGATTGCATGATCCCACCACATAAATAGGTGCTCTCCACCAAGTTAGGCATAACAAATCACCCAATTATGTAACAAAAAATTAAAAACACATTCAACATTGCTAGATATACTTACGTCACTCGCTGGGCAATGGTAGCATCTTCTTCCTTCTTCTCCAGGAGTTTTAGCCACCTCGACTGTCATTTGTTTACCGCACCAACACTTTGCAGGAATACCGAAATTAGCGTCCTCTCTTGCATAGAGATCCTCGTAACTTGCTTCTAAGGAAGATCTCTGACTGACACTGATTGGCATTGTCACTGTAAAGGAAAAAACATAAATAGTTATACAGACATGTTCTTAGTAGTACCTAGTTGAACCTAGTTGTACAAATCCGAAATCCTCCATGAAATGATAAACCTAGAAATCGAAAAAATTCCACCTTCATAAACCAAGCAATCGCTAATACCATAGACCCAGAAATTGCAAATTCATATTCCCACAAACCAAGAAATCGAAAATCCTAGCTCTATATACAAACCCAGAAATCTTGAAATCCTCTATAGAAAAAGGTGAAATTACAAACTTAAAAGTAAACCAAGGAGAAATCGAGACTTACCTCTATCGATTGTTGAACTCCACCTTCCAAATCCAGAAATTTCAGAAATTTTATCCTTTTATCTCAAACCCTAGAAATCGTTATCCTCTCTCTCTCTCTCTCTCTAAATGGAAGAAACGAAAATGGTGAGAAATGAGAGTGTGTCGACAAAAATAAAAGAAAAATGAAATTGTCAAAATTAAAAAAAAATAATAATAAAATGAACTAATTGGGGAAAAGAAAAAATATTTTATATACTAAAAGTATTAAAATCATTCCCACGTGTGTTATAGTTATTTATTAAAGTTTGTGTGGTTTAAGCATAGTTGTCCCCTAGATGTACAGTTGTACACCAAACATCATAGTTGTACTTTTGGCGATATTTGAGTTTTTTTAAGTTAGACCTTAATATAAATGATTATGTTGTAGTTGTCCACGTGATTTCTCACAGTTATGTACCATTTAGGAGGTTTTCATAAGATAATTTGCACGAAATCGTATTTTTCACCTCTTTTCCATCATAAGAAGTGAATATTAACAAAGTCTTCCTTATACTATAAGGAGTACTTCATGTGAGAACAATCATATGTATTAGAAAAATGTTTAATTCGTTTTTATTGATTAATAATCGTTTCTTTATGTATTATGAATCATTTTACAACTTAATTTACCATTTTTAATATTAGTTGAATATTATATTAATAATTTTGATTGTATAATTATTTTATTCGTAGTTGTACTAGTTGAACCTGGTTGTACAAATCCGAGAAATACTGATACATACATGTTTTTATTTGTACTCAGCTAAACCTGGTTGTACAAGTCCGAGAAATACTGGTACATACATGTTTTTATTTGTACTTAATTGAATCTGGTTGTGCAAATCTGAGAAATACTGATACAAACATGTTCTTAGTAGTATTTAGTTAAACTTGGTTGTACAAATCCGAGAATTACAAAGAAGCAAATATGTTTACTCATTATGACTTTCGGGCTGCAACCACCTCTCCAAGTTAATGTCAGGGACAAACTTGTTTCTCCTCTTTCGGCTACCTTCTCTGGCATATGGAAACCGCGTTTCTTGATTTCTTCATGATATCTTGGTGTGTCCACTTAGACTCATGCGGAACGATATAAATTGTTTTATAATATGTCAACGCCCATGTATCAATCAAGTAATATTGGGAACAGAGATCATAGATTTGGAAATTCGCGGTTCTCCCATCCTTCCTCATGAGGTTTCTCGTTGTGGCTATTGCGTGGACACACAGATACTTGTCTATATCAAAACATCTGCAAGAACAACTTTTCATTTTCAGGTCCACCAAATAACTCTTCCCATCGCGTCCCATAACGATGTATTCAAGCTGGAAGTTGTTTAGCTCAATCACTAATAAATGCGATGCAGTTGCACATCGTGTGTGCAGCTCGTTCTCCACATAATGCATATCTTCTCTACTAACATCGAATAAGTTATATCTTCCATAGATGCGGTCTTAAACGATATAGCGTATACATAAATTATTGAAACCCATTCATGCTCTTCTGTATAGTACCCTCCATAGTCAAAATGGACGTTTGTGTGCCTCTTCCTCATCGCCTCCTGGAAATAGGATAAAAAACACAAATTACGAATTACACAGTTTGTCAAAGTTATTCCATTTGTACCAGTTGTCCTAATATCTTTCAGTTATATCATTTGAACCAGTTGTCCTACTATCTCTCAGTTAAACCATTTGAACCAGTTGTCATACTATCTCTCAGTTATACCATTTGTTCCAATTGTCCTATGTCTGCAGATTTACAGATTTGAGATCGATTCTAAATCGGGGTTTCCTCTAAATTTACCACAAATTCAACACCATTCAACAACTAAATTCGATAAATAACCTATGGAAATAGCTATTCTTCCCATTAAACATGATTACAAACCAAATGTGCTACCAAAACAACCAAATTTAATTTCAAATCCCTAAATCTAACAACTCACCAAACCCGATGGAGAAAGGAGAAGAAACCGACGAAAACAAGAACGAAGAACTCGTCGGAGAAACGGCGGACGTGATTTAAGGAGCTCGGTTTGAACAACAATGGTGAGGATGAGGAGGAGCTCGTGAATAAGGTAAGCGTTTTTTTTTTCCTTTTCTAGCTCTGTTTTTTTTTATTTTTCGTTTAAAAAAAAACAAATATCATTAAGGGTATAATCAACATTCTACATATGGATGACATATAGATTAGTACGTGACATGGTATAATTTTTTTTTTACAAAAGTGGTATACGAGAAGTTCTCTCATCTCCACGCCGAAAACACTGGATCTTTTACACAGGCACATATTACTATCGTTTCTATGATTTTAACTGAGGGCATAATAGGTTTTACACACCGAAAAGAAGGGTAAGAAGTACTCTAAGATTTAAAAGTGTCTATTTTGTTACAAAATGTACCAAAAGTTGTATACACGTAAATCCATGAAATCCACCTACTGTTGAAATAACCTAATATGTCACCATGAATTTTTTCAAAAGCTTTATTGGGAAATATAAAATCGATGTGATCAACGGTATATATATATATCTTCTTGGTAAACGTCATAAACCGGATCACCAATAATTTCTCTGAACTCTCCGTACAGATCGAACCTTGATTGAGAAATTAAAGTGCTGTCTCTGATACCAACTGATGTAGCAGAAGTTTTAAAAAATAAAATAGTAATCCGTTTATTCTGAAAATATCCGAAAAACTAGGATAATCGCAAGATTATTCGTTTAGTATGAGAATCCCCGAATAAACCAAACCTTCTTAGATTCGTCGAGATCTCTCTAGATCTACCGAAAACAAAGAACAAAGAGACAAAAGCTCAATTTTATTAATCAATCAAAAACTAACTACAACGACTTATTTATAATAAATCCAAGATAATAGAAAACACCTAAAACAATAAAAAAATAAAAAAATTTGTCTAAATTAATAAAATAGATAAGATGAAAAAATTCGTCCTCGAATCTTGAACGATCTCATCATCTTCTTTTTTTTTTTTTTTTTTTCGTTTTCCATTGATAATATACTCTAAATAAGAGACCATTAATTTGTTCCACTTCAAGGATTTTGCTCGACCAATAGTGATCAACAAGACACAATTTAATGTGTTGGACTTTTGTGCTTATATGCTCCACGTTATCTTCCAGATTTGAAATCCTTATGCCCTTTTTTTCTTCACGCCGTCCTCGCACGCATCTTTTAATTTTCTGTTGATTTTTGGGAGACATCGTGACTTTCTTCTAATGGAATTAATACACTTTGATGAAAAACTTTAATAAGACTCACGTTTTTCTTATCTTGAACACCGAATAACACTTTGTCTTCTTTTTGAATAAAACCTTCTTCATCATAAACATCAAAAACTGGATCTCCAATAATTTCTCTGAACTCTGCGCACAGATCTTCAAAAGAAACAAATAGTTTTCATCTTTGGATAAAAAAAGCCCAAGCGACATGGTAATCGAGCTTACAAAATTGAACCTTGATTAAGAAATCAAAGTGCTCGCTTTGTGATGTAGCGGAACCTTCAAAAGATAAAATAGTAATCCGTTGACTCTGAGAATACCCGGAAAACTAGGATAATCGCAAGATTATTCGTTTAGTCTGAGAATACCAAACTTTCTTAGATTCGTTGAGATCTACAAAAGCTCAATTTTAATAATCAATCAAAAACTGCCTACAAATTTAGGCCTCTTATCTTATTATATAAAACAGGATCCCTCAACGTGAGCGTGACACGTAGGCAAAATTATAACTCACGAGATCGTGACATTTGTCACGGTTGTTAATTTAGATTTTGACATGTGTCAATTTAATTTTAAAAGTAAAAATAAATTAAAATGTGAGCGCGACACGTATGCAAAATTATAACTCACGAGATCGTGACATTTGTCACGGTTGTTAATTTAGATTTTGACATGTGTCAATTTAATTAAAAAAGTAAAAATAAATTAAAATAAATATTAAAAAGGTTAAACTAAAAAATGTAATCTTAGTAAAAATGAATTAAAGTAAATATTAAAAAATGTAAAGTAAAAATGCAATCTTACAAAAAAAAAGAGGTATAAGT
Source organism: Eutrema japonicum (assembly GCA_030161315.1). Classification (NCBI taxonomy): domain Eukaryota; kingdom Viridiplantae; phylum Streptophyta; class Magnoliopsida; order Brassicales; family Brassicaceae; genus Eutrema; species Eutrema japonicum. Next base: position 11,108,504 of record BSQW01000013.1, read on the forward strand.
ATAAGTAAAGAAAACTTATAATAAAGGAAAGTGATAAAAGGAAGCTTAAAAGTTTATAATCTAAAACCACGATCAAACTTAAAAAAGGAAAATTATAAATATACTCTAAACTTTAAAAAAAAGTATCTTATTATATAAAGCAGGATCCCTCAACGTGAGCGCGACACGTAGGCAAAATTATAACTCACGAGATCGTGACATTTGTCACGGTTGTTAATTTAGATCTTGACATGTGTCAATTTAATTAAAAAGGTACAAATAAATTAAAATAAATATTAAAAATGTTAAACTAAAAAAGACAATCTTAGTAAAAATGAATTAAAATAAATATTAAAATGTGTAAAGTAAAAAGACAATCTTACAACAAAAAAAGAGTATAAGTATAAGTAAGGAAAACTTATAATAAAAGAAAGTGACAAAAGTAAGCTTAAAATTTAATAATCTACAACCACGATCAAATTTAAAAAAAGAAATTTATAAATATACTCTAAACTTAAAAGAAAAATTATTAATATATGATTTAAAATTGATTCCTAATACTAAAAAGTAAATGGAAAAAGCAGTTACGTTTAGATTAAGAAAAATTAAACAAAAATTATAAAGAAAAGTCAAAGTTAAAAAAAACCCATATTTTAGTTTAAAATAAATAAATTAAACAATAGATTACAATCATAAAAAGAAAAGGAATAAAATCCAAATTTTATTAAAAAAACATATTTCAATTTAAAATTAAGAAATTAAACAATAGATTACAATCCTAAAAAGTTAAAGTTTTAAAAAAGGAAAAAACAATTAGTAATTCTTAAAAAAATCACACACTTAAAAAGGAATACAATCCTAAAAGGAAAAAAAATTCTCATTCCTCGACTCTAGATAACCAAATTGATACCTTATCAATTTCACATTCATAATTCTAAAAGGTAAATTTTATAATTTATAACCACGACCAAAATTAAAAAATGAAAATTATAAATATATTCTAAAGTTAAAAGAAAAATTATTAATATCTGACCAAACTTAAAAATTTATAATCCTTTCCATTATGACAAAAGGAAACTTAAAAGGGAAAAATTATTAATATACAACAATGACCAAACTCTATATAATAATCTACACATTTCTAAATTTTTTAAAAAGGAATAAAAGCCAAAACAAAAATTAAAAAATCATATTTCAGTTAAGAATTAGTAAAATTTTTATCATATAAAACTAAATGTTTCAAAAATGCTAATTCACCTGATCGCGACATGTGTCAAGTCAAAGTTGGAAATATTTAAAATCAATTAATAAAAAACTTAAAAATTCTTATTCATAATCTTAAAAGAGAAAGTTACTAAAAATAAAATTAAAAAGTTAACGAATTAAATTTATCTTAAAAGGCAAAATTAATATAGAAAAGAAAAAACATTACTTAGTTTTTTCATTTAGATTAAAGAAATCTTATTATATAAAGCTGAATCCCTCGACGAGAGTGTGATACGTAGGATAATTTTCAATCACGAGATCGTGACATGTATTGTTGTTACTTAAGATCGCGATATGTGTCAAAGTAATAATCTGAATAAAAGTAAAAAAAGAAAAGGAAAATTAAGATTCTAACAATCATGAGATCGTGACATGTGTAAAAAATGAAAAATAACAATGCAATAATATAAACTTTCCTATAAGACAAATTAATTAAAAAGCAAAAATAAATTGTGTTTTATTTTAATATAAAATAATAATTAATAAAAAATATATAAACTACAAAAAAACTATAAAATTTATATATGATTCATATATAGATATATATATATCTTATTATATAAAGTTGGATCCCTCGACGTGAGTGTGACACGTAGGATAATTTTTAATCACGAGATTGTGACATTTGTCACGATTGCTAATTTAAATCTTGACATGTGTCAATTTGATTAAAAAATTAAAAAAGAATTAAAGTAAATATTATAAAAGGTTAAACTAAAAAAGGCAATTTTAGTAAAAATGAATTAAAGTAAATATTAAAAAAGTTTAAACTAAAAAATGCAATCTTACAAAAAAAATAAGTATAACTAAAGAAACCGTATAATAAAGTAAAGTGACAAAAGAAAACTTAAAAGTTTATAATCTACAACCACGATCAAACTTAAAAAAAAAATTATAAATATACTCTAAACTTAAAAAGAAAATTATTAATATACGATTTTAAATCGATTCCTAATCCTAAAAAGTAAATGAAAAAGTAGTTATGTTTAGATTAAGAAAAATTAAACAAAAACTATAAATAAAAGCCAAAGTTAAAAAAAACCATATTTTAAATTAGAATAAATAAATTAAACAATAGATAACAATCCTAAAAAGAAAAGGAATAAAAGCCAAATTTTATTTTAAAAAACATATTTCAGTTTAGAATAAGGAAATTAAACAATAGGTTGCAATCATACAAAAACTAAAGTTTTAAAAAAGGAAAGAACAATTAGTAATTCTTAAAAAAACCAAAAATTTAAAATGGAATACAATCCTAAATAGAAAAAGAATTATCATTCCCCACCTCTAGATAACCAAATTGATAGCTTCTCAATTTCACATTCATAATTCGAAAAGGTAAAGTTACTAATATATGATAAAAATTATATATATATATATATATATATATTCATAATCTTAGTTATATATATATATATATATATATATATATATATATATATATATATCGTATTATATAAATTTGTATCTCTCAATGTGAGTGACACGTAGGATAATTCTCACTCACGAGATCATGACATTTGTCACGGCTAATTTATATCTTAACATGTTTCAATTTAATTTAAAAAACAAATGAATTAAAGTAAATATTAATCAAATTAGTTTTAATTTATAATTTATCCTAAAAGGCAAGATTGATATAGTAAGGAAAAAATATTTTGTAGTTTTCCATTTAGATTAAGAAAATTATTCATAAAAGAAAAAGAATTTTAATTTCTCATCTCTATATAAACCACAATTTGGTAGTATATCAATTACACCAAAAAAAAATAAAAGTCCAATAATCGTATCCACAAGTATTTATTGCATCTATTCACCAAATTTTTCTTTCAATGTATATATTTATTTTATCATAAACTTTGTTTCTAAATTTATATATAAGATATTTTCACGGGTGATCTAATTTTGTTTTCCATTTTATCGTCTTTCATTTTTTTCACGGGTTATAAAGAATTAAATTACAAACCCGCATATATACGGATACTTTTTTTTTTTTTTTTTTTTTGTCAACAGCCTTGATACCTAACCCTATTCGGTGAACCAAATCGGGGGTATCGAGTTTACATAAGTGACTTCCGATGGGTAGACTCGAGCACCTCGTGCTAACTTGTCTGCCACTGTGTTACTCGTGCGTGGGATTTGTGTGATAGAGAAATAGGTGAAAACCTCCCTGCTCCTCATGAACTCCTCCAACTGTAGCGTAAATGCCGGCCACTCGTTCGGTGTAGACACCATCTCCACCAACTCTGAGCAGTCTGTAGCAAAGGCTATCGCCGTCTTGTTGTTTGCAATCATGCAATGCATCGCCCAGATGAGTGCTTCCAACTCCACGTGTAGCGGGGATAGGCTTCTTCGTAGATTACGGGCCCCCATAATCTTTCCTTCAATTCCTTCCTGAAAGCAAAACCAACCTAAACCAGAAAATTTATCTCCTTCCTTCCATGACCCGTCAATATAGCATGTGAGCCCGTTATATTCATTTTGTTCATTTATTCCGGTGTTGGGACTCGGTGGTTGTTGGTGAGATATGTCAGGTTCACTATTTTGTGCCGCATCCCAAGTTGCTATTTCTGTTTCCGCTATCCTCAAAATCTCTTGTGGGTTTCTGTCCACATTTGAGAACACCTTATCATTCCTGGCTTTCCAAATGTTCCACAGAATCCACGGAAAAATTAAATTTCTTTCCTCAGCTGGAAGTCTCCAAAAAAGATGATCAAAATTGGCGAAAACCGATGTCATCGGGAAAACTCCCGGGGCCGATGGAATATGCGAGAGTGCCCATGTTTGTAGTGCTGGTGGGCATTCAAACAAAACATGATTAATCGTTTCCCCCTCCACGCCACACCTAGCACATTGTATGTCACAATTTATTCCTCTAGCGCGTAGGTTTGCTGTGACCGACAGACACCCTGAGATTGCTTGCCATATAAAATGTCGCAATTTCGGTGGACAAGTCAATTTCCATGAGTGTGCCTGTAACTTCTTTATATCTGGACCGTAGAGGTAGTTGTCGCCGTTGTCTGTGATATGTTGGCCAACCTGATATCCCGATTTTACCGTATATTTCCCTGATTTCGTATAGTGCCAACCCGGCGTATCTGGTCGATATATACTACTGATGTATATTCCGCGTATAAATTCCACATCTGTCGGTTCGATGATTGCGTTTATCAATTCCATGTTCCATGTTTGTGTCGCTGGATCAACCAGATGATTGACCCTGAGATTTGGGTAATAATTGTACCCTTTGCATGTTGCTGGCCTCGGGGGAGAGGATGGTATCCATGGGTCATTCCATACTGATATGGTGCCACCTGAACCAACTCTTTTGATTAGCCCTTTTGTAACCAGAGGTCTAGCCGAGATGATACTCCTCCATCCAAAGGACGGCGAGTATGACTTAATAGGGTCTAGAGGGTCTGCGTTCCGATAGTATCGCCCTTTAAAGACCCGAGCGAATAGCGATTCTGGTTGTTCCATTAACCGCCATAGCTGTTTTGCTAGTAAAGCTGTGTTGAAATCCTCTATTGATCGAAACCCGATTCTGCCATCTAACTTATTCCGGCACATCTTCTTCCATACCATCCAATGCATTCCTTTGTGTTGACCGTCTGAACTCCACCAAAACCGCGCTGCCGCACTGGTTAGTTTAGCGGTAATAGACTTAGGTAACCGAAAGCATGACATGACGAAAGTTGGCATAGCCGTGGCTACCGATTTAAGTAGAACCTCTTTACCTCCCTTAGTCAGGAGTCTAGATGTCCATCCGTTGACTCTATCACTGTGTCTTTCGACAACAAAGTTGAAAATCTTACTCTTTGCCCCTCCGAGGTTTTCCGGCAGACCCAGATAAGTACCCAGTCCTCCCATATTTTGGATTCCTAGCAATTGTTTTATCTCGTCCTGTACCGCTTCTGGAACCGTGTATCCGAAATTTAAAGAGGATTTTGAAAAATTGATTTGTTGCCCTGAGACCAACTCGTATTGCTTAAGTATATGTAATATAGTTTGACATTCTTGTACCGTAGCCTTGCAGAAAAAAAGGCTATCGTCCGCAAAGAGTAAGTGTGAGATCGCTGGACCTGCCCTCGCTACCTTTAGCCCCGTAAGCGATTTTGCCCTTTCTGCTTTATACGGATACTTATATAGTTTATAATAAATCTAAAACAATAGAAAAACTTTAAAACAATAAAAAGAAACTGACTAAATTAATAAAATAGATAATAAAAATATCTGGAATATTTCCAAATATCTGGAATATTTCAGTCCTCTTATGCCGTTGCAGCTTCAAGTGTACTCTTCTACATCAATTTGTGTTAATTTTGTAATCTATATCAAAATTGTGCCAGTCAATATAACAAAATAAGCACACATAATACTACCGCCCAGTCAATATACTATATTTTATTTGGTGGATCTACAGAGTACAGACAGACACGTTTTGTAGCAAATATTTGATTTTATCGATTTTTTAAAATCAGAACGTTATTTTTATGTAATTATATCTTGTTTCCAAAATATGAAATAGTTAATTGAACTAGCAGAAATAATGTACAAACTAAATTGAAAAAGAGTTCCAAAATTAATCATCAAGACCAAATATAAAGTCTCAAGTGAAGGATTTTAAAATACGGCTTCATCATTCAAAATGAGGATTTCAGACAAATAAATAAACCTTAACATCAAAATATTTTTTTCTTCCTCAGTCGTTTTCTTTTTCTTCTATTTCCTATTTTTCTTCTTGGCTGGTGTTTCAGTTCCTTCTTCTTCCTCATGCTTTCTCTTCTTCTTTGAAGATTCCTCCTTTTCGGGTTCCTCTTCTTCTTCCACCTTCTTCTTCTGCCTTAGATTTTGATGGCGTTTGGCCAAGAAGAGAGTCTGCGGCAGATTTGTAAGTCTGCACATAACAAACTCTGCCGCAGATTCTCTTTTTGGCCAAACGCCATCAAAATTTTCCCTTTTGTCTACGTGGTACTTGACCAGCCACGGGAGCAGCCTTGTTCATACTTTTCTTCAGGAGATCTTGAAGCTCGGATATGTACTCAGTAAGATATGTTCCGGATTTGCATTATGTCGAGGTCAGAGACTTGTGTTCCCATAGATGTCACAGCAGCGTTCTTCAATTCCGCCTCAATTTCATCCGCTAATATCTGCAACCCAAACAGAAACAGGAGTATAAATGATCGTGAGAAAGGGTGTTCAGTTAACAGAGGTCCCTTATCACAGTTCACAATATGAAAGTTACCTCAGAGAAGTCTAACTTAGCAGCATTATTACGGTTTCCCATCAAATTAACTGATTTGGCATAGAGTATGTTGTCTCGTATGATTTTAGCAAGCTCGGGAAAATGCCATCCATACCATTCTCTAACCCTCATTGCATATTTGTTCAGTTCTTTGTCAAGATCATCGAGCAAACCGAAATTTTGGATAATCATGGACTCCACCTGACCAAAAACTTAACCGTTAAGGAGATGCAAAGACAAAGATAAATTTAAATTCAGAAGTTTCAGAACAATTCAAGCTTAAATCCAAACACAAATCATACCTGAAGCTTATATCTGTCAGACAAAACACCCAAACCAGGTACGAGTTCTGTGAACTGACTCATAACACCTTGTGCAAGCTCTTTACAGCTTCGTTGTGAACAGTATCGATTTCCTGTAGTTTTAAATTTTTATAAGATATGATAATAGAACCGCGATAGTAATGGAAACTCAAAGAAAATACAAACCAGCGTCTTCTTGATCTCTTTTTCAAGCAATTCATCAGCTACAGCAAGGGTTACACCTTTACAGTCGGCTATCAAAAATTGGCTGAAGGGAGGAGGAAGAAAACTTAGGGTTTTTACGTTTAGAGGGTTATAAATGGGCATTTCTGTTTTAGAGTTTAGACCCAACACCGGCTCAGGGTTTTCAGAATATTTATCTTGGCCCATTGATAATGTTTTTCGTCATCTCTTTCATCTTTTTTAGTTTCCGTCTGCGATTGTTTCTCTCTCTGTTATACAGTTATACGAGTGACCAATAATTATACGAGTTGGTCACGAATTTAATATTCCTACATGAATAATTTCCTTAACGGATATTAATTTAATTAGTTGTTACTAATGATCTATTTACTAATCAAAATTGATGCTATAAGCTTTTAAAGATGTCCACATAGAATTTTAAACAATCAATTTTATTGATCCACATCAACATTCAAAATTAAGAAAGTTTCCAAATTCTAATATTATTGTTAATAAAAAATATATATAAAAAAGAAAATTATGCATAAAACTTCCATAAAAACATGAGGGAGAACGACATATTTTCACCTACACTTTATGATCTAGGTGTAGATCCACCCGAAATTTAAACCTCGACACATATCCTCCTAATTCGAAAGTTTCAGACTTATTCCCCCCCCCCCCCCCCCCGTTTGAAACATCAAAACCTATTTACATCAAAGTCTCGGATTTAATGGTTTACGACTTAAACCAGAAATAAAACCACGTAAACCGGTCACGTAGATGGAAAATAAAACCCGACCCGAGCTGAATCCGACCCCTAAACCCGACCTAACGCGATTCAAAATCATAAAATCCCCAAATCTCGTGGATGAACCCTAGAATTTTTTTTCCGCAAAATTCCTCTCTTTCCAATTTGTGTGATTGTGAGTTTGTAACTAGCATAGGTTTTCTAATCTTAAATCGTTCCCCAGAAGCTCGATTTCATTGTTATGGGCTTTAGAAATTTCATCTTGGTGAGCTGATGTATTTTTGTGGTTGTAGGTTGACATTTTATTTTGATGATGAGTAATGCATCTGGATCTTCGAGTGGAACAACAGGGGGTCGAGGAAGAGGACGATTTGTGGGTGTGCCGAGAAGTTGTTGGTGTGGTGAAGTAATTGTGACCAGAATTTTGAATTCCGATGCTAATCCGTACTGGAGATACTACCGGCGTGCGTTTGCTGTAGAGCAAAAGGTAAACTTCCATTTCTTTGTTTGTCATTGTTAGATTCGATGGTGTTGATACAAAATTTGATTGTCCATGTAGCTAAGCAATGATAACCACACTTTCAAGTGGGTTGATGAAGCTCTAGGGAATGTGATTGAGGCGTTAGCGTTTCGAACAGAAAGACTTGAACAAGAGCTGAAACAAATAACAACAGTTTCTATGGAGGCCGAGAAGGAGAAGTTTGACAAGATCCAAATGAAGATAGAGAAAGATGTTTTCGACAGAGTGGAAGAAGTGCTAGTTGAAGGCAAATCCGAAGAGAAAATGACGATCCTCTAATCGGAACAAGGCCATTTGTATAAATCATCCTCCATTTAAAGGTTCTAAACCAGTGGCTAACATAATTTTGAGCTTCAATTCCCTTTTTGAGCATGACTTTGTATGCATGCTCACAAAGAATTCCTGTGATTTCCCATCTTCTGCAGGTACAAGTCATATTCGCCAAGTTGACTCGATAAGCATAGCCATTGATTAGATTCCCACTGCTTGTTGGTGGAGGGTTTGACAATGCATGCAGCAGCAGGCTCATGCAACTCAGCGAGATAATTACTCACATATGGAGTGCATATGCCTTGGTGGTTATTGGATTTGAAATATCTCGTGGCTATACGAATCATTGCAATTCTTGCAATGGTCTCCAGCATCGGGACTAAAGCCTTGTCCCTGGCTTTACCTAAAAACAGTGAACCATACATCATTTAATAGTGAAAACAGTGAACAAAGCGAACCTAAAAAACAGTGAATGCCTTGAAATTATGTTAAATCATAAGAAAAAATGAATCATACCTATTGAGTTTGGATCGTGCCCAATCCTTGGTAGAAGAAGACTTACTACAAAAATTAGGTCTAGAAAGTTTAAATAGTCAAAGTGGTCAAACTGGATCAACTCTTGTCAAACTGGGCCAACTCTAGTCAAAATGGGTCAACTATGGTCTACACCGGACGGTTGCACCACTTGAGAGAAGGAGGTTTTGGTCGGTGCTTAGCTTCTGACCTTACACCGGTCGATTGCACCGCCCAAGGCTGGTCGGTGTAGGCGTATGGTCGAGCGGACAGACGGACAGACTTTCAGTAAATCGGCCATATCTCTCGAACCACACATCCGAATGACCTGAATCCAACTCCAGTAGACATCTAACTCCTTCCTCTACAACTTCCATGAAGACCGTTGAAGCTGAATCAGATCTAAAGGCCTTCGTCCAGCAATATCTTTGAGACACCTCGGGTGAACTCTTCCTTCTCTTAAGCTCAATCACTCCAATCATCCCAATTGTCTCCAAAACACCTAGAAACACTCCAAATGCATGCAAGACTCAGTAGGATCTAATTCAAACACCTGATACTCTAATTTAGACCAAAATGCTATAAAAACTATGAAAGACACATGCATGAGACCCGAAACACTAAATAATATGCATGCTGAAACGGGTAAAATATGGGAATATCAAGTAGCTGGACACCGACCGGACGCCATTCCACACCGCATAGAGACCAACCGGTGCTGCCCTCATTTCGTTTGCACCGAGCTCCCTTAGACCGGTGTTGAGACAGCAGCATACACCGACCCAAGCCGGCTCTTACACCAAGTCAAGCATGACCGGTATTGTCCTTCTACACACCCAGCACCGACCCGAGATCACTCCAGCACCGACCCGAGATCACTCCAGCACCGATCAAACGCAGCCAGGTGTTAAGACTCAAATGTGATACACCGTTCGACCTTAGACCGGTGCATTCTGTTCGGTGTTTGGATAGTAGCCAACACCGACCAAGGCCTCTTTTCACGCCAACCAGACCCAGCTCAGTGCTAAGCTTCAGAGGACTTACACCGACCATGCCCCGTCCGGTGTGAGACGTCCGGTGTTGAGACAGAAGCAGCCACTGAGCATGAACACCGAACTGCACACGTCCGATGTGAAATCCCAGCAGCCACACTGACCATCAACCGACCACCACCCGTTCGGTGTGGAGCTTACGACCCAGAGTTGACCGGGTCAATATCCGGTTTGTTTCGGGTTGCCCGGTTCGCCCTTGCACCCTATAAATATTTTTAACCTAATTTTTCTTTAATCTAAGTTTTTCTCTAGCTAAAAACACCTCCTTTTTAGGGTTCTTGTGATTTAGCATGTTCTTTATAGGATTTGTTGGTTCCTAATGGTTTGTGAGTAGTCTCTTAGGATCTTGGGATGAGGTAGATTTAGGGTGATCCATTAGTTGATTCATGATGTTTAGGGTTAGATTTATTAATTTTCCTTCTTGCTAAGTGTGCTTAATGCTAGATTAGGCTTGAGAGAGTTGATATAGATTTAAGGGAATTTCACACCCACAAGGTGTTTGATGAAATTCTCCAAAGAGCTTAGTTAGAACACTCTTAACCTATGAGAGTAGTTGCTTAAGGTGTTTATTGGTTGATTTGAACATTGATCTTAAGGCTTGCTAATCATTTCATCACAAAATAATAGTTTGATCTTGATTTAGTGATTAGCAAAGTTATTAGTGCCTTGAGAGAGGATTAGTCGTAATTAGTGATCTTAACCTAGGGATTAGCATCGTTTGTGTATTGAGCATCATGAATTAGCTATAGGGTCACCTTGATTCCATAACCTCATCCTTTGATTCGCCTTTTATTATTGCATTTAATCTTGTTTAGTATTGTTAGCTCTCGCTTCTTGTTTAATTTGAATCATTATGTTGTTAGATAAAACCAAAACCACTTGTTTGGTTGAATTAAGTAGTTCTATGCATTCTTGGTGATTGAGACTTAACCCATTGGATTTGATACCTCTTATGCTATTTAGCATCTAGAGTAAATGATTCTATAGACAAAATTCTACTATCACATGGATACCAAATTTTAATTCCTAAACTCAATATTAGACTACCCCAAGTGCAAGGTATTGTCAAAGATTAAGCTAAGGGTCGAACCACAAGGAGGCCTAAATCTATCTAGAATGCAAGATTTTAGGCAAATTTCACTAGTAAAAATATCTCGTATAGCCACAGAACATTTCGTGGCTAAATCGTGGTTATAGCATCGTGACTAAATTTTGTTCGTGGCTAAATCGTGGTTGTAGCCACGAAATTGCCACGAAACAAATTGGTCACGATGCTATAGCCACGACATTTTCGTGGCAAAATCGTGGCTATACGAGAAATTTCTACTAGTGTTTTACCGGTTACTATCGGTGGTATCAGGGTGGAGACAGTTATGGCGAGTTTGAATTTGTCTCTCTATGGTTTATGGCAAGGTAATGGAGATGAAAACGAACATGCGGCTTATGCGTGGATATGGTAGTGTTGGGGATCAAGAATTAGCAGATTTTGCAAAGTTGATCTTGGATATCGGTGATGGGATGATAAATAAGCCCAATACGAGAGAAGTTGAGGTTGATATCCCATCCGATTTGTTGATAACTAAAGAAAGTGATCATGTCGAAACATTTTTGCCGAAGTTTATGATCGATCGTATGCAACAACACATGACCCAAAAAATTCCAGGCTAGAGCTATACTGAGCCTCCATAATCAGGACGTTTATGTTATAAATGGGTTTATGCTGTCACAACTCGCATGTGATTGTTAATCTGTTTTCGTTAATGCATATGTTCCTACATTAGTTTGTTTCTATTGAAAATGATTTCTTCGATTACTTTGCAAGGTGATAAACGTGAATATCTTAGTTCCGATAGCATTGATACTTCACACACAAACAAGATCGATGATATGATTTATACTCAAGAATAGTTTAACAATATTAAAGTATATGGGTTGCCTAACCATTATCTAAAGTTAAAGGTAAGTGTTCCTATCATGGTACTTAGGATTATTGATCATAGGAGCAGTTTGTGCAATGGTATGAGATTTCTTATTACTCATTGAGCTAAACATGTGACCAAGACTAGCTTTATAAGCGGTGATAAAGTATGCAAGAGGGTTTTGATCCCTAAGATGTTTCTCTCCCCAATGGAAGCAAGGTTTCCTTTTAGAATGTGGTGTAGATAGTTTTCCGTTGCTATCACATTTGCTATGACGATAAATAAAAGTCAATGTCAAACTTTACAAAAGGTTGAGTTATTTTTACTTAGGCCGTCTTTTTACATGGTCAACTTTATGTTGTTGTTTCTAGGGTTACGTCGAAGAAGGAACTGGAGATTTTGATTACAGATTCAAAGGAGAGGCACAACGGAAGACAATGAACGTTGTTTACAAGGATATTTCAAAAAAAAAATTGGATTGCATCTTTGGTTGGATTTAGTTATTTTGTGTATTCCATACACTTAGACAAATTTATATTTTGGATCCTTAATGTTGGTTACTGGTTTTTTTTAGTATAATTTGTTTTCATATGTCTTGAGTAGTATTTATAATTGTCTTTTATTTAGAATTGTGTTTTGACATATTTCTGCCCGCGCTAGGCACGAGCTAAACACCTAGTCATATTATTATTTGTGAAGTGATTCGAGCCGTGGTTGAAAATTGAGATTGTTGAATTACGCTTATGTCATTAATGAAATTACCCTTTTCTAATTCGAGTTATTCTATTTAATTAATCCGGATTTAAACAAAAAAGATTTATGTGATTAAAAAGAGGAAAATGACATATTTGTTTCGTTTTAATCCAAAACAGAATTTTTTCTCATCGCAAATAATTAAATATTTGATTAATGGAAAGATAATGTTAAAATTCCTACATGAATGAATTCCTTAATGGATATAAAATTAAGTGAAAATGATCCAAAATGGTACAAAATGATGAACTAATTGAAAACGGGAAAAAATTGTGAAAATGGTTTAGGGTTCAGGGTTTAGTCTCATCGTCTAGTCTTTTAGGTTTAAACCCTATTCCAAGATCTATGAAAATGTACGGATCTCGGTCCTGAATTTCAAAATTATCAAAAATAATAAATGATTCGTCCCATAATTCTAAAGTAGGTTCTTTCACCATACTCGCCAATTCTTTAGTTTTGCGATTAATTTTGTTTATTTTTGCTCATGCATGTGCATCTAAAACCTATCCAAATTGGAAAAGTGTGGATAGTGTGTCTAATTGATCCTGAAATAAGTTTGAGTGGATTTATCATTGAGTAAATTGAGTGAATATTAAAAGTTGACCAAAAAAATAGAAGTTGATTTGAAAACTAGGTGAAAAGAAAAGAGAAAACCTAAAATTAAAAATTGTCCTTATAATTGATATTATACGATAACATAAATGAATTGAGGATGAGGTGATATTAAAAATGATATTATAAGATAACATAAATGAATTGTCCTTATAATTGTTCTCATTTTGTACTAAAAATTAAAAATTTCAACGACAAAAAAAATAATTATTTTTATTTTACTTTACTTTAAAACAAAATTAAAAAGATATCTGAATTTTTCAAAAAGCTTATATATATATATATATATATTATAATTAATTAATAATTACATTATATGTGACCCCGGTAAAAATTATTTCTAGCTTTGCCACTGTTTTCACCCATAAATCTATTGGAAAATTAGACGAACAATTTTACAAAAATATGTTATTGGAGAATAATCTATAACATTTTTTGATGATAAATTTGAAGTAGTAGTCAGGGGCAGATGTATGTATAAGATTTAAGGGCATGTGCCCCATGCTAAATTTTTATTTATTTTTTATGCAGCTTAAGTTAATGATTTAAAATTGAAACTTATATGTGTGCCACATGCTAATTGTTTTTTGTTTTTTTTGTTAACTAGCAAAAGTTAATTATTTTAAATATAAGTTTATATATTGTTAGAGCCCACACAGATTACACATAGAAACTAAAAAAAAAAGTTAATAAAATTCCATATTTTAAGGCTCATCTAAAAAAAAAAGTTGATCTAGCCACTTACTAAATCAAACTTTTTCTGTTTTATTTTTTTCCGTTAGTGTTCGTGGAAAAGAAGGGCTAAGAATCGGATATGTAAATTCAAGAGTTCAATGGCCGTTTTGATGATGTAAGCATTGAATTACTTGGTTGCAATATGTTTTTGTGCCCTATTGATTCATTCCATGAGTTTGATCACTCAAAACTAGTTAGATTATCTGAGTTTTATCCAGAAGATTTTAGTTCCATGAAGCGGATATCTCATGAGCATCAACTTGGTATTTACATTGATAATATCCAAGAAGATGAAAGATTTGTGAAATTGGAAAATCTTGGAGATCTTGCACATGTGATGATTGAGACAAAGAAACATCTTTCACATCTTCTAGTTTATCGGTTTTTGAAGTTTACTTTAACTTTACATATAGACACTTCTACAGTCGAGAGATGCTTCTATGCGATGAAGATTGTGAAGACTACCGTACGCACCCGAATGAATGATCAATTTTTAAATGATTGTCTAGTTTATCTTATTGAAAAAGAGCATTTTGATAATGTGACAAATGAGCTAGTGATAAAAAGATTCTAATATATGGAAAATGGTAGAATAACTTTGTAGGTTTTTTTAATTTTTTATTTATCACATAAGATTTTTTTTATGTTTCTTTGTATTGGTCATAAACAATTTTTTTTTATTAACATTATATATTGTTTGATAAATTATTTTATTAACTATAATAAAAAAATTTGTGCCCCATACTAAATAAATTCCAGGATCCGCGTCTGGTAGTAGTGGAATATTTCCGATCACTTTATTGCACATGGTTGGTTTTAAAACCTCTAGATCACACATAGGTTTTTGAGTAAATGCCCTTTTCAACTGTGCCCACAAACCCGTAAGCCCTCGAGCTGGAGGCAAGGCCATTGACATGAGATATGACGTTTCTAGTCTAGAACCAGCTTTAAAAAGAGAAATTATATAAGATATTTCCCTTATGATATGAGGTTTTAGTATATCAGTTTGATACAAAATTTTGATGGTAAGAACACAAAAAAAAGCCCCATTAAAATAAGAATATTATCAAATAAAAGTGAGACCTAATTTAGCAAAACAAAGCAAACAAACAAGGCAGACACAATCGAATCATTAAAAAAAAATCTCTTAAAACTATACAATACGGCTTACTCAAACCCAAATCTCCTCGACCCCTCCCATTTCAATTTACCACAACTAAATCCGAGCCGATTCCTTTAAACCGGACATCTCCACCGGTCTGTTTCTTAAACCGGACATTTGCCTCAGCAAAGGCTCTTCTAGTCTCCTCGTCTCCAGGTGTCTCCATCATCAACAACTCATAATCTTGAATCGCGTGTTGCCATTTCTCCAGCTAAGAATAAACCAAACAAACATTAATTATAATTTAAAATAAATACCAATACCATTTTCATATCGAAAATCCAGTCATAGTTCGGGCCAGTGTATACCGGTTCTTAAATTGAGATTTTGAATACCTTGGCATTAGAATCCGCCCTGCGCCGCCTCGCCTTCCGGTACGAAGGCTGGAGATTGAGAGCCAATGTGCAATCTTCGATGGCTTTCTCGAACAGGCCAAGCTTGAATCTAGAGGCAGCTCTGTTACAGAGCAAGATGGCATTATAGGGATCTTTCTCGAGTCCTTCCGTGTAAACCACGCAAGCCACTTCGAATTTCGAAGCACTGAAGAGCAAATTTCCGCTGAGTCTCGCTGCAGCAACCGCTCTCGCCTTTCTACCCACCGCGTTTACTTCTTCGTTGCTTGGATCCAGTCTTGCCGCTTGCCTTGACGCCGTTACTGCATCTTCAAATCTGTCCATGAAAGAAGACAACACAGAGTCTCCTCGCGTTTTAGAAGTTGAAAACCTTCAAGAGACAAAACGGCAAGTGTTTTGTAGACTAAACGGCGCGTTGTTCTCTTTGTAAAAAAAAAGAAAAGAAATATACCGAAAGGCATCCGGTGATAGTACAATTCTGACCTTCCTGCTGCAATGTAAACCTGAGCTCCGACCATTAAGTGGTAAGAAGTGATGGAAAGACCAAAAATCTTTATGAAACAATCGATATCGAAGTGTTTTGTTCCTTTCTGGTACACGCTGTAGGCTTCCTCGTGTCGTTGTAGATGCAATAAGGCTTCGGTTTGGAGCGCATGGACCTTATGAGATTGAAATTTATGGATTTAGTTAGGCAAAACAAGAGCAACTACCTAGACACAACTGGTTGAAAACATCTTTTGGCTCCTTGTTAGTACATAAAAACATTAAGTTATGGTCTGAATGCAAGAAAGAAAAGCTAACCCGAGGGGAAGAATCGGCTCCATATGATATCGCAAAACAAGTCTCCTTCAATACAACGTTCCATTCCTTTGATCTTCGAGCTTCATCGCACCTCCTTAAGCATTTTATAACATCTTCAACTTGTTCTATATGTTTTGTCTCTGTATATTTTCCAGCTTGCTTATAGTGACACAAAGCTTTTTCAACCTCACCCAATCTGTTAAAAAATAATAATTATTTAGGACCATATAAGTTAATAAGGTTAGAACTAAACACAGGCCGGCCATGAGCCCAAACAAAGCAAGCACGGACTTGCGGTCCTCACTTTCATAAAAAAAAAATTGGCCCTTAAATTTCAAAAAATCTCTTTAGTTTAGCTGTAAAATTACAAAAAAAATTTCAGAAAGTCATAAGTTCAAAACTTAATAAGTTAAAACGGCCCAATTTTTTTTTTAGCTTGCTACCTTTTAAAACGCAGGGCCGGCAGGCTCTGACTAAACGCACCAATTGCAATTGGGGAATTAAGAAAAGAAAACAGAGAGGAAGCTAAGACTCTACCTGAGTTGGAGGGAAGCGAGTCTCTGATGAGCTCTCTCGTAAGTTGGGTTTAATCTTAACGCTTCCTCGCAAGCATCTGAAGCTTCAAGAAGGCGACCGAGACTGATCAAAGCGGCGGATTTGTTAGACCAATACGTCGGCGTTTTAGGGTCAGCTGAAATGGCTCTGTCGTAAAACACAAGAGCTTCTCCAAACCTCCCACGACAATACTCTTCGTTTCCCATTATCTTCAGAGCCTCCGGATCGAGTCTGTAGTTTACCGTTTTGCCCTCCCACCGACTTGTCGTTTGTGACACGTCAGCGGCAGGCTTTGGTCTCACGATGATGTTTCCCATCACGCCGTTAACTGAAAACCTCTTGCTCTCTGTTCTCGACGACGCCGCCGACGAAATCGATTTTCTGGCAGAATCCGATGATTTTCTTGGGTCACTTTCGTAGGATTTCGTCTTTTGTTGGGGTTTCTGTGGATCTGGTTTCTTTGGTTGAGAAGAAAAATCGGTTGATTTTCTCGGGAGGATTTTAGGGTTTGTAATGGTGGTTGACTTGGGAGGCAAGTAATCCTTTGCCCTGTGATCTTTTTCCGGTAAAGATTGTTTTCGCCGGCGAGGGCTCCAGCTCTGGAAAATACACCCAAGGAGACTCTCACAACCCAGACCCGTTGAGATTTTCTTCGATTTCGCCATTCTAAGAAGAATAAAAACTTGAGATCTTTGCAGAAGGTAAAGCACTATCAAGAGTTCGATGAAACAGAGGAGTAAGAAGTTTTCTGAGTTGAAGATGAAAGCTGTTTAATGTATTTATACAAGTCTAACAAAAGAGTTACTGTTGAGTACTTTACAAGATACCAATTTTTTTTTTATTTGTCTGCCTTTTCCTCTAACACAAAAATCTTGCTTTTGTTTTCTTAAATCCAAAATTTAGATTTTAATTTGATTTAATGCGGTCGATTCTTTAAGACATTCTTGATTCTAATTGTGTATTGAAATAATCATAGGGATAATAATATTGGGCTTTTAGCGCACACAAAAAAAAAAAAAAAAAATTTGGCTGACCCCATCGTTGATTGTTTATTGTCTTAATTGATAAAGACGAAAAATGCAGTAGATTGTTCAAATATAGTTGGAGCCTAGTGAAAGATTTATCATTATTTGTCGACATTTACGGTAATGATTAATACAATGAAAATTCCAACATAAACGATAACGATAGAAGCATAAAACTCGGGCTGCCGTTGTATTCTAAAGTCACAAGATAAATAAAAATTAGTGGAAAAAATTAGTTAATAAAGGGTTGCAACTGGTTGTCTTTCAAAGTAATAAGTTGAAAAGTATTTTTCTATATTTTTTCCACTAATTTTTATTCATCTTGTTATTTTGGAAAATAACCAGTTGCAGCCAAAGAATAATATTTTTCAATTTGTTACTCTTTTTGTTAGTGGAGGAAAATTTTCTTTATATTTCTCTTCTTTGTTCATCTAATTAACGTGTAATGAGTTGAACATTTTATTTTTCATTTTCAACATAAATGGTAAAACTTGAGAGAAATCTATTTTTTATTTGCAGCATCGGTCTATGTTATTGCCCAACTAAAGATTTCGAGTTTTGTTTTTTCCCTTTCTACAAAAAAAAAAATAAAACTCGAAACCATTAGTTGGACAAATGGGCAAATGCAATAACAAAGTGATTTATATAGTCAACAATTCTGTTAGTAGTTGTTCGTGCCACATATACTTAATTAGTTTTGTGATTGTTTTGGATTAATCTGTCTCATATTCCTAAATTTAAACTAATCTTAAGGTCTACAATTTTTTGAGTGCATATCAAAATTTATAGTTTTAGTTTTTGTTAGTTAAGGACTCCGATTAAGGAGATTAAAGTATCATACAATGTAAAACATATGCGAAACATTATACTATTAAGTTTTTGTGTCGTCATGCTATTAAGTTAAATTTAGATAAAATGCTTAAATGTAGTTAGTATGATTAGTGATATATATATCCACTGATTTTTCTGTGTGCTTAACATGCATTGTAATTTTGACTAGAGAAGTACGTAATAATTGTGATATTGGATGGAAGTAAGATTTGTCTCTGTACTTACGATAATGGCATTAGCCTGTATTACACTAACAAAAAAAGTTAAGAACCAAAGGGTCAATGTTTAGTGCTTTATAAAAGTAATTAATGGAATAATTAAGTTTATCATCTTAAACGCGGACGACGCATTCACAATAATATAGTGGGTGATATATATTCGTTCCCTTCTTTTATAAATGATGTTTTAAGGAAAAAGATTTGTTTTTATAATTAGTTTTTAATTTTCAATACAAAATTAATTAGTTTTTAATTATTTTTGAATATTATTCATCAATGACTTTATTCTGCATATTGTTTTATTATTAGTTGAATTGTGTTTAAATAGATAATAAATGATTTAGGAGTGATAATGATGTAACTATTTATTTTTAACGGATTTCATTTTGAACACGATGTGAGTGATACGGTGCTGTTGTGTGCGTTCGTGGGAGTCGGTGCCGGCTTTGTCCGGGACCTTCTGTCTCATACGGCAGCTTTCTTTGTTTCTTTGTTTGTTGTATGTTTTTTATTTGGCTTTGACCGCTTTTTCTTCAATTTTGTCCTCCCACCAACAAGGTTACCTCCAACTTTTTATAGATTTGACTAAAATTTCATCTCTAAAGAAAATTAAAGCTTCTTGTATATTAGTATTTACATTTTGTTTGAAAATCCTATAAGATTTCAATATCCATGATAGAAGTTTTCAGATACGATGCATTGTCAGCAAATTAGTATGTTATAGTTTCGTTTGTTGGTTCTTTTTATAAAGATAAAAAAGAGCCATATATTTATTTTAGTATTCTTGTTTTTTTTTCTTTTTCTAAAAATGGATGTGCTGTTGCAGTTTTGCCTGCCGACAACTTAGAAAATTCGTGCTACATGAGGAGAAAGTTAGTATATAAAAACAATTAAGGGTAAAGTTATATGAACAAAGTTATAAGAAACCCAAAACAAGCCACGTAAATAGATTCTCTTAAATCTCTCTTTTTCATAATATTTCAACCAAAATGTCGAAAAGTAGTCAAAAACCAACGCCTATATAATTTATAAACGAAATATAATCATTTTATTTTCAAGATCTATCTTTTCTATAAGTAGACATGACCACGGTTACGATTAATGCGGTTAATGTTTTTTAACCACTAGTTATGGTTAGAATTTTTTTTAATCTTAACTTTAACAATTTAATATACAGTTAAAACGGTTATGGTTAAATACGGATCCGCTTAATACGGTTACGATTAGACACAGTTACGGTTTTTAATGACAACAAATGGTTAATATCACGATTTATAATTATATTTTTTTTTATAAAGTAGAATAATAAAAAATAAAGATTATCTATTTTGATGATGACCACTATGTTTTATCATCTTAAAACCCGTTTGAATTTTTTTTATTTAACTTCATTATGAGATTTAGCTCTATTAATTTTTTTGTATATATGTGAACTTTAAATTTGAAAAAAAAAATTTCTCCAAATATTTTGTTTGCCTCCAAAATTTTGTTGTAGTCGATAATTCAACATATATCTTTTACCATCAATAGCTTATATTCAATTTTCTTATTTTCTTAGCTGAGCTTATCTTCAATTTTCTTAAAATTTTTGAATTTAAAATATATCTCATTAAGTTAGACTAGTTAATTGACTTAGGCCTTGATTGATATAACTGATACTAGAGCAGTAACAGTAAGCAGCAGAAATAATATGCTGCTGAATGTGTATGCTCTGATTAATGTATACATTTTAAGTGATTGGCAGAGCTGTAAAATATTATATATAACATTATTTAATATAGTTATTCGTAAACACAATATCTATAGTTATATTTATAATATAAATTTTAATAATTTTTCATATTTAAATTGTATTTATTATATTATATTTTTTTAAAAAAAATATTTGAAAATTAAAAAAAAATATAATAATTGTTAATATTAAAAATATAAAATTTACACTTTAATATAAACATAATTTTTGCTATTAATTAATAAAAAAAATTAGTTATATAAATTTTTTTAAATTTTTTTAATATATTATAGGTTAATGCTCTACAAAAAGCTTCATATGAAAGCATAGAGGGAGGAGCATTTGCATAACATTTGCAGCTTCTACATGCTTTGTTGATTAGTTGATAAAATGCTTAATACTTTTTATAAATGTTCTACCAATCAAGACCTTAGTTGCAAGTTTTTTTTTTTGGTCGGCTGGCAAATTTCATTCCATCTCGTCCACGACTTCACAATTTGTTTTTTCTTTCTTGTTTTATTAAAATGTTCTTTATATTTGTTAGAAAAAATATTAATTAGTTTAGCACGTTTAAGCTTTCATTAATATATTTCTTTTTTAGATTTGCATTTGCTATTGGTAAATTGATTATACATAATTTTTCTATGTCATTTTAAGTTTGGTTCTATTTTAAGTTTACAGAACTAATTATAATTATTAGTATATATAATTTTATTTTTAAAACGGTTACGATTAATATTTTAAGGTTTTAATCTTGTGGTTAATAAATAATTTTGATACGGTTACGGTTAATTAACAATTATAGTTAATAATTTCTTAACCATAATTAATATATTTTTACGGTTGACGGTTACGGTTTTAACCAACTTGCACGGTTACGATTTAAAAACAATACGGTTACGGTTTCATTTTAGTCATGTCTACCTTTAAGAACAAACATACTATTTATCACTAATACGGTTACGATTCACTATGTTGCTATATATGGACCATACGACTATTCTAATAAATCTATAATATAATAATATAGTTTTTTCTCATTCTAAACTGTCCACATCAGCACTAAACTCATCAATTAATGGATCCCACTTATTTAAAAATCTTACTAATTAAAAGCTGTGTTATTTTATTGTGTCACGTAACTTTCTTTCAATAATTGAAAGCTGTTTCAACTCTTGCTAATCCAAAATATATGCGTGTGGTATTGTATTGGGTATTTGTTTGTTCATTTTTCGATTCTTCATAGCTCTCTCTAATTTACAAACCCAAACACTCTACACAACTGGCTCATTAACTCAACACCAAAACAAAAAACAAAAACGCCACTTTCCTCTTCTCCTCCTTCCTTGCCTCCACCCTGCAATCCTAAATCTCCCCTCACCAACATATGCATAACATCGGCTGCTCTACAAAAAAAAAGTAATTTAGTACAACATTCATTTCTTTCCCCACTCTCCTCTGATAACTAATTTATGACTATCTTCAAAAAAAAGAAAACCGACACATCTCCAACACCATTACCCTTCCCACCATCCTTAACCACTTTAATTTCAGACGTTACCACAATCTCTTAGCCTGACAATATATATACGCTACTCTTCACCACAAAAACCACTACTCTACTGCCTCATCCTGAAAATTTCCCTCAAATCCTGTTTACTACCACTTTAAAAATGGATGCCATTGATGTTGTGGCAATCCTTGCTGCTGTTAACTATGTCACCTTCGACGATTTACGTTTAGGTCGCTCATCACAACAAATAGTTGGTCGCCTTCTCCGCTTCTGGAATACTAAAAACATTAAAAAGATGGAGAATTTATGGGGATCGTCATTCTCCTGCTTGATGAGAAGGTCTAATATTTCTCAAACTTATTTCATATATTCATGCATCTCATATCAAATTGATCTTCGTATTTTTCTCTGCATCTGCTGATGGATTTTCCTTCACTATTCTATTACGACAACATTTCTTGGGTATAGTATAAAAAACGTCTTCTAACGGATATCTTATTGTGACATTAGAAAATAATTCTTACAAAATAGCATATAAATAAATTTAAAAATATGAATATAAATATATAAAATAAATATACAACTATAATTAAAATCACACAGTAGTGAAATACAAAATATAAACACATAAAAAAATAATATTTCAACACAAGTTAATAACATAAGTAAGAAAAAACCGTTACTATATACAAACAATAATAAGGAGAAAAAAGAAAACACGTATACACATAATGTAACTTTAAAAATAAATCGAATATTAAACTAAAATTTGAAATTAAAAAAAAAAATTTCCAAATAAATTACATAAAAACATGAATGTATATAAGATCCGCGTCGCGGGGTTCAATCCCTAGCTAATTTGACGGAAGCTAACTAAAAGGTAGTCAATTTTTCTAGTACAAGCTTATAGCTATTGTTTTTTTTTTTGACGGAAGTATTGCTATTTTTTTTTTTTTTTGACGGCAGTATTGCTATTGTTTTAGTAATGTTAAGATATAATATATGCATACAATCATATATTGTAACATTTTTTGGAAAATTGATAAATGCTTCTATTTCTATTAAGTAGTTGATGTTTGGGTGATTTTAGTGTATATATCTAGTTGACTATTTAATTAGGTGAAAGGTAAAGTTAATTTGAAAATTAGGTGAATGATGAAAGAGAGAAAAATTTAGACCAAAACATCCTTATTTTTTCTCTTTATTACACTAATGCCATTGATCTAAAAACATGAGTATATACCGGCGGTACTGTTCATCGCCCCGATTGACATTGTTCATCCGAAATTTCTGATAATATTCATCACCGGTAAAAATAATATCCAATTAGCGTGCTAACAATAATATATGATGCTTGTTAACGTGCTAATAAAAGTATCTGATACTTGTTAACGTGTTAACAATAATATATGATACTTGTTAACGTGTTATCCGATACTTGTTAGCGTGGTAATAATAATATCAAATACTTGTAATGTGTTAACATAGTATGTTAACGTATTAAAAATAATATATGATACTTGTTAACGTGCTAACAAAAGTATCCGATACTTGCACTACAAGAAAACAACGGATTTGCGATGGACAAATCCGTCGCAATTCCGTCGCAAATCACGTTTTGCGACGGAATTGCGACGACACGATTTCCGTCGCAAATCAGTCGTCGCAAAACAGTTTCCCTCGCAAATCCGTCGCAAATTTGCGACGATCCATTTTCCCTCGCAAATTTGCAACGGAAAATATCCGTCGCAAATCCGTCGCAAATTTGCGATGATAAATAATCCCTCGCAAATTTGCAACGGATAATTTCCCTCGCAAGTCTGTCGCAACATTGCGACGGCTACTTTCTGTCGCAAATCCGTCGCAATGTTGCGACGAGATAATTCCCTCGCAAATTTGCAACGGCAATTGTCACTCGCAAATCCGTCGCAAATTTGCGACGAGATAATTCCCTCGCAAATTTGCAAAGGCAACTTTCCCTCGCAAATCCGTCGCAAATTTGCGACGAGATAATTCCCTCGCAAATTTGCGAAGGCAACTTTCCCTCGCGAATCCCTCGCAAAATTGCAATGGAAATGCAAGGAAAATTGAATTTTGTAAATTAAAAATTTAATTTAAAAATTGAATAATAATTAAAATAATTAACATATTAAATTTAAAAACATAATTATAAAATTTAGTTATTACAAAAAGTGCATAATTGTTTAAAAAAAAAAACAAAATAAAATGTTTACAATCCGGTTCCGGTTCCGGTTCCGGATCCAGTTCCGGTTCCGGTTCCGGTTCCGGATCCGGTTCCGGTTCCGCTTCCGGTTCCGGTTTCGGTACCGGTTCCGGATCCCGATCCCGAAGAGTTACGTGCTTCGCGAAGTCTTGCAAAAGCCGGATCCTTCTCAGCAAAGTAATCCATAAAAGCATCATAGGAATTAATCTTCTCGGCCTGATTCGTTAGCATCTCGGCCTGACTCGATAGCATCTCGGCCTGACTCGTTATGATCCGGTGTAAATCGTCATGGGATGGACGCGAAGCCGATGTAGAAGAAGCTTCAATTTGCGGTTGAAGCGAACCGACACCGTAAATTCTTCCTTTTTTGCGGGGAGCAACCTATGAAAGACAAAAAAACAAACATTATAATTAGAAATATTTAAATACAATACAACAATTTAATTTTTAAATACGTACCTCGGTAAAAATTTGGTTCTTCACGAAAGGAGTAAGGGCGCAAGATGCTGTGCTCTCGGGATCATCACTATCGACGGTCTGAGATAACAGGTCGAGCCGCGAAGTGACATCGTGGTAGATCTTCTCCGAGCGTCCATCGATAAAAGAGCCATCCGGTTTCCGTTTTGTCTCCTCGAGAACCGCTAACAAATCCGGAACTGATGATCCGGTCTTTGCGGCCTAAAAAAATTCATAAATTCATAACATTAAATTAAATTAAGAATGTAAAAAAATTTTAAAAAAAAAAACTTACTATGTTTCGGCCCCGTGCTTTAAACGAGGTTTGTCCTGAACGATGCTTAGAAGGCCCGTAACCATCAGGATCAGAGTATCGGGCCTTGCGACTATCGTCACTCTTCTTCTTGCTCTTTGGATCCATCCAATATCGAACAAGACCGTTCCAAACAGTCGGATCCATCCACTTAGGCTTCGACTCATCGCCTTTAATCTTCCACTTTTCTTTCCAACGCCCAACCTGACCGCACATACGAGCCTTCAACTTCTTTTCAAATTTTTTACGGACCTCGCCGTTAATTGCAAAATCCCAATGAAACGATTGCTATAACAAAAAAAATAAGAAGTTAAATGCATAAAAAATATTATTATTAATAATAAAAATAAATTTAATAAAATTTAGAAAACTTACAGCAAACGTTTTATACCAACGTTCAATGATATATTCCGGTGTTTGCGAGTAATTGGCATGCGGTTCTTTGAAATCCGTTTCAAAGATCGAACGGATCTGAGCAGCCACAGCTCCGTCATCATCAAACCTGAAATTAGAAAATATAGTAAATTTTAAAAAAAAAATTATGATAATTGTAAACAAAAACATAAATAACTTAGGAAATATAAATTTTACCATAATGTTCCTGGAGGACGGCCTGGATCGAGTCGTGGTAGACTATCATGACCAGGACTCTCAAGAATCTGCTCTATCACAATATCAATGGGGATGGAGTCAGCCGCGGGGTTAGACGGTGCGGGATCCTCCGGTGCAGGGGCAGGCTCCACGGTCTCAGGAACAGCAGTACTCGCAAACTCCATCTGTATAACAGGAGGAGTACTTGTGGAACCCATCGAAAGAAATCGAGTATAGTCGTTACCTCGAAATCCCGACATCTACAAAAAAAAATTTAATAATTAATTCATATAATTATATTATAATTTAGAAAATACAAAAAAATTACAATCAAACTAATAATTTTATATAATGTCATAATAATTATAAAATTATCTAATGTAAATTCATACTAATTAAAATACAAATTTAACAACCTAATATATAACATATCTAAATCTAACAATCTAAATTCATCCTAATAAATACAAATATAATAAATATAATTTTTTAACAAATCTAAAAAACTAAAAATCTAAAAAACTAAATAATCTAACAAATCTAAGAAACTAAATAATCTAACAAAATCTAACAATTCTAAAAATCTAAAAATCTAAATTAAATACAAATCCAAATCTAACAAATCTAATTTTTTTTTCACAAATCTAACAAAGTTAACAAATCTAACAAATCAAACAAATATCACAAATCCAATAATTTTTTTTTCTAAGATAACAACATATATTTTTGAAATAAAAAATGAAAAAAAAAATGAAATTACAAAATGAACTTACCTTCGCCGGAGGAGAAGAAGAAGTCGCCGGAGGGAGAGGGGAGAGGAGGGGACTCGCCGGAGGGAGGGGACTCGCCGGAGGGAGAGGAGGTCGCCGGAGGGAGAGGAGGTCGTCGGAGGGAGAGGAGTGGTCGCCGGCGGAGGAGGAGAAGAAAGAGCTCGCTCGCGGGTTGAAGGGAGGAGGTCGCGGCGGGAAGAGAAACTGATCGCCGGAGGAAGACGAACCGTTCGCCGGAGGAAGAGGTACCGATCGCCGGAGGAGGAGAAGTGGGATCGAAGGAATCGACGGATCGCAGGAGAAGGGATTGAGAAGGGAGAAAGGAAGAAGAAGATAAACAGTCGGTTTATAAAACTAAAAAGCGATGGATTTGCAATGGATTTGCGATGGATCCAAAAATTGCAACGGATTTGCGACGGATCCATCGCAAATCCATCGCAAAATTCGCGGTTAAATTTTGGCCCAACATCTGTTGAAAAAATTCAATTTTCGTACCAAATTTCCAAAAAACATTTTGCAACGGATTTGCGATGGATCACTAATTTGCAACGGATTTGCGACGGATCCATCGCAAATCCGTTGCAAATTAGTGAGTTTTTTTTTTTAATGTTTAGGGTTTAGGGTATACGTTTAATAGTACATAATAAAGTTTACGGTTTATAATCTCATAAGAGTCATGATCATAAGCATATTTTTTTCACAAATATAATGAATTTGAGGGTACGAGGAATGTTGAACTTATATATATATATATATATATTCATAAACAACATATACGGATATATGACGTTTTCTATATCATACGGGGACATTTCCAAATTTTCAAAATTTATGAATGCACATGATTAAATAACTTTAGAAATATAATTTTTTGAGATTCACTTTTAAAACCGTTAGACGCTTATCACGTTTTTATCTTCTCCGGAAATAAGGAATGAATCCCTAGCAATTCCATTGCAAATTTGCAACGGATTTGCGATGGATCCTTTATTTGCAACGGATTTGCGACGGATCCATCGCAATTCCGTTGCAAATTTGCAACGGATTTGCGATGGGCTCTTATTTGCAACGGATTTGCGACGGATCCATCGCAAATCCGTTGCAAATTCGTGATTTTTTTTTTTTAATGTTTAGGGTTTAGGGTATACGTTTAATAGTACATAATAAAGTTTACGGTTTATAATCTCATAAGAGTCATGATCATAAGCATATTTTTTTCACAAATATAATGAATTTGAGGGTACGAGGAATGTTGAACTTATATATATATATATATATATTCATAAACAACATATACGGATATATGACGTTTTCTATATCATACGGGGACATTTCCAAATTTTCAAAATTTATGAATGCACATGATTAAATAACTTTAGAAATATAATTTTTTGAGATTCACTTTTAAAACCGTTAGACGCTTATCACGTTTTTATCTTCTCCGGAAATAAGGAATGAATCCCTAGCAATTCCATTGCAAATTTGCAACGGATTTGCGATGGATCCTTTATTTGCAACGGATTTGCGACGGATCCATCGCAATTCCGTTGCAAATTTGCAACGGATTTGCGATGGGCTCTCATTTGCAACGGATTTGCGACGGATCCATCGCAAATCCGTTGCAAATTCGTGATTTTTTTTTTTTAATGTTTAGGGTTTAGGGTATACGTTTAATAGTACATAATAAAGTTTACGGTTTATAATCTCATAAGAGTCATGATCATAAGCATATTTTTTTCACAAATATAATGAATTTGAGGGTACGAGGAATGTTGAACTTATATATATATATATATATTCATAAACAACATATACGGATATATGACGTTTTCTATATCATACGGGGACATTTCCAAATTTTCAAAATTTATGAATGCACATGATTAAATAACTTTAGAAATATAATTTTTTGAGATTCACTTTTAAAACCGTTAGACGCTTATCACGTTTTTATCTTCTCCGGAAATAAGGAATGAATCCCTAGCAATTCCATTGCAAATTTGCAACGGATTTGCGATGGATCCTTTATTTGCAACGGATTTGCGACGGATCCATCGCAATTCCGTTGCAAATTTGCAACGGATTTGCGATGGGCTCTTATTTGCAACGGATTTGCGACGGATCCATCGCAAATCCGTTGCAAATTCGTGATTTTTTTTTTTTAATGTTTAGGGTTTAGGGTATACGTTTAATAGTACACAATAAAGTTTATTTTTATAAGATTTATGGTTTATGGTATATGTATTATCATCATAATAAAGTTTTTATTTTTTTTAACGGATTTACAACATATACATATTTTTATTTTAAAAATTACATTATAGTACATTTAACACATTATTCCGAATCGTTTTCAGATTCATTTTCAGACATATTAGAGTGTTCACTATGCTCATCATTGTTTTCTCCGCTATCGTTCTCCTCGAACTCGTCAGATGCGGCTGCATCTTCGCTTGAATCATCCACGATGTCTTCAACTTCTCTGTTTTGTGGATCGATATGTATGATATCTTCTGATGTTTCGACTGCGATGGAGACTTCTCCGACTCTTTCATTTTGCAGAGCATCTTCGATGCCTAACCCAATTATACGGCCTCTTGGGTTCACTTTTATCACCGATAACCATGTCTCACGTCTTTGCTTAATCCGAGGATATGGAATGAAACACACTTGTTCTGCTTGCAATCCTAGGATGAAGGGTTCGAACTTGGAAAAACGTCGGTTTGCATTGACATCGATCGCCCCTATGTTGTTTGTGCGGACCCCTCGACCGACTGTTGGATCGTACCAATCGCATTTAAATAAAATGCATTTCAAACCGATAATTCCAGGATATGTGACTTCTATAATTTCTTGCAATACGCCGTAGTAGTCGTTTTCACCTGGCACATGGATTCCATAATTTGCGGTTGACCTTCGAGAGCCATGCTTATATGTATGAAAAGTGTATCCGCGAGTGAAGTACATTGGGGCAGTAGTGATCTTCGCAATTGGTTCTTGAACAACCTCGTGCAACCATAGTGGCAAGGGCTGGTTTGCACATCCATTCATTACCTACATATATATACATAATTTGAATAACAATTAATTAATTTTAACAAATTATATTAAAAATATTCGTGAAATGATAGATAACTTATATATATATATATATATATGTATATATATATCTTACGTACATAGTATTTTAACCATCCAGCAAAGTCACGTTCTTTGTACTTCTCATAGTCTTTTTCAAGTAAACCGGGATAGGCTTCTCGGATCTGGATGTCGAAAACGCTGCAATAATTTTTTATAAAACTAATTAAACAACGAGTGAGATATATAAATGTAAGTAATCTAAGTGCAGCTAATTAATTATTACCTCTCAAACGGTTGAACAAAATCACAATTTCGCAATATATAATTGTGAGCTGCACGACAATGTTCATGGTCTTCCCACCAAACTTCTTTCAACTTTCCAGCAAGTCTCCCTATTTGGGCGAAGATATCCGGGACATCAACGTTATACTTAGGTGCAACCCCACCATCGTCATATCTTCTAGGAGCGGTTTTTTTCGTTTTGACGGTTGGGCTAAAGTAGTATGACGTGAAGTGAGATGTTTCCTCGGTCAAACTACCTGCAACGATGGAACCCTCCACTCTTGCAAGATTTTTGGCCTTTCCTTTCAAATGTCCCATGAATCGCTCGAACGGGTACATCCATCGGAATTGCACGGGCCCCCCAAGAGCTGCTTCATGTGGTAGGTGGATTGGGAGATGTTCCATTACGTCAAAAAATGAAGGTGGAAATATTTTTTCTAAATTACACAGCAAAACAGGTATATTATTGAGTAATTGCGCTATGCCATCCTCAGTCAGTGTTCGAGTGCATAGATCCCTGAAAAATGCTCCAATGCCTACAAATAATATATATATCAGTAATTAAATAAGAAAATTATATTATAAATACATATTTAAATTAATACTTGTTTACCCGCAATTGCTTCGTGAACAGCTGTCGGTAAGAGCTCGAGTAATGCAAATGGTAGTAATCGCTGCATGAATACATGGCAATCGTGGCTCTTCATACCGGAAAATTTATTGCCTTGCTCTATGCATCTAATTGTGAATTTGGACACATATCCATCAGGGAACTTTACTTCTGAACCAACCCAGTCAAACAACGCTCGTTTCGCATCCGTAGACAATCGAAAAGTTGGAATCGGCATTTTTCCGTTTTGTGTAATATGCAACTCGCTTCTTACACATATTTCGGCCATGTCCAACCTTGATTTCATTTTGTCTTTAGTCTTTCCCTTGACATTCAAAATCGTATTCATGATGTTATCGAAGAAATTTTTTTCGATGTGCATCACATCAAGATTATGCCGTAATAGAAGATCCTTCCAATATGGCAGTTCCCAAAAAATACTTTGTTTGTGCCAATTGTGAGAAACGTTATATCCGTCAGGCATGTTTGCCTTAGTGTGCCAATTGCCCCCACGTTTACATGTTTCTTGAGCACCGTAATAATCA
Source organism: Eutrema japonicum (assembly GCA_030161315.1). Taxonomy (NCBI): domain Eukaryota; kingdom Viridiplantae; phylum Streptophyta; class Magnoliopsida; order Brassicales; family Brassicaceae; genus Eutrema; species Eutrema japonicum. Next base: position 11,139,666 of record BSQW01000013.1, read on the forward strand.
ATCTGCTCTAACAAATCATTCCCTGAAAGATAGACGGGGGGGGGAACACGCACGACCTTGTTCTTCCTAAACAACTTCTTGTTCTTGCGATGCGGATGATGCATGGGAAGAAACCGACGATGACAGTCAAACCAACATGGTTTCCTTCCATGCTTCAACTGGAAGGCCTCTGACCGATCAAGGCAATATGGACACGATAACCTTCCATGCGTAGTCCACCCCGATAACATTCCATACGCCGGGAAGTCACTAATGGTCCACAATAGCACAGCACGCATCTTGAAGTTCCTTTGCTGCGAATAATCGAATGTGCGAACACCTGTATACCACAACTGTTTCAACTCATGAATCAAAGGTTGGAGGAATACATCAAGGGATCGCTTCGGATGCTTAGGACCGGGTACTAGAATACTCATGAACAAAAATTCCCGTTGCATGCACATTTCTGGAGGAAGATTGTATGGCGTCAAAATGACAGGCCATAGAGAATATTGTCTCCCGGACATACCAAATGGACTAAACCCATCGGTGCATAAGCCAAGATAGACATTCCTGCTCTCGTTAGCAAAGTCTGAATGTACAGTCTGAAAGTGTTTCCACGCCTTTGCATCTGACGGATGCGTAACCTCCCCATCCTCCGTGGTATGTTGTGCATGCCATCTCATTGCCGCCGATGTCCTTTCTGATTGGTATAACCGTTTCAACCTATCGGTGATTGGCAAGTACCACATACGTTGGTATGCAACGCGGGTCCTTCCAGTAGTTGGTTGATATCTCGGCTTCCCACAAAATCGACATTCCAGCAACTTATCATCATCTTTCCAGAAAATCATGCAATTGTCTATGCATACGTCAATCATTTCTGATGGTAACCCAAGACTCGCAACCAACCTCTGTATTTCATAGTAACTCTCAGCGGAAATATTATCTTGTGGCAAATACTCTTTAATTAGCTCAGCCCATGAATCCATGCAAATCTCATTTAGGTTATGATCACTTTTAATTGTCATCATCCTAGATGCCAATGATAGTTTAGACTGCCCTTCTCTACATCCATCGTAAATGGGCTGCTTCGCAGCGTCTAACATATCATAAAAACGCTTTGCTTCTATGTTGGGTTCTTCCCTAGTATTATCATCAGCAAATGCAGTTGTACTTTCATGAAATGCATCTGTAACCATATCATGAAACCTATTTCCCTGTTGATACCCTTCATCAATATTTCCGAATAAATGATCATGCCCATAATTATAACTAGGTTGATCAACGCCATGACTCGTACTACTACTTCCAGCATCAACACTACAACCTTCCCCATGCGAAAACCAGATATAATAGTTTGGCTTAAATCCTCTATTATATAGATGCCTCTTCACAGTATCAATATCCACATATTGGGTGTTCTTGCACTTTCTACATGGACAGAAAATTTTACCGTCACGAGTCGCACATGGTTGGCTTGTCGCCTGGTACATGAATGCTCGCAACCCGTCCCGATACTCTTTCGTCACTTCACCCGTCTCTGGATCTCTTTGATTGTACATCCATGATCGTAATGCGTATATTTCGTGCCCCGAAGACATTTTTTAAACATTCACCACTCAAAATATATATATCAAAAAAATTTTTTTTTTTTTTTTTTTTTTTTTTCGTTTTTTTTTTTGTGTTATGAAAGCTCTCAACGTGATCTGTATTTATAGGATTTCAAAATAAATTGCGACGGATTTGAGACGGATTTGCTACGGAAATTTGCAATGGATTTGCTACGGAAAAGGATTTGCAAGGGATTTGCAACAACTTTGCGATGGAAATTAATTTTTCTTTTAAACGTGTTCTACCTACCTCACCTAACTCCACCTAACTGCTTCCATCGCAAATCCCTTGCAAAAATCCGTTGCAAATCCGTCGCAATTTTGCGAGGGACATTTACCGTCGCAATTTTGCGACGGAGTTGCGACGACTACTGTAGTCCTCGCTAATCCCTCGCAAATTCGTCGCAATTTTGCAACGCATTTGCGACGCCCCGTTGGCCCTCGCAAATTTGCGAGGGATTTGCGACGACTACTGTAGTCCTCGCTAATCCCTCGCAAATTCGTCGCAATTTTGCAACGCATTTGCGACGCCCCGTTGGCCCTCGCAAATTTGCGAGGGATTTGCGACTCTAGATATTCCCTCGCACGTTCGTCGCAAATTTGTTGCAAAATCGTCGCAATTTGCGACGACTTTTTCCCTCGCAAAATAGAGACGGATTTGCGACGGCTAGTTAGTCACTCGCAAATCCGTCGCAAATCCCTCGCAAATCCGTCGCAAATTTGCGACGGATTATATCCATCGCAAATTCCATTGCAAATCGACTGTTTTCTTGTAGTGTTGTTAACGTGTTAACAATAATATCTGATACTTGTTAACGTGATATCCGATACTTGTTAGCGTGCTAACAATAATATCAAATACTTGTAATGTGTTAACATAGTATGTTAACGTATTAACAATAATATATGATACTTGTAACGTGGTAACAATAATATCTTATACTTGTTATTATTGTTAGCACGATAACAAGTGTCGGATAGCACGTTAACAAGTATCATATATTATTGTAGTAAATGAACAGTATCGGCGGGATGAACAATATCAACGAGATGGTTGATGAATAGTGTCGCCGGCTTTATTAGTTGCTAACATAGTTTTCAGGAATTTTCAATAAATGACATTGTTGTAATTATTTGAAAAGAAAAAAATAGTTATGGTGTAATTTTATTTCTCTTTCTACTTACCTAATTTTGCAATTAATTTTTCTTAAAAACTAATTTTGTTATTAATGAAGGATAGATAGTGATAATACTTTTTTTCAACGTTATATATTACTTGATTAGATATATAAATAAGTCTGATTGACCCACGATATGTACTACCAATTTGGTAGGCATGGAACACATGGCCCTTGGTTCGATTCAAGCATGTCATAGTTTTTTTTTTTCTCACTCAAGTATATTATATATAGTGTGAGTTATATTTTGTATAGCTAGTAATAATATGCACTAAAGGAAGATATATAATAAAGTGCTTAACCAAAAAAAGAAGAATATATAGTAAGTAAAGTCACTCGATAAACCTCTACTGTACTCAAAGTGCATAAATTCTTTTATATGCAACCCCATGATCATTACAAGTTTTATTATTGAGATTGGTTTGTTAGTGTTAGTTACACACCAATATACTTGTATATAAACTAATCTAACAAACCAATCTCACTAATAACTTTGATAAGGAATACATCTACGATTTCTTAATCCGATTTGTTATCATAGTTTCAGGTAATAAAATCTTGTTTTAAAGTTTTTTTTTTCAAATACCTCTTAAAAGTATTACACATGGTTTTTTCTTCGTATCATGGATTTGTACACTAAAATACCAAATCATGGTAAGTAATGTTAAAGATGGCAAACATTATGATTAGATCTATGGCGTGTGGACCTTGTAAACGAAAAAAAAAAATATATGGAAAAAAATTAATACCAAAGGTGGCTTTGGGTTAAAGATTTAAAATGTGAAATATCCAAAATATTTTAATTGGATATCATTTCTTACTCATACATGCATTGGAGAAGCTAATAAAAAAAAGATGTGAATGCCTATATATAATTCATTTTGGAATGGAACCTTAAGATGGTATCGTGATATAAGGTTTTATTAACGCTGAAAAAAGGTTTTAGTTTTTTTTTTGTTAGTGAAATAGTAAAACATTGAGTAGAGTGATTTAGAAGTCGCGTCATGTTGATCAATTCGTTTTTTTATTTGACATATTTATTTTTGTATATACTACTCCGAATTTTAAATGATGGATGTTGAGAATTGATTTGCTATTTGGTGTGAAATTTCCAAAATATAACAATAAGATAAAGTATTGATTTGAGGGGAAAATATATGAAAGATAAAGGCACATGATCCAAAGGCACATTGGGTCTACAATATATGCTTGGCTTAGAAGGGAAAAAGAATAAAAGAAGAAGACTTACTCTTTTTGGATATTTCTTCACTCAGGGATTTAGCTCTATTCTCAAACTCTTAAATAAACACAATCCGTTGCTTATTCACGAATTTCAATCGTTGGAACTTGGAATAGAAGACTTGTTCAAACACCAACAAGTGGTAGATTAGGCCCATGTTCGGTCCTTATGAAAAAAACAATTATACGGTTTAGGGTCCACATAAGCCCAAAATTAATCCGCAAGCCATGTATGAAGAGATTGATACCATAAACTGTATCATGTCCAAAAAAAAAGAAAAAAGCACCGGGTTTTATTAGTGCTCGACAAAAAATCCGGATCCGAAAATCCGAACCGAACTCGATCCAAAATTTTAAAATACCGATCGGATCCTAAATTTCTATACCCGAAGAACCGAACTCGAACCAGTATCGAACCGAGAACCGAATAGGTATCCGAAATATCCGAAGTGTAATTATATACCCAAATATATTAATTATATTTAGACTTGATATAACTCAAATACCCAAAATTACAACTATAAACCCGAATATATTAATTATTTTTTTGGGTATTTCAGGTATTTTATATATATTTTTGATATTATGGGTATATCGAACACATCTATTTTGTTTTTTATGGATTTTTCGGGTATTTTAGATACTTTTGGTTTGAAAGTATATTGGTTTTATTGAAATGAATATTCATGTTTTTGTGTTTTGTCTCGGATTTCGGGTTCTTCGGTTTTTTTCGGGTATTGTGGATACGTTTGGATACTTTCAGATCCAGATCCGAACATATCCGAAAAATTTCGGATCTTAAAAAAAATACTCGATCCGATCCGAATCCGAACCCGATCCAAATTTTTAAAATATCTGATCGATACCTAAATCCCTAAACCCGAAATATCCGAAACCCAAAATACACGATCAGAATCCGATCCGAGGATCCGAACGCCCATCCCTAGTTTTTGTGCTCAACCGGTCCCATATCAGGTTTCATATAAAATCTTAAAACTGATCCGAATCAAAATTTCTCAGATCTTATCCTCTCTAACTTCATATACCCAAAAACCGATTCGAACCTGAACCGTAGATCCGAATGCCAAGATATTATAGCTTCTGGGAAGAAAAACATAAGTGATTGTACAAAATTGCAAAATTCGTCTTGTTAGCATCAAATTGCAAATCGAACGGTCAAAAAAAAGAAAGAAAGAAAAAGAAAATAGAATGATTTCCTTTTTAACGAAAATATGAAAACGACCGAGTCTCGTACACACGTCAGCAATGGGACCCCTTTCACGATCACCGGGAAATTTCATTACATTCTTTGACCATTCTCACGCGCCACCGTTAGCGACCACGTACTGTGATTGGCTGACACTTCCCACCGTCAACATTGATGATTCACATCCCAAGCTATGACGAAGACTCAAAGAAAATAAAAACCGATCAAAACCCCTCAAAAGACGAAACTTTTTTTTGAGAATTCGGGAAAAAATGAAGGCGGAGACGGTGACGCTGATTTTGGTGAATCTTGCGGGAATAATGGAGAGAGCCGACGAATCTCTGCTTCCAGGTGTATACAAAGAGGTCGGTGCGGCTCTTCACACGGATCCAACCGGGCTCGGGTCGTTGACGCTGTTGCGATCCATGGTTCAAGCCGTTTGCTATCCATTAGCAGCTTACATGGCCATTCGACATAACCGAGCTCACGTTATTGCTCTCGGTGCATTTCTCTGGTCCGCTGCTACTTTCCTCGTCGCTTTCTCTTCCACTTTCTTCCAGGTTTTGTGTTTTTTTTCCTTACCCGATTCCGGAAGACAATTGGCGTATTGGGTTTTAAGTTTTGTGTTAGTGATACATAATCTCTTTGATTCTTGCTCTGATCGTTGGCCTAACCCTCCATTGAGCAGATAGCAGCATCGAGAGCTCTGAATGGAATTGGCCTTGCCCTTGTGGCTCCAGCAATTCAATCTCTTGTTGCTGACTCAACGGACGATGCTAACCGTGGCACTGCTTTTGGATGGCTGCAACTAACAGCAAACCTCGGTTCGATCTTAGGCGGGCTTTGCTCTGTTTTGATAGCTCCATTAACTTTCATGGGCATACCTGGTTGGAGAGTTGCCTTCCATATCGTAGGTGTGATCAGTGTTATAGTTGGTATTTTAGTCCGAGTTTTCGCCAATGACCCACACTTTGTGAAGGATGGTGTCAGTGGTCTCAACCAACGAGGTTCGAGAAAACCTTTTTGCTCAGAGGTTAAGGAATTGGTCCGAGAAGCTGATACTGTCATAAAGATTCGGTCTTTTCAGATCATTGTGGCTCAGGGAGTGACAGGGTCGTTTCCTTGGTCTGCTCTTTCTTTTGCGCCCATGTGGTTGGAACTCATCGGTTTCTCACACGGGAAAACTGCATTCTTGATGGGTCTTTTCGTGGCTGCGTCTTCTCTTGGAGGCTTATTTGGAGGCAAAATGGGAGATTTTCTATCTACTCGTCTTCCTAATTCCGGAAGAATCATTCTCGCACAGATCAGTTCAGCATCAGCGATCCCGCTCGCTGCAATACTCTTGTTGGTTTTACCAGATGACCCATCTACAGCTGCAATCCATGGTTTGATCTTAGTTCTATTGGGACTGTTTGTTTCTTGGAATGCTCCTGCTACCAACAAGTAAAGTCTCTCTTTTTCACTACGCCTATTTACTTCTAACCCTCTATCGGCAACTGTTTTTGCTGACCTTGGTGAAACAAACACAGCCCGATCTTTGCAGAGATTGTTCCAGAGAAATCAAGAACGAGTGTCTACGCACTGGACAAATCGTTTGAGTCAATCTTGTCATCGTTTGCTCCTCCTATTGTTGGGATCCTGGCGCAGAATGTTTATGGATATAAGCCAATCCCTGAAGGATCATCAAGGTCAGCAGAGATAGCCAGAGATAGAGAGAATGCAGCCTCGCTGGCAAAAGCTCTTTATACCTCTATAGGAATCCCAATGGCGGCTTGCTGCTTCATCTATTCCTTTCTCTACCGTACCTATCCTCTAGATAGAGATCGTGCTCGGATGGAAGCTTTTATAGATTCCGAGATGCGTGAGCTGCTTCCGGAAAGTTCAGATAGAGACATCGAGTTTTCACAAGAAGACCCTTTTGCAAACCAGGTTAATTTACAAGCTAGTAGATAAGAAAATTTGCAAAAAGCTTTACAAGATAGGTTACAACGTATGCTCTTTCGAGTTGTTAAAATGTTTCATAACTTTATACCAGATTTTCAACAGCAGACAAATTGTGTATATTTTCAAGAATCCAAGCTTTTCATAAGAGGGTGAGCTTATCTGCTGGGTTTTGTGGCGGAGAGCATTATAAATTGCCCGTTTCTCACATGAGTGAAGCCAACGAGTCCACAGGCTCTGCAGAGATCTTCAAGCTCACGTTCACTCAGAAAGATGTGAGAACCTGAATATCTCATTATTTCCTACCATTTGCATCATCAGAATGCGTTATCAGCCACATACCAGACCACGAGTAAACGAGAAGTAAGTGCAAGACAGCAATTGAATGAATTTAAGACTTAGAAGTAAAATATACACACCTGATGAAGATTCTTCAAGAACGGGATAAAACTAAAAGGGCCATCATAGATGAATGTGGTGGCAACAAATACTCCTCCAGGTTTCAGAACACGGCTTATCTCCGCAACCTTAAAGATCCAAAGAGAACATAAACATTATATGTGGTTTTTTGCTAAATATTGAATTAAGAAAAACGGTTTACGGCTGATGATGGCGAAGGCCAGCAATGCAACGCAGCACCAGCATGGACAGCGTCAACTGAACCCGAAAGAAAAGGGAGTCTAGCTATGTCTGCTCGGACCAGAACAACTTTCCTGGAAAAAGCGACAGCGGAGTCAAAAACAACACATATGGTTACCCAAGATCTTAGACAATAATGGAAGAAAAAGGTGAGAGTGCAAACTCTTTGTTAGTAAAGTTTTCATTTTGATTTAAGAATTCGTAGCACTGTCGCAACATATTTTCCGAGTAATCAAGGGCGATCACCAGAGAAAACAGCTCGCTTCTAGCAAATAATCTCGAGAACATCCCACTTCCGCAACTGGCGTCAATGATATTGCCTCCCAAAACAGGCTTCAGGTAGTCTTTAGCCATTTCAAACTGTGGAACACAATGCTAACAGTGTTACAACCCGCTCTGGCTATAGATGGCTAAATGAAAAACTTATAACATAGAGTAATTCCATCTTACCTCTTTCTCTGGTCCTGGAAAACCACCCCATATGAAATTCTGACGCCAACCCCTCTCGTAAAGGAACGAAACTAATGGAGTCCTATAAATCAACAACGCCAAAGAATCTCGGTTGGAATACAATTTGGATAGAGCCTAACATTGAATAAGAGCCCATTAAGGCATATCTCCCACCTGAATAACTCGGTTGAAAGTGGCATTGGTTCACTGTATTGCTTGCTTCCACTAGCCACAGCCAAATCAAGATGCGTCTCATTACCCGAGTAACTCCTTTTACAGGTATTGCATTGTAATTGAGTATCAGAGGCAGTAGATTCCCTGTAGCCAATAAAACACACAACTTTTTTAACAAGAAAATTGAGCAATCACTTAATCTCCCAATCCCTAAATTTCTATCAGTGAGACTCACACTAATCCATTAGGTTGACGAATCCATGCTATGGAGTTATAACAGATGGGACAAGCTAGAATGTTCTTCTCTTCCCTGTTTTTCTCTTTCTCGATAGCAGAATCAACCTGCACGCCAATCAAATCGCATCATCTGAAAATCGAGATCCTTCAAACAAGTCCCACTCACGCTGTTTCGGAAAGAGTTTACAGCAAAGTCCCAAAAACAAAACTATTCAATTCTGATTCCGTCTGGAGTATCCTAAAAATGCGTAGAGAGAGAGAGTTGGAGAGGAAACGAAAGCGTACACTCGACTTCGTCTGGACGGAGACGGAAGCAGAAGAGGCGTGAGGTGATCTGAAAACGAAAACAAGGCGTCTTTGACCTGCGTACTTGACGGGAAGCACCCGCGAAATTGATAAGCCAATCGGGAGAAGCGCCGGTGAGAATCGACCGGAGATAACCGTCATCGGCATTTTCCAGGCCTCTGTGGCTGCGTATTGAGCACGAAGAAGCTTCTTCGCCGAAAGAAAGAAATCACAGAAAACTCGTGATCGAATTTTGTGGCCTTTTTGGTCTTTGGTTATAAATTATAAAATCACGGCTTTTGAAGTCCAACAGTCTCAATAAAATTGGTTTAGGCCCTTTTATAGCAAAAAAGTCTTGGGCTTAGCAAAAGGCTTATTATTTATATTTGATTAACCGATTAATTAAGGGAATAAAAGAGTTCAATTTTTTTACCTTGTAGTCATCTCTAATAGTATGCATTGGTTTTTAAGAATCCGTATGTCTCGGCGATTTAATTTTGGTTACGATTAATCAGGATGAGAGATTACGGATAATCATTCACTTTAATGAAAAAATTGAGAGGATAAAATCACGGCTTTTGAATTAGAAATTACCTTCTTAATCAAATTGTATTTTGTGTGTGTGTGTGTGTGCTAATAAAAGTGGGAGCACGTGATCACACTGCTTAAAAAAACGTTGGTAAAAAGTCTTTATTAGTTTTGATGGCTTCACATGGTGTTGTGTCAGAGAAAAGAATATGATTGACCTTAATTCTAGTGCTTTGTTATTATTATTTTTTGTTTTGTTTTTTTTATCCCAAACACATTTCCTTTTTACCTACTGCAATACCATAATTTTATGTTTGGACAAAATATCCAAAATCGAAAAATCTAATCACAACTAAATCGAATTAAAAAGTATCGAATCGAATCAAATATTTATAAATTTTTGTATGGTTTCTTTTATAAAATATTTTGGATACCAAAATTGAATCAAAATCCGAACGGATACCCAAAATATACAAAATACAATTATATATCTAAAAAATATTATGTATCTTTAGTTTTGAAATAACCAAAATATTAAAAATTACAATTATAATCCAAATATATTAGTTATGTATAAATTGAAATAACCAAAATATTCGAAATATTCGAAAATTTTTAGTTATATTTGTCAAAATTAAATATTTTTGTAAAATTTAACCAAATCATATTTGAATTAAACATTTTTTTTTAATTTTTTTGAGAATTGGGATAAATTTTGAGTATCCGAAACTCGATACGAACCCGGACGAAACCGAACCGAACCCGATCCAAAAAATAAAATATTCAAATGGCTTCTAGACTAAGCATGACCACGGTTACGGTTAATGCGGCTAAGGTGATTTAACCACCGGTTACGGTTAGAATGTTTTTTAACCTTAACTTTAACCGGTTAAAATGGTTACGTTTAAATACGAGTCCGGTTAATACAGTTACGGTTAGATACGGTTATGGTTACCTGATGATAATAAATGGTTAATATCATGATTTATAATTAAATAATTATAAATTTTATAAACTAGAATAATAAAAAATAAAAATTATCTATTTTGACGAATGACGATGACCACTATGTTTACAGTTTTTTTATTTAGCTTCATTATGAGATTTAGCTCTATTTATTTATTTTTGTATATGTGAAATTTAAATTTGAAATTTTTTGTTTGCCTCCCAAATTTTGTTGTAGTCGACAAACATATATCTATTATCTTAAACCATTAAAAAATAGTTACATGAAATGAATATTAAGAGAAATTATAGAAAATAAAATAAAAATGAAAACAAATAACTAAAAGTCTATAACTAATATTCTAAACAATTTTATTAATAAGGGTAAAATAAACTAACTAAATTTTTTATTAGTTTATTTCAAAATATTCCAAAATACATTTTATTAATCTATACTATAACCTAAAGAGTAGGTAAACTATTACAACAATCTAATTAAAAGAAAAAGTAAAAAAAAATATTCACTATCTTCGGATCTAGTTGTTGATACATCACTATCAATATTTTCTAGCTCTTTTTCATTGTTTCGAATGTATTTTTGTTGTCTATATCCGGCTCTAGTCCAATCGTCAAGATACGCTTGAGCTTCGAGAAAATCTGGACTCATTATTAATTATAATTATTAGTATATATAATTTTATTTTTAAAACGGTTACGGTTAAAATTTTACGGTTTAACCTTGCAGTTAACCAACGGTTTTGATACGGTTACGGTTAATTAACGGTTACGGTTAATAAATTTTTTAACCATAACTAATATATTTTTACGGTTAACGGTTACAGTTTTTAACCGTCTGACACAGTTACGGTTTGGTTACGGTTTGAAAACGGTACGGTTACGATCAGAAATACGGTTACGGTTCCATTTTGGTCATGCCTATTCTAGATTTCTAAAATTTGGATACCCAAAATCCATAAAAATCAGATTCAAACCCGAACGGATACCCGGATGTCGAAACCTAACCATATCTAATCCTATACACACGATAAATATTTGAATATTTCTGCTAAACGCGAAAAATCATTATAGTAATAATTATTCTAGTTAGAAAAATGGATGTATGATTTTGAAGTTTGATGAAGCTTTTACCACTTTTTCGTAAGCCTCACACGTGGTAAATCGCGACTCTTAAAGAGACGAGAAGCTTTGCAGTCTAACCGTGTGAGAGGTGAAGAGAGAAAGGGCAAAAGCGTCAATAAACACGATCGGATAAAACCACTGGGTAGAGAGTAAAAGAGAAGGTGAAGGGTGTTAAAAACTGAGAAAGAGAGTAAAGAGTATATTCTCTTCTTCTTCTTCTTCTTCTTCTTCTTCTTCGATTTTGTTTCTGATAGAGAAGGGGATTGTTATGGAGAGAAACACACCGGTGAGAAAGCTGCACACGTCAACCGCAGATCTGCTTACTTGGTCGGAGGTTCCACCGCCGGATTCTCCTTCCTCCGCTTCTCGCTCTGCCCTTCGTTCCCACCAGGTTCCGCTTCATGAAATTCAGTTTTCTCTCACTTGATTTGAGCAATTTCGTAAATCCTTACCACTTTTTTTTCTTCTTCTCTGTCTTGTTTCAAATTTGTGATGTAGCCATCGGATGGAATTAGCAAAGTGGTGTTCGGAGGTCAAGTGACGGATGAAGAAGTTGAGAGCTTGAACAGAAGGTGAAAACTTACCTCTTCTATCGCAGTTTCATTCTCCATGGTTTCTCTTTTGATTCCTTTGAATTTTCAAGTTTCCAATTTTGTCTTAATAAATACAGCTAGTGACCCAATCATTAGAATTTTTTGGTTTCTGCTACGCTGAATTGAATCCATCTCTGACATTTCGGCGATAAAATATGGATAATTACTCTGTTTGTGTCGTTTTTCATGGAGAATTAGTCCTCACAAACTAGCAGCCATAGATCAGAGAAATCTTGGGGTGTGCCTTGTTTTAAGGGTTCTTGATGATGAATTGTGTAGCTGATATCAAACTTGTGAAAATGTTAACCCATGATTCATCAGGAAACCTTGCTCAGAACATAAAATGAAGGAGATAACTGGCAGTGGGATCTTTTCTCGTAACGAAGAAGATGATGTATCAGAGCTCTCCAGTGTCCCAAGTGGCCGGATATATCAGGTTTCAACTTTTTAAGTTCATGTTTAGAGAGTTAAATTGTTCTGCAATGTATTAGTCATAATCCTAAACCACTTAATCAACCTTCAGCAAGCACTTAGTGGTATAAGCCATATATCATTTGGTGAAGAGGCGGACTTATCTCCTAAAAAGCCGACTACTTTACCTGAGGTTGCGAAACAGCGAGAGCTCAGCGGGACAATGGAGAACGAATCAGCTTCAAATCTGAATAAGCAGCTCTCTGATGCTAAATACAAAGAGATCAGTGGGCAGAACATCTTTGCACCACCACCTGAGATAAAACCTCGATCTGGAACAACGAGAGCTCTGGCATTAAAGGACAATTTTAACCTCGGAGCTGAATCTCAGATAGTAAGACTCTTCCATTTGTTTCTTGTCATCTTTAAGCACTCATACTCCATGTAGTCTAATCTGAAAACGTGTTCTGCAGTCTGCTGAAGAAGACTCCTCCGTGAAGACAGCAAAGAAGATTTATGACAAGAAATTCTCAGAACTTTCGGGGAACGACGTATTCAAGGGGGATGCCACATCATCTTCTGTTGAAAAGCATCTGAGTCAAGCGAAGCTGAAGGAGATAGGAGGAAACAATATATTCGCAGATGGGAAGGTAGAGTCCAGAGACTATCTAGGCGGTGTCCGTAAACCGCCAGGTGGCGAGACAAGCATCGCCCTCGTTTAAAACTCTCTTTTCCGGTAAGATCTTTAAAACCGCGATTGATCGGTGTCTGTTTTTGTGGTATCCCATACAGTTCAGCTGAGAGTGATTTGTATTATGCAGTTTCGTTGGTGACTTGGTTATGGTGATAATTATTAATATTAGTTGTGTTTTTATCCGTTAGGGCTTTCTAAGGTATCTTCTTTAATAGTTAACAAGTTCGAGCTTAAACTGTTCGGTGAATATCAGTACTGCTACGGGACAGAGGATGTTGCTTGGGGCAAAAGCTATTGCTTTATTTTTCCGGGTCTGCCCAAAACCAGGGAACCAAAGTAATTTGATAAGTAATAGTTTCCAGCAAGACGAGGTTAATTTTATCTTTAAATATGACATAAAAGTTGAGTCTGTCTCAAGTATTGATATTGCAATTTGAAGTAAGCATACACACGTGATTTAAAAACCAAAACTTGATGGCAACAAGGTTTTTCTAAAGCATGTTCATATGATACTTAATAATATGATACTTGATAATATGATATTCCCTCCGTTCCATTAAGATGTATGTTTTACCATTTTTACACACTTTAAGAAATAATTAACAATACCAATTTTAACCTCACAATAATATTATTATTACTGAATGAATTTGAAAAAAAACAAAAAGTCAAAACTTTAATAAGGGTAAAATAGGTAAATGACCATAAATTTTACATTGAAAACACAAAAACTGTATCTTTATGAAACAAATTTTTTTTCTAAAACATATATCTTAGTGGAACGGATGGAGTATTAAAAAAAACTTGACGATAACAAAGTTTTTCTAAAGCCTGTTCATAACTAGAATTCAACTCGTATTAGCTAAATTTATATGAATTTTCTAATATGCCTAATAATTATATATATAACTGTCAATCTGGATTACCATATCTACTTAACCCGTTTTGTAATGAACTAAAATATTATTGGGGAAATTTCAAAAATACAACTTTTATGATATTACTTTTCAAAAGTACACTTCATTGATGTCTATTTTCAAAAATACCAAATTTATAAAGGTTTATAAAATTCAAATTTATAAGGGTTTATAAACCTTATAAAACTCTATAAAATATGTTTTATAAACCCTTATAAACATGTTTTATAAACCCTTATAAATTTAAATTTTTATAAACAAATTTATGATGTTGTATTTTTGAAAATAAATATCATAGAATTGTACTTTTGAAAAGCGGTATCATCAAAGTGGTATATTTTAAAATTTCTTAATATTATTCGGACTAACCCGTAAAAACCTATAATCTTGAAAACATAACTCTAATATGTACGGCTTAATGACTATGGTTTTTGTGGTCAATTCACAAACCCTTAAAATATTAATTTTCTCGTGTCTAACTCTTTATAAAATTAATAAAATATTTTTTTCAAACTTTTGTTTTGATATATATTCAAATAAAATATAATAATCATACTAAAAAATATTGCAAGATCTCGAATATAATCTATTAAAACATAGTGCTTTTTTATGTCCAAACAGAAAAATGCATATAAGACTATTCTTTTTCTGGATAACTTTTAAATTTTAGATTTTTGTGGATAATTATCCCTGTTTCCAAACAGAATAATTTTGTTCAATTAAAAATTTATTTTTTGGAGATAAAATTTCAAATACAAACCATAATCTTCTAAACCATTGATATCACAAAAGTTTTAATTTTGGTTATATTTTATATTTTAATTTAATTCCAAAAATTTAAAATTATTTTAGATTTTTTAAATATAGGTTAGATTATTTACCAAAAATCAGAAAATTAGTTATTATATTCAAAAATAATAAATCAGATATTAATTTAGATTTATTCTAATTATTCCAATTTAAATAATATTCCCATAATAACACAGATGATAAACAAATATGTTATTGTATTTTTTTATCATAATCAATCATTTTTAAAATTCAAATATTTGAAGTTAGTAAATATTTACATTATACGATAATATGATGGGCGGATTAGTGTTATGTTTTTTTAATCGCCATTTTTAACGGGTTTGTTTGTCAAAAGATCCAATGTACTAGGCTGATTTGAGGCAGATTAAAAAAAACGGGTTAGCATTTTAACACTCATAAATATATAGATTGATTGTGTAGTAATCTAAATTCACATAATAACAAAGTTTACAAAATGGGTCAGAAAATTTGGATAGCTAAAATAATTAATTTTAAATCATACATGTCTTACCATAAATATATTTTTCCATACAATATAAAAAACCATAAAATATATTAAAAAAATTATCACTCGCCCTCAATGTTGATTAAAATTTTAACTCGTATGAAAATCATATTAGATTTTAGAGATTTTAAGTTGAAAATATCAAACAAAATTGTTTAAATTCCGTTAGATTTTCTAATTATAACTTAAATCATAAGAAAATTTATGTTATAAATTTTATTTTAATACATTAAATAAATGTTTTGAAATCCGACACAGGAAGCAAACCGAAAAGTCCTTCGAACTATCGGATCCACAGGTTGATCCGGTTCGATGCGGCCCGACCGCAATCAACAATTAATGAAATTATATATATACACGACACACACACATATATATATATATATATATATATAAGTATAAAAACTAACAAATCACTAAGATATGTTTAACTTACAAATCTATTAAAACAGAGTGATTTTTGTGTCCAAACATAAAAAAAGCATATAAGTCTATTTTTTTCTGGATAACTTTTAACCTTTATGGATAACTATCCATGTTTTCAAACAGAATAATTTTGTTCAATTAAAAAAAAAAATTTTGGAGATAAAATTACAAATACAAACCGTAATCTTCTAAACTATTGATATCACAAAAGTTTTAATTTTGGTTATATTTTATATTTTAATTTAATTCCAAAATTTTAAAAAATTATTTTAGATTTTTTTAAAATAGGTTAGATTATTTACTAAAAATTAGAAAATTAGCTATTATATTTAAAAATAATAAATCATATATTAATTTAGATTTAATCTAAATATTCAAATTTAAATAATATTCACATAATAACACATATAATAAACAAATATGTTATTGTATATTTTTTTTTATCATAATCAATCATTTTAAAAATTCAAATATTCAAAATTAGTAAATATATATATTATACGATAATATGATGGGCGGATTAGGGTTATGGTTTTTTAATCGCCATTTTTTACAGGTTTGTTTGTCAAAAGATCCAATGTAGTAGGCTGATTTGAGGCATATTAAAAAAACGGGTTAGCATTTTAACACTCATAAATATATAGATTGATTGTGTAGTAATCTAAATTCACATAAAAACAAAGTTTACAAAATGGATCAGAAAATTTGGATAGCTAAAATAATTAATTTTAAATCATATATTTCTTACGATAAATATATTTTTCAATACAGCTTAAAAACCCATAAAAGATATTAAAAAAATTTGCCACTCGCCCTCAATGTTGATTAAAATTTTAACTCAGATGAAAATCATATTATATTTTAGAGATTTTAAATTGAAAATATCAAACAAAACTGTTTAAATTCCGTTAGCTTTTCTAATTCTAATTAAATCATAAGAAAATTTATGTTATAAAATTTATTTTAATACATTAATTAAATGTTTTGAAATCCAACACATGAAGCAAACCGAAAAGTCATTCGAGCCACCGAGTCCATAGGTTAACCCGGTTTGATGCGACCCGACCGCAAACAATAATTAATGAAATTATATATATATACACGACACACACACACATATATATATATATAAGTATCAAAACTAACAAATCACTAAGATATGTTTACAAAGTAAAAAAATTTTTTTTGATAAAGTATTATTCACAAACGGAAGAAAATCATAAAGTGCCAGAATTTAAAATATGAATGACTCAATAAAAACAATAAAGAAAACCTTCTCATTGAATTATTTCGGAACCATGATTCGTTCGGATCAACGATTAAAATGTCCAGTTCATGGTTATTTGCTGAGCTTTTACGGGTTTTATTGGATTTTATAATATCGGGGTTTAGAGTTATAATAGGACCGGATTGTTGTCTAGATCTAGGTTTTAGAGCTATAACCGGACCGACTGGTCTGACCATGATCTGAAAATATTGCATTAAATTTTTTTAAAAAAAATTCTGCGACGGCGCGCGGGTGAAAATCTAGTATATTTTTAATGCATATGTATGAATCTCTATAATATTATTTAATAATACATTTTTAAAAATAAACTTTGTTTTGTAAGTTATTACATGAAATGTCATTACAAATAACAAAGAATAATTAAAATAGGAAAGGATATAATAATCTTTTAAAATTATTGATTAGAATATGGAAAGTATATATTTTGCATTAAAGAAGTTATTTATTATTTAATTTCTTAATTACTTTTAATACTATATATTTTAAAATAATAATCAATTCATATATAATCAAAGAAAAACAAATCTATTCAAAATCTTACTATATTTTTCAATATAATTTATTATATTTTATTTGATTATATATCAAGACAAAAGTTGAAAAATATTTTACTAATTTTATAAAAAGTTAGACTCAAGAAAACTATTTTTTTAAAAGAGTTCGTAGACTAACCACAAATACTAGATTCATTTAACGGTGCATATTAGAGTTATGTTTTCAAAATTATAAGTTTTTGGGTTAGCCCGAATAATATTTTAGTTCACTGCAAAATGGGTTAAATAGACAAATTATTACAAATTGACAGTTTTATCTATAATCATTAGTTAGCTATATTATAAAATTCAGATAAATTTTATTTTCTTAAATTTCAAAATAATTTCTTTAAAAAAAATTACTATGCGCTATAATTAGCACGGGTTAAATTCTAGTTGATTAGTATTTAATAATAACATAATAATTAAGAAACTAAATTGTAAATAACCTTTTTAATAGGAAATAAATATTTTCCATATTCTCATCAATAATTTTAAAAGAAAATTATATCATTTCTTATTTCAATTATCTTTTCTTATTTGTAATGTTATTTCATTTAATCTCTATAATATTATTTAAGAAGACATTTTCAAAAATGAACTTTATTTTGTAAGTTATTACATGAAATACCATTACAAATAACAAATAATAATTGAAATATGAAATGATATAATATTATTTTAAACTTATTGATGAAAATATGGAAAATATATATTTTACATTAAAGAAGTTATTAATTATTTAATTATTTTTCATGCTATATATTTTAAAATAATAATCAATTCATATATATTCAAAAAAAAAATATTCAAAATCTTGCTAAATTTTTCACTATAATTTATTATATTTTATTTGAATATATATCAAAACAAAAGTTGATAAATATTTTACTAATTTTATAAAAAGTTAGACACAAGAAACCTTTTTTTAAGACTTCGTAAACTAACCACAAAAACTAGAGTCATTTAACGGTGCATATTAGAGTTATGTTTTCAAGATTATAAGTTTTTGCGGGTTAGCCCGAATACTATTTTAGTTCACTGTCAAACGGGTTAAATAGACAAATTATTACAAATTGACAGCTTTATCTATAATCATTAGTTGGCTATATTGTAAAATTCATATAAAAGCAATTTTCTTAAATTTCAAAAAAAAAAAATTAAAAAATTTAAATCCTAGTAACTTACAAAACAAAATTCATTTTTTAAAATGTCTTTTTAAATAATATTATAGAGATAGTATTATTAGAGCATCTAAGGAACAAACCCAATGCAATGTCCATAAGCCCAAAGAAGTGTCAACAAATCCATGAGTTTAGTTAGGTTTCCTAGCAAATAGGTTCATATATATATATATATATATATATATATATATATATCCATGTTATGAGAACTTGTTTTGTAACCTAGAGAGTTGTCTCAAAACAACCCTCACTCCTTTATATTTGTATGAACCAATCAAAATCTGATTAGTTTTTGGTGACAATCTAGATTTCCTTTCTTTCTCTTTTCCTTTTAACTAGAATAAAAATCATAGGAACTATGTATTTTATAATATGTTTTTATGTTTCAATAAACTCATTTAGAGCTTGAATTTACTTGTTTTAGATTATCCTAGAAATAGTAATTCTAGGACACCGGTGTGAATTCTGACCCTTTCCGATTTAGCTCGTACCATAGTTCGTTACCTAAAATTCTACGCAAGTCAAGATGCTGAACAATATGGTTTGATTTTGTTAGAATAATGGTGCAGCTATACGCACACTCAAATGAAAAGTTATGTTCATTTATTTTGCATAAAAATTACAGCTAATATCTTGACCAAAAAAATAAAATAAAAATTACAGCTAATATAAGCAATATCGTATTAGACAAAAGAAACAAAAAATGCGAGAAAAAGTGTTTGTTAGGAAAATGAAGAGACGAGTGGATACTTTGGAAAAAAGAAGATGCTTTAGGTCTAAAAATAGGAAAGAGGAGTAGTTTCCAAGAAGTTGGATCGGACGAGTAAGATGCGATGGACCTCTCATTAATTTCCACAATTGCTTGCGCTTTTGAAAACCAAGTCACATTTAAAGATGCAATATCTTCTCATTTTTCTTTCCTTAATAACATCAAAATATTCACTTTTAAGTTATATAATATTTGAATTTTGGTTCTTGAATTCTTGAAATGAAAAGATTGTTTATGGGTAATAGAAATCAATTTTGAATTTTCTTAATTGTGAATTATAATATGTAACATCCAAATAACTAAATGAAAGTTTTTATTTGAATATTTAATTATATGAGTCATAATTATGCAGATTATTAATTATTTTCATTTTTTTTTGGTTAAAGTAATTTTTTTTATCTACGTATAACGTAGGACCTAATCTAGTACTGTATATATATACATTACATATATTAATTTAATAGTTAGCATATAGTACTTTATTTAGGGATTTATCTCATATGGTCGTTAGTAAAATACTCAATACTTTTGTAAAAAAAAAAACTCAATATTGTTTCAACTTGAGAGAAAGTTTAACAAAGTTTTACCGATTCAAAACCTAAAGATAATAATTAATAAAAGATCTAGTCTAAATCT
Source organism: Eutrema japonicum (assembly GCA_030161315.1). Classification (NCBI taxonomy): domain Eukaryota; kingdom Viridiplantae; phylum Streptophyta; class Magnoliopsida; order Brassicales; family Brassicaceae; genus Eutrema; species Eutrema japonicum. The sequence goes on from BSQW01000013.1 coordinate 11,159,990, forward strand.
ATGATTGTTGATTTAGTCTTTAGATCAAATCCGTAGAAAATAGAAAACGATTATAACTTAAAAATAGAAAATCAAGGAGAAATCTACGTTGTCTTATTTATTTCTTTTTGAAAAATAATAAACTTGATCCGAAACTGTTAGAGAAAAAAACGTACACAAAAGAAGAAAATATATATTACTAATATTTTATATCAGAAAAAAATCACACTCCCTTACTCTAGTTCTCTCTCTCTAATCTCCTCTTTAAAACTAGTGCGTGTGGTTTTGAACCTTTCATTTTAGTGGATTTTACTGTAAATTTATTGATGTAAGATCTTTAGATTCTGTTTTATAATTTCTTTTATCTTCTCCGTTTCTTTGATGCAAATCGTTTTCTTGTTTTGTTTTTTGAATCAGAGAGGTATATAATGAAGATGGGTGAGTTTGGAGAAGCTTTAGTTTCTTCGTCACCTTTACGAGCACCGTCGCATTCTCCGAACATCAATCTTGCTCGTCAAAACTTGTTACATGGAGATTACTCCCCCAGCAACAGATTCTCGTTCACTTCCTCGTCGGATTATTCTCTGTCGAGTTCCTTCTCTAACGGGTTCTGTTCTTCTCCCGATGATAGTTCTTCTCCGTTCGCTTCTCCTCCGTTTAACGGGATTATCCCTAAGACGCCTGTCGCTTATCATGATTCACTGTTTCACGACAAGAGTGATCATGGTTTAGGCCTGTCCGAAGATCTCTACCGTATGAAAATCAAGGATGATGTTGAAGAAGATAAACTCCGTTACAGAGATCCACTCAAGAGAAGCATGTATGGGAATCAAATTCAAGATTCCGTAGCCGATTCTCGGCAAATTGGATGGCCAAGCTACTCAAGCAGTAACGGTGGTTACATCAATGGTCAGGAGATTCTCGGAACCAGAGAGTACTCTCCCACACAACAACAGCCATTCTTCTGCCAAGGAACTCAGGTTCCTTTTTGTTCTGCTTCTAAAGGAATCTCTGAGGAGAGTCTCTTCATGGAAGGATTGGAACATCAGAGTCAGAGAACTCGAGCATTGATGCCTGACCATGGGAATGCTACAGAGACATCTCTGCCTAACATGTGTGACATCCAGGGATATGTTTACTTGATGGCTAAGGATCAACACGGATGTCGATTCTTGCAGAGGATTTTCGATCAAGGAACCACTCTTGATGCCATGATCATATTCAACCAAGTTATTGCTCATGTCGTTGAGCTCATGATGGATCCTTTCGGGAACTACCTGATGCAGAAACTCTTGGATGTTTGTACCGAAGAACAGAGGACGCAGATCGTGATCGTGGCAACTGCTGAGCCTGGTCAACTCATCCGGATATCTCTCAACGCTTACGGGTATACAAATATCTTCTGATCCATATGTTTGAGATATCAATAACTAATGCTTGTGTTTGATTGTCTCTGTTTTGTAGTACTCGAGTTGTGCAGAGATTAGTGGAATCAATCAGAACCGGAAAACAGATTTCTCTGGTGAAATCGGCGCTGCGACCTGGTTTTCTCGACTTGATCAAAGATTCAAATGGAAACCATGTGATCCAACGTTGCTTGCAGTGCCTTGGCACAGAAGATAACAAGGTCAAACCAATAAATTCGCTTCCTTTCACTCTCTTAACTCTTGATCATATTGTCTAAATTTTTGTCTTTTCGCAGTTTATCTTTGATGCGGCAACAAAGTTCTGTACGGAGATCGCAACACACCGACATGGATGTTGTGTGCTCCAAAAATGCATTGCGTATTCGATGAGACAGCAACGAGAGAAGCTGATCGCTGAAATATCTAGAAACAGTCTCCTCCTTGCTCAAGACCCATTTGGGTAAACTGATCGAACACTTTGGTCTTTATCACACACACACAAAATCAAGAATCTTTTTAAAAAAAAGATGAATAATTTGCAGGAACTACGCAGTGCAATTCGTTATAGAACTGAGGATTCCTTCAGCGGTAGCGATGATGTTGAGTCAGTTAAAAGGGCATTACGTTCAACTTTCGATGCAGAAATTCAGTAGCCACATGGTGGAACGATGTCTCATGCATTGTCCGGAGAGTCGTCCACAGATCGTGCGCGAGCTCGTCTCTGTTCCTCACTTTGATCAGCTTCTTCAAGACCCTTACGCTAATTTCGTCATCCAAGCCGCTCTTGCCGCCACAAAGGTACCAACCTTTACGTACCCAAAAGTCAGTTAGTCGAGTAGAAAATAAACCGGAATTGTTGAACATATCCTAACTGAGAGAGATTTGACTATTTAAGGATGTTGACTATTTAAGGATGTTGGGGATATTGGAACAGGGTCCACTTCATGCTTCACTTGTGGAGGTCATAAGACCACATTCGATTCTGCGTAATAATCCTTATTGCAAGAGGATTTTCTCGAGGAATCTATTGAAGAAGTGAGGGATGTGCTGACTGATTTGCTGAGTCTGTAATTTCAAAAATCTGTTGTTGTTTCTCTTTTTCTTCCTCAAGCTTTGTTCTAGTGAATAATCTCTGGACAATGATCTAGATCCAGAGACGAAGAGCTCAGTGTTTTTTTTCTCTTCTGTATTGCTCTGTTGTTTCTTTTGTTGTTGTTCTGTCTCTCTGCTAATTCTGGGTCTTTGGAATGGGATTTCATGTTGTAAAAAATCGGGTTTCTTAACCCGGTTTTGTCTTTGAATAAATTCTTATGAATACATTAATTTTACTTTTAAATAACTCTGACTTTTCAGACTTCTGAAACTGTTAAGAAATAAAAACTCTATGACTCCTTGTTGACCCAAAAAAAAAAAATGAAGCCCAAATATTTAGAATTTCGCAGTTCATATAATTCATTTCGCAGCGGATATTTACCTAATTTATTTGTAAAACTTGTAATTTTGTTAATCATGTGAGGATCGAATAAACTACGTTATTTATTTTTGTTGATTTTTATGATCAAATAATAATATATACAGATTTTTTTTAAAAAATATAATGTTATTTTGACATATATATCAATGTTACTTTCTACTTTTTAGTAATCGTATTATTACGATACCAATTAATGTTACTTTTTACTACGTAATTTACTGTTACCATGAGATTAATCCTAATGCGGGGTATATAAAAAACATTTTCTACTATAAAAAAAAAATGTACACCTTTTCGACTCGATTTTTGTAATAATTATTAAAAAAAAAAAAAGGTTGCTGGCGCATTTGTACATGTGTGACTAATTTATCTTTCTAAACATCAGTTCGATAATTCATACCAAAAGTCAGTCGAATTGCTTTCACCCGGCTCATACAAATTAGGTTGAATATATGACTAAATTAATCATGTGATTAGACTAATAATTGAGAGCCCAAAACACCGTAAGCAAATAACGTTATGATGACAAATAAACAATATAGAAATTAAATATGTCCTAAGTTTGTCTTGATATGTGAAAACAAGAAGAATATTGAGAAACTACTTGCCAAACAGACAAACACCAACCACTGAACCTTTTTATCCAAAACACAAATGATTTAAGTTTATAACCTACCAAAAGATATTTGTTGTAATTTGGAATCATAGCTGCTCAAACTTCCAAAACCATTACAATAAACTCCATAACTAACGAGTGACCACGTGCGACTCTCACCCACATCCCACCATAAACATAGTGTGAATCACACCGTAAGCCCGATATGGTAAAATCCGACATGATAAATTAAAAAAACATAAACTGTCTGTTTTAAATTATCATTTTTAGTAAAAAAAACAGGGTAATGGACTCAATAAAATTTCAGGGCTTAGGGTATCCATTGAGTAAAAACCCAACATTAACATCTCTAAGTGTGATATGCTTGGTCTTCACCCTTGGGGCTTCATTTTTTTTTTGAAACACGATCGACGGTTGTTGGAATAAAGATTTGCTGAAATATAATTCGTTTAAAACGGGCGGATCATGTTTTTCAATATATATATATTTTGTTATTATGCTTTTTTTATCATTTTGGTAGGTTCGTTGTTATGTTTTGTTGGAAAAATTCATTTATATATATTTTGTTGTTATACAAATTGATTTTCTATTCATATTCAAAAAAACCGATATGGGCGAGTATTATGCAATTTTCCAAAATAATGATAAATAGATTTCCCAAGTAATTTCAAATTGTCGCATAAAGAGTGAAAGAGTCTCTTGAGCTGGTGAAAGAATCTCTTGAGCAACTCGAAGTGAGGGAGAAGGAGCTTAGCTTTCTCGATGAAGCCATCAAAGAGAAGGCGAATGAACTGGAGAAGAAAGAGCAAGTCTTTGAAGCTGAACAAAAAGCAAAAGTTGAAGAGATGGAATTGAAGCAGAGGGAACCAGAAGAACGATCAATACAAGCCGAGACTTGTAAGCGGTCCAAGGGAAAATGGTTGGCAGAAAAGGTTAGTGAAGCTGATTCTCATATTCGTCCCGCAAAAAGGCATATAGCTCGGGTCAATGAGGATGCTGAGGTGGAGTTGAAGAAGTCAACAAGGAAGATAATTCCAAATAAGAAGTATTTGGATAAGTGAAGTTTCGAGACTTCTCTGTTTTTATTTAATTGCTCAACTAAATAACGAGAACTAGTATGTGAGTTAGAGTGGTGTGGATGTATATGATAATTGATTTGGAAGTATAGTTCCCTCTGTTCCAAAAAATAAAAGTCTCGAGACTTTTCTGTTTTGCATTTTCAAATAACCCGTCCGTTGTTATGTTTTTCAAATAACCAAAAAAAAAAACAGAGAGACAAAAAATGCAAAACAATGTTAAATAGAGTAGAAGTATTTACCTTATCATACTAACTTATACGTTTATTGTCAATATTATAGGTGAGTGGACGGTCCTCCTCCAAAACAGTACCATGCTCAACCAACACAAACCTAGCATGGCGAAGATATTGTATTGCACTGTATTTGCCAAAAAGATTCTTATCAATTTTTTCCAGTATCTCTTGGACTGAAAGAATGTCTTCAAATGGAAATTTTCCAGCAAGCTTGAGCATAGCTTCAAATTGTCGTACAAGCCATTTGGTCCATCATACATCTACAAGACAAACTTTGGTTAGAAGACAATAGATAATTATTGTACAAAGACATCATTTTTGTTGCTAAACATTTCCCAAGTAATGTTGGAGATGATCCTCCAAGAAAAATTCACATGTGAAAAAATTCATTTATATACATTTTGTAGTTATGCAAATTGATTTTCTATTCATATTCTAAAAAAAAACGATATGTGCGAGTCTTGTGCAATTTTCCAAAATAATGATAAATATATTTCCCAAGTAATTTCAAATTGTCGCATAAAGTAGAGAACATGAAAAAAATAGACAATACCATGTGAAAGAAAGAAACAAAACTAAATATGAGCCTACGTGATAAATCAAAATAATTAATCATAATGTATGTTAAGATCTTCAAAATTATCATAATGATAAATATTTAACTCACATTTTCATAAGAGATAATCTTGTAGTTCAATTACACCAACTGATAGCACAACATAATGACAATATGTAGAACTGTAACTATTTGATTTCAAACCAAAAACTCTATGTTCACGGTAAATTTTCTAAAAAAATAGATAATTACATTGTTTTAGTTATAAGAAAGTCAACGATTTGAGATTTCTGCCTTGTTTCAAAAAAGGGTTTTGTGTTTTGTGATTGAAAACTAATTTCCTTGAAATTTGTATAAAATTGATAATAAGACTAAAAAAAATTTTCTCTTGAGAAATATAACCTAAATTATTTTGTCGTGGATGAAGTAATTGGATATGACAATACAAATAGTTTTAAACTTGAGCAATTTGATGCTCTGCGAAAGGACATATTCAACCTCCAGCATGTTCTAAGATGATCCATATATTTTACCAATTGTAAATCACAAGATGTTGATACATTTTTTATTAATCGTTTTGAAATATCTTATTCTTTAATTTATATTTTATTATATTATATTTTTTACATATGTTTACTAAGGCCGACCGATCAAACAAATAAATTAATCATTCAATATATGTTACTCGTTGCAATAGATTTGGATGCTCTTACCAACATCATTGTTCTCTTGGGTGATGTATATTTTCGCAACATCCATTGCATCATTGAAAGCTGAATGACATACGATAGTAAATGCATATTCTATGATATTCATGCATGCATCTACTGAAAACAGAACATATAATTGTATATTAATAAGTTTGCTTTAGACAAAAAAAAAAGAATATATGATTTCACATTTTCTCGCCAAAAAGAATTGAAGGTTGGAACTTGGAAGAGAGATTTAAAGTTGATATATAGTTATATTCCACATTTTCTCGCCAAAAAGTGATTCTACATTTTCCCGCAAAAAATATGATATTTTGGATCACTCTTCAAATGCTAACACTTGCAACTGATATCGAGATGTCTTCACCACAATCAAGTAACAAAGCTCTAAAACTTTCCTTCTAACCCCGGTTGCAACCTGATTATGCTTGAACCTGTAGACATCTCCATTTGCTCCTGGACCTCTATCCACCAACTTGAGACTAAGCCTGCAAACCAAAAAACTCTTCAAACCTTAACCCTACCAATCTGTCTTTGACCCCAACAGATTTCTTGATCTTGTTCCATACTCATCTGCAACTCTCCTTGAACTGAATCATAAACCTTTTCTTAATCCTCAAATAGCCAATAACACATAGACAATTCAAACTTCTAAGGCGTCCCTCAGTCCCATGAATTTTCTTCCAATGGCAAATTTTGAACCCTGAACACCATCTCTTGTGTTCTCCCAAGACTTCAATTCCCTGAATTTTGCAGACCCTGAGCAACCAGAAACAACCAATCAAAACATCACAAATTGTACCTTGTGATTCCACGGTTTGACCCTTGAGATTGACGATGCAATTCTGATTCCTTGATCTTAATCTGAACCAATAACCCATCAGATACCGGAGATAACTCCACCTTAAATCAATATCTCTGTTGCACTTTTCTGTCTCCTCTGTGATATTATGTCCCTTAAGCTCATGTCCATTCTCCTTGCATATTCCCTTGTGCAATTTTGGACAATTTTTCTTTGATTAAAAATAGGCTTGTTTTAATCTCTGGCCCAACTGAAATTTTTTCTCCAAAAACTTCAAAAAAATTCGGACAGGCCCATAAGGAATTGAATTTGACCCAATCAAATTTCCTTCATTTCTGGTCCAACAGAAACAATGAAGCCCAAAATCGGACAGGCCCAACAATCGTTTTTTTTTCTTTCCTGGCCCATCCCGATTTTCTTCTTCTTTCCCTTTTTTCGGCCCAAAACCAGATTTGGCCCACCTGAAGCAAAACCCTAACTTCTTCCCTTCTTCCTCGATGATCCTCAGCCGCCGCTCTGCCCATGCCGACGGCGCCATTTACCGGCCGTAATCTCGGCGTCTTCAACCCGACAACTTGACCCACCGTCGACCTGCTTCTTTCCTTTGCGCAACGATCATCGACGGAGCCTCCTTCCTGCTTGCCCTCGACGTCGTCCCTCTCTCGCGAAGAAAACCGGCGGCTCCTTCGCCGATGACGATTCAAGCCGGAATCAACTCACCCCCAACGATTACTTCAGCCGAACTTTCATCTTCTCCTCCTGATTCACTTTTCCATAACCAAACATCACCTTCTCCGCGACGAGCTTCTCCTTCGGCGACTGCTTGACCTCGACGGCGACGCTACATCTCCGACGGCTGCACCGGCGCTTCTCGGCGTTCTCCTCGGCGATCCCGGTGCTCCCGCCTCCAAAATCTCTGCAAGTTCAAGCGAGGACTTGCTTCTCCGGCGATTTCTCTATTCCACCGGCGGTTCCTCCTTTGACTCGAACCGCCATAACCTCCAGTTAACTTTGGCGTTGACCCATAGAAAACCTAGATCCCTCACTCTGATTTTACCTAATCAGACATGTGACCTTGAAAAAACCATGAAAGCTTGATAACTTTGAAACCCTCTGTTTCTTACAAGTTTCAACGTGTTTGACCAATTCTTCAACCGTTTCTTCCAGCGTGAGATTTTGTATTCCTGTCAAAACCGTGAATCGAAGAACATGTGCTCTGATACCGCTTGTTATGATTTAAATTTTAATCCTCTTTGTCCCCATCTATCTTCGATACAAAAATTAACGAACACAAAAATTGTTCACCCAGTTCACGGCCTCTAACCGCTACGTCTTGGGTGGATCCTGGATCCACAACATCCACTATGAAGAACAATCGGAAAACACCTCCGATGTGGTTCACAATATAGATCTCTCTCACACCCAACAAACAAGAAAGAACAAAGAACAGAACTAGATTCCCCAAGAAAACTCTTATTCTCTCTCTAGTTCTACGAGCCGCCTCTAAGACGCTCGGAATCCCTGGAGTTTGGATTAGGTATTTCTTGAGTAATACACATGTATTTATAACCAATAAACCCTATAAACTATCTAAGGCCCAATTATTGGCCCAAATCGGATGTTGACTGAAGTCCGATATCTCACAATAGCAAAAAGTGTAAATTGTACAAACATAAAATTCATGATCAGGTCTTTAGAGACCACAGTCGCATACTATTCCATATCCTTTCTTTAGTAGTACTTCTGTAGCCATATAATCAAGAGTTCCAATGGTTGAATAAGCCTATAAAAATGAAATGAATATGAATTGTACAATCGGAGTTAACCATTCCTAGCAATGAATGAATATAGAGGGTGGAGATGAAACGATCTTCAGAAGAATCAAAAGTTAGAAGAAGACGTTAAGAGAAGCGTGTATTTGTTGTTTATAATATTTTTTATAGTATTGATTTTTTTTGTTTTATAGTATTGATTATTGATCCAAGATTTAGATAAGCTTTGTTTCTGTTTTAATCTGAACAATCTAGCCTTTTATTTTCTACAGTTTGATGCTCTTCTCCAACCCACTTTTATTTTTGATTCTTAATTCTATTTTAGAGTAAAATGTTTTCCAACCCATCTCTATTTCTACCTCTAAAATAGAGGAATTGTTGGAGGTGGGTCTAGCACCCCCAATTAGTTAGGCCCATCTTAGGAAAGGCCGTTCTTCGGTACGGTCACCGGACTTAATATCACCGACCTGCAAGACCACTCTTCAGCTCGGTAGCCGACCTGAAAGCGACGCACCCCGGGCCCGCGCTGATGCCCCGCCAGAGCAGGGAGTGTCAGAAGAATAGGCGCGTGGGAGTTGGTAAGGCAGTACCCTACCCGCGTAGGGATGTGCCTTCGACCCGACGTCCCACCAACCCTACAGAGCTGACAAGGGCAGGAAGGAGCAGGTGGAGCAGAGTTGGTAAAACAGTGCACTGCTCTGCAACACGCCACGCCGAGCTCATCATGACCTCTCTCCTCGAAAGCCGGGACACGCCTCCTAGGCCACCTTACCCGCGAAAGAGGCCGCAGACGACACGTGGCCCGAGATCCCGGGGAGCAGGAAGCCGACCCCGACTATATATACCCCTCATATGTCATTAATGAGGGGGACTCTGATTTTTACTCTCTCACCTACCACAAGTTACCCGACCTCTCTCTCTTTGTAACAAGACAACACTTTAGAACGCCGAACTGGACGTCCTTCGGAACCAGTTCGTAATTCTAAAGCGTTTACTTCTCTCTCATAAATAAAACGAAACACGGCCCCCGGCCTACTCATATTTCTCCCGACCTGTCTTAAATGTGGTTAAATTGCTCTATTAACGAAAATCTCACCTCCCATCTCCTAATCATTCTTTAAACACACTTAGTGATCCCCGGGATCAACAATTGGCGCTAGAAGGAGGGGGTTTAGAGATTCTTCTATACGCAAGGAGCAGTTCAACCACCGCCGCAACCGCAGCAACGATGGCTATTCCGCCCCCAAGAGTATTATCAGGCCTAGAGACCCCGGCCCAAGCAACGGCCCAGGCCCAGACAACGGCCCCGCCACCAACTCAAGCAGCGACGACGACAGCCCGGCCATCAGCCCAGGCAGCCACCGACCGGATGACTCCCCAGGAGTCCTTCAGGGCTCCGCCACCGGCCCCAGCGCCCACTCCTTCAGGCGGCCCCGCCGCGCACAACGCGCCTCACCCCCCGGAGGACCAGCCCACGCTGTCCGCCGTAATGCAGGCCCTACTCACCAGAATAGACGAGCTGACGCGTGCGACCGACCAACGGTTCGCCACGCTAGCAGCCTCCCGGGACCGGTCGGACAACACCGGATCCCCCGACGTCCATTTCAGAGAGCCGGCCTCTCGGGAAGAAACCCCTCGTATCCGAAGGGGCCAGCCCGGCGACTCGCCGTCAGGCTCCGAAGGCCCGGGCGGACGTTTCGCCCCAGCCGTAGGGAGCTCCCCGGGCGACGAAGCCCATCATCTCCGATCCAGCTCCGAACGCGCCAGGGACGCCGAGTTCGAAGCTATGAAGGAGACACTCCGCGTGATGTCCTCTAAGATCCATCAGGCCACCAGTGCGGCCCCGGAAATAGATCGTGTCCTCCGAGAGACGCAAAACACGCCGTTCACCCGCCGGATCTCCTCCGTCCCGCTCCAGCACCTCGGGAAGCTCAAACTCCTGCCCTACGCGGGAACCACCGACCCGGCCCAGTATCTCACGGCGTTCACCATCGCCATGGGCCGCGCCCACTTCTCACCAGATGAGCGGGAAGCCGCCCACTGCCAACTCTTCGTAGAGAACCTCACCGGCCCGGCTCTCACGTGGTTCTCTCGGCTGAAGACGCACTCCATAGACAGCTTCAGAGACCTGTCAACCACCTTTCTCGAGCACTACTCCATCTATATCCGGCAGTCCGCATCCAGCGCGGACCTCTGGGCGATGAACCAGGAAGCAAAGGAGTCGCTCAAGTCCTTCATAGAACGCTTCAAGGCCACGGCCTCCCAAAGCAATGTGACGGATGAGTCCGCGCTGCCTGCTCTAAGAAAGGGGCTACGGGCCGATTCGGCCTTCAAGGACGACATGAAGCTCAACAGGCCGCGCTCGCTGGAGGACGCCTTGCACCGCGCTGGACTCTTCGTCGAGCTCGAGGAGGAGAAGGCGGCTGAATCGAGAAACAGCGCCTCTCACAAGGCCCCGGCCGCGAAGGAGCGGCCCCAGGAGAGATACCAGGAGCCTCGTCAACACTATGATGACGAGTACCAGCGCAGCAAGGGAAAGCAGGCCGCTGCGTTCCTTGTTAACGGACCGACCTCAGGACCCCGTATGCGCGATCCCGTACCTCCTCCCGGCCCCGCGCCGGGGTTGCCTTGGAACAAGTACGTACGGGACCCCCACCAGCAGGACCGGCGTCCCGACGGCCCGAGCGATAGGGAGTCCCGACCAGACGAGCCGTACGACAGGTCGGCCTACTGCGACTTCCACCGGCGAAAGGGGCACCCGACCTCTTACTGCCGCGCCCTCCAAGAGGTCCTGCTGAACCAGTTTCAACGGGGCGAAATCGACGTACCGGAGCGGCTGCGCCCACATCCCCGGGATGGCGATCGAGTGCAACCCCGTGACAACCGAGGTCGCGAGGATAACCGGGCTAGGCCTTATCACCACGCCCAAAACGACGACCGGCGGCGACGATCTCCCTCGCGAGACCGGGAAACGGGCAGATCGCCTCCCCCGGCCCGGACTCTGATAGGGATGATCATGGGAGGCCTCCTCTCGTGCAACGACTCAGTGCGGTCCATCAAGCGCCATGAGAGGAAGACCGACGTCTCCCTGAAGTGGCACTCCGGGCCGGAGATCGACGCTCAGGACACGAGCAAAAGGGGGATATGTTTCACCGAGGCCGATGCGGCCGGGGTCCACCAGCCCCACAACGATCCCCTCGTCGTGCAAGTCCGCATAGCCGACTGCGACGTTAACCGAGTCCTTGTCGATACGGGCAGCTCGGTCGACCTCATCTTCAAGGACACCCTCGCCAGGATGAATCTAAACGGGGTCGAGATCAAGCCGCACTCCATCCCGCTAACCGGTTTCGCCGGGGATACCGTCAACGGAATCGGCACCATCGAATTGCCGGTCTACGTAGGTCGGGTGACGAAAATCGTCAAGTTCGTGGTCTTCGATACCACCCCGATCTACAATATCATCCTTGGAACTCCTTGGCTGCACTCGATGAAGGCAGTCACGTCGACGTACCACCAGTGCCTCAAGTTCCCCAACCAGGCCGGGACGTACACTCTCAGAAGCAACCAGAGGGTTTCTCGCGCCTGCTTCGCCATTGAGCACAAGCTGCGCCGCGCCGCGCCGGCCTGCCTAGCCGTCAGCACGTATCAGCCCGGCGAGACAGTCGCTCGGGACCTCCCGGGGGAAGACCTCGTCACCCAGGTCAACATCGATCCGAGCAACCCCGCCCGTTGCGTCGGCATCGGAACCGACCTCGACGAGACCATCAAGAAGGAGCTGGTCAATTTTCTGGGAGAGAACGTCTCCACCTTCGCCTGGTCAACCGCCGACATGCCCGGCATAGACCCCGCGACGTGTAGCCACGAGCTCAACGTGGATCCGACCTGCCGACCAGTCAAGCAAAAGCGCCGAAAATTGGGCCCGGAGCGCGCCCAGGCAGTCAACGACGAGGTCGAAAGGCTCACCGCGGCCGGCTCGATCACCGAGGTCAGATACCCGGACTGGTTGGCCAACCCGGTGGTGGTCAAGAAGAAGAGCGGGAAATGGAGGGTCTGTGTGGATTTTACCGACCTCAATAAGGCGTGCCCAAAGGACAGCTTTCCCCTCCCTCGGATCGACCAAGTCGTCGAAGCCACCGCGGGGAACGAGCTGCTCTCCTTCATGGACGCCTTCTCGGGGTATAACCAAATCCCCATGCACCCCGACGACCAGGAGAAGACCGCGTTCATCACAGACCGAGGCATCTACTGCTACAAGGTAATGCCTTTCGGACTCAAGAACGCCGGGGCCACCTACCAGCGGCTCGTCAACCGGATGTTCGCCGACCAAATAGGCCGCACTATGGAGGTGTACATAGACGACATGCTGGTAAAATCTCTAGTCGCCGCCGACCACGTCGCCCATCTCCGCTCTTGCTTCCGGACGCTGAACGAATACAACATGAAGCTGAACCCGGCCAAGTGTTCTTTCGGCGTCACCTCGGGCGAATTCCTCGGCTATATGATCACCCAGCGCGGGATCGAAGCCAACCCAAAGCAGATCCGGGCGATCACCGAGCTCAAATCCCCTGAGAGCACGCGCCAAGTACAGCGGCTTACCGGGAGAATCGCCGCACTGAACCGCTTCATCTCCCGCTCTACCGACAAGTGCCTCCCGTTCTACCAGCTGCTCCGGGCTAACAAACGGTTCGAGTGGGACGAGAAGTGCGAGGAAGCCCTCCAGCAGCTGAATGAATACATATCTACTCCTCCCGTCCTGTCCAAACCAGAGGAAGGGGAAACCCTCTGCCTCTACATCGCCATCTCTACGTCGGCAGTCAGCGGGGTACTAGTGCGGGAAGACCGCGGCGACCAGAGACCTATCTCCTACATCAGCAAGTCCTTAGACGACGCGGAGAGCAGGTACCCGACTCTGGAGAAGCTCGCCTTGGCAGTGGTCGTCGCAGCTAGGAAGCTCCGGCCTTACTTCCAATCCCATACGATAGCCGTCCTAAGTACGTACCCCCTCAGGACCATCCTCCACAGCCCGAGCCGGTCCGGCCGGATAATGAAGTGGGCTGTCGAGCTGAGCGAGTACGACATCGAGTACCGGGGTCGGACCGCGATCAAATCTCAAGCGCTGGCCGACTTCCTAATTGAGTTGGCACCCGAGCTGGCAGTCAGCGAGGTGTCCGAAGTGTGGACTCTGCACGTCGACGGATCGGCCTCCAAGCACGGGTCCGGCGTCGGCATACGCCTCGAATCCCCGACCAAGGAGATCCTCGAGCAGTCCTTCCGCCTAGCCTTCCCGGCATCGAACAACGAGGCCGAGTACGAAGCTTTGATTGCCGGCCTGCGCCTGCCCAAAGAGGTCGGCGCAAAGAAAATCCGAGCTTACTGCGACTCCCAGCTCGTTGCCAATCAATTCAGCGGGGAGTACGAGGCCAAGAATGATCGCATGGACGCCTACCTCAAGGTGACTCAAGGCATGGCCGCAGACTTCTCCGAGTTCACCCTGACAAAGATCCCCCGAGGCGATAACACTTCCGCAGACGCCCTCGCAGCACTAGCCTCCACCTCGGCTCCAGAGCAACGACGGGTAATCCCGGTGGAAAGTATCGACCTCCCCAGCATCGAGCTGCCAAAGGGAGCCTATCTGATCGGTCCCCAGGTCGCGGACCCTGACGAAGACGCCCAACCTCCCGAGAACCTACCACCGCCCCCGGCCGAGCCCGAACTGCCGGACTGGCGAATCGACCTGCTGCTATATATCGCAGACGGCGTCCTTCCCGCAGATCGGTGGACCGCCCGACGGCTAAGAAAGAAGTGTGCCCGATACACGATGCTGGACGGCAATCTGTTCCGGTGGAGCGCCTCGGGAATCTTGCTCGGGTGCCTCCACGGGCAGGAAACCTTCGACGTAATGAAAGAAATGCACGAAGGTGCCGACGGAAACCACTCCAGCGGCCGGGCTCTCGCCCTGCGAATCCGGAACCAAGGGCACTACTGGCCAACAATGCTGCAGGATTGTGAAAAATTCGCAGCCCGGTGCGAGAAGTGCCAGCGTCACGGCACACTCATTCACTGCCCTACCGAGCTCCTCACCACTGCGGTAGCACCCTACCCCTTCATGCGATGGGCCATGGACATAGTCGGACCCCTACCCCGATCTCGGCAAAAGCGCTTCATTCTGGTCATGACCGACTACTTCACCAAGTGGGTCGAAGCCGAAGCTTACGCCAAAATCACGGCAGAAGACGTCCGGAAATTCGTCTGGAAGTTCGTCATCTGCCGGCACGGACTGCCCTACGAGATCGTGACCGACAACGGTGCCCAGTTCATGTCGGCCCTCTTCGAAGGCTTCTGCGCGAGGTGGAAAATCAGGCTGAGCAAGTCCACCCCGAGATATCCACAAGGGAATGGACAAGCCGAAGCCACCAATAAGACCATCCTCGACGGCCTCAAAAAGCGGCTAGACAACAAGAAGGGGTCCTGGGCCGATGAGCTCGACGGAGTCCTCTGGTCCCATCGCACAACGCCGAAGACGTCGACAGGACGCACACCGTTCAGCCTCTCTCACGGAATGGAGGCAATGGCCCCCTCTGAGGTCGGGCTCCCCACTCCTCGCCGCGCTATGCTCACCCAGCAGCCCGCCCTGAACGACACCGTCCTCCTCAGCGAGCTGGACTTCCTTGAGGAACAACGGGACCATTCCCTCCTCCGAATCCAAAACTACCAGCAGCTCGCCTCCAAGTACTACAACAAGAGGGTTCGAGGCAGGTTCTTTACCGAAGGAGACCTGGTCCTCCGCAAAGTCTTCGAAAACACCGCCGAGCTGAACGCGGGCAAGCTCGGTGCACATTGGGAGGGCCCTTACCTTATCTCCAAGGTCGTCAAGCCCGGCGTATACGAGCTAGTCACGATGGCCGGCGACGCAGTCCCGCGCTCATGGAATTCGATCAACCTCAAACGGTTCTACTATTAAGCCCCCGGGCTCCAATCCGCTCTCCGCCTTTGTAAACAAACGAACTACGATTGGCTTGATCCCTTCTACTAAAGGGTACGTAGGCAACCCCTAACCAGGGCTCAGCTATTAATCTAATAAAACCTTTTAGACAAAGGAAAACGGTCCCCGACCTGCGCACAAGAGCCGAGCTCCAAACGCTTCCGAGCTCCAAACGCTCCCGAGCTCCAAACGCTCCCGAGCTCCAAACGCTCCCGCGCTCCAAACGCTCCCGAGCTCCAAACGCTCCCGAGCTCCAAACGCTCCCGAGCTCCAAACGCTCCCGAGCTCCAAACGCTCCCGAGCTCCAAACGCTCCCGAGCTCCAAACGCTCCCGAGCTCCAAACGCTCCCGAGCTCCAAACGCTCCCGCGCTCCAAACGCTCCCGAGCTCCAAACGCTCGCACTACAAAAAAAAAAAAAAAAAAAAAAAGCCGAGCTCCAAACGTTCGCACGCCAAAAAAAAAAAAAATAAAAAATAAATAAATAAATAAATAGCCGAGCTCCAAACGCCCGCACTACAAAAAAAAAAGCCGAGCTCCAAACGCTCGCACTACAAAAAAAAAAAAAAAAAAAAAAAAAAAAAAAAGCCGAGCTCCAAACGCTCGCACTACAAAAAAAAAAAAAAAAAAAAAAAAAAAAAAAGCCGAGCTCCAAACGCTCGCACTACAAAAAAAAGGGGACCGAGCTCCGGTGCTCGCTCTCCCCGGCACACAAGTTATAAGTGCCAAAGCCGGGCCCCAGGGCTCGCACCTCTACTAGACACACAAGCATTAAGTGTCTCTAAGCCGGGCTCGCTACCCGCACCAAAAAAACAAGGTACACAAGCAATAAGTGCCTTAAGCCGAGATTACCTCGCACCCAATACAAGAGCACGGTCCACGACCTGCTTACTTGACAGAGTACGGTTTACGACCTACTCTACCGATCAAAAAAGCCTCGAAATGGCATTTACACAAAAAAAGGGCCAACGGCCTCTTTCATTATACAAAAGGGCCAACGGCCTCGTTTATTACAAAAAGGGCCCACGGCCTAATGATTACAACAGCCTCGAAACGGCACTTACAAAAAAAAAAAAGGAGAAGAAAGGGCCAACGGCCTCGATTATCACAAAAGGGCCAACGGCCTCGTCTGTTATAAAAATGGCCCACGGCCTAGTCGTTACAAAAGCCTCGAAACGGCACTTACAAAAAAGAGAGAGGGGCCAACGGCCTGCTCTTTGCATAAACGGCCTACGGCCCAGTCCTTACAAAAAGAAACGGCCTACGGCCCAGTCTACAAAAAGAAGAAAACAAAAAGGAAAAAAGTTTTTACAAGGCCGCATCGGCCGGTCGGTCTTCCCTCCCGTCAGCACGGGTACCATCTAAATCAGCCGGGGCCACCATCCTCGCGTTGGTCCCGTACTCACCAAGGAAGGGCTGCCCAGACCCCTCTTCCCCAACCACGACTCCACCGGGTGGCACGTCGGTTCCGGTCTCACCGGACGGCGCGTCCGTACCGGCCTCAACGGCAGACAGGACCGAGGGATCTGCTTGCACAATCCCAGCAGCTTCGGGGACTCCCTCGTCAGCAGACGGGATCGAGGGATCTGCTTGGACGGTCTCAGCGACCGCAAGAACGTCCTCAGCAGCCAGCGGAGCCTCCAAGGTCAGATCCACCACGGGGGTGCTAGAGGGAGCGACAGGTATAATGTGCTCAAGCAGAACGCCGTGAGCACGGTCCAGAGGGATTTCCAGATCCTCCGGGGTCAAATCCGGAAAGTCCATCCCATCCAGTACGGCACCGAATGCCGCCTCGTCCTCGTCCAGCTTCTGATACCGGTAGAACGGTACCGACACCCCGTCCTCTGCTTCCATCCTCTTGAGGCAGGCCTTTACGCCGGTCACCTGGCTGTACAGAAGGTGAGGCTCTAAGGCCCGGCGGCGCCCGTCCAGGTGGGCGCGGATCTTCTCCATCTTCGCGGACCACTTCCGGTTCCGCGCTTCCCACCGGGCTGACACCCGATCGCTCTCCGCAGCCACGGCCACCTTGGCCCGGCCTATGGCGGATTCCAGCCCCTTCACCCTGGAGCGGAGTGTCTCCCGCTCCCCCTTCAGGAGCCCGTTCTCCTCCTCGAGCCCCGACGCCCGATCCCACCCAGCTGCAGCACGGTCCATCTCGGCCTCTAGTGCAGACTGCAGACTGGCCACCTCGACCGCCCGGGCTCTTAACCGCACCGCCTCCTCTTCCAGCGCCGCAGATCGGGCCTTCTCATCTCTCAGCTCCTTCTCGAGCCCGTGGAGACGGGTAGACTGGATCTGCGAGCTGGACTCCCGGCACTCCCGGAGGAAGTTAATCGAGGCGGCCTGCTCGGCGAGGAAGGAGCAGGTGGAGCAGAGTTGGTAAAACAGTGCACTGCTCTGCAACACGCCACGCCGAGCTCATCATGACCTCTCTCCTCGAAAGCCGGGACACGCCTCCTAGGCCACCTTACCCGCGAAAGAGGCCGCAGACGACACGTGGCCCGAGATCCCGGGGAGCAGGAAGCCGACCCCGACTATATATACCCCTCATATGTCATTAATGAGGGGGACTCTGATTTTTACTCTCTCACCTACCACAAGTTACCCGACCTCTCTCTCTTTGTAACAAGACAACACTTTAGAACGCCGAACTGGACGTCCTTCGGAACCAGTTCGTAATTCTAAAGCGTTTACTTCTCTCTCATCAATAAAACGAAACACGGCCCCCGGCCTACTCATATTTCTCCCGACCTGTCTTAAATGTGGTTAAATTGCTCTATTAACGAAAATCTCACCTCCCATCTCCTACTCATTCTTTAAACACACTTAGTGATCCCCGGGATCAACAGGAATGCTATTTTTGCTCTATATTTAGAAGAGCTTAATTTCCCCTATTTTAGAATTAAAATAGGGTTGAACCTTTTTATTTATAAAATGGTCTTTAAAGTTTTAAATCTTTTTCTTTATAACTGAAATAAATTAAGAATAATTTTTCTCTTTGTTAGTTACAAACAATAAAACTCTAGATAGATAATTGCTATTTAAAAATATCTATGATACATAATCTTATGCTTTTCTTAAAATCTTGCACATAATAAAATATGTGGTAATGGTTCAAAATAATACAAAATGACACAAAAAATTGCTAGAATAGTACAAAGTTTGGGAAAATTGTTAGAATAGTTTTTTTCAAACAAAATTTGAACTTTTTGGGTTTATGGTTGGGTTGTTTAGGGTTTAGTTTTAAGGGTGTAGGGTTTAGGGTGAATGGTCTAAAAACTTTTCCCAAAAAGACTATTTTTACAATTTTCCCAAACTTTGTACTATTCTAATAATTAGTTTCTCATTTTTTACTATTTCAAAAATTATTTATAAAATATTTGGGGTTAATTTGTAAGTTTCAAAAATAAAAAAAAGTATTAGTTATAATATAGAAAATATAATATACTTAAAATATTCTTTTTTGGAGCAAAAAATAAAATATTACAAAAACACATTTATTTTAGAATTACTCTATTTTAAAATCAAAAATATATAAATACATTAGAGATGGTCTTGCCGTAGTTAATTGATTGAGGCTCTACCTGCAACATTCGAAAAAAAAAAAAAAAGACCTTTGAAAATTTATTCCATCCAGCGATTTGACTTGAATTTTTGAATTGTTTTTAAAAAAAAAAATTCTTTCGGTAAGCGAAGCGTCAAATTTTGCTGATCCATGTACAATGGGAATATATTACATGCCTAAACTGTTATTAAAGAAGCCCTATGACTTTTTTTCTCTCAAAATCGATGACGGCGGCGCTTAAGGTCCTATGAGGTTGATTTCAGGCGGGTCATGGTCTGAAAACTCTTATTTTCCGGGCTCGATTCACGGTTCAAGTAAGGGAAGAGTATGGGGAATCTCTCCCGGCGAGATTCAGGCCGGATTCGATTCAGATACGGCATCCCATTCCTTCGGTTTCGGATCTAATCTCGGTCACTCGGGGTCTGAATTGCCATATGGACCCTCGATTCGGTTCCTCTTCCATTATGGGGTGTCAAAGATCCTCATATCCGGAAGGGAAGATTCGGTTCAGCTTCTTTGGGCTAAGTCTCGGGATCGGCGGGATACGATGGGAGATCTCAGGATTCGGTTCCACTGGACACAGTTGGGATCTCGGGATACTGAGGAGATTCTCGCCAAACTTGCCGGTAACCAAATCAAAGCGTATCGGATACCGATTCCGGAATCATGGCTTTGGCTAAAAGAGAATGCGGATTCCATGGAGAGATTGAGTCAACACGGGAAGAAGGAGGACTTAATTTGCGGTACTGAGCAATCATTTACGGATCCTGTATCACGTAACTTCAGGGTTCAATTCATGGAAGGCAAGACGGTATACATCGAGAAAGATTCACGGATCATATCATGGAGGATAGAGGCAATCCTGCGGATACGGTTACATGGAGATGATTGCTCATTGAACACGGTAATTTCGCAAAGAATCAGCGGACTAAAGTGGTTTATAAGGGCGGTACAGAGACATGGTGATAACTCATCATCCTTCCATCTTTTCTCTCTCAAGAGGCTCCCTCGTTCCATCAATTTTTTCAACATGTCTCAAAGTCAATTGGTTAAAAGGGATGGGTCCGAGATGAGAATGGATACGAGCCTGAAAAGGCTTAAGATCCGGGTACCTCAATTCGACAACTCGGATCTTATTGCGGGATACTCCAAGACGTTGATTGGACGGTGCATGAATCCTAAGAAGCAGGACATGAAGGTTCTTCTTCATATGCTTCCTCACATTCTGAATGTGGAGGACCGAGTAGCTGCGGCGGACTTAGGGATGGGTCGGTTTCAGTTTGACTTCGATCAAGAGGAAGACATTGCAGAGATAATGAAGTTGGAACCTTTCCATTTCGATTATTGGATGGTCTCTTTGGTCCGCTGGGAACCAGTGGTGGACCGAAGATATCCCTCAGCCATCACGTTCTGGATTCGGGTAATGGGAATACCACTCCATTACTGGGCTGACCAGACATTCCGAAGCATCGGTGAAGCTTTGGGAGTGGTGAAAGAGGTGGACATCGACAATGGTAGAGTGCAGGTGACTTTGGACGGCTTTAAACCGCTGTGCTTCGAGACCTCAGTAGAATTCCACGGCGGTGAAGAGACAATTATCACTTTAAGGTATGAGAGGCTGTTCGGATACTGTAGGAATTGTTTCAGTCTCTGTCACGATCACTCGTTGTGCCCTCGATGGGAAGGAAGAGTAGAAGGCAAGGACCATCTACCAGAGGATCCGAAGCAGGGGCTGAATGCGGTTAGTTACAAAGCGGCTACAATTCACGGAGTGAATGGAAATCAGGCTAACCAACAAGCGGTAGCGTTTGGTAAAGCTTCCTACGGGCATGACAAGGGGAAAGGGAAGGTGATGGGGTCCAGAGATTCTGGGGCAAGTAATTATGCGGGCAAAGATATAAGATACGGTTCCTGGAAAGGGGACAAGAGGTACAAGGACAGGGTGCCAAAGCTCGCCTCCTCATCGAGTTACATACCACCTTCGGAGGTGAACAAAAGGTATGCGATGTCTACCTCGGGATTAAATGAACTGAGAGTCTCAGGTGTGGGGAGTGGTCTAACTGATCATGAACAGAAGATGCTAGAAGCTTTCCATGGTAACAAAGACGGTAACAGGCAGGATCAATGTACAAACGCGATCACAGTGACTAGCGGGAAGGCTGAGCAGGCAACAGGAAAAGCGGTTCGAAGGGGTCTTAGTTTTGAGGCAGAAACAACGGAGCCACCTATGGCAGAAGATCTTCAAGGGACTGAATTGATGGCGGTGGAGGAATTAACGGATAAACCGATGGCAAAAACGGAGGATAGAGTGTTGGACGAGGTGGATTCAAGGAAGGTTACGGGTGGAAAACCAATCAATGGGAATAAGGGGACTAATGCCAAGAGTAAACAGCCTCTGAAATTGAAGAGCACGTTGTTTGGTGCAAAAAAGAGGTTGGTGCAAGGTCTCGTATCACCAAGAAAAAAGGGGATGTCAAAGCCATCGGGAAGGCCAGGTGATGTAACGCAGGCTGCAAACTTACAGGCTGAGACATCGACTTTGACCAACGGTTTACAGGATTAATGGAAGAGATAGAGTGGGTGCTGGATTGGAGGAATAATGGGTCACTCAGTTTTTTTCAATTCTGCGGAAGGACCTTAGGTCAATTTCTTATTTTCAGGTTATAAGATCTTGGTTTAGCTCATGTATTTGCTTACCAGGTTTTGGTGGATGTGTTAAATCCACGCAGTTTATTTCGTACCCTTTGTATGGCAGTTTCGGCCTCCACTTCAATAATAATTTAAGGTTTCTCAAAAAAAAAAAAAAAAAAAAAAATTTTTTGGGACCTAGTAATGTTAATCGGGTCGTTCAGTGTCGGTTCAATGACGGATTCTCTTTTATTTATCATAACATTTTTGAGATCTATTTCTTACTTCAAACGAAATTGTCTCGCGTTATGAAAGCGGAATTTCATTGGAAGGATAGCGGAATTAATTCGGGTCGTATAGAGGATGGACCCGGTCAAGTGGCTCCAAATGGATCTTCAATCCTAAAGGTGGAGCAAAAAACATTTCATATTGGTTAATTTATGAGAATACTTAGTTGGAATTGCCAAGGACTTGGGAACAAGTATACAATAGGTTATCTTAGGGAGGTGTGGCAGAAACATAAACCCGAATTTTTGTTTCTTTCAGAAACCAAACAAGATTTTTCTTTTATGCAGAAATTTCAGTTTCATTTCGGTTATAATAAGTTGTTCACGGTCGAGCCGCGTGGGGCGAGCGGAGGACTTGCTTTATATTATGATGATTCGTTTAACGTTACGATTTCATACTCAAGTAATCGAATAATCGATATCGAGGCAACAATACAAGGAAAAAAAGTATTCTTATCATTTATATATGGTGATCCGATACCTCAAAAGAGAGACCAAGTTTGGGAACGGTTAACACGGACAAGTCTAACAAGAGCGGATCCTTGGTTTATAATAGGGGATCTAAATGAAATAACAGGGAATAACGAGAAACAAGGAGGCAATTTACGACCCGCTTCCTCCTTTATGTCTTTTAACCTGATGATACAACACTGCGGTTTTCTGGAATTCCAATGCTTGGGTAATACAATGTCTTGGCGAGGAAGACGAAACTCGAAAATTGTGCGGTGTCGACTGGATAGAGCCTTAGCAAACGAGGATTGGCACGAGATATTCTCCCATTCATTCGTTGAATATTTAGCAATGATTGGGTCGGATCATAGGCCGATTGTCGCCACTATAGAAGACAAAATACCCCGGAGACGGGGTCAGTTTCGGTTCGATAAACGGTGGATTGGGCGTGATGGTCTTATGGAAACAATAGCAAAGGGCTGGGAAATTAACACAGCGGGAAGCGGGACTCTCTTTATAGAGAAAATCAAGAATTGCCGAAGAGAAATTTCAAAATGGCGGAAAAACAATTTGCCATATGGCAAAGAGAAAATTAGGGATTTACAACAAGCATTAGAAGAGATCCAAAATGATGATAATAGTACAAACGGGGAACTCATGGATATCACGAGGAAACTAAAAGAGGCTTATTTGGATGAGGAACTATTCTGGCAACAGAAGAGTCGAACCTTATGGGCAACGGTGGGGGACAGGAATACAAAGTTTTACCACGCGCAAGTTAAGAATCGCAGGGCGAGAAATCGCATCACGGGACTACACGATGCATCAGGAGTTTGGGTTACCTCGGACAAAGATGTAGAACAAGTAGCCGTAAACTATTTCGAGGTTTTATTCACATCCACTTCACCACCGGATTTTGAGGAGGCCCTCAGTGAGATTCAAACATTAGTTTCGGACCAAAATAATGATATGCTCACGGCAATGGCCACAGAAGAGGAAGTTCGAAGAGCACTTTTCATGATGCATCCGGAGAAGGCTCCGGGCCCGGATGGAATGACGGCTTTATTTTTTCAAAGATCATGGCACATAATAAAGGCAGACGTTGTCGAATTGGTTAACGATTTTTTGGCAACGGGCTCCTTTGATCAAAGGCTGAATATGACTAACATATGCCTAATTCCAAAGACGGGAAGACCAACTCGTATGACGGAATTAAGACCTATAAGTTTGTGTAATGTGGGGTATAAGATCATCTCGAAAGTGTTATGTCAGAGGTTAAAGATATTGCTACCGGACCTGATTTCAGAGACTCAATCAGCCTTTGTATCAGGGCGACTGATATCGGACAATATTTTGATTGCCCAGGAGATGTTTCACGGATTACGAACAAATAAATCTTGCAAAAGTAAGTTCATGGCAATCAAGACGGATATGAGCAAAGCATATGATCGAATCGAATGGACTTTCATTGAACACCTGTTGAGGAAATTTGGGTTTGCGGAAAAGTGGATTTCGTGGATGATGTGGTGCATACAATCGGTACAATATAAGGTACTCATTAACGGTAATCCCAAAGGACAAATAAAGCCATTCAGAGGTTTGCGGCAAGGGGACCCATTATCTCCGTACTTGTTCATCCTCTGCACGGAGGTCTTGATAGCCAATATACAGAAAGCTGAAAGGGCAAAAGCGCTTACGGGGCTAAAGGTAGCGAGGGCAGGTCCAGCGATCTCACACTTACTCTTTGCGGACGATAGCCTTTTTCTGCAAGGCTACGGTACAAGAATGTCAAACTATATTACATATACTTAAGCAATACGAGTTGGTCTCAGGGCAACAAATCAATTTTTCAAAATCCTCTTTAAATTTCGGATACACGATTCCAGAAGCGGTACAGGACGAGATAAAACAATTGCTAGGAATCCAAAATATGGGAGGACTGGGTACTTATCTGGGTCTGCCGGAAAACCTCGGAGGGGCAAAGAGTACGATTTTCAATTTTGTTGTCGAAAGACACAATGATAGAGTCAACGGATGGACATCTAGACTCCTGACTAAGGGAGGTAAAGAGGTTCTACTTAAATCGGTAGCCACGGCTATGCCAACTTTCGTCATGTCATGCTTTCGGTTACCTAAGTCTATTACCGCTAAACTAACCAGTGCGGCAGCGCGGTTTTGGTGGAGTTCAGACGGTCAACATAAAGGAATGCATTGGATGGTATGGAAGAAGATGTGCCGGAATAAGTTAGATGGCGGAATCGGGTTTCGATCAATAGAGGATTTCAACACAGCTTTACTAGCAAAACAGCTATGGCGGTTAATGGAACAACCGGAATCGCTATTCGCTCGGGTCTTTAAAGGGCGATACTATCGGAACGCAGACCCTCTAGACCCTATTAAGTCTTACTCGCCGTCCTTTGGATGGAGGAGTATCATCTCGGCTAGACCTCTGGTTACAAAAGGGCTAATCAAAAGAGTTGGTTCAGGTGGCACCATATCAGTATGGAATTACCCATGGATACCATCCTCTCCCCCGAGGCCAGCAACATGTAAAGGGTACAATTATTACCCAAACCTCAGGGTCAATCATCTGGTTGATCCAGCGACACAAACATGGAACATGGAATTGATAAACGCAATCATCGCACCGACAGATGTGGAATTTATACGCGGAATATACATCAGTAGTATATATCGACCAGATACGCCGGGTTGGCACTATACGAAATCAGGGAAATATACGGTAAAATCGGGATATCAGGTTGGCCAACATATCACAGACAACGGCGATAACTACCTCTACGGTCCAGATATAAAGAAGTTACAGGCACACTCATGGAAATTGACTTGTCCACCGAAATTGCGATATTTTATATGGCAAGCAATCTCGGGGTGTCTGTCGGTCACAGCAAACCTACGCGCTAGAGGAATAAATTGTGACACACAATGTGCTAGGTGTGGCGTGGAGGGGGAAACGATTAATCATGTTTTGTTTGAATGCCCACCAGCACTACAAACATGGGCACTCTCGCATATTCCATCGGCCCCGGGTGTTTTCCCGATGACATCGGTTTTCGCCAATTTTGATCATCTTTTCTGGAGACTTCCAGCTGAGGAAAGAAATTTAATGATTCCGTGGATTCTGTGGAACATTTGGAAAGCCAGGAATGATAAGGTGTTCTCAAATATGGACAGAAACCCACAAGAGATTTTGAGGATAGCGGAAACAGAAATAGCAACTTGGGATGCGGCACAAAATAGTGAACCTGACATATCTCACCAAAAATCACCGAGTCCCAACACCGGAATAAATGAACAAAATGAATATAACGGGCTCACATGCTATATTGACGGGTCATGGAAGGAAGAAGATAAATTTTCTGGTTTAGGTTGGTTTTGCTTTCAGGAAGGAATTGAAGGAAAGATTATGGGGGCCCGTAATCTACGAAGAAGCCTATCCCCGCTACACGTGGAGTTGGAAGCACTCATCTGGGCGATGCATTGCATGATAGCAAACAACAAGACGGCGATAGCCTTTGCCACAGACTGCTCAGAGTTGGTGAAGATGGTGTCTACACCGAACGAGTGGCCGGCATTTACGCTACAGTTGGAGGAGTTCATGAGGAGCAGGGAGGTTTTCACCTATTTCTCTATCACACAAATCCCACGCACGAGCAACACAGTGGCAGACAAGTTAGCACGAGGTGCTCGAGTCTACCCATCGGAAGTCACTTATGTAAACTCGATACCCCCGATTTGGTTCACCGAATAGGGCTAGGTATCAAGGCTGTTGACAAAAAAAAAAAAAAAAAAAAAGAAGCCCATTATGCCCCCTTAAACGTTAAACCTAAAGCAAATTAGGGTTTTTTCTGAAGCAGGAAGCTGGAGGCCGCCTCTATATATATCAAAATGCTGTTCCATTCTCATATATCACAAGCGTTTTTGCTCCAATCTCGATTTAGAAAACAGGATGCCTCTTCTTTCAGCAGCAAGATCCATTCTTGTTAGCTTTGTTCTGGAGGCACATATCAATTCGCTATCATGAGAAGGATTTTATAATTTGCAGTGTTGTTTCTTCTTCTCTGCAATATTATCCTTGTCTTTGGTACATCTATATCTTTTATTTTTTTTTGACAAATACATTATCTTCTTCTTCCAACTTTTATATCCATCTCACTTCAAAAAAGTCAGTGAAATTTAGCAAATAAAAAAAAAGAAGAAGAAAAGATTCAAACTTCTCTTGTGGGGATCAAATAAAGTTTCCAGAAAAAAATATAGAGAAGCAGCTTGAAAGGTTTGCGTTCTTCTTGCTAAATTGACATTTTTATGTGAAGATGTCTTTAATATATGGATCAGCCACTCAATACTGTTGTTGTACTGTTAATGATGATGCGTTTGCGTTTGCTCCAATTCTATGATGCGTTTGCCAATAAAGGTCACATGATGCGTTTGCTCCAATTCTATGAGATGATCGATGACCGATGACCTTCGAGTAGTATTTGGAGAAAATACCTGTAAATTTAATGTGTTGGTGTTTTTGTGGAGAGATGGGTTTTGGTGTTGTAATTATATGGTGATTGTAAACTTTTCTCTCGACCACGTTCCCTTTTTTTAAAAAAAAAATCAACCAATTGCTTCCCTTTTACCACATTAAGATAATAATTCGATGCTGACAAAAAAAAAAAAAAAGACGATTGGAGAATTAGGATCAGATACCTTTTGTTTGTTCTCAAGGTTATGATGACCAAAGAAAAAGAGAAATTTAGATGATGGACGTTCTCATAACTTGACATAATCATTTTACACATTACCACTCCAAGATTTAGATGGGCTTTGTTTATGTTTTATTTTGATTAATCTATCCCGAGTTGGATGGCTTCCATTGGTTTTCTGTCTTTAGTAATCAGTTGTGGCCTTGTGGGAAAGAAAACAAAAAAAAAGATATTTCAGAAAAACTGTCCAATTAATGTTTAATGGTTACAACTTGCATCAATTAGCAACTTGTAAAGATGGAGACACTTATCAGGGATAAATTATTTTTGGCATTTTTAATTCTCTCCGATCCCAACGAAAAACAAACTCCCTATCATTCACCTTTTTGCATTTTTAACCCATAAAATAAACATTAACCCAACTAAATTCCTCGAATTCACTCCAATTTAAACAATGTAAAATCGAAGGCATATATATATTTGCGTTATTATATATATATATATATTTCCTTGTATTATTTATATCAAGGCATAGAGATTTTAGTCCTTTTTTTTTGTATCCCTTTAATTATGTAATTCTGTGATATTCCTACTATATTTTGTTAAATAAAATATTTAGACCGATGATAAGGATAGCCAAAAATACTTTATAACTATGTTTTTCCGGCAGACTATTCAAAACTCGAATATACTATTTCCATTGCATTTAAAATTTATTTGACATAATTTATGGGTACTGATGCATTTAATTCACATTATCAACACATCTTCTCAAACCTAATTCTTGGGCAAATCAACCGTAATCAATAAGAACATATACCCTATTTAATGTTCATCGTCACATGTATTTTGTTTTCAAACAAATTGTTTACTCATAAAAGTTTTTTTTATTATATGTTGTTGACTATCTTACATTAATGTTATACAGAAGCCGATCGTTTAAGGGCATTTCTAACTCCATTCCAAATCTCACTCCAAACTCTATTCCAAATTCACTCTATTTTCAATTCCAAAATAGGGTAATTTTATTTATAAAATAGTCTTTCAAATTTTAAGTGATTTTATTTTAATAGTTATAAATAATTATTTATAATGTATGATTGCAGCGCTTGCAAAAAAAAAAACGTCGACATGTGTAAATAATAAAATCATGGAAAATGTTGTTTTCGTATTTTTCAATCTTTTTTTTTTTTTGGGAAACTTTATTAGAAAACTTTGGCTTCTTTAACAACGGAATTCGCAAGAAGAACAAAAGAGTTGTGCAAAAATGGCTTTCCTCGTCAACTAACAAAGTTTATTTTTATTTTTATTTTTTTGACAAAATATAATTATATTAATTTGAATTTGTAAAGTCTGAATACAAAATATTGGTTAACCAATAAGGAGGATAAATACAATCCGAGAAAAAAATATCGTTCGGTGGTTTTTTTTGTGCTAATAAGTGAGCAACCTCATTTGATTGTCTATTAATATGAGCAATAATATGGCTTGTGAATTTCGAACGCCAAAAGTTTATATCATCAATCAAGTTAATGATTGATATATCTTGATGAGATCCAAGTAATATATCAACCAAGTTTTTGCAATCGCCTTCAAAACAAATCGATTCAAAACCGAGAATCCACATGTTTTGTAATGCATGTAGAAGGGCTTTCCCTTCAGCTTCAATGCTAGAAAACGCATTTGATAATTTACCCGAACCCCAGAATTTGGCAAAACCATAATGATCTCGAACAATCCAAACTTCGATAACTCTTCTTGTGTGTGGGTTGTACGCTGCATTGTAGGTGTGGTGATGAGCACACCCCCTTTTTCATTTTCTTTTTACTGTTCCCGACCTGTTCGGCACTGTTCACGACGTGTCGGGTACTGTTCACGACGTGTCGGGTACTGTTCACGACCTGCTCGGCACTGTTCACGACGTGACGGGTACTGTTCATGACGTGCCGGGTACTGTTCACGACATGCCGGTTACTGTTCCCGACATGCCGGTTACTGTTCCCGACCTGCTCGGCACTGTTCAGGACGTGCCGGGTACTGTTCACGACCTGCCCGGCACTGTTTACGACATGCCGGGTACTGTTCACGAACCATCACGTCATCCCCAAAAACCGGAGAGCTGTCTGCTCAACTCCCACTATAAATACCCCATTTGGTATTCATTATCGCCACGACACTACAAGAAAACACCCCTTTTGCAACGACATATATCGTCGTAAAATCGTTGCAAAACAGGTGTACCATCGAATTTGCGACGAAACGTAAATCGTCGTTAACTGATCGTCGCAAACCAAATTTCGTTGTAAAATCGTCGGCAAATTACGAGGGAAAAAAAATCGTCGATAAAAAATCGTTGTAAATTCGTCGCAAATTAACAACGATTTTACGACGAATAAAAAGACGTCGTAACAACGATGGCAATTCGAAGGCAATTCACGACAAAACAACGACGAATTGAGGAGGTAAATATTTCATCGTAAATTCGTCGAAAAACAATAATCGTTGCCAAATCGTCGTTAATGAAACGTCGTAAAATCGTCGCAAATTAACGACGATTTTACGACGATTGTTAATTTTTTTTAGTTAATTAATTAATAAATTATAAATTTTATTTAATTTTTAAATTTTAATTAATATTAATTAATAAAATTTAAATTTAATAAAATTATAATATTATTTAATAAATTTTTCTTACAAATATTCTAACTAAAAATATTATTACAAATCTTCTTACACAAAATCATCGATACCCATCACTCAAAATCTTCTATTTTCTATTCTAATTTATGTTCTATCCATTACTCAAAATCTTCTAATTTCTGTTCATATCTATCAATTTGATTTTGTTTCTATCAACCTATTTTCTTTCATTCATATATATCTATATTAACCTAAATTAAATACAAATTAAAATAAATTATTTAAAATTTGACATTTTTGCAAGGTTTTGTGAGAGAGGAGAGATTGAGATTTGAAGAATGAAGAAATAAAATCTGAGCGTGTGTTTATATAGAATTTGTGGTCGTCGCTAAATCGTCACAAATTGCGACGATTTTACGAGAAATCGTCGCAAAATCGTCGCAAAATGAAATTTTTTTTTTGGTTTTCCCACACGCGGGAGCAATCAAACTTTTTATTTACCGAGACGCGGTAAATTAAATTCATAGTTTGCGACGATTTTACGACGATTTGTCGTAAAATCATCGCAAATTTACGACGATTTAGCAACGAAAAATTGTAAAAATATGGTTTAGGGTATAGGGCATAGGTACGACGATTGTTACATCGATTGCAACACATCTAAATCCATCTAAATGTTTATCATAAACTCTAAATCTTCAAATCATCTATATGATCATTGAGATTGAAGAAAGACTAAAACATTGAGTAAACGTATATGGTAGCTTTGCTAAGATGAAGTAAGACAATGAGTTTGCAGAGAGAACAATGATTGATCAAGTTTCTATTTCCAATTAATTCAATAAACTCATGATAAATTTTAATGAGAGTTGCAAAATACAATGAGATGGATTGGGTTTAGGGTTTTGGGCATATGGTTTAGGGTTTAGATGGACTTCAAAGAAATCGTCGGAAAATCGTCGCAAATTTGTAACGATTTTACAACGATTTAAAAAAATCGTTGCTAAATCGTTGCTAATTTGCGACGATTTCACAACGATTTTGAAAATCGTCGCTAAATCGTTGCTAAGTTGCGACGATTTAGCAACGATTGTCAACATCGTCGCTAAATCGTTGCAAATTTTGCAACGATTTTACTACGATTTCTTTGAAATCCATCTAGACCCTAAACCCTATGCTCTATACCCTAAAGTTTAACATCTCATTGTTAAGATGTATAGGTTTGGATTTCTTAATTCCATTTTAGTTCAACGATATACCCTAAACCGTATTTTTTCAAAATCGTTGCTAAATCGTTTCAAATTTTGCAACGATTTTACTACGATTTCTTTGAAATCAATCTACACCCTAAACCCTATGCTCTATACTCTAAACTTTAACATCTCATTGTTAAGATGTATAGGTTTGGATTTCTTAATTCCATTTCAGTTCGATGATATACCCTAAACCGTATTTTTTTCAAAATCGTTGCTAAATCGTTGCTAATTTGGTAGCTTTGCTAAGATGAAGTAAGACAATGAGTTTGCAGAGAGAACAATGATTGATCAAGTTTCTATTTCCAATTAATTCAATAAACTCATGATAAATTTTAATGAGAGTTGCAAAATACAATGAGATGGATTGGGTTTAGGGTTTTGGGCATATGGTTTAGGGTTTAGATGGACTTCAAAGAAATCGTCGGAAAATCGTCGTAAATTTGCAACGATTTTACAACGATTTAAAAAAATCGTTGCTAAATCGTTGCTAATTTGCGACGATTTCACAACGATTTTGAAAATCGTCGCTAAATCGTTGCTAAGTTGCGACGATTTAGCAACGATTGTCAACATCGTCGCCAAATCGTTGCAAATTTTGCAACGATTTTACTACGATTTCTTTAAAATCCATCTTGACCCTAAACTCTATGCTCTATACCCTAAAGTTTAACATCTCATTGTTAAGATGTATAGGTTTGGATTTCTTAATTCCATTTTAGTTCAATGATATATCATAAACCGTATTTTTTCAAAATCGTTGCAAATTTTGCAACGATTTTACTACGATTTCTTTGAATTCCATCTACACCCTAAACCTTATGCTCTATACCCTAAACTTTAACATCTCATTGTTAAGATGTATAGGTTTAGATTTCTTAAATCTATTTCAGTTCGATGATATACTTCAAACCGAATTTTTTCAAAATCGTTACAAATTTGCAACGATTTTACTACGATTTCTTTGAAATCCATCTACACCCTAAACCCTATGCTCTATACCCTAAAATTTAACATTTCATTGATAAGATGTTAATGTTTGGATTTCAGACGTTAATGTTTGGATTTGAGACGTTAAGATTTTAAGATGTTAAGGTTTGAAATCCAAACCTTAACATGTTAACAATGAGATGTTAAATTTTAGGTATAGAGCATAGGGTCTAGGGTGTAGATGGGTTTCAAAGAAATCGTACTAAAATCGTCTCAAATTTAGCAACGATTTTGAAAATCGTTGTAAAATTGTCGCAAATTGGCAACGATTTTTAAAATCGTTGTAAAATCGTCGCAAATTAGCAACAATTTTCAAAATCGTTGTCAAATCGTTGCAAATTTGCAACGATTTTACAACGATTTATATTCGTTGGAATGTACCAACGATTTTCCGACGATTTTCAAAATCGTTGTAAAATCGTCGGTAAGGTGATGGTGATTTGCAACGAAAATAAATCGTTGCAAAAAATCGTTGCTAAACCTGTGTTTTCTTGTAGTCACACACAAAAAAACTTTCATTCTCTCTCTCTAAATATCTTTCCCTCTCTAAAAAGAGCTCTCCCCAGCTCGGCAGCTCTCCCCAGCTCTCTGCAGCTCTCCCAACTCTCCCAGCTCTCTGCAGCTCTCCCAGCTCTCTGCAGCTCTCCCAGCTCTCTGCAGCTCGGTGCAGCTCTCCCCAGCTCGGTGCAGCTCTCCCAGCTCTCCCCAGCTCTCCCCATCTCCCAGCTCTCCCAGCTCGGCAGCTCTCCCAGCTCTCTGCAGCTCTCCCAGCTCTCTGCATCTCTCCCAGCTCTCTGCAGCTCTTCCAGCTCTCCCAGCTCTTCCAGCTCTCTGCAGCTCTCCCAGCTCTCTGCAGCTCCCCTAGCTCTCCCAGGTCTCTGCAGCTCTCCCAGGTCTCTGCAGCTCTCCCAGCTCTCTGCAGCTCTCCCAGCTATCTGCAGCTCTCTGCAGCTCTCCCAGCTCTCTGCAGCTCTCCCAGCTCTCTGCAGCTCTCCCAGCTCTCCCAGCTCTCCCAGCTCTATGCAGCTCTCCCAGCTCTCTGCAGCTCCCCCAGCTCTCCCAGCTCTCTGCAGCTCTCCCAGCTCTCTGCAGCTCTCCCAGCTCTCTGCAGCTCTCCCAGCTCTCCCAGCTCTCCCAGCTCTCCAGTTCTCTCCTACCCGCCCCAGCAACGAACTACGAATGGCTTGATCCCCAACTCGGGGTACGTAGGCAGCCCTCCGGGCACAGCTATAAATCACATCTTCCTCCTCATTTGCCGACCGGAACGCAACCGGCTCTATCTTAACAGAAAATCCCCTAACCTCCCCGATACAAATTGATTTGTAGGAGACGTGCTCAAACACGTTCCAACATGCATCATAATTATATTTAAGGGACCCTATATTTGGTCGATTCCAAGAGGAATAGCTCGATTTCATGCTTTGTTATACTCATAAAACACCATTTCATGCT
The DNA here is from genome assembly GCA_030161315.1 of Eutrema japonicum. Lineage (NCBI taxonomy): Eukaryota > Viridiplantae > Streptophyta > Magnoliopsida > Brassicales > Brassicaceae > Eutrema > Eutrema japonicum. The sequence goes on from BSQW01000013.1 coordinate 11,193,574, forward strand.
TTGTCGTTTATTCATTATACTTTTGTTAGGATTCGGACCGACTGTTGTTGATTTAGTTCCAAGGGAAAATTTAGCAGACCAAATTCTTGATAATAAAGTGAATTATAAATCTGATTTATTCATGAATATAATATGATATTTACACAAGAGATATTACGACTTAAAAATATCACAAAATGGTCAAACTCAAAAGCCGTGCGTAGAGGTCTTTAATCCTTGGGCACGTATGAATATCCATTGAATTGCATGGAACCATCCGCACAACACAAAACATTGGACGTTATGAGTGTGCAAACGGGAGATCTTGTATGAACGTAAACATGATCAAATTTAGAAACCAACTTAGTTTTATTTTGACTGACTAAATGGGAATGGTTAGATTTGGTTATGTTTTATATTTTGTTAACGGTAAAACAAATATGTTAAAGGCTCACGCATTCGTAGTTCAGATGGTTCGATAGATGTATGATAAAATTTATGTTATATTGACAAGTAGAAGTAGATATATACTTCAATGCATATACTTCAATTTTGCATTTATAATCGGTTCACAATTATTTAATGGAAACGGGTAGACAAGTACTGAATATTAATTCTTCCACCAGGAAAGAACAACTAATTTATTTCATAAAAGAAAAAAAAACTAATTTATTTCAGAAAATAATTATATTAATTGAGGGACTCTATGATTCCATCTAACCATAATTTAACTATGTTATTGATGATTCGTTGTAGCTTTTAAACACATTTTTCTAATTATTATATATATAGCAATTTATGAAATTAAAAGTTTATAGTACAAAATAGATTGAAGAGAAGAAACATGAATCTTTATTGTGATCGCATGCATGGGGAGCGGATGTTGGGAGCTTTAAAATCTTGTTCTCCCATCCTTTCAAAGTTTGTAGTATGTAACTCTCTTTTTTTCCATTTTTTAGTATTTTAGATTTATCTTGATGATAATTAGGTTCTATTTATGCATGAGTTTACAGGCTAAGGACCGATCTATTCAAACATATATATATATATATATATATATATATATATATATATATATTTGTGTTGGTGTGTTACACTGTCAGTCTATTACTAGTTGAAGTATAATCAAAATTGTATTGTATGCACATACGCAAAACACGAATGACATTTATTAATTTTTTGGAGTTTTGTTTTTGCAATACTATATCATATATGATGTCTACTAAACACACTAAATGTTATATTTGTTTTAAAAGTAAATACGGTAAATTTATTCATAAACATAAATACAAACAAACTATGGAACCCTAAAAGAAAAAGATGGCTTATACGTTTTGGTTATTTGACATGCATATACAAGTGAAGCTATCTTTAATTCATTTTCCTATGATTGGGATTCGCAATTATAAGTGGAGCTATCGACATCGTGTGTAAATTATTGTTTTGGTATAATTAGGCATTGTGCAATGTGCAGATTCAGAGTAACTTATTTAAACAAAAAAACCATTTCAGACATCATTCTCTCGGTTTCACGGCTTTGTTGTCGTTGTTCTTCATCATCACTAAACCGACAATTTATCAAAATAATCAGTAGACCGAGTTTCAATATTCGGCAGTCGTCGTTAATGGTAAAGTGATTCACAAAGATATTACGATCGACAAATGTGACTTAATTCCCTTTTTTTTTGTTTTGTTTGAGGTGCAATTAGTCCTTAATGATAAAGTACTACTAAAAGAGGAATTATAATTATCCTGTAGGAAAGAGTAAGTTCTGTATATTCATTCTATCAAAACGGTACTCATTAAAAAAAAACACACAAAGAAAATATATACACAACACACAGAAATATATCGATTAAGAGGAAGTTGGGAATTTATGAGGAAAGTAGCCAAAAGAGCCGGAACTATAAACGAGGAAGCTAAGCTCATGACATGACATGGATAGGAGGCCGTTGAAAGGCTTTTAATTATTCGAATTTTTTTTGTTGTTGTCAATTTGTGTAGTACATTAGATTAAAGAATTTAACCTCATGAGGTAAAGAACATTTTTTTAAAAAAGAGTGGGACTAATTTTGCATCGCAGGATTACATCACCCAAATAGGCATAGACATTTGGGTTCGGGTTGGTTCTTTCAGATTTTGGATACTCAAATTTTAGAAGTCTATGACCCATTTGAGTATTTTCTTTTTTTTTGGAACGGGTTTCGGTACCCCAACCCGAAATTTATTCCAATTCTCGAAAAAAACTAAAAAAAAAAATTGTTTAATTTAAATAAATTTTGGTTAAATTTTACAAAAATTATTTAATTTTGACAAATATAACTAAAAAATTCGAATATTTTGTGTATTTTAATTATTTTGGTCTAAACATAACTAATATATTCAGTTTATAATTGTAATTTTGAGTATTTTGGTTATTTCAAAATTAAAGATACATAATATTTTTAGATATATAATTATATTTCGTATATTTCGGATATCCGTTCGGATTTTGGTTCGGTTCGAGTATCTGAAATATTTTATAAGAGAAATCATTCAGATATTTATAACTATTCGGTTCGGTATTTTCTAATTCAGTTTGATTCCGATTCAGTTTTTCGGTTCCGGATATTTTGCTCATGCCTAACCCAAACAACCATTCTCAAAGAAACCCAATAAATCTCATTCTTTCATAAAACCGACTTGGGATATGAATGTAGGAGGCATATCCTGAATTATTTTATACTAGTATAATTTTTTTGTTTGTAATAAAAATAAAACAATAATAATAAAGTTGTAGGGAGGTTGGTTAGTAATGTGTATATTTTGTGTTATATATCCAAAAGTGGGAGTAGGAGTTAATGTGAGTATTAAAGTTGCATCGGCATTCATCAATTCATCAATTCATCAACCTTCCCTTCTCCCATCTTTAATTCTCTTTATTGTCTCTCCATTTATTGACCTCTCCCTATTTCCCAACTCTTCTTCCCTTTACATACTTCATCTTATCATCATACATGGTGCATACATCCATATGACTTCACCAACAATCTACATCTTTTTTTTTTGGATTATAACAATCTATTTAAGAACATGAGGTAGTTAATGATTATAATGATGGTGGTAGAGGAGAAAGGCAAAAGCAGAAAGAGAAATTGGTTAGCATTTCACATCTAAGCATTTAAATGAGACTGTTTGGAGTTATTGAACACACCCAACTTGGAACTCACACATCATGCTTCACATTACTTCCCTCCCTTTTTTTAATTTTTATTTCTCCTCCAAAAATCAAAAATATTCAAATTAAAATGCAGTAGTCGACATATCACTTTTATTGCCAAGAAAATCTTTTAAAATTCTAAATATAAAATTTTAAAATATATAATTTATCAACCATTTAAGAATTATTATAATTCATTTACTTCCATATGAACCGGTGGAGACAATAACTCCCCTGAAGATTTTCCTCCATGTATATATATAGAGACGATCTTCACATACTATTTAAGTCTATCTGCTCATTTCCTCATAGGATCAAAGAGAGTTTAAAAAGTTTCCTTAAAATCATAAATCACTCAGTGGAAACAAAGACTGGCTAATGGTTTCTCGACAAGAAGGAACCCTCTACTCTAGAAAGAGGGATTTCACAATCTATGGAGAAGAGTTCCACAATTCATTCAAGAAGAGCAAACAAGAAGATCAATCACAGGGCAAACTTCAGAGCACTCTGTTCAATGAACGACCAAACTCAGAGAGTATGAGATCAATTACCTTTGATTTTGAACTTCATCTCCACACTCCTCTACCTTTGGATTGGCAGAAATCCATCGAGGCTAAGGTATACATATATTCATATATGTATTTGTATCGATATGATGATATCTATGTGTGTTATGATATGTGAATAAACATGCACCTAAAACATGGATACTCATATTTTCAGGGATACTCAAGAACATCTGAGGATCCTAGGACATACCCCAAAGATCCGGTGATTGCTGGACGACCTAAGATGAGCCTAGACCTTGAGCTGAACCTTTCACCTTCTTATTCACCTTCAAAAACCACAACGAAGATAAATATGACAAGCCCGAGTAATAATAGCACAGCTGGGACAGGATTAAACCGATCGCTGTCATGGCTTGCCTTTGAAGGTGGTGATGGTGATGTTGATCACAAGGAGCAAGAGATGGTAACAAAAGTGTGCATGAAATGCCACATGCTGGTTATGCTTTGCACATCAACTCCTGTTTGTCCCAACTGCAAGTTCATGCACCCACATGATCACAGCTCTACAAAACTGTTTAAACCATCAAATTTGCTTAGGCTCCTGTGCTAGGCTGTTCAGAGGGTTACTGGATCTATGATATATGTAAGGAATAATAAGAGTCAGAGACTAGCTAAGGACAAAAGTTATGTATATACTACAAGTACCAAAAGTTATATTCTATGAAGGATATTCCATCTCTTTGTTCATGCTTTTGATCTCTCAACCTATCAGTATTTGCATTGAATTGTACTTGAAATAACACGTACACGGAATTATATCTATTAGAAAACACTTATGGATACTGACTTCAAGGTATGATAAACCAGAGTTTGACAAGAAAACTTGAGTGTAGTCACTATCGATATTATCACAGCAGGAAAAGAAAAGGGTTAACTTTAAGCTGTTATAAACCAAGTTATTTGAAGCTGTTCAGTAGCAGGCCTATTGACAAGTCTTCAAATCAAATGCTTTTTTATTTATCAAAAAAGAAGATGATAGGATTGAAAAAGCTGAAACCTAATGAGTTAGAAACATAGTATATAAAGCTAATAAGATGAGACAGATGATAGGATTTAGTTAAAGCTGAAATGTATTATAAAGCTAATATGGTGAGACAGAGATTCGATTCAGGTAAGGGAATAATTTTAGCACAAGGAGCCTTGAAGCTCTACATTGTTCACAGGTGGGAAACAAAACCAAGATGCAGCCTTACAATAAAACATTAGATGAAGATTAGTTTATCCAAAAAAGGTTTTGAAAGTTGTAAGAAATGTAATCTATAGCATTAGTAACCACAGGGCCTAATGAAATCATCTACAGCATTGGAGTACATAGCCATTCGTAATATTGAGATTAGGAAAGATGTAAGACTCCAAACTTGGTAATAGTTTACAATTTCATACGTCTTAAGAAAGATATGCCAAACTATCGATCAAAACTAACCCAGCGCGAGATAAAACAGCAGCAAATCTTCGAATCTTTTGATTTCTTTGCCAACCCTATCCGACCAGACCAAATCAGTGTAATCAAAAAAGTAATGGGTAGAGTGAAATCGGCAGCTTACCAGGAGAAACTGAGAGATTTAGCGGCGACGTCCACGATCAGAAGATCCATCTAGCCGGCGACAACAGGAGAGGCGAGTTGTGATCCAAACGATTATCGTTACCCTTTCCTAATTCCGATAATATTTCAAGGGTTTTGAAAAAGCTAATTCAGAGCGAGGGAACATTTGGGATTTATTTTCAGGTAGTCATATATTGACACTTGTAACCAATCCCGCGAGTTTTGTTTTGAAACTCAAAATCGAAATACTGTAGAGAGAGAGATGACGAGCAGCAAAGACGAATCGATGAGAGAGCTAGCTGCGATCCGGTGCGCCAGAGCTACGATGCTCCTCTATTCACTCGCATCATCCCGGGATCTGAAGGCCGGCGAGGTTTAGATCCTTCTTCTTTCTCTTCTTCGGAATCGGAATGGATTTGCTAGAGTAGATTCCGAATATGTCATCTGGTGTTGTTTTGGAAGCAGGAGGAAGGAGAGACGACGCCAAGAGAAATTGAGGATCTGAGGACAAGGCTTGCGATCGAGAAGAAAAGGACGAATCGGATTAAGCTCTGCAGCTTCATGGAGCTGCTTCTTCTCCTCGTTTTGGTTCTCTTGCTTTCCACTTTCTTCCTACTCTTCTTTCTCCCATCTCCTTGATCCCTTGGAATCAATGTCTTTTGTTTGTTTCGATACTTTGAATTGTTCGTTCCATTTTTATTATGAATTGTCACGAGTAAAAGATTCATCAATTATAGGGTTTATTCTTGTATTTCTGTAACTAGTAACAACTTCTTCAACCTTACACGCAACAAATGACAAAGTTGATGCAATACGAAAGGTCTGTACAATTACATTTAAACTTCTGTAATAATCTCCTCAATAGTGTGTGTAGCAGAGCAGAGGTTTAGAGTAAGGAAAACGATTTTAGGAGGAGGGCTTTGTGCTAGATTCCTTCAGTCAAATGCATAGGGATCATCAGCATAAGGATTCAGGGAGCCTTCTGAAAACAGATCTCCAATATTTGCAGAGCGTGGATGACTGCTTATGCCTGCTACCTGTACATGTACAAGACAATTCTGTGTGTTAATTAGGCAACGCTCTCACTCTACAAACCTAGCATTAACACACCCTAGCTGTCATCTAAGCAAAAACATTTACCATGCTTCCTTCACCTCTTAAACAATTCTGTGTGTTAATTAGGCAACGCTCTCACTCTACAAACCTAGCATTAACACACCCTAGCTGTCATCTAAGCAAAAACATTTACCATGCTTCCTTCACCTCTTAAACAATTCTTCTAGTAAAGAAAGTGCAGTCCAAAATTATTAGCAAACTTTTGGGATCTATCTTTACCTTGGCGATACTTCTGGGGGTCTTAGTTGTGGGTGTAAAACGAGTCGATCGCCTCTGTGGCTCCTGTAGCCATTACAAAAAAAAGAAGGTGAATCCCAACTCAGAGAAGAAGGCTTTTGAACATATATTAATATTTAAGATGAACCAAATCACAGGGTTAATGCCCAGAATAGGTTACCTCAAACATGACTGCGCCTCTTGTTTTCCTTCGTTTTGTGGTCCTCCCATCGTTCGTTTCAACTTCATATTCACGACGAGTCACCTGCCAAGTTGAACCACAAAACAAATGATGAGGTTGGGAGCTGATGTAAAAGTAGTTATAAAGGGTTTTTAAATGTTTCACCTTGCTTCGATGCTTTGGACTGCTCATTATGCTTCTTGTATTCACATTTTCTACTTTCTTCAACATCTTCGTCACAGGTGTTTCTGTTGCCTTTACAAAAGGGGAATCCTGCATTTCATCCATATGTATATTGATATGTGCAGACTTTGACAAAGCAGAAACAATGAAAAAAAAACATGGTATTTTATTTCCTACCTGTTCATCGACATCATGCATCACTGCTGTATGCTGGCTTCTCCTGCTACCAGCAGGACGAGAACCTCTCACTTTGACAGATGAGACTGAATATTCCTACAAGATGATTAAGTTATCGAAATCAATATATGTTTGTGCTTTTTCAAATGTGATGATATATAGTAAATAAAGTATTCTTTTAGTGGATCAAAATGATTTGTGGTCTAACCTTCCTAGAGCTCACTTCTTGCTCTTCAGGCGGTTTGTCACTCATAACCCTCCACTGCATTTGCAACAAAGCTCTTTGCCTTTCTTCCTGCAACGATAACTCATTTAAGTCATCAGGTTTTAAACCTTAACAGGTGCATCTTATAATGATGAATCTTGATAAACACTAACTTTTGATCTCTGAAGATCTAATTCTTCTTGCAGCTTCTTGCAATCATCTTCGTACTGACACTTGAATGCTTTCAACTGAACATCATGCTCGTCCCTGATTGTTGTTATCCTCTGGATAAAGATAAAAATTACTTGAATATCAGAGGCTTCATATTCCTATCGAACCATCAAATTATGTCTCTTGGTACCTCTTTTAATTCAGTTTCAGCCTGAATCTGAGCTTGTCTCAGTTCCTCATCGTGCTTGGCTTTGAGATTGAACTCCCTATTTTCATGTTCCTCCCGAATAGTGAGTATCTGCAGAACATGCAGCTTTATCAGCCTATTTGCTAGTTAAAACCTGCTCAGTTATAAGCTTCCAAACAGAAAAGCCAGAGAAAGTTGACTTTGGTTCAGATATCTACATATTCTGCTAGTAAACCTATAATTCTGAGGGGTTGAAATCTTAGAAAATTCCTAATTCACGCTTGGTGATGTTCAAAAACATCAGATTTCAGTGGAGATTACTATACCAGAGAAGCATGATCCTCCTGAATGGTCAGCAGTTGCTTCTTTGATTCGGCTTTACAATCTGAAAGTTCTTTATCATATTTCGTGGATAATTCTTTGATAGCCTTTTCAACCTGAACTCAGAACCAAAAACATATCAGAACCATGATCAATTGCTTGGTCGATCACAATAAAAGATCTTGTCAGCATATAACTTTTTCTTTTCAGAATTTATAATTTCCTGCTTCTCCTCATCATATTTCCTCCGGATTTCATTAATTGCCTAAAAAGCATCAGAAAAGTATATACATCAAATTTTTGGGTGTGTTAAATTAGGATTCAATTAAGGGCTCTAAGCAAATCCTTGGCATACTATTCGAGCATATTTGGAGAATTGATCCAGATATACCTGGTCATTCCTCTGAGATAATTCCTTCAAGTGCCTTGATAATTCAAACTGTTTATTTTCCAGCATTAGATCATATTGCTTCTTCGCTTCTAGAAGCTTAGTTTCAGCAGCTGCCAGTAGCTCCTTGTCCTGCAATGGAGTTCATATTGATGAGAACTAAAAAGTGGATAAAACTCATAAAGCTTTGTCCAATATCCATCTTCTTAAACCTCTGTAGTTTTCTGGTCCAGCTTCTTCTCATTTTCCTTGCATTGATGTATAAGAAGCTCTTTCTCTTCAATAACGCTTTGGAGCTGGTTCACCTCTTTCGACAATGAATCCACACGCAGCTGATTGCTCTCACTCTCGTTCTGCAAAATCTCCATTTCTTCAGCCTTTCTCTGTGCATCTGCCTGCAGCTTCTCATAGTTCTCTTTGCTTTCCATCTCTGATGATGAAAGCTTTAACAATAATTCTTGCTGCGAGATACATGAACAGATTTAGCATTGCAACTATGCATTGATAATTTTATAGAGATTGGAGATATATCTACCGTCTTATTCTCTGAGGCTCTCAGACTTTCCAACAAAGCTTCTAGTTCCTCTTTCAACTTTGAGATTACTGCTTCTGTCTCAGCATTCGTTGAAACTAAATTTTTTGCTTCAGACTCTACTTTTTCAATCGCCAGCCTTGCGGAGCAGCGTTCCTCGTCATGTTGGGAAACTAATGACTCTTTAGCTTTCTTCAGTTCTTCTTTTTGTTCATATAACTCATTGCCTGCTGATTGCAGAGCTTCTTTCTGGAAAGTTAAAGTCAAAAACTCTCCTTGGAGTTGATTGAATAATCTTTGAGCATGATCAGAAGCAATATCCCTATCTTTTTGAAGCAACATAAGGTGAGTGTCATATAAACCATTTAGCTTATCAAATTTTTCCATGAAGGCCAAGTTCTGTTTGTCCAATTCAGCCAACTCGGTTGCCAAAGAGTGGACAAAGCCCTCGAGCTTCTTGACTTCCTGGTCTGAGTTTATCAGTTTCTCAGATAGATTGTCAGCACTCAGCTGAATATTCATCTTTTCTTGCTTTAACTTCTCCTTGACGCCAACAAGGTATTTGGCCTCATCTTCTTTTGATGTTAACTCCAGACGCACCTTCCCAAGTTGGAAGTTTAAATTCTCAATGTTGAGTTTTGCTTCAGCTATAGCTGCTTCAGAATTTATTATCATAGCATCTGGCCACAAAGAAGGAAAATAAGAAAATTCAATGCAAATACCAATACATAATTCAAAAAAGAGTATAGCTGTAACACGTCCAAAAAAGAGTATTCTCGTTTCATATTTGTAGTGTATATCTTTATTGCAACATTAAACACAATTCTTATCATGTGATCTAGGAAAAAAATCTTGTCACAAAGTTGAGATACAACACGTCCAGAGAGGTGTAGTTAAGATCCAATACATACAGAAACTTTGTAATAACACCAGTGTGCGTTCCTTTGAATTATGTATGCAAGCTAAGAACTCGCTATCCTGTTTCCATCTAAATAGTGAACACCCTCCAGAAACATTGAGTTTTCAACCTTTTTGGTGTGTGGATACATGCTTAAGCTATGAAATCAGATTAAACATGTGATGTACTGCGTGTGAGAATGACATTGTGAATCTAAAAGAACAAAAAATTTACCTTTCTCCTTTAAGAGACTGGCAGTTGTACACTGTTCGTTTAGGTAAGAGTTTTATCTCTGTTCTTTCTCGAGGTTGAGCTCCTCTAGTTCCTTCTCTCCTGCGTGGTTGACTTAAAGTTAGGTAACAATATCCAACAACAGAACCATAAAGAAATTTTGGTAAACCAGAAACTCAATCATCTTCAAATTAAAGGTTTTCCCATGAAAGAAATCAACAAAACATGTCTGAAACAAACCAACAACTTACGACTTGTGATGTTTTCTTCAGCAGCACCCAATCTCAAAGATAGGTCTTGCATTTGCTGCTTTAAAGAGTCTATTGCTTCCGCACTAGTAGAGAATTTGGACTCAAAAAACTTCTTATCCTTCTCAGCTGTAGAGGTAATTTAGGAAACAGATAAAGCAACAAACAATAAGTAGCTTCCAGAATTCATCGACCAATATGCATATACAATTACCTTCTTGAACCTGGGAAGCCAAGTGCTGCAGAGTCTCAGTAAGTTGATCACACAGAGTCTTCGTTGAAGAAAATTTGGACTCCATCCCTCTCCAGAGCTTTTCGTCCTCCTTTTGCATTACTCTGAGCTTAGCATTCTCATTGAAAGCGTTCTGCAGTTTTTCCTCTAAAGCAGCTATATGATCCACTGACTTTTTCAGCTTAGAATTCTGGATCATGGAAAAATATCAGAATTGTCTATCAAACTCTGGTCAAATGCATTTCTGACAATATATCATAACAAATTAACAATAAATCAGAATCTTTGGACTGCTCATTATGTATATTGATTCAAGCCCAAAGTCTTTCCAAAAACAAGATGTTCTTGCGGATAATCAAATCAAAGACTAGCAAGACTAAGCCCATAGATCTGCGTATTCCTGCTCATTCCGGTTAAAAACTAAACAGTACAACGGAAACCAAAACCACAATCCTAGCAACACCAACATATTTCTGGCAATACATCATAAGAAATTTACAATACCTCGAATCTATCAATCCCAAAATCTTTCCAAAAATAAGATGTTCTCGCTATAATCGAAGACTCGCAAAACTAAGCAGAGAAATCTCCGTTTAACAGCTAGAAAGTATAACGGCAACCAAACACACAATCCTAGCAAGTAGCAACACCACCATACATACCTCTTAAGCACATCGATCAAACCTAAGTTTGTATAGACGCAGAATGTAAGAAGAAAACGGGATAGCATTCGAAATGTTGGAACAAAATTTATATTAGACATTTGGACTAACTAAAAAACCTTCCGAATCTAAAAAGAAAAGCCTTAAGCAAATAAAACCTAAAAAAAGAAAAAAACAAAAAAAGGAAAAGTGAGGGACATGTAAAAAGTCCTACATCGCTGGTTGGAAATAATTTCCTCTATGATCTTCTCCTATATATAGGATCGACTCTCTTGAGAGAAAGACATCCAATCACACACAGAAAACACACTTACAAAAGAAAAAGTTCATTCGATTCTCTACAGCTTAGAGTAAGTCTTTATTCGAGAGTATCGTAGTATAATGTTCGATAGATCTGATATCAAGTATAGATGATACAGATTACTTTGGTTGTATCCTAGGACTCATGGATCTATTAAAACCCGTCGCACTACAGGATATTCTTAGAGTTAAGGAAAGAGATTCATCTCGCCTCCTTAGATTTATTTTATTACTTTATCGTTTTATGAATCGTCTGTTCCTTACTGTTTATTTATATAAATCGTGATTAAATCTCTCCTGTCTATTGTGCGATAATTTTGGTCCTACAATCTTAACTCTAAGAAGATCCAATTTTTGTTATTACTTCAATTGGATCTTTAATAACGAGTAAATAAACGTTTTCAAACGGTTTTCTAAAACGATTCTTCTACTGCTGATGATACTCAAACGTTATCAAAAAGCTTCTTAGCAACTTGAAACGTGTAGTAGAGGCAATCTCCATCTATTCTATTTTTAAGAAGATGTTAATCTGCTAATGATACTCAAACGTTATCAAAAAGCTGTTTAGCAACTTGAAACGTGTAGTAGAAGCAGTACTGCTTTAAACATCTTCTAAATACCGTCTTTAATTGCGATTAATGAACGGTAGAATCAACGAACACAAATCATGTTCTTGATAGGTTCGATTGCGATCGAAGCCTTGTGAGTATCGATCGACACCTTATGGTATCGATCGATACTAGACAAAATTGTATCGGTCGACACTGAGGTGCATCGATCGATACCATGCAAACAGTTGTATCAGATGACACTAAGGTGCATCTATTGATACTTTGCATCGAGTTGTATCGATCGACACTGAGGTGTATCGATCGATACTGTGCATCGACCTAGTTGGGTCTATGTTGATCGATACTGTGTAATATTAACATGTATCGATCGACACTGTGGTTTATCGATCGATCCTGTGTAAAAATTCACTTGCATCGATCGACACACATGGTGCATCGATCGACACTATATGTGTATCGATCGACACAAGCTGAGCATCGATCGACACCGAGGTGTATCGATGGATACAAGCTGATCATCGATCGACACCGAGGTGTATCGATAGATCTTATGCAAAACTCACGTGCATCGATCATCACCAAAGGTGTATCGATCGACACTGAGTGCATCGATCGACACCATATGGGTGTATCGATAGACATTGTGTGTGTATCGATCGATACCAAGGAGTATCGATCGACACCAATGCGATTTAGTTCGATATTAGAATTGCGATTCTTAAAGTTTATATATCGATACTAATTGAAAGTTGTTTCTTTTGTCTTAACAGAATGACAATTGATGTGGAAAACAACTCTGGATTGGTGGAGAAAACCAGTGAGAAGGTTGAATCGACTGCGAGTCAGATCGAGACGGTCAAAGTTCCATCTGGGAGCCATGTCGCTCCTCCAACCAAGTTTGATGGGACAGCATTCAAGATGTGGAAAAGGAAGATGTTCTTCTATCTGACAACATTGAATCTGCAGAAATACACCAGTGAGGTGAAACCTGTTCTCCCAGAAGATAACACTGATCCACGTGCGCTTGCGAGTGTCCACGCCTGGGAACATGCTGACTTCTTGTGCAAGGGCTATATTCAGAATAGCCTTTCGGACTCTCTGTTTGGGGTGTACGAAAATGCTGAGACATCTAAGGATCTGTGGGATTCCTTAGACAAGAAGTACCGCATTGAAGATTCTGGTACTCAGAAATTCACTGTGGCGAAGTTCGAGCAGTACAAGATGGTGGATTCAAGACCACTATTGGAACAAGTCGATGAGGTGCAGAGGCTCCTACACGATATCTTTGCTGAGGGAATGCGGCTGTGTGAAACCTATCAAGGTTGCTGCATCATTGAGAAGCTGCCTCCTGGTTGGACGGATTTCAAGAACTACCTCAGGCTGAAGAAAAATAAGATGAGCCTTGAAGATCTGATTGTTAAGCTCCGCGTAGAGTCTACGAATCGGGAACAACAGATCAATGTAGGTGTGAAAATTCGCGAACACAATGCGAACATGGTTGAACACCAAAACCCGAATCAAGGCAAGTGGCAGAACAAAGGTCGCCTAAACAAAGGCAAAGGGAATATGCCACCAAAGAACTTCCAAAAGTTCAAGAACAAGAGTGGTCAGAATGGTCAGACTTCTCAAAGGTTCTTAGGATTGTGTAACTTCTGTGGGAAGCAAGGACACAAATCTGTTGATTTTCGTAGCAAGAAGGCTCAAGCCAACTTGACAGAAGCTGACATGTGTGCTGTGGTCACTGAGGCCAATGTTGCTGAAAGCCATCCAAAGACTTGGTGGTTCGATACTGGTGCAACCAGACACATCTGTATGGATCGAGAGATGTTCTCCACATACACAAAGACAAAGAATGGTGAAAAACTCTTGATGGGTAATTCTGCCTCATCGACAATTGATGGTCACAGGAAGGTTGTTCTGAAGCTCACCTCTGGACAGGAACTGATTCTCACGAACGTAGTCCATGTACCAGATATGCGCAAGAATCTGATCTCTGGATCGCTCATAAGTAAGCATGGATTCTCTGTGAAGCTGGAAGGTGATAAGCTGATCCTAACAAAGAATGGGATGTATTTGGGTAATGGTTTTGTTTGTGATAATCTGTTTAAGATGTCTGTTGAGGCAGTAATCCGAAAGGATAATGTAACCGAGGCTTCCACCTCGAAGAACCCTAAGATTAATGATAAGAAACCAAATGCTTATCTCGCTGAGTATTTTAATATTTGGCATGAACGATTAAGACATGTTAATTTCAAGTCTATGAGTAGATTAATGAACATGAACATGATTCCTAAATGCAAATTAAGCAAAGACAAATGTAAGGTTTGTGTCCAAGCCAAACTCACTAAAACGCCATCACCCAGCGTTCAAAGAACAACAGAACCTCTAGGTTTAATTCACACAGATTTATGTGATTTGAAATATATTCAAACCCAGAGGATGCAAGAAATATTTTAGTGACTTTCATAGATGATTGCACGAGATATTGTTACATCTTTCTACTGCGAAGTAAAGATGAAGCCTTGGACAAATTTAAAGAATACAAGCTGGAAGTTGAAAACCAACTCGGCAAAACCATAAAAAAGGTCAGAAGTGATAGGGGTGGTGAATATAGTGAACCATTTGATGCATTCTGTAGAGCACATGGCATTATTCATCAAACAACTGCTCCATACTCACCGGAATCCAATGGAGTTGCTGAAAGAAAAAACAGAACTCTTAAGGAAATGATGAATGCAATGTTGCAGGAATCTTGGTTAGCCCAGAACATGTGGGGGGGAAGCTCTGCTTACTTCTAATTATATCCTGAACAAAATTCCACACAAAGTCACAGGAAAAACTCCTTATGAACTTTGGAATGGTAATGTACCTTCGTATATATACCTGAAAGTGTGGGGGTGCCTGGCAAAAGTTGCAGTACCACTTCCGAAAAAGGTCACCATCGGACCTAAAACGGTAGATTGCATTTTCATCGGATACGCGCACAATAGTAGTGCCTATCGATTTCTGGTACATAAATCAGATATACCAGACATTCATGTAAACACAATAATGGAGTCAAGGAATGCATACTTCTTCGAAAATGTGTTTTCATGTAAGGATAGAGGAAATCCTAAACGAACTCGTGACGAACGAGATGCTAGCAATGAGGCAAGCACTTCAGGCACTTCTACATGAGTAGAAGAAGCTGAACCGAGACGAAGCAAGAGTGCTCGTAAGGAGAAGACATTTGGCTCTGAGTTCATAATGGCATTCCTAGCGGAAAGTGGTCCAATAACTTTCATGGAAGCGATGTCTACACCTGATGCACCTTTCTGGAGGGAGGCATCTAACAGTGAAATCAACTCAATTATGCAAAATCATACTTATGAGTTGGTAGACCTACCTCAAGGTTGTAAACCTCTGGGCTGTAAATGGGTTTTCACCACTAAGCTAAAAATCGATGGCTCTATAGACAAATATAAGGCCAGGTTTGTGGTACAAGGATTTCGTCAAAAGGAAGGATTGGATTTCTTTGACACTTATTCTCCAGTGACGAGAATTACTTCGATTCGCATGTTGATTGGAATCGCAACTTTAAGAAACCTTGAAATACATCAGATGGATGTTAAGACTGCTTTTCTAAACGGAGATTTAGAGAATGAGATCTATATGAATCAACCTGAGGGTTATGTTGCTCCCAGACAAGAGAAGAAAGTCTGTAGACTTGTCAAATCGCTATATGGACTCAAGCAAGCTCCGAAGCAATGGCATGAAAAATTTGACAGTGTAATGATGTCAAATGGCTTTCACATCAATGAATGTGATAAGTGCATCTATATCAAAAGTACTTCACAAGGTTATGTGTTGTTGTGTTTGTACGTAGATGACATGCTAATCATGGGAAGCAACAAAGATATAATCATTCAAACAAAGAACATGCTAAGTGGAAAGTTTGATATGAAAGACATGGGATTAGCTGATGTAATTCTACGGATTAAGATTATTCGAAATTCAAAAGGAATAATTATGTCTCAAGATCATTACGCTACAAAAATCCTAGAGAGGTTTAAGACCTACTCCAATGGGACTGAAAAAACTCCACTTGATCCTCATCTTCACTTGACAAAGAATTCAGGTGAAGCAGTGTTACAAGTGGAGTATGCAAGAGTCATCGAGAGTCTAATGTACTTAACGAATTGTACTAGACCCGATTTAGCACACTCGGTAAATGTACTAAGTCGTTACACGAGCAATCCAGGTCATACCCATTAGAGAGCCATAACTAAGGTATTAAATTATCTAAGATACATTAAAAGTTATGGGCTGCACTTCGGTAAAGAACTAGCAGTGCTGGAAGGGTACAGTGATGCCAATTGGATTTCAGATTCAAGAAACTCCAAATCCACGAGTGGATATGTCTTTACTCTTGCTGGTGCAGCAATATCCTGGAAATCTTCCAAACAAACACTCCTGGCCAGATCAACCATGGAGTCAGAGTTTGTAGCTTTAGACAAAGCTGCTGAGGAAGCAGAATGGCTTCGAAACTTTTTGGAAGATATCCCGATGTGGGAGAAATCAGTGCCAGCATTACGTGTACACTGTGATAGTCAGTCGGCTATCTCTCGGGTACTGAGTAATCTATATAATGACAAGTCTCGTCATATAAGAAGACGACATAAGACCACTAGACAATTGATCTCAACTGGTGTAATAACGATAGATTACATCAAGTCGGCTGATAACCTAGCGGATCCGTTTACTAAAGGTTTGCCGCGAGATCAAATTGTAAAATCATCAAAAGGAATGGGTTTAAAGCCTATAGAAAAAGATGATGTTTGACAGATACCCCACCTATGTGACTGGAGATCCCAAGATCTAGGTTCAAAGGGAAACAAAATTAAACTGATTCGATTTGAGCACTGTGAGACTATGTCTCTGCCCAGTTCCTAGGATGATATAACAGTGCTACCTGTGGATAGTAAGGATAAGCGTTGGCTTTTAATGATTGCATAGCTATGTAGATAGTGGAGTGTGACAGGACACTTCTGAAAAATAAGCTAATAAAAGATCACCTAGTGAAGTGTGAAATGGGGCCGTTTCTAGGAGAATGAAAGAGAAGGCTATATTCTCCAAATTCACTCACGAATACCAGGAATGTTCAAGGCCAAAATGAACACAATAGAGAACAAAGTTCTACGAGAAGATGTCTCTGTGCGATACCTGTTGTCTAAGTTTACATAAAAATCCAGGCGGTTCAAGACATCATGTTCACCTCCTGGCCGAGTAAACTCGACAGATATTAAAAATGTTTGGTTCAAAGCTAGAAAATGCTACCTCTCAGATACAGTTACATTTTCGTATACTCTCGAAAGTCTGTCTACGTCTAGATGAGTCTAGTCAAGTATGTCTAGTAAAGTCTAGTCTGTTCAATTTTCATATGTTTAGAGTCATTTCTATTCATGTGGGGGATTGTTGGAACAAAATTTATAAGAGCTTGAGGGCTTTATAAATATGTGTATGTGTGAATTGAAATGAGACATTTGGGCTAAGTAAAAAAGCCTTTCGAATGTAAAAAGGAAAAACCTTAAAAAAAGGAAAAGCCTTAAAAAAGGAAAAGCCTACAAAAAAAGAAAAGTCTTAAGAAAAGGAAAAACCTAAAAAAAGGAAAAACCTAAAAAAGGAAAAGTGAGGGACATGTAAAAAGTCTCACATCGCTAGTTGGAAATAATTTCCTCTATGATCTTCTCTTATATATAGGATCGCCTCTCTTGAGAGAAAGACATCCAATCACACACAGAAAACACACTTACAAAAGAAAAAGTTCCTTCAATTCTCTACAGCTTAGAGTAAGTCTTTATTCGAGAGTATCGTAGTATAATGTTCGATAGATCTGATATCAAGTGTAGATGATACAGATTACTTTGGTTGTATCTTGGGACTCATGGATATATTAAAATCTGTCGCACTATGGGAGATTCTTAGAGTTAAGGAAAGAGATTCATCTCGCCTCCTTAGATTTATTTTATTGCTTTATCGTTTTATGAATCGTCTGTTCCTTACTGTTTATTATATAAATCTTGATTAAATCTCTTCTGTCTATTGTGCGATAATTTTGGTCCTACACGAAATACCGCCAGTTCAAGATCGGATTTCATAGAAGCCTGTTCTTTCACCAATTTTTCTGGAAAACAGAAACGCAGATATCGCGATCATCAAAATAGCCGGATCTCAGAAAGTATCGGAACGAAATTCTCAAATAAAGCCAAAGGAACAAAAATAAAAACCTGCAGTAAACTTCAGATTCGTGAAATTTCCGGAAGTGACGGAATCCTAAGGTTGGCGCGAGGAGAAGGAGAAATTCTTCGCCGATCCAGCCAAAGAACGGATCTGATCCAAGCTCTTCATCGCTGGAAACCCTATCTTCTGCATTTTAAAACTTTACGAACAGAAAAAATCGTTGAATGAAGTTGGCGCTAAAGCCGTCCGATATTTATAATATCATCGGAACCGACTCCTGATGGCTATTTGCTACGCGCGGATGTGCTGACGTTACCGCTGGAGTCTGGAATCTGGAGTAGCCAAAGCTGGGAATTATTACATAATTAGAAAAAACGTTACATAAAATTACACAATTTGTACCAAACTACATAAAACTATACAATTAGACCAAAAAATTCAAATTAACAGTTAGAAACACTTCAAATAAATATATACTATACTATATGTATTTCACTATCATGAATTACATTTCACTATTGATTGTCTTCACATTTTTCTTACCTTATACTTTTGGTGCCATAAGAAATTAAATATAAATCATAAAGGCCCACGAACGGTCCGACCGGTCCGACCGGTCCAAGACCTCTCAATTCGCCGATTCCCAAATAAGCTCACCTTCAAATGGTAATGAATTTTCTTCTTCATTATCCAAATGTCAGGACTCCATATCTATCCTCACGATCCTTCTTCTTCTTCCATCTCTAGCGATCTATCCAATGAAGCTTTCTTCGGCACCGGTGGTTTGTTTCTCGAACCGCCAGGCGTTTCATTGTTCGACTCGATCTCCTCCAAATGGGTTTCCTCCGAGTCCGAGCCTGTGCATTTTACCGGTTACTGGAGAAATCAAAGCCGCCTCCGCTCCGGTAAGGACTTGCTGTTCCTGTCCGTGAGCTTGAGTAAAGACGGATCTGAGCGGGAATGTAAGGATGCTCTGACGGAAAACGACGAGATTAGCGGCAAGGGAAATGGAAAACGAAGAGTTTTGAGTGGAGTGAGAAGAAACGGGACCATGAACACTCGGAAGCATCTCTGGGCCGGTGCCGTAGCTGCCATGGTTTCCAAGTTAGTACGCATATAAGTCATTTGATGAAATGCCTGAACCAAAAAAACATGATTGTTTTTTTTTCCCAATTTGGCTTTGGTTCTAAAAACTGCGTTTTTGTTGTTGATGCCAGAACTTTATTAGCCCCACTTGAGAGACTAAAGCTAGAGTATACAGTTCGTGGTGAACAGAGGAATCTGTTGGTGGTCGCTAAGACCATTGCGACCACGCAAGGCTTCAGAGGATTCTGGAAAGGTAATTTGCTCAATGTGCTCCGAACGGCTCCTTTCAAAGCCGTCAATTTTTGTGCCTACGATACGTACAGAAAGCAATTGCTTAAAATTGCTGGGAATGAAGAAGCAACCAACTTTGAGAGATTCGTTGCTGGAGCTGCTGCTGGGATTACTGCTACCGTACTCTGCTTGCCACTCGATACTGTAAGTTCTTCTTACCCTTGAACCATTTTCGATCAAAGATGGGAAAGTTCTGTGCTTTAGAGAATTAGAGTTACATAGAAGTCTAGTGTTAGTAAGCATTTAGTTTTGGACAGGAAAATAAGAAGATACATATGGAAACAATATGACTGAAATGTGTTTCTACTGCATAGATACGAACAAAACTAGTGGCTCGGGGTGGAGAAGCCTTAGGCGGGATCGCAGGAGCTTTCAAGTATATGATCCAAAGCGAAGGTTTATTGTCGCTCTACAAGGGTCTAGTCCCCTCCATAGCAAGCATGGCTCTGTCCGGTGCAGTTTTCTATGGCGTTTACGACATCCTTAAATCATCCTATCTGCATACACCAGAAGGCAGGAAAAGACTCAAAGACATGAAGCAGCAGGGACAAGAACTCAATGCTCTGGACCGGCTTGAGTTAGGCCCCATCAGAACTCTCCTGTACGGTGCTATAGCAGGTGCTTGTACTGAAGTAGCTACTTATCCTTTTGAAGTAGTGAGACGACAGCTTCAGATGCAGACAGGTAGAAACAAGCTCAGTGCTTTAGCTATGGGATTCAATATCATTGAGAGAGGAGGGATCCCAGCTTTATACGCTGGACTTTTACCTAGCTTGCTCCAGGTTTGCATAATAGTTCTTCTTCCATATACCACATGACCAAACTCAACCCGCTTCGATATTTTTCCAAAGCTTGATTTGTTCCTCTGTTTCATATCTCCAGGTATTGCCTTCGGCTGCAATAAGTTACTTTGTCTACGAGTGTATGAAGATAGTGCTTAAAGTAGAATGACAAGAATAGAGAAAAGATATAGATTTGAAGAGCATTATTGCTTAGAGAATCATCCATAACACAATGCAAGAGGAATCAAAAGAAATTTCTTCTAAAATCTTGGAAAAATTGCCCTTAGCTCCTCAAAATATAGATAATTAAACTCCGTCCTCGTGGAGGAGCATATTGGTGTTGACAGAAAACTTTCTACCGGTTTCGAGGCAGACGGTGGAGCTCGAGCAAGGCGTGGTGGAATTTCCTGAGAAATGACTCGTCGGATTCCAGCGCCGCCTTGTCTGGAGCGTGATCCGGAAGTTGGGTGTATCCCATAGAACGTGCACTATCCACAAGAGCCTGAGAAAATCCGGGTTGAAATCGACTTCCTTCTCAATCACCTTCTCGGCTTCGATCCGCAGAGGAAACTTGTTAACACCTCCCTTGATGTTGCAAGACAGCATGTTGTGCTCTATCAAGTATCAACCTCATCTTCTTTCTCTCTCTCTTTCTGCGATGATCAAGTGACGCGCGTTGAAGGCGAAGCGTCGTGGCGGCTGACGACGGAGGTGGAAGACGAAGTGTCGTGGTGGTAGGCTGAGAATACCCCTATGATCATGGTTTAGCTAGATTTAGTCGTGTAAATTGACTTTATCCATCTAAGGCCATCTGCATTGCTGAGACACCACTCATGGGTGTTCACCAATAATTTTTTTTTTTAATTAAACAATTTTTGTTTTCAACAAAAAAAAATTGGATCAATCGCATGACACCTCACTAAGAGGATGTCTCAACTTTTTTTTGGAGTGATTCTTCCTTTCTCTTTCTTCATTTTTTTTGTTTTTAAATTTTTTTAAGGGAGGGAAGATCAGTATAGGTTGACTCAAAGGGATAGTGACTAGTATTAGAATTTATAAAATTTAATTGTTATTGATTTATAGATTTTAACATTTTTAGGATATTCTAGTGTAATTGGCCTTTGGATTCTAACACTTTTTATAAAATCTTTTTGTTATTCAAAAAATATGGTGTTTAATGATTATGTAATTTTGTTAAGGGTGATTTGGTTAAAAACCATGAGTTGATTGGTTATTTAAGTCTCTTTCATGCGATAGTTGAAAATTAGATGAGGTTAGCCACGTCAACACTTTGAGTGGTTTATACCCCTATCCACATGACGTCATTTCGTTTCCACACTTGCGATATTTTGTTACTCACCCCGATAGTAGCATTAAATGCTATAGAAAAGTGCAGCTTTGGTTTATATAAAAGGATATCGTCCGCCGCATGCAATTAGATTTTGTAAATCGAAAACAATGTGTGTGGATAATTGCAGAGAACCATCGGTAACCGAAATTACCAATAAAGAGACATTACAAGCCTGTATTTATGAGAGGAAGAGTTTGGTCTGCAAACCCAAAAAAAAACTTTGCGATTTTAAAACACGAAATCTTTGTCCTTCGGCTGTAATAACTGCTATCCGGCGTTTGTGGGAGTTGGTTAGTAACTATATCCTGTTGTCGAAGAGGACAATTAAGGTATTAAAGTACCCAATCATCACAACCTTCAAGTAACGTGTAGTCGTAAACAAAGTTATCTGTGTATATTTAGTTGTTACCGATGATCTTGTGATGCTTATAAGTAATGCTATTTCGGTTGCAGGTATCGCAGGTATGTCTGTAACAGTGCGTATTGTTCGAGGCAAGTAGAGGAAAAAAGATGACGGTAGGTGGGAATAGGGATGGGCAAATGGTTATTCGGTTCGGTTCGGTTCGGTTATTTTGGTTTTCGGTTACGTTCGGTTATGTCTTTTACTATCCATTCGGTTAGTAACAGTTTTCGGTTCGGTTTCGGTTCGGTTACCATTCGGTTCGGTTCGGTATGGTTATCAAAATTAATAACCGTTTGGTAACCGAAATCTTTCGGTTATTTTCGGTTAACCGAATGGTTTCGGTTATTTTCGGTTATTTTTGGTTAAATTTCAAATATTTTCGGTTATTTTCGGTTAAATTTCAAAATATTTCGGTTATTTCGGTTAAATTTCAAAAATATTTCGGTTAGTTTCAGTTATTTCGGTTATTTCGGTTCGGTTATTTCGGTTATATTTCGGTTATTTTGGTTAATTAAGGGAAATAAACATAATTTTTTTTTTTTGATATCCATGGATACCCATTGGTTATCGGTTAATAACCATTCGGTTATCATAACCAATGGATATCAAAAATAAAAACCATTCGGTTATTATGAAGTAACCATAACCTAACCGAACCATTAATTTCGGTTCAGTTCGGTTTCATTCGGTTCGGTTATTATGCCCAGGCCTAGGTGGGAACATCATGCAGACTTACAGGGGTTTATGTGTTCCGTTGTTTTGAAAGAGAGAGACTCATTCCAGGAAATGACAGAATCCATCCGTAAGAAGCTAAGGTTGAGGGCCCAACAAGGAATGGAAATAACATACCGTTGGCCTCATTGGATGTTGGGGCCAAATTGGTCGAAAAACCAATCGATCGAGATTTTGGACGACGAGGATACGGCTTTGTTCTTAGCAATCAAGGCGGATCTAGATGAAGTGTTTCTGCGAGTTAAGGTTAAGGACAAATTACCTGGACAGACCGGTAACACTTACTGCAGTGTGTTTGACTTCCCCGATAACAATGTTACCCATCAGACGATAAAGTTAGCGATTGGACCTCGAACTAAGTTAAACTTTAACTCGGTTAACATCTCCCGTGTAGGAGCAGATGGGGCATCGACGAGCAAAAACACGGGTATATTTGTAATATTTGAATAGTACAGAATGGTAGAGATAAAATCGCCCTTTACCCTAAATTATAGGCGCTAACTACTGTTATGCTTGCCCAAACAGTTCCCATACAGGAGAACCAGACGACAATGGGAGGCAGATACGATATGGGAAGTAGTAGCGGTAGTGATTTACCGCGTAATCTTATGGAACTTTGGCGTTTTTTTCATGGTGGCCCTGGTCCATTTTCAAAGGCGGGCACATGTCCAGGTGGATCAGATGTCACTCCCCTTATATCTGAGGTGAGGTGTATGGAGGTCGATCCAGGCTCTGGGCGTAACCCGCCTCCATCGGTAACTGGAGAAGAGAGATTACAACTAACACTTGCAGGGGCTTACGTGGAAGTAGAAAACGAAGTAGAAATTCTTCCAACTCAGCCGACTATAATGTCTGTTAGCTCGTCCTCGTCGTCAACTTCCATCCCACCGCTTTCTAGTAGCAACAATATCTCGGAGGAAGTCATGTAAGATCCCCGGGAAGAGTCGTAAATGCGGATATCTCTGATAGGTACCAAAACACTAGAGTACACACACGTATTTTGATTTCCTTCACATGTTTAAGAAGTAAAAATCGGATCTAAATTTTAAACAGGTGATGATATGGTGAGACGGATGTACGCGAACCCAGTACCGGATGATCGAGTTACGGCAGCGTTACAAAAGCAAACCGAAACTTTGGCTTCTACACCACAGCTTGGTCTTTTGGACAAGGGAAAAGTTGTAATGACCGATTTGGGTGTTCTACTTCCTGAAAGGGGATCATGTTCACGTTTGGAGGTTGCTGTTACCTATCCGGTTAATTATGTGGGGGATAATTATCCATCTCTCCATGCACCGCGAAATGTAATCATCGGGGGGGGGGGGGGGGGGGGGGGGTTATCCAGCAATACATGCTTCAGACACGAGGGGGGATCCAGCCTTACAGCCTTCTCTGATTTTTCTGTCTGCCCCATCTGCGCAAATTCCTATCCGATCTTCTTTCTTCTTCATCTGACGATTCCACCGCCTCTTCAATTGCTGGAACAGCCTCTAGAACCACCATTTGTGTAGCTGGAAAAAAACCTTGTACCACAACGTTTGCGGTAGCTATCTGCGCAAAATCCCTATTGATGAGTGATTCCATGATTCTATCGTATGAAACCCTGCCCAATGGATACGCGATGAAGGAATCGAGATCTTCAACCATCTCAGCATGATCGGGGTCAACCTTCACTCTTGGGAAATGGACAGACGGAAGCAGAATGGCGTCAACTATGATAAGGCATGCATACCTTAATCTCATTTGTTTGTCCGGAACAGACCTATTCTGAAGCATGTGGAGGACCTTCTCGACGGTGATTTCCTTCTCCTCACCGAATAGCTTGTCGTAAAAATTGTCACCTGTATTTGTCCGCCTTTTCTTTTTCTGAGATGGTGGGTATTTCCCACAACTAAGACCGGTCAGAATTTTAAACTCCCGCATAGAGAAGCGGATTGGTCTGCCGGCAAACAAAATCCAGATCTCATTCTCTTTGTCCACATCCAATAAACGCGAGAGGGTGAATAATCCAAAAGCCCCCGACCACGGCGTTTTAGAAGTTGCGTCAAATAACTTTCCAAACGGAGATTTATACATGAACTCTCATTCTTCGTCATCAAGCGCAAGTTCGAGGTCTCTGAGAACGGTCATCCTCTGGTAAATGTTAACCCGTTCTCCGGTTAGTGTTTGACCTTCCCCGAAAATCCCCTGAGGCAATTCCGGATCTGCCATGAAACATGTGTCGCAGAAATTTGGTAAATCATATACTCTTCTTAAAAATCACCCCTGTTTTATTATCTATTAGAATAATTTTTTACAAGGAAGAAGGATTTACCAGATGGAGAGAGAATAGAACTTCAAATCGCTGCGGTGAAACAAGGGTATGCTTCAATTTTCACAAGTAATTGAACGGCCACTTCAATTTTCTCAAGTAATGCAAAGAGACTACTTGATGTGAATAAAACCCTAGATGTATTGCGGTTTACAAAAGGGGATATTTGTCTTCCCCCTTTCTTCTTTGATTATAAAATATTTTAAATCCTCGAGAACAGACAACATATTCCAACCGTATCGAAAATGTGTAAAGTTGTCTCAATCTGACCACTTTATCAGAGTGGTGGCCCACATAGTGACATAAAGCAGTTCAACAGATAGCAAACGTCGTTAGGGATTAGACAGTATTTTCACATTGAACAGTCGCTTCGGAATAGTACACATGTACTTAAACTAATTTCGGCATTAATATACATCTTCGACTCATATTTCCCTTTTGTTAAAATCTAGTATTATTAGAATATATGGATTCTTAATAATTCAACTCATAAAACAAAGTTTGTAGAATATTATACCTCCTTTGGATTCTTAAAATTTGTCACAATATAACTTTTATGTATTTTTTAAACAAACAAAACTCTCTACAATTTTTTTAAAAATACTACAAATTCAAAAAAACTCTATGCAACTCTATCTAAAAATTAACATTGTTAACCACACAAAATAAAAACTCTTATCTAAATTCAACTCTCACTAAACCCCGCTATATATCTATGTGCCCGTTTGCCTTTCAATACATGTTGTTACGTACACAGTCGCCTAAACCACAAAACATGCCAGATATGTTAAATTAGTCAGAAAGTTGTCATATAATTAATTTTCCGGCAGTTGTCCACAAAATAAAATAATAACTACGTATTAAAAAAAAAATTTAAGGTAAAGTAAAGTATGTGATTAAAAAAAATTTACTTGAGATAAAACACAAAAGAGTTAAAATTATATAAATGGTAAAATATTTGGGAAGGTTTCATGGGGATTTGTTGTCCGTATCTCATCTAATTATATTAAAACAGAACAATTTTTAGTATATATATCCAAACACTCTATTTAAAAAAAAACAATGTTAACATTAGTATATGTATCCAAACACTCCATTTTAAAAAAAAAATATGTTTAGAAACTATTTTAACATTATCTCAGTTTGTTTTAAAAAATATAAATATAATTTCGAATTTGGGATAATATATAAATTTAAATATAATATTTTCAAAAAATCTTTGCGGGTGAGAGGTGGTGTTGAAAATATGTGGTTTAAAAGATTTTATTAGACAACATACAAAACAATTTTGAGATTTGTTTTTGTTTAATATATTAAAAATAAATAATGTTAAAGAAGAAATAAAAAAATTTTTTTATAGAATTGCCAAACATGAATTTCTAAAATAAATAATGTAAAAAAATATTTTTCTTAAAATAATATTAATTTGCCAAACATGATTTATTTTATAAACAATAGAAAAAATCAGAAAATATTAAATTTTGGAAAAATATTAAATCATATTAGAATTTAAATATTTAAAATTAGAAATATCAAACGAAATTATTTAAATTCCGGTAAATTTTCTGATTTTATCATAAATCATAAAAAAAAAAATGTTATAAGAATTTACTTTAATACATTGAATTAATGTTTTGAAATCTGACCTGAGAAACAAACTAGAGAGTCCTTCCGATCATTGAGTCCGTGGGTTGATCTGGTTCGATACAATCCGACCACAATCAACAATTAGTGAATATATATATATATATATATATATATATAGTATGAAAACTAATAAATCTCTAAGGTATGTTTTAAAAAAATATGTTAAACTAACAAAGTAATTATTATCGTAGTTGATAAAGTATTATTCGTAAACGAAAAAAATCATAAAGTACTATAAATTTGAATGACTCAATAAGAGCAGTTATTTGATTGTACTATAAATTTTTACTTAACCATGATCCATCCGAATCAACGATTATGTCCGGTTCATGGTTATTCGCTGAGTTTTTACGGGTTTTACCAGATTTTATAGTCTTGGATTTTAAAGTTATATCCGGACCGAATTGTTGTTTGGATCCCATATTTTTCAAGATCTGAAAACATTACATTAAATCTATAGAAAAAATTATCAATCTAGTTTTATTATTACAAGACAGACGTTTTTCATCATGATTTGATACCCATTATAGTACTATAGTTATAATTCATTATAAATAAATTAAAAGGTTGAAACAAAATCAAAAAGAAATTAAAACTCTAAAAACTTGGATATGCTTCTTAGGCCTTGATTAGTAAAACATTTTAAAAAGTATTAAATCTTTTATCAACCAATCAATAAAATATTTAGAAAAATATTTAGAAGGTGCAGATGCTCTGCAAATCTTCGTCCTTCTATATTTTTATATGAAGATTTTGTTAGATCATTAACCTATAAAATTAAATTAAAATAAATTTATATAACTAATTTATTTTGTTAAATAATATCAAAAATTATGTTTATATTAAAGTATAATTTTTATACTTTTAAAACCAATATTTACCATTATTTTAGTTTTTCTTAATTTTCAAAAAAAAAATATATATAATATAATAAATACAATTGAAATATGAAAAAATATTATAACTTATATTATAAATATATCTATAGATAGAGTGTTTACGAAAAAATATATTAAATAATTTTATATATAATCTTTTATAGATCTGCCAATCATTTAAGATATGTACATTAATCAGAGCATACATAAAGTTATACCAATCAAGCCCTTAATTTGGAGATAGACTTAGATATTAAAATGAAATACTATTAAATTGTTGACAAAAACAAAAATACTATTAAATTTATGCATATTTGTATCCAATGAAATATAGACATTTGGGTAAGTAGTTTCCAAAATAAAGACATACAAAGAGTTAAAATAAGCGTATATATGACCCATATGATATGGGTTGAAATAAAAAAAAATGAATTCATGAACAACTTATACCAGAATTATTTTTCAGTGGATATAAAATTTCGCAAAGAAAACGACATTAACGAAGGAGAGCCAAAGCTTCGTCGCACCAGACTTGGCCAAATTGATCATAATTCGTACTTGCGGGTTGAAGCAACTTTAGGGTTTACTTCCACTCCTTCCTCTCTTCAATTTTGCTTCATCCTCTTAATCTCTGCGTCTCTTGAATGCATCCTCGTTTCGGTGGTTTTTCTAAACTCAGAGTCGTGAATTTCGCAGGCAGATTAGATTGTCTGTTTGATATAAAAGTTTCGCAATTTGCCAATTCGGAAGAATTCCGTCGAATCAAATGCCCAGGATCTGCTGCTCTCGTTCCGCTACACAGGTGAAAAAATGCAAAATAATTTCGTTATCTTTTTGATTTTAGTAGCAATGGTGTGTTTTTGAAAATATTAATATTTGCTTATTATGCTGTATAGTTTAGCCTCGAGATCTTGCTTGGTTTATGAAGATTTTGAGGTTTTTCTTGATCTTCTTAATGTTAGGTTGTGGTAGGACAAAAATCTCACTCGGGTAGTGGAAAAAACAATGAAGGAGGAATCAAGTTTGGATTTAGTTTAGTAAAGGGGAAATCTAAGCATTCAATGGAGGATTATCATGTTGCTAAGTTTATCAATGTCAAAGGCAATGAATTGGGGCTATTTGCAATCTTTGATGGTCATAAAGGTGATGAAGTAGCTGCATATTTGCAGAAACATCTCTTCTCAAATATCCTAAAAGATGTAAGTTTTAAAGTTTTTTTGTTTTTTTTTGTTTGCGTATTATGTATGATAAGTGTGTGGTTGATAGATAAACACATACATTTTCTAGGGAGAGTTCTTGGTTGATCCTCGAAGAACAATTGCCAAAGCTTATGAGAATACAGACCAAACCATTCTATCAGATAATAGTTCGGATTTAGGGAGTGGCGGTTCAACTGCAGTGACTGCAATTTTGATCAATGGAGAAATTCTGTGGATAGCTAATGTTGGCGATTCACGAGCAATTGTGTCTCGTCGAGGTAAAGCAAAGCAGATTAGTGTAGATCATGATCCTGATACTGATACTGAAAGGAATATGATTGAGAGTAAAGGTGGATTTGTAACCAACAGGCCAGGTTAAGAACTGCTTCTTTTTTACAATTTGAGCATTAATCTAGTAGCTATTATATAAGGATGATTCTGAGTTTTGTGAATTGAACAGGAGATGTTTCTCGAGTGAATGGTTTACTAGCTGTGTCGCGTGTCTTTGGAGACAAAAACCTCAAAGCGTACTTGAATACAGAGCCTGACATTAAAGATGTCACAATTGATAGTCACACAGATATTCTTATTCTGGCTAGTGACGGTATTTCCAAGGTAAAATCTTCGATTATAGATCACGAATTAGTCTGCAGGTGATGTTGAACTGACTAATGGGAAGAGTTTTGTTGAACATAATTGAACAGGTGATGTCAAACCAAGAAGCAGTTGACATAGCTAAGAAGTTGAGAGATCCAAAGGAAGCGGCGAAGCAACTAGTTACGGAAGCATTGAAACGAAGCAGTAAAGATGACATATCTTGCATTGTTGTCCGGTTTAGATGATAACCAAGATTAAGAGCTATACTTGCTATACTGGACTCGGTTCATATATTATTCTTTTGGGTCCGGTTCTTGGTTACATCTGCATTCTCAAGAATAGGAGTTTTATAGGATTTATTTATACCAGATGATTTATTATATAAAACACATCAAAAGAAGTTTATTGATGCTATTTTAAAGTAAAAGTTATCTGTGTTTCAGAGAGTAATACTATGTTTTTTTTGTGCAAAAAAATATCTTGTCAAAGCATTTTCTGTATTTCTTACCGATGACATGATGAGATCACAAATTTGCTATACTTAAGTTTCTACAAAAAAAGATCTTATTTGAGAAGTTTGATGTCTATTTTTTGTAGCAGCAACCTCACGTCCTGCGACTGTAACTGATCTTTCTTGACTCTGAAGAATTCACAGTGAACTTCCTTGAGTAATTTCAGAACATTGGCCAATCCACCGTCGTTTTCACTCTCGTCTCCCTTCTCCTCAGAGTAAGGCTTTGACTCTTGTTGGCCATTGTCTCTGAAATAGTTGTACTTGCTAATCTCCACAAGGTTACTCTTGTGATGGGTCCAAACACTAGGCGTATCATCCACAATGACCACTCCACGCTCCTCGGTCAAAACCAAATCAAGCGTCTTCACATATGGACTATCGTCTCCTGTTATCACTCTATCCTCAAAATAGACATCCTCCGGATCAATCAGCTTCTCTGATTAGATACTTCTCTGCTTTGGAGAGACGGGAAACGTTAGTGGCGTGGAGAAGCGTGAGGTCCAAGTCAAGGACAAGGTGAAGCTTCTTCTCTTTGAGACAATAGGATTGTGTTGTAAAGCGCTTGGTTAACGCCACAGCTTCGTGGTTTAACTGTAAACCTTGGACAAGATAATCGAATGCTCGGCCTTCACGTTTGTCCACCTTGGATTTGCAGACGATGCAGACTCTGGAACGAACGTACCAGTGACCACACGATCCCGGGTTCGATCTTGTGCCTCTTTTTGACTTCTGGTTCGAGGGAGAGAGATTATGCGCTCTTTTGGCTTCTACTTCCGTAACGAAGGACGAGCATGAGTCTTTGATCTCCTGTTCGATTTTCTGCAACCTTTTGGCATCTGGTTCCAGGGAAAGATTTTTAATCACAGACATGATTTCTCTTACAGTCACAGAGATGATAGTGTTCCTTGAGTAAACCTTCTAAGCTGAGAATCCCCAAGAACTGATTCACGCAAACCCAAGTCGAGAATCAAGAGAAATCCTCACGCAACAGAAAAAAGCCCTAATTTGATCAAAAAGAAACCTGGACACAGGTAGTAAAAAATAGTTAAAAATCGTGAAAGGTAAGCTTTTTATTTGACACAATAGACTCTGATTCCTGAAGATCAATCTCAAAGACGGTGAATTTTTGATTCGGAATCTAAAATTGTAGGAGTATATTCCGATTAATCTAGCTACGATCTCGTTACATTGACACAAACCTTTGAGAATCCTAAGAGAGAGAGAGAGAGAGAGAAAACAAAAAAAAACACCAAAGAAAACTTACAATTAGAAAGCGAAACCACACGAGGAATGGCTTAAGAAGCTTGCTTTGGAGGGGAACTATCGGAGAAGACGCGAGAGATACAAAAGTTTCTGCAAATCGGAGGAAGACAAGTTCGATGGAATTGGGATATTTACCT
Source organism: Eutrema japonicum (assembly GCA_030161315.1). Taxonomy (NCBI): domain Eukaryota; kingdom Viridiplantae; phylum Streptophyta; class Magnoliopsida; order Brassicales; family Brassicaceae; genus Eutrema; species Eutrema japonicum. Next base: position 11,225,094 of record BSQW01000013.1, read on the forward strand.
TCTTTCTCTTCTCATATTAAAGGCTTTAAGATGGCCCATTATTTGTTTCCGAAATTTGGGCTTTAACAATGTTATTTTAAAATCTGATATATTTTTAACTGGGCTTTATTAAAAAGGCCTACATGTTCGCACCCTTAAACGTTAAACCTAAAGCAAATTAGGGTTTTTTCTGAAGCAGGAAGCTGGAGGCCGCCTCTATATATATCAAAATGCTGTTCCATTCTCATATATCACAAGCGTTTTTGCTCCAATCTCGATTTAGAAAACAGGATCTTTATTTATTTATTTTTGGATAGGAGAAAGATGCCTCTTCTTTCAGCAGCAAGATCCATTCTTGTTAGCTTTGTTCTGGAGGCACATATCAATTCGCCATCATGAGAAGGATTTTATAATTTGCAGAGTTGTTTCTTTCTTCTCTGCAGTATTATCCTTGTCTTTGGTACATTTATATCTTCTTCGTTCTATCATCTATCGTAACTTTTCTTGAGTTGATGCAGACTAATTCAACTCTATGCTACGATGACCTTTACTACTCTTGAAAGGAATGCATATTCTTGGTCGAGTGAGTACTTTTTTTCTTCTGGCCAACGAATTACATATCAGATAATAATTAAACAAATGGTTAACGAAGTGGGAAGGTGAAATGATATATATTAGATGTGTGTGAATAAAGCTTAAAGGATACATAATATTAAAATCAAAAGCAGAGGTTTAAAGAATTAAATAGTTCCATTAGTGGCAGGAATCTGTTGTTTAGTCTGCAGAAGAAAAGATTTGAGAAGTTTGTAATAAGTTTTAGGTCTCTCGAAATTGAAGATATGACCAGTTCTCTTGATGACAACAAGTCTCCCATTATCTCCTAAATGCTTTTCAAGTCTCTTCCCCATCTCCAGTGGAAACACTTGATCATGCTCTCCCCATATTATCAATGTTGGCTGCGATCATTCATTAAATTTAATTACATTTCTGAAAATTAAGTGATGAGAAATTGAGATTAAGAAGACAGAACCTGTGTTAGCTTTGGAATCTCTGATATTATTCTGTCTTTAGGTATGTCTTTAATCAACTCCCTCTTCTCTTCTACATTGTCTCTGCTCAAGGCCTGTTTTATTTCACATTTTCATTTTGTTTATTAATATGGCTAGGAACCAAATTCTTAACAAATAAAAAAAGAACAATTAATTCTACAAAAATACACAATTTAAATATATTATCTTGAAGCAGCTAGAATCTTTCAAATATTTTTTTTTCCATGTTTTTAAACTTATATTTCGCACTTGCTAGATTTTCATCATTCAACTTTATCTAATTTGTTTTTTAAGCTGAGATGCTGAAGACATATACACAACTGTCTGAAAATGATTGGTTGAAAAAGCTAAAAGAAGGAAGTTGCTCACATGTTCGATGAAGTCATGGAGCAGACAAGAAGGAACCATTCTCGCCAGCGCCGGCTTGTAGAAGATGTAACCCATAAGTTCCCTGAGCTTTTCCACAGATTCCGGCACCAGAATCTTCGAAGCTTCATTAAGATCCGACACCTTGAAAACGCCGTCTTTCATATCCTTCTCCTCCACGCACACGGCGGCGCAACAAATCACCACCCGCTCCACGGCGTCTCCGAACATCGCCGCCATTCGATAGCCAACGAATCCGCCGTAGCTGAGACCGACGAGGCTGAATCGTTTCACTGATTGGGCCTCTAAGGCCCGCATGAGCGTCTGGGCCTGAAAAATGTCGGATCTTTCGGGTCGGGTCGTGGAGGATCCGCCGAAGAAAACGAGGTCGGGGATGAAGAGGTTGAAATGAGGAGAGAGACGTCGAGCGACGTCGTACCATTGCCAGATGGCAGTAGCTCCGAGCCCGTGGATGAGGAGGAGATTGGGTTTGGATTCGGGTCGGATCTTGGATACCCAAAAATGGACCACGGTTCCGTCCTTCAAATCGATTGTTACGGGTCGTAAACCGGATCTTTTGAAACCGATTTTGTAAGTCCGTTCTATTGCTTCAGAGAAGCTGAAGCAACCTGTCATTACAAACAAACAAAAACAACAACAGAATTTTAATTTGAGGTTTCTGAAGAAAAAAAATGGTTGTGTTTGGTTCTCTGGTATTAGTTGGGGCCTTGGGGGATTTATTACGAACCAGCAGAATTTTATTATTAATATATATATATTTGAGAGGGCTTAAACTGAAACTGGTTTTTAACTTTTTAAGTCTTTTAACAGTAGTGTCAACATCACATGAGAACCAATTTTCCCATTTGTGTCAAGGTTAATGAAAAACAGTTTTATTTGTGTTTTGCAATTTGAAAGTGTACATATTTTCTCAAGATTTTTTTCTGAAAATTATTATTATTAAGAAAAAAAATGTTTACAGGCGTATATATTTTATTTCGTTTTGATGAATTTTTATATATTCAGTAAAAAAACGGATATGAATGTAGAATCTATGCTTTGTTTGGCTATACAATCAAATTTTGTTTATTTGTTAAAAATACTAGCAATGTTACGAATTTTTTTTGTATCCGAGATCGAGAGGCACAGGCACGTGGTTAAATCTTTAATGACAGTGTATAGGTGGGGAATTAAATTCGAGTATCAAATAAAACGAAAAGTATTAAATTGCGACCAATAATTGAAGACCAATCAATTTTCCCATAAATTTACAAATAAAAGCTTCGTCAATTTTGGCTTAAGAGTCTTTTCTTTGTCAAGTTTTGAAGAGTCTTAAATCTTCTAGAAAAAACATCCAATATTCTAAAAAACAACATTTTTTCTCAGAACTTCCGACTATATAACGTTCTTAATTTGGAAAAAAAAAAACTTAAAACAAAAATGCTGACCATAATATCTTTTCTCAGAACTTCCGACTATATAACGTTTAAATTTATCAGTGCTGACCATAATCTTGTGGCAAAATATATTTACAAGCTTTTTGTCAAAAAATATATATGATGCTTTTTTGTCCAAAAAAAAAAGAAGAAGATATTTTACAAGATGGTTGAATTAAAAAAAATCCATTTGTTTATAGAAATTAAAAAAATCATTTGTTTATAGAAATTAAAAAAAATCATTTGTTTATAAAAAAATTGTTTAAAAGACGAGACAAGAGACAAGAGACAATAAAAAAATTAAAAAATTATAATCATCAATTCATTTGTTTATAGACAATGCATTACTAATTCAACATCTTTTAGAAATGATGTAAAAATGGATTTAATAATCTATCAATCACACATTTGGAACCTAACTCAAACCAAAGCGTACACAGCCTTTAGCTAAAGCTATAGGATAGGAGTGTTTAAATATGCAGCAGTATATATTGCGTTTACAGGAGTTAATTAACAAGAAGACTTTTAATTAGTTTTGAAAGCATTATCAAACCCAAACTACAAGGGGTATGTTCGTTTGTCGGCCGCAGACGGTTACGGTTTGTGGCTAAGCGTAGTTGTTGTTGTTCGTTTGGTAGTTGTGCGATTGGTCGTTGCGATTGATCGCAATGCAACGCTGAATGTTTTTAGCGTGCAGAAACTTCGAACGTAGATCGCAACGTCCAGTTTAGTAAACAAACACCGCTTGGTCGCTGCCGCAACTTCTTGTGACAGGCAAACGAACAGACCCAAAGCCAATTAATGACTTACCCTCGACATCTCCAAAAACATTTTTAATCGTCTTTCTTGTTTTGCGGAGTTTGAAAACTCAGTTTTGCAAAAATTCACTCTTTTATTTAGTAATTTAGTATCAATAACTTAGTAAATTAGTTTTTTTTTAAAAGGTTCGCTCATGGAAAAGTTTACTGAGTATCCATGAGCGATTTTTTTTTTTAGTGGAAGCTTGTCTTTAAGTATCTCTATGATAAATATGGTGTCTTCGTACGACTGTTTTGTCAACACCGTCAAGTTCAGCAATTGCTTTGCTGCATCGTCGATCCATGCCTATCGGGGGTCCTAGTCGAAAATTAAAAATGTGCCCGCGTTTTGTAGGTCTTCGATGACTCTAACTGAGGCTTCGGGTGGATCGAGCCCTCGTTTTTGGTAGTGCGAGATTAGCTCCGTTGCAGTTGAGAATTTCTTTGATTTCTGCTTTGCTCCGATCTGGTTTTGCTCTGCTTTGGTATCCTCCACCGTGTTCGGTGTCGCCGGTTACTTCATCTTCTTCTCCGAAAAAACAAAGGACAACCCATAATTTGTTTGAGCCCTAAATAGTCGACTACTTCGCTTATGCCCTGAGCCGGACATGCTTCACCGTACGCTTGTTTAGCCACTTTACATGTCCTCTATAATCTCAAACATTAAAATTGTTGTTTTTTAAACCGTAAAAATTAGTATTAAATTTATTTCAAAACTTTTATATATCTTTTCATTGAATTGCAAAGGCTGTGTACCTGTCAATAGATTTAAGGATCTCATATTTGAAAACCGAGAAGTTTAAAGCCAAGCCAAGTTTAACCCCCAAAAAAAACTCATATTTAACCATGTCTTGGTTTTTTGGATCAAATTCAAATTTTGCTGGTTTCCTTTGTAGTCTTCTTTTCTTCCAATGGAAGATTTAATTCTCAACGAAGCTCCTCCTCGTAATACTGTCTGTGGTGTTGGGTGCACGTGCCGGCTTAAACATTTCTTAGACCCTAGGGCAAAATTTAACCCCTAACCCCTCCCCTAACATATCATTAACCATAAAAATACCATTTATTCCAATACAAAAAAGCAGTATTGTTTATCAAAAACAAGAAAAATATATAGACAGATAATCGTTTATCAAAAACAATCATTATGCTCTTCCTTCTTCTTCCCAAGCTCTTCTTGCAATCGTTTGTTCACACAAAAACTGAAAGCGCATTTGTGGCTAGATCTATGTGTTTGACTATACGTATGAGCATAAGGTAAATAACACATAGAATTTTTTAACGAGGTTCGGTTTCCCTACATCCCCGGGACCTAGTCCAGAACGAATCCACTAGAACAAGATCACAACATACAATTGCATATGGTATCCAACACTACGATGCCTACCATTCTTTTCTAGATGGACAAACTGTGGACACGGTATCTCTACAAAGTCTACCGCTCGGCTACTACCGATACAAGCACCATCTCACAGATGTGCTTGTACTCCAGCAACCATCACCAACGGATCTACAAATCCTGTATGATGGGGCGACGCCACACACACCTGTGTGCATCTCATGATAAACCCTAGACGCGCACCTGTTTCTCTGGTCGTCTCTTGGTATTTATATGGCTAGGGTCGAAACCCTAAGAGCCCACACGATTTCTTCATCATTTTGGGCTTCTGGGCCTTTTCAATAAACCCCTGTATTAGTTCCTGTACTACTTCTTAAACTGGTACAGCAACTGCATCAACTGCATCAACGCCAGATATACATTCCAGCGATTTCGTCCAGCTCAGCAACTCACTTGCCACATCAGCTTCTGCGCTGCGCCACGCCAAGTTCTTGCCTCCTGGTACAACGTCTGATACATCCTCTGATGCATCTCATTCTGACTCAGCTCCTGATACATCCTCGAATGCATCCAGCTGCAGTCTTCTTGATTACCACACTGTATTTCCATCATGTGTCGATCATTTAGCATCACTTACATAAAGCGTTGACTTCGCATCTGCTCTACTAGCACCTGCATCAAGTACCTGCATCAAGTACTGCATCAGCAACTGTGTCAGTTCTTTCTAATGTCTCTGTCTGAACTATCACACCATGTATGACGCATCTTCTCAAGTCAGTCATCACAACACTTTCAATCTCTCCCTTGATGACTGAGTTGTAGAGCTCAAGCACACAACCAATACTACATCGCTTGATGTATCAAATCTTACACTCCTTTATAGTTGTGTCACACACGTTCCACCACTTCCTAAACTCAGTCAAACACCACACTAACAATCTCTCCCTTGTTTACTGAGTTGTAGAAAGCTTTTCCATTTACACACAGCTTGATGCTCTTCAAACTCTCCCTCAATCTTATATCATCGGTTTGTGCTATTTCTCTGAAACACAACCTTGACTTGCTGAGATCAATCAACACTTAGTCATGCTTCTTGTCACACATTCTCATGAATCATCTGATGTATCAACACTTAGCTCATAAGATCTACCATCATCTCTCCCTTTTTAGCTTAGTTTGATACTCAAGCTACTTATGCATCACAAGAGTAATCCAGGTATTCAAATTCACACAACCTTACTCTCCCTGAAACCAAGCTGTGCATTATAAGTATGATTACTCTCATGTATCTCATCAAGACTTCATCTCCCCCTGCTTGAGTGCACAACTAAGTTAAAACCAACCAAAGTCACATATATCTCAACAGAGTTTCATCACAACACTTGGAGATCTTTACCCACATCTTCTTTGACACCCAAGAGAATTGTATTTCTTCTCGAAGAATAGGACAGTCTTCTTGTCATAAGCATGACACTCCACATATGAATCTGATGACCATTAGGTGACTTAGCTTAGAAGCAGCTGACCCAACATCAATAAGTTACGGCTGTCGCCAATAGAAACAAGATCTAAACTTGCCGTACGCACAGAACAGTCTCTTACTGATGTAGTAGCAGTTCTAGAGTAATCACATAGATAGTAGAACACAAACTGTAGCACAGACTGAAATATACCTTTGATGCACAAAAACTATCTTCAATAAAACGCCCATCTTTCATCCAAACTCCAAATGAGCTCTCCTTTGGTCAGAAAATAGTTCCATATGTCTAGAATATTCCTGCAAAAATTCAGCTCAAGACGCTATTGTTTCATGATCCAAACCCATTTTCTTGTCAGACTGGTCGTAGCCTTTTCTGTAAAGATCCGTCTCGGAAATGCATGAATAAATCTCAAACCAGCCGTTGAAATTACAATCCCACCGTTGATCCTCAAGACAACAGTGCCACGAGGCTTGACACAAAATTTCAGCTCGATCAGACAAGTTTCAAACCTCCAAACGTTACTCTGAAGTTGGTTCGATAAAACTGTCTCCTGCTTCTACTTACACACTTCCACCAGCAACCTTAATTTTTCAGGATTTTTGTGCCTCTTCACCTTAATCTCTGACATTCCCTTAACTATCTTTGGATTCTTTTCTTCATGACACTTGTTTTTCATCAACCTCTCTAAGACTCTTTCTCTATTTGAACAACTTGTATTAAACTTGCTTCATACCTGCACTTGCTTTTCCCTTCTTAGAATCAAGGACGCCTGAATTCAAAACTCCAACTTGGGCTCAGGCCACTTCAAGTCATGGTATTCAACTTCCTCTGGACACTCAGTTTGAACAGAAGGATTTCACTCAAAATCTGAGTTGTAACCGTCAATTGATTTGATCAAAGCAAGATCAATGAAATCTCATCAGCCTCTCTGCAAATTCCGACATGCTCTTTGTCGCTACCCAAGAAAAATCGAACTTCATCCTCCTCTGGTTATGACTTAGATATTAGCAGAACAAATTTACTGATGATCACAACTGCAGAGTTCTTCTTCGATGTCAGATGCAAGTTTTTCTGATCAAAATTCTTGGTCCTTTCAGCAATTTATCTGTCACAGTCTTTGTGTTTCTCGGCGAGTTCTTCTTTCCTGAGAGCAACTCTAGTTCGCAGACTCATAGACTAATGGCTGAGCCTAGGTGTCCATGATTTATCAAAAATTCAGCCTTTCAATGACTAGCATCGTTTCTGTCTTAAAAGGCACAACACCATCGAGAGAAGCAACAACTAGTATCTCCTATTCCAAGTCAAGACTTTGCAACAACTACAGTATCTCCTCCTCCAAGTCTTTGACTTTGCAACAGTTATTGACTCTCTATGGTGGTATTCAACGCTGTCAATAAAACAGGGTGACATCGAATGCGATTCTGCTTCGTGAACTTCTCCTCTTCAAAAACGACTCAAACCATTATCGTCACTTAGCTGCCCCCAATCATAGCTAGAGAACATCTCTGAAACGACATCACCACAAAACAGGCCAATAGGAGTTGACTTGAGATTGTTGAAGATTGAATCCTCAATTAAAAATAGACCACTGTCGCACATAACCAACGGTCTCCACCGTAGAATCATGTTGCTTCATGAAACACAAATACCCCCATGACTTTGAAAGATCTCAAAATTTTTGTCTTCAGGTCACGTCCAATTTGGTCCAAGAAATTAAAAATGAGGACTTAAGTTTAGATGGTCCAATGCTTTAGTCATTATCCTTCACGATGGCAAGTGACTCAAATTTTTGCAATCGTGACACACAGACGAATCCGATACAGTCTCCGAATGATTTAGCCAACATCTCTGCAAATTTCGATAAGCCTTTTAGTCAAACTTTATGCTTCCTGCACGTACTCAGTTCACCGGAACCCAAATCCGCATCTTCTGAGGATTACTCCTTCGTCGATACCCTTGGACAGCCTCCGAAGCACGCTGCTCCTTTTACCGAAGAACTTCTTCAAACTCCGATTTTGAAAACCAAAAGTAAGATATCTCAAACAGAATCTCTGAAACTTCCAGCGAGACTTCAAATCAATTATCGAGCCTCACACCAACTCTTCTTCTTTCAGGGTTCGAAGTCTTCTTTGAGCTGATTTTGCCGATCAACGCATTAACTTTCCATGAACACCACACGCCAAATTTTCTTTGAAAACTTAAAAGCTTATTGGGCTTTGCTCCACCAATCGACATAGGCCCAAATTGATAGAAACTCCAACTTGCTTCAATTAGCCCAATCCACAAACTTCTTCTCTCCCGAGGGTTTCTTTTCTTGTCACGCCAGCCACATCAACTCGAACCAGAAGTAGTTTTCAAACCCTAATTCGCAGTGGGATCTTTATTGCTCACCAGCGCCGTCTCTTAGACTTCACGACAAACTATTTCTCCACTAGCCACAAATCCAGGATCATACCCGAAAATAAGAACGAATCTCTATCGAGTCCCTCTCTGATACCAATTGAAAGCGCATTTGTGGCTAGATCTATGTGTTTGACTATACGTATGAGCATAAGGTAAATAACACATAGAATTTTTTAACGAGGTTCGGTTTCCCTACATCCCCGGGACCTAGTCCAGAACGAATCCACTAGAACAAGATCACAACATACAATTGCATATGGTATCCAACACTACGATGCCTACCATTCTTTTCTAGATGGACAAACTGTGGACACGGTATCTCTACAAAGTCTACCGCTCGGCTACTACCGATACAAGCACCATCTCACAGATGTGCTTGTACTCCAGCAACCATCACCAACGGATCTACAAATCCTGTATGATGGGGCGACGCCACACACACCTGTGTGCATCTCATGATAAACCCTAGACGCGCACCTGTTTCTCTGGTCGTCTCTTGGTATTTATATGGCTAGGGTCGAAACCCTAAGAGCCCACACGATTTCTTCATCATTTTGGGCTTCTGGGCCTTTTCAATAAACCCCTGTATTAGTTCCTGTACTACTTCTTAAACTGGTACAGCAACTGCATCAACTGCATCAACGCCAGATATACATTCCAGCGATTTCGTCCAGCTCAGCAACTCACTTGCCACATCAGCTTCTGCGCTGCGCCACGCCAAGTTCTTGCCTCCTGGTACAACGTCTGATACATCCTCTGATGCATCTCATTCTGACTCAGCTCCTGATACATCCTCGAATGCATCCAGCTGCAGTCTTCTTGATTACCACACTGTATTTCCATCATGTGTCGATCATTTAGCATCACTTACATAAAGCGTTGACTTCGCATCTGCTCTACTAGCACCTGCATCAAGTACCTGCATCAAGTACTGCATCAGCAACTGTGTCAGTTCTTTCTAATGTCTCTGTCTGAACTATCACACCATGTATGACGCATCTTCTCAAGTCAGTCATCACAACACTTTCAAAAACCACTTCACCCTAACATATATCCTTTGAATATGAAAAAATAGTAAATATACTTCTTATCTAAAGGGAACACAAGATTTATTTCTCTTTTAAGCCCCTTTTCAATCAACACATCTCTCATTTTATTGTCAAGGTTTTTCCAATATCTAGGATCATAAATATCAACACAAGAACTTGGTTGTTCACGAACATTCAAACTTTCAACATTATATGCATTTATCACATTATCATGCGCACTCAAGTGACTAGTGTCATCATTTAAACGATCATTTGACTAAGAAACATTATTCACACTACCAGATTTTGAATTTTCATTAAAACAATTTCCTATTGTCACAAATTTATCTAAAACACCTTTTTGTGATTGAATACACAATTCAATTACTTTCCTTTTTTCTTTCTTTTTAGATATCCATATAAATGTCCAATCATAATGCAATCTAAATGTCAAATAAAAGGAGAAATAACACATGGATTTAGGATTAAGAATCTGAACGATCAAAAGAAAAATGCAAAATTGAAAAAGATTAATAAATAAAAGTTTAGTTAGTATAAATGAGAATACGATTCAAAGGAAGCGGACCTCCGGTTATACCAAATAACTCCGATAAAACACAAAGACTATATACATGATTTTTTCTTACGAATAAGCGTAAAACCAAAGAAACAGAACAATTTACATAAAAGCCTAAAATTGAGTTTTGAGAACTTACATAAATTGAACTTTCGTTTAAGCCAGGAGATGCACAAATTCAGAAAGTCTTCAACTGAATAAACTAAGGCCTTGAATGTTTAGAGTGTTTGGACAAAACACCATATGTTTGATAATGTGAGTCACCATTCACAAACACCAGAGTAAGTGGTCTCAGAAGAAGAAGCGGTAAGTGGTCTCAAAAAGCTGACATTTAAAATAATAATAAAAAAAAAATTGATGGTGGTTTGAAGTTCTGCATGTGGAGTGTAAAAGCAGGGGAAAATGTGAGTTTAAGGTGTGGTTTGTTGATTTTTTTTTTTTTTTGATTAAATAATAAAACTCTATAAAATTCTACACTTTTTCCCGTTATAATATAGAACATTGACGAAAAATAATTAATGTATAATATTTACTTAAGTTTAAAAGTTTAATTTTAAATTGAAAAATAAATGTTAAAAATATGTGAAACCAAAACGAAAATTTGGTGGTAGTGATGATGCCAAATATATAAGGTTTTTTGGATGTATTTTTTTTTAATTTGATTTTAGCAGTAAATATATTGGTGTAAAATACCAAACAAATTTATTAAAATTTTAATAATTATTTAGTGGTTCGTAATTAATTTATGAAAAAGATTTGATCATTAACAAATTAATAATTTTAATTTTTAATCATATTAATATCATTAATTTATTTTTATTTATAAAATATTTATCTAAAATATTTATTCCGCACCGCTTTTTACATTTTTACCATTCACACATTTGGACCGCACCGCATGTTGTTTTTTTCACCATTCATATATTATCCTGTACCGCTTGTTCCGCAGTAACCGCACTTGTTCCGCATGATGCGTTTTTTCCAACCGCACCGCACTAAAATCGCACTGCACCTCATAAATCGATTGTCCCGCACCGCTCAAACCGCTGTCACCATTCGAAGCCTAAATGTTTAAGCCGGCGATGAATCAACTATCTTACTAGATCGGGAATTCGTGATCAGGATCGTTTATGTTTATCAGAAAAAGAGAATTGGGTGAATATGAAAAGTTTTGTGTAGTCGTATAGCATAGTCAGAAAAATAATCGACCTAATAAACAAATTCTTTAAAAAAAAATAACGCTACCTCTAAAATAGTTTATTTTTATGGGCCTCTTATGCCCATGGACTCTGGAGCGGATGGACTGCTGGCCATTCTAATTAAGCCGGCCCTTACACCATACGTACACGACATGAAATTTACTGGGCTTCAGAGTTATGGATTCATATCAAAAGTTTGGGCTTCTTCTCTTAATACAGTTGGGCTATTTAGTCTCATTGAGCCATAAGAGCTTTGTAATTTTTTTTTTTTTTAACTTCTGATATTATTAATATTAAATTGTCTACGGGTAATTCAAATACTTTAGCAGCGTCTCATCTTCGCTGGAAAGCTTTGTAACTTTTTTTTATTCTTAGAAAATCTTTTATTAAAAAAAAAAAAAAAATCTAAAGCCACTCGACTAATTGACTTTTTTTCAGAAAATTATGGGCCGTTAAAATTAATAAACTTTTAAAAAAATGGAAGTACATGCTTCTTCAACTTCTATTCGCCATTGGGTCTATATCTCTCACAGTCTCTATCTTTCGTTGGATCCATTCTTTAGTATATTTCACCATTAAATGTAAGGGATTACTGCAAAAAAACCCTTAACCTTTATTTTTTTTGCAAGAAAAACCCTCAGCTCAAAAAAATGCAAGTCAATCCTCCCACCTACAAAGTCACCCGCAAAACAACCCCTCCGTGATTTCGTCGTTATATCGTTGACGGTTTTCAAAACGCAGCGTTTTGAATAAAACGAAGAAAGTAAAAGTCGTGTTGTTTTCTCTGTTTCGGGAACAAATCAATTTGGGTGAAAAAAAAAATTAGGGTTCATCGTGTTTCTATTTCGGTTGTTTTCTCTGTTTTGGGAAGAAATCAATTTGGGACGAAGAAGCATTGAGACATTTCGACCAACTCTGAAGATCTAGTAAGTTCATTTGTCTCTATTTTGGTTATCTGGGCAGAAACGGTTCGAGAATAGACAAATCGAAAAATCTCACAGTTGTGATTGTATGTAGATTATCATAGTTGTGATTGTTCTTTGAATATTGGGTGATTGTTCTTTGAATATTGGGGTTCTGTGTGATTATTGGCAGATGGCTAACAATGCTAGTTCATCTATGAGTGAATACAAGGATGACAAAGTTGTTGTATGTCATTGTAATCAGCCAGCAAAAATTGTAAAAGCTTGGACTGATGCAAACACTGGGCGTAGGTTCTACAGTTGTACAGGGCGTAAAATGTGTAACGGTTATGAATCTTGTAACTTTTTTTGTTGGGTTGATGAAGAGAAACCACATGGATGGCAACATCTAGCATTGTTGGAGGCAAGAAATGTCATTCGAGAGCAAAAAGAAGAGATTAGGAATTTGAAGCAACAAATGGCATTCATGGATGAGCTTAGGCAAACCCGTGAGGAATGTGAAGCACTTAAGCGGGAAGTGTTGATCCTTAAGGAGAAGAGTACGGTACAATATCTAATGTCTTTGGAGTAGTATCTTAGGACTTTGTGTTGTAGTATCTAAGGTCTTTGTGTTGTAGTACCTTAATTATGTAGACATTTGTATTGTATGCTATTTGTATTCTTGACATTTAGTCTTTATGCTATTGTGTTGTCTTTATGCTATTGTGTTTCTAAGGAGACTAAAAAGCTTATAAGAAAGAACTTTGATAGCTAAACCATAAACCAAATCAGAAAGAACCTTGTTATTATGTGTTTATAAGGAGAGCAACATATATGCATTCGGATTGAAGACTATGCCTATGTTCAAAATTCAAACCATAACAAATAACAAAAGCATCCAAGTTTAATTACTACATAACAATAAGGTTTTCAAAACCATAACAAGGTTCAAAAGAATAACATAAGTAATAAGTTTCAGGTTTAAGTACCTAACATACATAATAAAAAGGTTTTCAAAACCATAACAAAGTTCAAAACGACAAAGTTCAAAACGGTTGGGAAGAACCACGACCTCGGCCACGGCCACGGGTACGTGCAACCTGATTAGGAGGAGCTTCATCACCTTGAGCAGCCTGATTCTTGCGTGGTCTACCACGTTTCCTCCGTGGGAGTGCAGCTGAGAGGCTCGGAAGGTCTTCATTATGCTGAGAAGAAGATCCAGGTCCACATTTAAACCATGAACCCAAACCTCCTGTAACATTACTTTGTTGCATAGGCTGAGAAGAAGATCCAGGTCCACAATTAAACCATGAACCCAAACCTCCTGTAACATTACTTTGTTGCACAGGCTGAGAAGAAGGTCCAGCTCCAACATCACTCCAAGGCCTCCACTCTTCACGATTCACAGGCTGAGAAGAAGACCTTCTTGTTGCAGCTCCAGCAGCCTGATTCAGAGCTTCACTAACAACAACTTTAGAGCGTGGCCTACCAGGAGGCTTCTTTGCAGGCTTCGGAACTGCAACATTTTTGCATTTGAGAATGTTGTGACCTTCTTGACCACAATTGCGGCAATGCTACACAAAAATATTACAAGGTATAAGATACAAAAAATATCATAAGGTATAAGATACAGAAAAATATCAAAAAAATATCATAAGGTATAAGATACAACAAGGTACCATTTTTATTCCTTTCTTAGGTTGAAATCCAGCAGGTTTTGGCATTGGTTTCTTCTCACCCTTCTCTCTCTTTCTCTGCTTACCTGGAGGCCGACCAGGAGGCCTCTTGTAAGGTGGTGGATTGACCCTAACATTTGTGGTTATCTCCCACAGGTTCATACCATTCACAGGTTTTAAACCAGTGGCATAACATCTCCTAAGCTTCTCAACTGTAAACCAATCACTAATAAGAGTCTTTGGGTCTTGATCAGCATTTTTTTCTAGCCTAAGAGCAGAAGCTATGTGGCAGCACGGGATTCCACTAATCAAGTAAAGCCTACATGTACAACTAGTTTCATTCCTCAAATGCACTACATACCGGTCATTGAAGTAGCTGACTTCATACTTCCCCAAACCACAAGGTAATGATCTACAATTCTTGGCAAGATCAATCTGCTGATCCAGTAAGGCTACTGCTCTAGGAGTGTACACTCCTCTTGCTCTCTCAGCTTCAAGCCTTTTCCTGTCATTACACACCATCACCCGCCTTCTAATTTCCTCTAGCATCTCGACGACTGGTTTTGTTCTTGCAGTCCTAATAGCTGCATTAAAAGACTCCCCCAAGTTGTTTTCAACTGCATCACACTTGGAATAACCAGTGAAAAAAGCCCTGCATTTGAAGACATGATAAATGTGATGACTTAAAAATGTAAACACTTGGAATAGTCACATAAATATAAACTCATCTTACCTTGACCAGGGACAGAAAACAGAAATCTTCAAATCAGCATGAGCACGGGGATCATACTCCTTCAATTCTTTCATCTTTCTGTCAAATTTCTGCGGATAATATGAATCTGCAGCAGCCCAGAAAAAGTCCTCTAGTTCTGCTCCAGAATGATTCTTCTTCCAATTTGCATAAACATGTCTTGCGCACAACCTATGTTCAGCATATGGCAAGCGATCTTTCACGGCAGCAATCAAGCCCTTATGCTGGTCACTTGCCAAAGTCAAGCCATTACCTGTGTTCAACCCCAAATCTTCTACCAAGTGTTCTAAAAACCATAACCAATTTGGCGTATTCTCAACTTCTACAATGCCCCAAGCAATTGGAAACATTTGATCATTCGGATCTCTGCCACAAGCAACTAAAAGAGTTCCTGTCATTCGCCATTTCAGAAAAGTCCCATCGAGATGAATTATCCTCCTACAAGATGATTTCCATCCTTCTGACAATCCAGCAAAACAAGTATAAAACCTGAAAAACCTTGTTTCCCTCACCTCACATTCCACTACAGAACCAGGATTTGATCTTTTCAGCTCAGCAACATAGTCAAACAGTCTACCAAATTGCTCTGCTTGCTCATTATCAAATGTTTGCAGACATCTAAGCCTAGACCTCTCACAGATTGTCCACGACACATTAATGTTTCGGGCCAATAGTTTTTGTTGCAACTGATTTGCAGAAAAATCAGGATTCATTCTGAATTCTTCAATGAACATTTCAGATATTCTTGCATTAGTAAGGAGTGAGACTTTACCTTGCCAAGTGCAGTTATGTTCTTCTTGCAACGTCCTCACAACAACCCTGTTGGAGCTGCTGTTTATTGATGCATATATCTTCCAAGGACACTTTCTCGCACAGCAAACAGCCATTACACGCTGACTATCAGACTTGTGAAACTTGATGTCCTTCCTCTTCTTCACTGCATACCTAGTCACTGCATTTTTAAAGCTCTGTATCGTCCTGTATTCTTGACCTAACTCAAACCGCCGATACTTGGTTTCATCAATCTCTGCCTTTCCATTGTCATCACTATCACTGCTGCTAAAATGATCCCTTACTACAGATGAACTATCAGACTCAGACGCTGCACCTTCATCATCACCAATATCTTCATCGAAACCAACTCCTTCATCTTCAGACAATGATGGGTTTTCAACACCAATCCTTCTACCTATAAACGGATCATCTTCTCGGACAATAAATAAGGTTAACGCACCTGTCCTGATAGCGTAGTGAACCGCTCTCCCAAGCTTCTCATCGTCTTCAATATCCTCTTTCACATCAGGCGTATCAGGTGGAAACCATGATACCTTTCTCATATTATCTTCATACCCGATTACTTGTGTCAAGAGCATCACAATCTTATTCAGTGTAAAACCTTCACCAACATGTTTACCTACTTCGTGTGTCTCTCCACCAAGATAACATTCATCTGTTGACCAGTACCCTCCAGCTTGAACAAAAAAATCGAAACTGCACACATTGAGATATTATCAGTCTCGATTCACAAGCTTACACAATGGAGAAGAAAAGAAAAATTATTCACTCGATGTACAACGAACAAGGAGACAGTGGCTAAAACTTGAGATGAGAAAGACAAAGAAGGACAAGGAAGAGAAAAAATGACAAGGAAGACGATGAAGACAAAGCCCCTAAGCTAATCAAAGATACATGCTTGTGATGAGGGAGACGAGGAAAACAAAGAAGGACGAAATTGTGAATGTGATACTGGATAAATAAAGGAATAAGAGGAATCGAGTTTCGATTCGCAATCAAAGCAATCAAATTCCAAAATCAATCAGAGAGGAATCGAGTCTCATTACCTCATTATTCATACGATGTTTGCAACTCGATTCCAGAACTCAAAGATGTCGTCGAAATCCACGACTCGAAGATGTCGTCCAAATCGATTCTCCTTAATCGATTTTCCCCCAAATTCGATTTCCCCCCAAATTCGATTTCCCCTAAATTTATTTTTTTCCCGTTTTCTAAGTCTAAAAACAACAACACATTCCAGAAATCATGTCGTTTTAAAATGACTAAAACGCAGAGTTTTAACTTACTTTTGTTTTTTAACAGACATTTTCTCTTGCCATGTCATCGATAAATAGAGGGGTTGTTTTGCGGGTGACTTTGTAGGTGGGAGGATTGACTTGCATTTTTTTGAGCTGAGGGTTTTTCTTGCAAAAAAAATAAAGGTTAAGGGTTTTTTTGCAGTAATCCCTAAATGTAAAGGTAGAGATAACATAACAAAATGTTAGTATTAGATATTTTATTAAGAATGTTTACGTAACTGTAACGACACGTATATTAAAAACATGGACTACATACATGTTTTTTAAACTTCCTATCGCTTACGTCCGTTTGCATATATTTCATATATTAACGTCTGGAATTGTTTTGAATTAATAGGTTTGTGGAGATTGCGTGATGCATAATGTATGCCAAGTTTCACTATTTTGGAAAAGAAAATGAAAGGGCATCTAGAAACAAAAAGGAATGTTATTTTCCGCCAGGAAAAGCATTAGCTTTATCTTTTTAATAAATATATATATATATATATATATATATATATATATATATCTGACTCTTTTGTCCTCGTCAGGCCTGGTCCGTAGGGCAGGCGAGCTAGGCGATGGCCTAGGACCATCACATTTTTTAGGTTTTTATGGGTCACATATTTAGTTTTAGGTTAATAGTTTATAATACACAAAATTTGAACTCCATATTTTTATTTAAAATATTATTTTGTAACTAAAAAAACAATTGGTTTATGTCACATAATTATTTATCTAAAGACCACTTAAAAAAAAATAAACGAGTTAGGAAACAATGCAAAGAGGATTATTTTTCAGAAATAATGTTTTGTTCTTTTTTCCGATTTGATGTATTTTTTTCAGAAATGAAAAGAAGAGTGTTTTTTTAACTGCAAAATTTGTAATTTAAAAAGGGTCACATTTTTTATCGTGACTCGGACCACCATTTCTGTTGGACCGGGGCTGGTCCTCGTACAACAATATTGGACTTACAGACTTAAGAAAATTAGTCGTTTTTATATCAATTTTTTTTTTTTTTAAATTGTTGGTTACCTACACGAATTATACGAGAATGCATGACCATACATCCGAACTAAAATAATGTGTTGATAACTACTTCATCTATTGATATAGCATAGATACACATCCTAACTAACATGAGTCATGTACCAAACACCATGACTATCATGACTTTCTTTGCTTTTTCGGTGTAATAATCGACGGACTCCGGCGCTGACCCGCGTTAACTCATTAAAATTAAAAAAAAACTTAAAAATGAAAACATAAAAAATGACCTCATCAGCTTCTTCTTCCTCGTCAATTCTGATTTACAGATAGGATTTTGATTCGGTAGGTTCTCTCTCAATTTCATTGAATTTGATTCTTCTGTTCATTTAATTTTTGAGTATTGATGAACATCAAAATAGTGGGTGGTTAGGGTTTACGAAATTCTCAAAATCGTTTGCTAATTTGGGTGATAGGCGAATTAAGAAATCTAATCCAAGGGAACTCACAATTATCTCTCGAACTCTCTTCTTCTCTTTCTCTCCGTCCTAGAAACTTTCTGTTTTAATTTTTCCTAAAATCTACACGAATTTCTTGGACGAATCGATCTGAAATCTCTTAACTAAAGATGTACTCGTCCTCCTCTTCTTCCAATTTTCTTTGATTTCCATCGGCGAAGCATCTCTTAACCACCACCATACCCACCGCATCTACATTCATGCTTTGCTGTAGCACCTACAGCATCGGTGTGTTTCATAGGAAGCGTGCTCGTTTTAGACGACAAAGTCGGAGCTTGGGTCTAGAGAGCAAACCACTTACTGAACTTTTTTTTTTCTTTCGCGTATATGAAGCAAAAAGTAATGATCTGATCTTTGGGAAACCGTTTGAGATGTATTGTGGAACTGGTGGTGGTGGTGATGATGCGGTAGCTGTTTCCGGAGAGAATTGATCAAAGCTTGGTAAAATTTTCGGTGATAATTGATCGGAACTTTACAAAACTTTCGCTTTGGACCCTCATTGAAAGCGAAACATTTGGCTTACCCCTCAAATATAATCAGTGGCGGAGCTAGATATAGGTTTTATGGGGTCAAAAAGATTTGAACGGGGGTCGAAGAGAGAGATTTTGACAAATTCACCACAATAACAACACTTCAAATAAGTTTGCAAACTAAATTTTATAGATTTTATAAATTTTGTAGGTTTCATTGAATATAATTAAAAAAAAGCGTAAAACTAATTCAAATAGAAATAGTGTATGTTAAATCGTTGCTGCTTTGTGGCTTCGGACAAGGTTTGTAGTAGTGATGGGCATAATAACCGAACCGAACCGAACCAAAATTAATGGTTCGGTTTGGTTATGGTTACTTCACAATAACCGAATGATTATTTTTTTGATATCTATTGGTTATGATAACCGAATGGTTATTAACCGATAACCAATAGGTATCCATGGATATAAAAAAAATGTTTATTTCCCCTAATTAACCAAAATAACCGAAATATAACCGAACTGAAATAACCGAAACTAACCGAAATAACCGAAACATTTCGAAATGTAACCAAAATAACCGTAATATTTTGAAATTTAACCGAAACTTAACCGAAATAACCGAAACTAACCAAACCTATTTGAAATTTAACCAAAAATAACCGAAACTATTCGGTTAACCGAAAATAACCGAAAGATTTCGGTTACCAAGCGGTTATTAATTTTGATAACCATACCGAACCGAACCGAATGGTAACCGAACTGAAACCGAACCGAAAACTGTTACTAACCAAATGAATAGTAAAAGACATAACCGAACGTAACCAAAAACCGAAATAACCGAACCGAATAACCATATGCCCATCCCTAGTTTGTAGACTGGGCATCTGCATGGTTGCTTAAGAGATTACAACGTGATGCACGAAGGCGACTATAAATTTCATGATTGGAACATATACGAGTCGCTCTTTACAATAAATGTTTCATTTGGGTTCATCTAGGTTGAATTTTAACATCTTTTAGACCTTATTATTAGGTTTTGATGTTAATTATCCTTGTAATCCTATGTATTTCTCAAAGTGCTTTAAGTTTATATCAATAACAGCAAGACGATTAAAAAAAAAATCAAATAAAAATATGAAAATCAATTTGTCAAGGTTTAAAAAAAATAGATACATAAGTAACTAAATAATAACCCAAAAAAGTAGGGTAATTGCAAGATTTACCAATTTATAATATCAAAATTAACTCATACTTTTTACCACTATTCAATCTAAACTATTCACACTAAAAAGTTCAACATACCTCTAACTTTTCTAACTACTTACATTTGCATTTTATCTCTCATGAATTACTATTCACATCGAAGAAGAAGAAGAAGGGAAAGATTATGGCGGCGGCGTCGATAGTGGTGTCGGTGGCGGCGGTGATGGCGGTGGTGGTGGTGGTCAATTTAATCAATAACAAAGTTATCCAATAGCTTCTATGATAAGATAACCGGATTATCACGATAATTTTAATATATTGATATTTCATATTTTTCTGTGAAATGATAACTGGATTAACATGATAATTTGTGATATGATAACTAGTTAAACATGACAATTTCATAAAAATTATCATGATAACTGGTTTAACATTGTAACATCCCGATTTCTTGTATATGCGGAGAGGCTTATAAGAATTGATTTGGCTACCTATGTCACCAAAGTGCACTTATCTTTTCGGGAACTTGTCCAGAGAGAACTCCAGAGTTAAGCGTGCTTGAGCTGGAGCAATTTAAGGATGGGTGACCTACCGGGAAGTGATTCGCGGTATCGTGTGAGTGAGGACAAAACACGGGGAAAGATCACGTGGTGATTTCAGGGTCAGTAAACAAGTATTACAAGCCTCCCGGACTAACGCACCGGCCGTCGGACAAGGGTGGGGCCCACGGGCCGAGAGAGGGCATGGGGCCCACAGGTAGGGGCGGTCGGGGCGTTATAAACATGATAATGTTTAACGATACTAACTATATGTTAACGACGCTAACAATGATAATTGGTTTAACATGATAATGTTAACGATGCTAATTATATGTTAACGATGCTAACAATGATAACTGGTTTAACATGACAATGTTAACAATGCTAACAATATATATTTCTAGTAATAAACAGTGGTCGTCGAGTTTTGATGAATAGTAACGCCGGCTGTTGGATAAACAGTATCGCTAGAATCTTGTGTCAGAAAATGAGTTTTAAACCAATGGTATTTCTGTAATTATTAAAAGAAGCTAAAGATCGTTTGGGTTAAAAATTTTTTTTTGGTTTCTACTTACCTAATTTATAAATTATTATTAACATTTATCTAATTTTTTGATCAACTGACCATATACACTCAATTCATCCAAAAAAATAACTAAATAATAATAAATAAATAAAATTATTCAAATATAGATAAGAAAAACTAAATATTTGAAAATATCTAACAAAATTTAATTAAAAATCAAATTATAGAATAAAAATAAGAAATCAAAATAAAATGTAACTGTTATTGTATTAGGCCTTTTTATCACTGAATGATTTTGTATAAGCATTTTCAATTTTATATCATTTACGATGATTTGCTTTTGTTTTTTACTTTTTCGTTTTTAGTTTTTTTTGTATGGATTATAAATTATTAATTTATAAACTTTAAAAAGTCTAATATTCAAAAAAGTATATTGTCAAAAAATATAAATATTACTCTTGTATACTATAATCTTCAAAAAATATTTATATTCTTGAATAAATAAATTGGGGGATAATATTGTCAATTGCCATATCACTCAAATGCCTGAGAGTGTTTTTGTTTGTTTTCTGAATGATTTGAGTGATTGAAAGCATGTGACACGAGGGACCATTAGTCTTCTACCCAATGAGATGTAACCACGTCATCACTGAGCCCAACACAACAGCTGCGCATATGAAGATGGGATCCATAGATATATGACATCGACGGATAGTATTTGTCGAAACAGTAAGTCCACGGGAGATTGGGTGGACTAAATAACAGAGTACTTCAGTGGACAACGTTAACTTGCGGCTACCCGACGCAACCACCGGACCTGATGCTTACCTTCTTTTAAACTTCTACTGACTTTCAAATCGTTCATCTGTTTTTTTTTTGAGCTTTTAAGAGAAACAAAAAATCAATGCTCTGCTTTAGCACAAATAAAAAAGAAGTCAATGACTGGTAAATGCGAATCCTTAAGGTCACATGATCGAATGACATTTGGAACATAACCATTTAAAATGCTTTGGTCTTGACAACTTATATTAATTCAAATTTAATCTCTTAAACTTAAAATAACTGGTTTCGAATCCTCCTACTACGATTTCAATCATGATGAATCAGTGTGGATATTTTTAAGGGATAATTTGAAATATAATCCTAATTTAGAGCATCATTGTCCCTACAACACAAAATTGACTGAAAAAAGCGTTTGAATAGACAAAGGAGGCGGATAGGCGGAGGAGGACGAACGACGGTTAATTTGGACTTATCGAAAGAATCAATCGGTGGCAGAGACGGAGAGGCGATGCGACGAAGATACGATATCGAAAGGGAGAAATATAATTTTTTTTTTTGTGTAGGAGAAGAATTTTTTTTTTTTTGTCATTAACATATATATTCACATCTACTTAAATTTTACAATTTTTAACAAAGTAAATTTTTTTAATAAAACATATGTTAATATTAAGTAATTCAATATTAAGAGTAAAACTGGTTTAACATTAAATTAAATTTTAATAGGAGAACATTAAGATTTTAAGTCTTAAAGGGACAGTATTTCTCCAATTTTGTCTTATATTTCCAATTATCACTGCTTTTAATAGTACGAATACACAATCCACAATCCCCCGATTAGGGAATAAAAAGAGAGTTAGATAGAACCACCGATTTAAGAGTGCATCATCATCATATAATTTTCTTCTTATTAGTATTTTTAATCGTGTTTCCTAAATACGATGCGATTAATTTTTTATGGACTCCGTGTTTTAGCCGCGGATTCCTTTGCATAATTTGGTAGTCATCTAATCCCATTTAGAATGTGAGAGGATCGAACTTATCTTTTTTCTTTTTCTCTGTCTTTAAGAGTGCAGCAACAACAAAAAATACATAGATTTTAGTTACATGTGGCTCTCCTGCATGCTCTGTAAAACCCGTCCATTTCATAAATCCTCTTCTTCTCTTCTCTGTTTTTTTGTTTGTTTGTTTGTTTGTTTGGTTTGGTTTAGTGGGTGTCGTCGTCGTTTGTATTTGATGAAAGAGAATTAAAAAAAACAAAGTAGTGCGAAATTTCTGAAACTCTGGCCGGCACTTCAGCGGAATCGGCGGTGGTCGGATCAAGAACTGCCTCCTCGTTTCCCGGCGTCATTTCTCCTTCTATATTCATCGTCTTGCTGTTTTCCCGACTTCCGGTAGATTACGGCTAAGTTTAAATCTCTTGAGGGTTTTTTGAGTCTGTCCACAAAATGAAGAAGATATTCAACTGCTTTGCTGGATTGCTCCGTAGAAAGAAAATTAAGGTGAGCTATTTCGGATTTAGTATCGCCGTCGCTCGCTCTGATGACTTTTTTTGCTTCCGGCGAATTATCTATGTTTCAGATTTTTTTTTCTTTCTGTTGACTGGAACAGGGTAATCCAAAACCTCCTCTGCCACCGAGAAAGCAGAGAATCCTTCAGATCAGACTTGAAGAGCCAGTGAAGCCTCTAGAGAATGACGAGCCTGACATCACAGGCTACGACAAGTCCCTTGATCACAAGGACACTCCTATCGAGCAAGACTCATATGATGGGGACGATGACAGAGGTTCAACGAATCATGAGTCTCCTCCCAAACTCCAGGTTGAAGAGCGAGCGGTTGAATCTCTGACAAGCAAGGAGTTAGGTAAGGAGGTCACATATTATTCCGATGAAGATGGTGGCCACGTCAGCGACCCGGGCTTAGGCAGAGGCCCGGCTTGGGTGGCTTCTCCTAAGCTCAAACGATCCTGCTCCACTCTCAGCAAATTCACCGGCCGGTTCCATTGTTCTGATCCTCGGGCGCTCCACAGCCTTGGAGATACCGTTCCAGCTAGTAACGAATCGGTGAGGTCCTATAGAAGTGCAGATAGAGTGATGCTCAAGAAACATTCGTCCATGCAGATACTTCCCTCGGGGAGCCGGCGGCTCTGGTGGAAATTGTTCCTCTGGAGCCATAGGAACCTTCACAAACACCTCGTTTCGCTAAAGTCACAGCCTTTAGGCGTTTCAGCCAAGAACCACCAGTCTGGGTACACTTCTGACTTTGCTGACCACGACCAATCGAGCCATCAAGTCTTCACTCAAAAATCTCCAAACAACCAATCCTCGGACTTGTGGTCTCGTCATAATCAGTGGGTAGCATTCTCTGTGGAATCCTCTTCGATGAAACGAGTGGATGAGTGGGTAAAAGGACTCGATGTCAATACCGTAGTTGCAGTAACTGAGGATGAGGATAAGCACAGTTTCATAGCCTCTCCTACGACCGTGAGATCACCCTCAGGAATTGTAGCCCAGTCCGGAAATGTCTCAGAGGCAATAATGCACGCAAACAGCCTTATCCAATTGCTGAGCAAATCCTCGAGTGTGGCTCACATCTCCAGCATAGGCTTGAAAGCAGTCCCGAGCATCTCACATTTCACCAGCCTCAAGTCGATTGATTTATCAAACAACTTCATTGGTACGCTCCTGGAACATAAATGACATGTTTATTTAAGTGTGTTTGGTGTGCTTAATAGATAATTTGCAGTTCAAATTACTCCTGCATCGCTTCCAAAGGGTCTCCACGCGTTGAACCTGTCCAAGAACAAGATCAGTGTTATCGAGGGACTGAGTAATTTGACACGCCTAAGAGTGCTCGATCTCAGTTACAACCGTATTTCTCGCATCGGACAAGGTAAGATTAAGCAGAAAAACATACAATGCTTGTTTGCTTCCTGTCTTAACCCGAAGCTATTGATCAGGTTTATCAAACTGTACACTGATCAAAGAACTTTACCTCGCTGGGAACAAGATAAGCAATGTAGAGGGCTTACACAGATTGCTGAAACTCATCGTTCTCGATCTTAGCTTTAACAAGATCGCCACCACAAAAGCAATAGGCCAGCTAGTTGCCAACTACAACTCTCTGGTCGCTCTGAACATCCTTGGAAACCCGATACAGAGCAACGTCGGTGAGGAGCAGCTGCGTAAGACTGTCTCCAGCCTACTCCCTAAGATAGTTTATCTTAACAAGCAGCTAATTAAGCCACAACGAGCCAGGGAAGTGCTCAAAGACAGCGTCGC
Organism: Eutrema japonicum; assembly: GCA_030161315.1. Classification (NCBI taxonomy): domain Eukaryota; kingdom Viridiplantae; phylum Streptophyta; class Magnoliopsida; order Brassicales; family Brassicaceae; genus Eutrema; species Eutrema japonicum. Next base: position 11,250,454 of record BSQW01000013.1, read on the forward strand.
AAAAGCTGCGTTTGGTGGAGGAGACTATCACCACCGCCTCAAAAGAACAGCCACCAAGAGAGCAGCCTCCCCTAGCGTTCACCGACGAGGCCACACTGGGGATGATAAACAGAAAGGAAAGGGACGAGTATCCAAAGGCACAAGCCAACATCAACTGAGAAAAACTTGGGTTGCAGACACACCACCATCACATTGAAATCTCCCCTTTTTTCTATGGATCATATGAATTGGCCAATGCAAACCATTTATGTTCTCCAATTAGCTACTTAGTCCGAATCTTCAATTTTTCAGCTTAAACAAAGTTCCTGAAGAACATCATCACTTCCTCTTGAAACACAACATCACTTTCTCTTGGCCTAATTTGTGTCCGCAAAGATCCTGAAGAACAACATCACTTCCTAACTTGGAGGAAGTTTTTTTCACGGGAGGATTCATTCTTTTGGCGGAATGCATGCCTTTGGACTCCCAACGGATCGACATTTGGAGTCGAATCTGCCGAAGCTGATTCCTCTCTCATGTGAGAAAAATGTATATACTTTTTTTTTTTTTTCTGGTGGGTACCAATACTGAAAAATGAAGCTTTAACTTATTTCATAAACATCTTCACAAATGTGGATTATATTTTTTTTTCACAGTATATCCCAATATAAAAAAAGTATTAAAAATGTAAAAATAAATCTAGATTCTGTAAAATGGGAACTCACGAAAACCAGATAAAGAAATTTCACCGGCGGTCTTACGTCCCCGGCGGGATATTTTTCATCTTCTTTCTCCTTTCTTCTTCCCAGTGTATCGCCACCACAGTTCCATGACTGATTCCAAACTGTGAGACTTGGAACAAAATTAAATATATATAAAAAAGGTGTCTATGTCCTTCTTCTTCTTATTGTTCATATTGATTGTCGTTTGGTGAAAGGTTTTTGGCAAATGAGGAGTCTCTGTTCACTGCTGCTTTCAACCTCTATGACTCGAGCCTCCCACTTCAACTGCGTTGTCAAAGCTCTAGCCGCTTCCACCAGCTGCGCCGTGTCACGGATTATCACCCATCCCTGCACCAAAGTTTTTTATTTAGCTCTTAAAGAACCCCCAAGAACAATCATATTCCTTTCTCTCAACTGTACCTCTGGACGAAGTAATCGGTCAATCTCTGTGAATATTTCCATAAGCGAGCATGAGCTTCGGCGCTGACTTGTCTGAAGCGACAAAAGATTGTCTGCGTGTACCAGATCATATGTTCTCGGGTAAGTCGGGAATGCTTCACACCTGAAGAGAAACAGACAAAAGTTGAGAAACAAATCTATGGCTTAAGGAAATATCTCTAGTAGACTTTTTGTTATGACTCACCAGTCGTGCAAAACCCCGACAAAGCCACGGTCAAGGATCATGGGGAGGTGGTTAGGTCCAGCTGTAGGGACAACGTTCATGACCCACACCGATTTCCTTGCTTCCAACAACGCGGAATTCAGACCACCGAATTGAGCATTCATATCCAAAACGTTTCTGAGCATGTTATAAGGAGGCGACGGATCTTCATCGCCGGGTCTCTTGGGATGATCCGAGAATATCAGAGGAGACAAGAGAGACCAATATTCTCGTACTGTTATTTTCCAGTTCTCAGCATCTTCTCCAAGCTCCTCGGGGTGAATACCTGAACCAACAACCCCAGGAATCAAAAATGAGAAAACAAAAACTGCAGACAATATGGATTCACAGAAGCAACTGTAACTAAGTAGACTAACCATATAGTGAAATTTCAGTCTTGTTCATGTTAGACCGGCTAGGCCATCTTGTCCTGCCTTCAATGGGAATCCACCTCCGGCTACGTGTTCCACCAATACACATCTGAAGCGGCCTGTAATAAGGAGACTCAACGTCGTGCCCTTTGCTACACACAGAAGGGCCCACCCCAGGCTTCCTGTTTATACAACATTTAAGCATCCATGTAAGAAGACTCTAAGAAAATAGCCATAAAATAGTGGTGGTGTGTGTGTGTCACTGACCTGGAACTGTAACATTTGGTTTTGATTGTCTTTTTCCAGACAACTGTCTTGTCTTGCTGAGATAAAAGAGTCCAACAGATGCTTTCAGCAAAATCATGAACAAAGTTCCATCTTTTAAGATCCTCTTTGTTACGAGCGTTTGTGAGCGGAGATGTCCAAACAAAGTAACCTCCAGGCTTCAGAACCCTGTCGATTTCTACAAGGAGAAGCCCGTCTGCACAGCGGATTTAAATTACATTTAAGGCCAGGTCCTCCCTCGGCTAAAGGAAAATGAGAATAATCGTTCTTTGGTGTCATCGAATCGTTACCTTTCTGGTCCCAATCAATGCCACATCTTGAGCAGTGCAACATATCAAAGGAAAGAGAAGGATATGGCAATTGCTTTGATATAAAAGAACCAATCATCGCAGGGAGACCCCTCTCAAGTGTTAGCTGGACTTGGCTACCCGATGCTTCATAGTTTGCTATGCACATGGTTAAGAGCTGTTTGGAGAGTAGATGTGCCCCAAAGCTACCATAACCACATCCAATATCCAAGATAGTTCTCACCTGAAACAGAATTAAAAGGAAAATAGCGTATAAGAAGCTGAGCTGAGAGAGATAAAGACCAACTAGTTTGAGTGTCTGACTTACACCAGCTTCTATGAAGTTATCATTCTTAATTCCGATCATTTGAGCGATCTGATGGGAATAGTCTTCAACCTCATCAGACACAGGAGATGCAGAACGGAAAGATATCTGATCGTCTTCCATCATCATCATCCTGGAAGAAGAAGAAGCAAATGTTAGCCAATGGAAGCAGCCAAGTTTAGCAAGAGAAGAAAAGAAGCAACAATTGATCACCTCTTGGTTATACTACCAGAAGTCAAAACTTCTTGAGCATTGATCTTAACGTTATGATACCAGATGACATCTTTACCAGTCGGCCACCTAAGAGGAACCCGATATAACACGGGTGGTAACACTAAACAATCATGTTTTGCTGCAGGCCCACAGAACCGATCACCGTTGGAGTAACCCAGTGCAAGATTGTCAGAAACATTAAAGCAAGGAACATGATTCTCAGATTCTACAGTACAATATTGCAAGTCTTTCCACCTACTAGGACCAATAGAAATCTCTCCGATATCCAACAAGTCGGAAACAAGCTGCTCCTGTAATCTCCTATAGTTATGATATACATGACCTCTGGATGAAGAAGTGGAAATGGAGAGCGTCCACCAGAAGGATCCAGCTAGAGCAATAACCACAATAAGAACCAAAGTGATCTTAAGAAACAGAAGCATAAATCTGTGCCTACTCCTTGCGCTATAAGGATCAGCAGGGAAGCCGTTTTCGCCATGTTTGGAAGAAGACTGGTTAGTGAAGAGGAAAGCAAAAGGAAACCTCAAGGCTAAGTGAGAACGACCTCGAATCAAATCTTCCTTATCTGTTTTGTCCTTCATTTGAGAGTCTCTCAAATCATCATCACTGTTATCAGAGACTCGTACTCCTGAGATGCCACGTATTGACATCTTCCCCTATAAATCCCTGTAAAAACCCAATTTCAAGACATAGACAAAATCTAAGCTTCAGTTAAATAAGATTATGTAATAATCCAACTCGATCATGCGTCGTTATATACGAATTCGAACATTTATAGCAGATCCACAGTGATTTAGATAAGATCAGCAGCTTCGATTTGTTCTCTCGTGGGAATCGAAATCGAACAAGAACCCAGAAAATTTGGACCCAGAAATCAGGGGGAAAAACCAATCGAATCGAATCGAATCAAGAAAGTGAAAGAAAGCAAGAAGGAACGAGTAAAAGAGTGAAGAAAAGACGGGGCACCTTTTGTTTTGATCCCTTTGCAGTAGCGTTCTTGTTCTTGGAGCAGAAGATACGCACTGTATTTACAAACGATTAAATCTGGAGCTTCCCTCAAAAAAAAAAAAAAAAAAAAAAAAAAAAAAGATGAATCCTGTTCAGATTGTATTCTTCTTCTTCGAGAGCTCTCTCTCTATCTCTGTATCTCTCTGTATCTCTGTATCAAGGACTTGAAGAAAGTGGAAGAGAGTGAAGCAGCAGCAGCAGCGTCGTCGAGTAGACTCAATAATTAAAAATTATCTGAATTAAGAAACACTTCCGTTTGCAGGCCAAGATTATTAAACAACAAAATTACTCGAATCTTTACTCTCGCCTTCAATATATAATAATGGAAATCTTCTCCCTCTCTCTCTCTCTGTGTATTTTTTTTTTGCAAACTGTATTTAAGGAGAAAAGAAGCGAAGCTTCCCATGGGTAGATAGATGTTTAATTACTACTTATACTGTATTTAACTCTCTCTCTCTTTATTTCGTTTTTTAATTTACTTTAATTGTTGACCTCTCTCTCTCTCTCTCTCTTCCCATGAAACCTTGACGGTGCATAAAAACAAACTATATTTATTGACTCTTCAATTAAATTTCAGTAATTCGAATGAAAAATTATAAGATGCTATAGAACACGGTAGAAAAATACTACCTTACTTTGTGTTACGGTAGATGTATAATTTTTAGTTTTTTTTTGTCATCTTGACCACAACAAACTGGTGCAATAACCAAATAACTCATATAGATAAAAGATATGTAGAGTCAAATTCGACACCAGTAAAATGACAGCAGAGTGTGGCAACCACGGACACACTTGCTTCTTGGCTTCTTCAGAGTTCAGAATTTTTCTTAAAGAAAAATATACGCATGTCTTCGATTTGGTTTTCGTTTTTCTACTTAAACTTGGTTTCTTATCCGAATATTTGAGAAGAAAAAAATCATATCATTTATTATCAAAGACATTAGTAGGAGACCAGTTGCCCACTTGTACACGCTAACCACGATAAGGTTAAAATCGGGGTAATACGAGGCAAAGTAAAAACTCCCACTCACAATATATTGCTACTTTGATTTGTTTTTAAAAAGGGAAATCTGTATCATACATTTTCATTTTCATTTTTCTTAAATTCTATTTATGACGAGTGAGTTGTTTCATGGCTCATGCATATTTATTTACTGGATTTACGTGAATAAAGTAGAAGATGCCAAGTGGGTGGTGATATGTTGGCAATGCTTGTACTCGTCGTAAATAAATATACTAGGGATGATTTGGACAACTATCACGTAAAACAACGTACGAATTACGAATATAAATTCATGAATTTTATCCGAAGAATGAAAATTCCATGAAGAAAAGGGGATCAGGTTGCTCAAGAAAGTTCCAATTGCAAACAGACACTAGCATGTACCCTTTAGTGTTTATAATTTATTGTGTTTGGGGAAACGTATGATTCTCATAGCAAAACAAACAAACGAAGAGATAAGTAAAACATACCGTTAAAAACCATAGAAAGAAAACTATATATTATGTCGTTTGCGCTAGCCGTTTCTCTCCCAGACATGATGCCCAAGGTAGCCGCACAACGCTCCTCTCACCGACAAATCTCCTTCTCCGACAAGTTCTCTGTCTGCCGAAGCTGATTCTTCTCTCATGTCAGTTCAAGCTTCACCCGAAGACCATTATCGGTTCTGATTGGTTATGATCCTCGTCGCCGACGAAAACCTTTCTGGCCTCCTCCGGGTCGATGCACTACAAGAAAACATGCATTTTGCAACGAATTTTTGCGATGATTTTATTTCGTTGCAAATTGTAATCGTTTTTGCGACGACTTTACGACGATTCTTAAAGACGTCGTAAAATCGGGACGAAAATTTTCGTTGTAAAATCGTCGCTAATTAGCGACGATTTTACAACGATTACCGACGACATTACGACGATTATCAAAATCATCGTAAAATCGTTGTAACTTAGCGACGATTTACCGAGGTTTATATAAAACGTTGTAATATCGTCGTAAAATTACCCACGAATTAGCAATGATTATTATAAGTTGAACTTTACATCGATTTCCCAACGATTAATCAGTTAGGTGAGCACGTTTTAAGTTCACGGTGTTCGGTTAGGTAAACATGTTTAATGTCGTTGTAAAGTCGATGTAAACATTTTTAGATTCGTTGTAAAATCGATGTGAAATCAATGTAAAATCGTAGGTAATTCGATGGTAATGAAAATAAAAATCTATATATAGTGGCCAACTTCATAATAAAAATTTCATATTCAAAAACATTTACTTCTTTCTGACCAACAAAAAATGTCAATATACGAAATTAGAAGATGGATGTATAATCGTCTTGATTCAGAGGGATCGCTAACAAAGGAGTTCAGTGATGGGGTGGAGGGATTCATGCATCAGGCAGGAAGTATACATAATACGATTATCAGTGGTAAGATGTACTGTCCTTGTGCCAGATGCTTGAATAGGAAATTTATCATTATCTCGAAGGTGTGGTCGCATATATTAAATAGAGGGTTTATGCCGCATTACTATATATGGTATTATCATGGAGAGGGTCATGGGGGAAATGCATCTAGTAGTAGTAGCAATTATCAAGCATCGAATTTTGATGAGTCAAATAATTTTAATCAATTTGAAGATCATGCGGAGCAGCATGGTGAAGATAATGATAGGATTCATGACATGGTTACGGATGCATTTCATGAAACCGTAAGTACATTTGCACATGATCATCATGATGAGAAACCCAATCTAGATGCAATTTTTTTTTATGATATGCTAGATGCTGCAAATCAGCCACTCTACGATGGATGTAGAGAATGAAATTCTAAATTGTCGTTGGCGGCTAGGATGATGACTATTAAAACTGATCATAACTTAGCTGAGGTTTGCATGGATGATTGGGCTGATTTGATTAAAGAGTATTTGCCAGAGGACAATTTAGCTGCTGAAACTTACTATGATATACAGAAGGTGGTTTATAGTCTTGGGTTGCCTTATGAGATGATAGATGTCTGTGTTGACAATTGCATGCTTTTTTGGAAAGATGATGATAAGTTGCAGGAATGTCGATTTTGCCATAAGCCAAGATATAAGCCGCAAGGTACTGGTCGGAGTAAGGTACCGTTCCAGCGGATGTGGTACCTTCCTATAACTGATAGATTAAAAAGAATGTATCAGTCTGAGAGGACAGCTGCATCGATGAGATGGCATGCAAATCATTTGCAAACAGATGAGGAGGTTACTCATCCTTCAGATGCAAAAGCGTGGAAACACTTTAAGACGGTACATCCAGAATTTGCTAGAGAGAAACGTAATGTGTATCTTGGTCTTTGCACAGATGGATTTAGTCCATTTGGTATGTCTGGTAGGCAATATTATTTATGGCCAGTAATCCTAACGCCTTACAACCTTCCCCCAGATATGTGCATGCAAAGGGAATTTTTATTCTTGAGTATTTTAGTACCAGGTCCGAAGCATCCGAAGCGTTCCCTTGATGTGTTTTTGCAGCTTCTGATAGAGGAATTGGAGCAGTTGTGGTATACCGGGGTTCGGACATATGATTTTGCAAGGAAAAAAAAGTTTACAATGCGTGTGGTGCTTATGTGGACAATAAGCGACTTCCCTGCTTACGGGATGTTATCAGGTTGGACTACGCATGGGCGATTGTCTTGTCCATATTGTCTCAATCGGACAGATGCGTTTCAATTAAAACATGGTCGGAAAACAAGTTGGTTTGATTGTCACCGCCGATTTCTACCGATTCATCATGCATATCGAAGAAATAAGCGGTTGTTTAGAAAGAACAAAACTGTTCGTGTTCCTCCTCCTGTTTATATTTCCGGGGAAGATCTAGAAGCAGAAATTGATCATTATGTTGCATTGGAAACAGTCAATCGTGGTGGAAATTGGCACACTCCAGCTAATATGCCGGATGGATATGGGGAGCATCACAATTGGCATAAGAAAAGCATATTCTGGAAGCTTCCGTATTGGAAGGATCATATGCTTAGACACAATTTGGATGTCATGCACATTGAGAAAAACTTTTTTGATAACATCATGCATACATTGTTAAACGTGCGTGGAAGGACTAAAGACAGCGGTAAGTCAAGGTTAGACTTGCCTGATCTTTGTTGTCGGAATGAGTTACATATTACAAGAAATGGGAAAGAACCTGTCCCCATATTTCGAGTGGGTGCGGAAGAAAAGTCAGCTTTGTTCAAATGGGCGACATCTGATGTGAAGTTCCCGGACGGGTACGTATCTAATTTAGCTAAATGTGTTGAGAATGGCCAAAATTTTTTCGGGATGAAGAGTCATGACTGTCACGTCTTTATGAAACGACTACTTCCTTTTGCATTTGCTGAACTTCTACTAGGAAATGTACACGAAGCAATTGCAGGTATATAAATTTAAACTAATCACATATTAATTGCGAATTTAAGATTTTATATAATTAATATATATATATATATATATATATATGAAATGGAAAATTAACATTATTACCTTATATATCATGTGATTGTTATTGTAGGCATTGGAGGGTTTTTTCGGGATCTTTGTACCCGTACTTTGTCAGAAGATGTTATTGCACAACTTGATGCTAGTATTCCTATTTTGTTGTGCAACATGGAGAAAATATTTCCCCCAGCATTTTTTGATGTTATGGAACATCTACCTATTCATCTACCTCACGAAGCAGAACTTGGGGGACCTGTGCAGTATCGATGGATGTACCCATTCGAGCGATTCATGGGACATTTGAAGCGGAAGGCTAAAAATCTAGCCAAAGTTGAAGGCTCAATAGTAGCAGGAAGTTTAACAGAAGAAACTTCTCACTTCACGGGGTACTATTTTGGCTCGAAGGTTCGCACACAGAAAAGGGCAGCACGGCGATATGATGATGGAGGTGTAGGCCGAACATATGCTAATGAAGGTGTCCCAGATATCTTTTCTTCAATCGGTCGATTATGTGGAAGAGTGAAGTCAGTTTGGTTTGCCAATGAAAAAGACCATCATAGTGCACAAACGTATATCCTCTTAAATTGTGAAGAAGTTAGTCAATTTGAGACGTAAGTGTATAAACATACGTCTTATATATATGGCTAAATTATATATATGCTAACTTTATACCAATTACAAATACTTTTGTATGCAGTGAATTTGTTAGACAAGTCCGAGAAGTCATTGAAGGAATCTCAGACGATGAAATCAACAAGCGTAAAGATCAACATTTTGCCCCGTGGTTGAAGACGCAAGTACGTAAATTTTTAAGTGATCTGATTAATTACTAACTTGGACAATTAACCTAATACATATTTTGATTACTTTTTTAATTAAATTAATTAATGATATAGGTCGAGTATGGGGATACCGCATATCCACTCTGGTTCCATGAGTTAATAAAAGGTCCCATATCGAAGATAACGAGTGCACCCATGTATTGCACACGCGGATATATATTTCATACATTCAAACACAGAAATCAAAGAGCTACTGCCAACTACGGGGTATGTGTGCGGGGCGCAATAGATTTTTATGGAGTGTTGCAAGACATAATTGAAGTTGAGTACCCTGGTTGCTTAGGTTTGAAATGCGTTCTGTTCAAATGCGACTGGTTCGATCCAACAGTTGATCGAGGCGTCCGTAAAAACAAATTTGGGGCAGTAGATGTCAACCAATCACGACGTTACAATAAGTATGAGCCATTTATCCTAGCATCACAAGCAGAACAAGTCAGCTTTGTTCCATATCCGCGAGTTCGCACCACCCGTATCTCATGGTTATCAGTTATAAAAGTTTCTCCGAGGGGTCGAATTGTGGGGGTTGATGAGGAACTACCAATGCAGCAAGATCATTGCTCTGATATGCCAGAACTAAATGAGAGCAATGAAGACATCCTTTTGATAGATCCTCAAAACAGGCAAGTTGAATATCTCCCAGACGATACAGAGGAAGAAGATGAGGAAGATGAGTTCGAAGACAGTGATGAAACAGATGATCAAGAAACGGATGTGTACTACTCTTCGTCCGAAAATGAATCAGAGTGACCGCGCTAGCTAGTAAATATTGTGAATTTAATGTATTAATATAATATTGTGATCGAGTAATTATTGTGAAATTTAAGTGATACGATTTCTATGAAATCCCCTAAACCCCAAAATAAATTCCATCTCCGATCTCCATTCATTTTCCGCCATAGGTGCGGCGATTAATAAATTACGAGACATATGTGTCTATGTGTCATGTAATTTATTAATTGCCTCAACAACGGCGGGAAATGAGTGGTGATCGGAAATGAGATTTAGTTTGGGGTTTAGGGGATTTCAAAGGAATCGTCGCTAAATCGTCGCTAATTGTGATTGTCACAAAATCGTTGCAATATTTGCGACGATTTAGCAACGAATATAGACGAATCGTGGCTAAATCGTCGCAAACTATAAATGTCACAAAATCGATGCAAAGTTGCGACGATTTAGCAACGAATTGTCATAAACCCTAAACCCTAAACCCTTTGCCCTAAACCCTAAACCCTAACATATTACCATCTCATTGTATTATGCATCTTTCAATGAAATTGATCGTGACTTTAGAGAATTGTCCGAAAATGAAAACTCGGTCAATCACAGTAATATCCACAAACTGAATCATTGTATTAATAATCTAACATATACGCAAACTATATGTTTTACTTATTTTTCAATCTCGATGAACTTATTGATAATTTCATGAATTTGGATTTACGGTAAATATGTAAAGTTGTTTCTAGAATGTTGCAATCGACGTTACAATTTTGTACCTATACCCTAAACCCTAAAACAGATTTTACAATTTTCATCACTAATTCGTTGCAACATTAGCGACGATTTGGCAACGAATTAAGACTAATCGTGGCTAAATCGTCGCAAACTATAAATGTCACAAAATCGATGCAAAGTTGCGACGATTTAGCAACGAATTGTCATAAATCCTAAACCCTAAACCCTTTGCCCTAAACCCTAAACCCTAACATATTACAATCTCATTGTATTATGCATCTTTCAATGAAATTGATCGTGACTTTATAGAATTGTCCAAAAATGAAAACTCGGTCAATCACAGTAATATCCACAAACTGAATCATTGTATTAATAATCTAACATATACGCAAACTATATGTTTTACTTAATTTTCAATCTCGATGAACTTATTGATAATTTCATGAATTTGGATTTACGGTAAACATGTAAAGTTGTTTCTGGAATGTTGCAATCGACGTTACAATTTTGTACCTATACCCTAAACCCTAAAACATATTTTACAAATTTCCTCACTAATTCGTTGCAACATTAGCGACGATTTGGCAACGAATTAAGACTAATCGTGGTTAAATCGTCGCAAACTATAAATGTCACAAAATCGATGCAAAGTTGCGACGATTTAGCAACGAATTGAGACTAATCGTGGCTAAATCATCGCAAACTATGAATGTCACAAAATCGATGCAAATGTGCGACGATTTAGCAACGAATTGTCATAAATTATGAATTTAATGTACCGCGTGTCGGTCAATTAAACTCTCGCGTGTATGAATGTCACAAAATCGTTGCAAAGTTAGCGACGAATTAGCAACGGTTTGATTGCCTCGATGTAGCGACGATTCGTCGCTAAATCGACGCTAATTAGGATCGATTTAGCGACGACAACTAATCCTATATATTACACGCTCAGAATTTCTTCATTCACTTAGAAACAAATCACAAACAAATCCTCCTAATTTCCTTGCGAATTCCTTGCGAAAAAAGGTAAATTTTTTTTTAAATGTTTTTAATTAATTAGTATAGATAGGAATGGAACAATTTAGGTCAGTAGAAACGGAATCAAATTAGGAAAAATAGCAGACTGCCCGGATGTTTATAGATAGTAATTTTTTCATTTTTATGCAGATGGGCCAGCGTCGTTCACATTACGCTCAGTTTTTGAGAGAGATTGGTGATGCTTCGGGTACCGTGTTGCCCGTGTCTTCTGAGGCTACAGAGACGGATTTCGTCCCGAAGACGCAAACACAGAGTGCTCCGCCGCCACAACCACCTCAGATTCCGCAACCTGGAGGCCGTGACCCGGCCCCATATGCACACATGACGGTTCTTGATTTGCTTGCACAGCCGGGCCGTCATAGGCTTACGAGATTAGATCCGGATCATATTGACGGGTCGGAATGGTAATATATATTTATTTTTTTTTACATTTATTATTACATATTTATATTTATTTCTAACAATTCATAATTTTACAATTTTTTGTTTCAGGTTTGGAGTTGAATCCAAAGTTGGACGCACCGTTTCTGACATCATCAAGTCCTATTTTATCGAGCCTCATACCAATTTTACCCAGCTCCCTCCACACGTCAAGGAGACATGGTTCAAGATGTTTGCGGTACGTATGAAAAAATAGTTTTTTCTCCCATAATTATTCTAATTATATTTAAATTTATATTTAATTTAATTTTATAAAATATGTAATTATTTTTGTTTCTCATGCAGCAAAAATATCACTGGGATCTTTCGATTCATGGCGAGGTTGAAGCTTTATTTCTCGAGAGGGTGAAGTTTCGTATCCAAGTCGTGGTTGGTGAATGGAAGAAAGCATGGAAGAAGGATGGCGATGAAGCAAAGCCCCTGCACATGGATAAAGCCGTTTGGGACGGCTTGGTGCGGTATTGGATGGATCCGAAGTCCATCATAACTGCTGAGAAGTGTTCGGCTTTCCGCAACACCGTTGATTCGGACGGGAAACTCAAGGCTTTGCCTCATACAGCTGGGCAAACACCTTTTGCGGGTGTTCGTCTACAGATGGTAATTAAATTTATTTAAATTAATTAAATTTATTTAATTTACTTCGTCAATAACATAGTTTTTTTCTTTAGGCCGCCGAAGACGGAGGTGTATTCCCTCCGATGACCAAAGTTTTTGAGCGGACGCACCGAAAGAAGGATGGTTCCTTTGTTTCCGAGACTGCCGAGCACATCTTCAATGAGGTGACTTCCAAGGTCACCAAACGAGAGACACAACTCTCTCAACAGCTATATCCAGGTGGTTCGTCGGTCATGTCTGGAGGGTTGACCACACCCGATATTGACCGGATCTTCGAGCAGGTATATAGAATAGTTAGTACTTATTAATTTTTAGTTTTTGATTTTTTAAAAATTTCTAATTGTAAATTTAAATATAGGTTGCCCCTAAGAGAAAGGGGAAGGTTGTCGGGATGGGATCTATTCGAGATGTCTCGGCTGCTTCTTCATATGCTCCGCGACGACGATCGCCAGAAGATGATCCAGTCGTGTTACGTGCCACGATTACGAGTCTTCAGGAGCGGGTTGAGACCGAGGCTACTCGGTCTACGGCATATCAGGCGAAGATTGCGAGTCTTCAGCAGCGGGTTGAACTGGATGCTACGCATAATGATGAACTCTTCGGCATCTTGGCAACAGGGAACCCGACAATGCAGGCCATGCTACGGGAAAAGCGAAGACTCCGAGCAGAGGCAGATGCAGCGGCAGCGGCAAAGGCAGCGGCAGAGGCAGCGGCAGAGGCACCGGCAGGCACATCCGGTTCGTCGAGACGTCCCGAAGACGATGTGAATCTCGACGATTACGATATAGTTATTTAGATTTAGGATTTCGTTTTTTTTTTGTTTGTAACAGATTATAATTTTTTTTTCTAATAAAATATTATTACATATTATTTTTAAAATTTTCATTTTATAATTTCAAAATTAATAAAATTTCAAAAATAATATATAGAATCGTCGTTAATTCGATGGTAAACAATAATCATCGTTGATTCGTTGCTAAATTAATCGTCATAAAATCGTGGCTAATTTACAACGATTGTACGACGATTTATTACTCCTCGTTGATTCGTTGCTATTTAATCGTCATAAAATCGTGGCTAATTTACAACGATTGTACGACGATTTATTAGAAACGATGTTGCGAAGATTATTTAGCAACGAGTTTATGACGATTAATTAGCAACGAATTAACGACGACAATTTTTTACCATCGAATTAACAATGAAATATTTCCCTTCGAATTTTCATCGTTTTTACGACGTATTTATATTCGTCGTAATTTCAATGTAATATTTACGACGATTTTACTACGAAAATTTACCTACGATTTAGCGACGAATTTTGGTCCCTCGTACTTTCCCGACGAATTTACGACGATTTGTTGTTTGCGACGATCAATTAACGACGATCTCTTTTTCGTCGCAAATTCGATTCAAACCCTCTTTTGCAACGATTTTACAACGATATCGTTCGTTGCAAAAAGGGTGTTTTCTTGTAGTGATGTTATGTTGTCGATTCTCTCTCTGTTTGAGGCTGTTCCGATGACCGTCATTGCGTTTTCATCCTCCATGTTGTCGAATCAAAGAAAGCTCATCATCCTTCCGGTCGCGCCCTGACTCATCAGTCTCGCACCTCCGAAAGAGATTTTCTCTGACGCCGTTGAACCCTTCACTTCTGTCGGAGACGCCAAATCTTCTCGTAGAGCTGCCGCTGGAGCCACCTTTTTCAACCTACTCATCGTACAATGGATTCCTAGATCTACTACATGTATCACATCTGCCGCAAATCTCTGACTGTCGAGCGGGAGCAAAACTTTTCCTCTATGATGCTCTATTCAGCGATAGTCTGGCTCAGAAGAGCATATCCGCCGCCGCCTGTCTCGCTCTTATCATTCCAGTGACTCAAAGCCCCTGCTCGCCACTCGATTTCTCCGTCGAGAGAATCGTTCCCTCGCTTGAGGGTTTGGACCTGGTCCATGATGGATTTTATCTGGGTAATGTTTTGGAAGGCCCACTAAGAAGAAAAAAATTGGATATGTTAGTTGTTGGCAGATCTTGATTTATATTGGGCATGTTTTGTTCATCCTCATCCGCTAAACCGGAGAGGCTGTGTTTAATTAAGTTTGGAATTGAAGGGAGTTGCTCATGTGTTGGTTTCTTCAAATCTTCAACCATCCACTTCGCTCAGCCTTTTCTGGTCCTTTCAAACCCTAGAAAGTCTATATCTTATACTCTGTCGTCGGTCAAAACTCTGATGTCGAGACTTCTCTCCTCTGTGGTGGTTCGCCGGCCCAGCGCTTCTTCGGTTATACACTGTCGGCCCTCCACTATTTTGGTTCAGCAATCGTCAAAAGTTGCCTCCTCCACCCGCTTCCGCCGTTCCTCCACAACTTCGGTTTATCCATCGTTAAAATTTGCCTTCTCCATCCACCTCCGCCGTTTCTCCACCATTTCGGTTCAGCCATCGTCAAAAGTTGCATTTTCCAACCGCCTCTCAACATACTCGCCGCGCAACCGACGAGGAGAAATTATGGACCGAGCTCAATCTTTTAATTGAGTTTCTCAACTCACAGCTTTCACCCATATCTGGCACACCCCCTCAGGCCCAAATCTTATGTTGGCTTCCTTGGTTTTTTGTCGGGATAGTCGCGGTTACTCCATTTTTGGGCATGGCGATTCCAGCAACTTTTCTCTCTTTGAGAGATGTTTTTCTCCCGAGCTTATTTCTGGGAAACCTTATGAACGTCTTTACCGACTTGTCTTCTTGCGTACCGGTCTGCACGAGACCAGAAAAGGCAAATGAGATTGCTTCGGCGAATCTCAGAGGTAGAGCTTCAGTTTCAACGTCACATTTAATTCTAAACAATATGGCATTGCCGTGAAAATTCTATCGACGTATTCTGAGCTTAGTCTTGAATTCGCTGTCATTTTATCATGTTCTATTTGTTTTAAGCTGTTGTTTTATCGTAGCCAAAAAAGATGGTTAATTTTTTTTAATTGTATTATAGAAGCCTAAGTAATGGAAAGTATGTGTTGCACACAAAAAAAACATACAGTTTGCTTATAATTACATATCAATTAAATTAAATTATACTATGAATTTTGGGTAAAACGAGATGTACATCAAAGAAATTAGTTATTTTTATATGCATGGCATAGTACAATAAAATTATAATAAACCATAAAAGAGTATTATGAAAAATTAAGTGCAAAACTATTCATTTGCGATTCAAATTAAAACTAGACTGGTGGTTGTTTATTATTCACACGCAAAAGAAAAACTAACACACACATTAGAGTCATAGGAGATCTAATAATCACTCAAAGATAATAAAATGCGAATTAAATATTAAAGTAGGTTTCTTAATCAGCCATAAAATCAGAAGTTAATTAATTACACATTCGATCGGCTTACCATTGCCGTAATGCCACCGTAGTGTGTACATATCTCACAGACAGCAAATGTATGTACATACATATATATGTAATTCGTTAAGAAAATGATTGGTTATTATTTCAAGATTGCAAGATAATTATTAGTTTTGCGTTCTTATGTCTGAACAGAATATATTGGATCAGCGGAATCACCATATAAATATCAAAAATTGACGGAATATTTTTTTTTTGGTGAAATAAAAATTTATAAATTAGATGAAACGGGGAAATGTGGATCCCATGTGAAACACGGTTATATGTCGGTGGCTTCTAATTTCTGACGTGGCGGATTTGACGGTGTCTGTAACTGTACGCCTGTATACAAAAGAGGATCACAATTTGTTTTAGCGTCGAAACAGAGATATTTGGATACTGTTGATTTTGAAAATCAAACAAGGGAATTTAAACAACAAATATTGATTGAAATTTTTTTTGATTAGATTAAATTCGACGGAGCTATCAAATTGTTTGATCGAGAAAAAGGTTTAAGCATTAAGAAGATAAAAGCTGAGGTCTCTGCTCTTGAATTTCTTTAGGTATTGTAGATGATTGTGAATTTCCTCTGAATGTAGACTTAGCTCCCTATTTATAAGGTTTTGAATCGACGAAGAAATTTTCCTTTTTTTCGTTTTATCAAAAAAAAAAAAATTTACTTTTCTTCTTCCGAGATTAGGAAATATTTTGCAAATCTCGGAAGTAGGTTATTATCTAAAGGGAATTGAACTTCAAACGAGTTCACAGACCGGTAATTGTGATTATGGATTTTTTCCGAATTCAAACTATTGTAAATCAGAATCAATTAAACCGGTTTCAGTTCAAACCAGACTAAACCAAAAAGTGATAATCTCATCTTGAACAGTTACAAGGCTAAGAATAAACTTGGATAAGTTAAGTGCGCGGTATTCGAGCTCCTGTCCTGTGTGTAGCGGACCATGACAAAGAAAACTTCACGGATCGTCAATTTTGGATCACATGTGCTGTTTAGCTATTTCCCATTTTCTTGATTATTACACATATAAAAAAAACATGCTACTAAGATTTATCATATATTCATTCAAATCCACGCACGCAAAAACAAAAACAAAAGATTAAAAATTTTATAAAAAAAAAATCAGAATTGAAATGGTTATAGCTTCTACCGACGAGCTTTAAAAATTACTGATAAATCTACTTATATATAATATATAAAGTATGTGATTTTTATGTGGCGTGCCATTTATGAAAATGATTGACAACTTATTCCCAATGTATCTGGTAGGTCTTCTTTGCCAACTTGTGTAATTTATCAAAATTTTGTGTGTGTGTACATAACTACATATACACATTTTGGTTTTATGTATACATATATTAATTAAACAACGTGATAATCGTGTCATATACAATATATTCCGGAGTGTACTTCTAGACATAGGTCAAAGTACAGGGACGTTTTAGAGATTGTGAATTTAAGCATGCATATATAACGTTAATTATCAGTAGAATATCCTAATTTTTATCAGGATCATATTATGTTGACACTTGACACTGTAAATAAACTAACCTAATTAAATAGAAAACGGGTCTTACAATTTTATGCACAAATATAGAAGCTGAACAAATCCAAGAACAAAAATCATAACTAGGAATAGAACACGAGGATCATGGTTGATTTAGATCAAATAGTATATGCAGGTCAATATTTACTCAATCCTTATTGTCAATAGAAAAACAAAAAATTATCCCTTTTCCAGTAAAAGAATAACTTTTGGATTTTTATTACCAAAAAAAATACTTTTGGGTATGATATACAAAATAAATAAATATTTTACTATTTGATACAAGTCGTCACATGCGACTTATTTTCTGTGCTTGGCGGATAAAATTATACTACGATGGAATGGACACACCGACATGGTTTGAACCTTTTAGCAACTCGATGTCCTCGATGTCTAATGACCGAGGAATAATGCACACAACGTCGTTGTCCATACGCCTTTAGTATACTAGCACTTTAAAAAAGAATGATACATTAAACAAATTAAGAAGAATATCCTAGAGTATTTGACCAAAAAAAAAATATATATATATATATATCCCACAGTAAAACATTTTTGATCTAATTATTTTAGAATAACCTACAGTATTTGACAAAAAAAAAATATATCCTACAGTAAAACATATTTGATCTAATTATTTTAGAATATCTGACTCTATTTGACAAAAAATAATATCCTACAGTAAAACATCTTTGATCTAATTATTGACTTAATTGCACCACAAGTCACTTATTTACAATGTTCTCACGTTTTTGTCACTTTTTTTTGTTTTCTTGTGGGTTAAATGATGATTTTACCCTCCCTTCTACTGATTTGTGTTTCGTACACAACCTAATTCGCCCAGTACTGTAGGGGATAAGACCGGAAAATCAACGGATAAATAGTAAAATAAGTGTTAGTTTGCAAATTAAGTTGAGAAAATGCTAAAAATTTTACAAAACTTTTAAAAAGTGACAATTCATGCAAATGACTCCTAATTATTTTAGAAGATATGCACTAATGTTGGGCCTTATTTTACAAACCACTAAATGGTAAAATTGTAAATAAATCTAATTCATTTATCGCGTGTGTTTTAAAAAAAATAGTATCTATTAAAGAGGATAATTATCCTTACTTTCGCCGACTTACTAACCGACATTACTAAATAATATTTTGTATTATTTTTTCTTCTATAAATAGTTGGTTTTATCATGGTGATATATGTGGGCAAATTCACTCACCATGCGGACCATTTCGATATTTTATGGTATTAATTGACGCATCCAGTAGATGGTCACATGTGTGTCTATTGACTACACGAAATAGGGCTTTCGCAAGATTCATTGCCCAAATAATCAGGCTAAAGGCACAATTTCCTGATTATACTATAAAGAAAGTAAGGCTTGATAACGTTGGTGAATTCACTTCACAAGCCTTTAATGACTATTGCATGTCATTGGGAATCGATGTTGAACATCCGGTTCCGCATGTTAATACACAAAATGGTATGGCTGAGTCTTTGATTAAACGGTTGAACTCATTGCTAGACCGTTAATATTGAGAACAAAACTCCCAATTTCAGTATGGGGTCATGCTATCTTGCATGCAGCGGCACTGATTCAGATACGACCGAGTTCATATCATAAATATTCCCCATTACAGTTAGCGTCTGGCCAGGAGCCAAATGTATCCCATCTTCGTGTTTTTGGGTGTGGGGTTTATGTTCCTATAACCCCACCGCAAAGAACAAAAAGGGGGGCGCAGAGAAGATTGGGAATATATATCGGTTCTATATCACCAAGTATAATTCGGTATCTTGAACCGCAAACTGGTGATATGTTTACGGCACGTTTTGCCGATTGCCATTTTAATGAAAGTGAATTTCCAGCGTTAGGGGGAGGAATTAAAGAAATTCCGAAAGATGTTACATGGTGCACACCATCTTTGTTGTACCTTGATCCCCCTACAAAACAACGCGAACTTGAAGTTCAGAAAATAGTACACTTACAAAATATGGCAAATCAGTTACCAGATGCGTTCACAGATACAAAAAGGGTGACAAAGTCATATATACCCGCTGCGAATGCTCCGTCAAGAATTATTGTTCCAGAAGAACAAATTGATGGAAAATAGCAAATGAACCCAAGGTTCAGTTGAAAAGGGGGAGGCCGGCTCAAAAGATAAAAATCCCCGGAAGAAAAAGAAACTGGGAGAAGAAAATGAAAATGGTCCAGAAGAACCACATACAGAGAAAAGTCATGAAGACGAAAATAATAAAGAAAAATATGAGATTTCCATTAACTATGCCCAAGACGGAAAAATCTGGGATATATATGAAATAGAAGATAATGATGGAATTTTCTCATTCTCTGTATGAAAAGAAATTGATTATGAAAGTGATGATCCAGATCCAAGGTCCATATCAGATTGCCAGAAAAGATCTGATTGGGAGAGATGGAAAATGGCCATAGAAACTGAATTGATCTCCCTCAATAAACGAAATGTTTTTGGACCTATTGTCACTACATCCAAAGATGTAAAACCGGTTGGATACAAATGAGTTTTTGTACGAAAAAGAAATGAGAAAAATGAGGTGACAAGATACAAAGCCCGTCTTGTTGCACAAGGATTTTCTCAAAGACCGGGAATTGATTATGAAGAAACATATTCCCCGGTTATGGATGCAATAACATTCAGATTTTTGATGAGCCTTGGGGCATCTAAAAATCTAGAAATGTATCTTATGGATGTTGTGACAGCATATCTATTTGGGTCACTTGATAACAATATCTATATGAAAATCCCAAAAGGATTGAAAATGCCTGAAGTATTAAACTCAAAATCTAAAGAGATATGTGCGGTCAAATTACAGCGATCACTTTACGGATTAAAACAATTCGAGCGCATGTGGTATAATCGCTTAAGCGAATATTTGCTAACAAAAGGTTATGTGAATAATGCAATTTGCCCTTGCGTTTTTATTAAGAAATCCTCTTCAGGATTTGTGATCATTGCTGTATATGTTGATGACCTGAACATAATTGGAACTCAAAAGGAAATTGGTGATGCAAGAACTCATATGAAAGAAGAGTTCGAAATGAAAGATCTCGGAAAGACAAAATTTTATCTTGGATTACAAGTAGAGCATTTCCGAGATGGGATATTTGTGCATCAATCAAATTATACCAAAAGAATCTTACAACGCTTTTATATGGATAAAACGAATCATTTGAGTACTCCAATGGTTAATCGATCTCTAGATACTGAAAAAGATCCATTCCGACCTTGTGAAGATAACGAGGAAGCGTTAGGTCCTGAAGTACCTTATATGAGCGATATAGGTGGACTTATGTATCTTGCAAATTGTACCCGACCGGATATAGCATTTGCTACAAATCTACTTGCAAGATTTAGTTCGTCACCTACGCGGAGACATTGGAATGGACTAAAACATATATTTCGTTATCTTCAGGGATCAATTGACTTGGGTTTATTTTACCCCCAAGACTCCAATTTCGATTTAATTGGTTTTGCATATGCATGCTATTTATCAGATCCACATAAAGCTCGATCGCAAACCGGATATGTTTTTTACAATTGGAGGTACTGCAATATCTTAGCGTTCTCAGAAGGAGACTCTAGTCGCCACTTCCTCAAATTATGCAGAAACTATTGCGCTCCATGAGGCATGTAGAGAATGTGTATGGCTCAGATCTATGACTCATCACATTAAAGAAGCAAGCAGAATAGTCACCAATAAGGAGCCAACGATATTGTTCGAATATAATGTTGCATGTGTCGCTCAACTCAAAGAATGTTATATCAAGAGTGATCAAACGAAACATATCCCTCCAAGATTTTTCTCTTACACCCGAGAACTCGAGAAGAATCAAGAATTCGATATCCAATACATTCGTTCAAGTGACAATGCAGCAGATCTCTTTACGAATGCGCTTCCCACTACAACATTCAGAAAACATATTCAAAGTATCGGAATACGTCATCTACGGGATTTATGAAGATAATATTATATCCATCATTCCAAAGGGAGATTGCGTCACTATACTTTTTTTCCTTTGTCGTGGTTTTTATCCCATTAAATTTTTCCATGATAATGTTTTTAATGAGACAGTACGTAATAGTGATGGATAATTAAATAGAAGTATTAAAGAGGATAATTATCCTTACTTTCGCCGACTTACTAACCGACATTACTAATTAATATTTTATATTATTTTTTCTTCTATAAATAGTTGGTCTTACCATTGTAAAAATACACATAGAAGCAATAAGAAACGTCTTTCTCATTACTCTTTCATCTCGCTCTTACATCAATTCTCTTTCTCTCACAAAATAATATATATAATAATATATATAATATATACATATATATATATATATATATATATATAAACACTAGTTTATAACAGTATCGATTTTCCATGTAGTTTTATAATAATATTTCATATAATTTATTACCAATAACATTAATTATATGATGTTACGCTATTTTCTTACAAATCACACGTGAAAACATTATCACTTATTTTACGGTTTTGTCATTGTGCGTTTTTTTCCCTACAAATTAAGGCCCTCCAATCCATATTGGGGTCATTTAGCAATGTAACCCATTTTAGTATAGTAAATAACTAAACACAATTTTTTATAAGTGATATACAAAACTAACCGATGATTTTGTAATTTTTATGATGACTTTAGTAATATAGAAAACATTTCCAAAATAAGACAAACATATATATAACTGTTTTGGGATTTTTTCGTAATTTTGGGGAAAAATCTCCTGTAACACGAGGCAAACGAGATCAAAGGTCGGAAAACACAAAAAGGTGTGTTTTCCGATGATTCATCGACGCTTAAGTCAGTAACACAGAAGAAAGACCACATAAATTTGCGTCAGGAACATAAAAAAATTGGAAAACGTAGAAAATATAAAGTTATGGTGATTCCAGACCCTGAGAAATGATGGATATGCAGAATATCTGGGCAGACTTGGGTGAATAGTAATCAGAAGTTTAGTCGGAATATTCGAGCCACAAGACTGAATATTTCATGGAATAGAGATGAGATATTGTCTCAGAAGTTAAGAAAAACTAAGTGTTTTTAGAGAAATCTCTAAAAGAGGTGAAAAATTCGATCCCCCACTCTCGGGGAGTGAAGGTTGTATTTATAGAAGATACATGATCTGGTTAGTATACGGGGTTATGTTGGTTTGGGTGGGTCAGATTATGGATCCTTTGTTGGATCAGGTACGGAATACTAAAGCGCTTTTCTACGTATTTCCTTTGTCGCTTATGTCTGCATCCCCGACAAAACGGTTTATGCAAGCGCCGCGCCGAGTCCGTGTTGTTTCAGCGGTTTATGCGCTGTCACATGTTCTGAGCGCCCACACATTTAATTTTCCCTAAGCATCAATTTGTTGTTTTTCCTGTCATATATCAATTGGTTGCTTTTTCCTGTCATATAGGCAAAAATTGGCCTGAGATAAAATTATTGTGAGAGTACTTTAATTCAAAGAAGTATTGGAGGAAAAATACATATATAATCTCGCGTATATTTACCTTTTCCGATGTCCTTTTGAGGGATATCGGGCTCTTCTTATATTCCCAGATACCCCTACCCGATTATTTGAGAGTCTTACCTTCCCGAGTATTGCTACCCGAATTATGTTGCCATTGTTGGGGAGTCGACGTGTACATGTCCGAGTTACTCTTCTCTCTACTACCGCACTATCCAGATAACATGGCACGAGTTGGCAGGTTCAGGGAAATGCAACCCCTTCCCACTCTCGACTCCTTAGTACTTCCCGCTCCTGCTAACCGAGAACGGTTTTGGGAGAAGGTGTTGATTAATTCTCTATCCTAACTTGTCATATGGTTTAACCACCTAGTCTCGTAACCGTACCCTCTCTAAGTGGTACATTTTTCGGTCAAGTGGCCATCTAATCTATAGTGACACTGAGACATCATATAACCGGTCCTATATTGTTCTAAGGTTCGACCATCTAGTCTCGTAACCGCATCCTCTCATTGTGGTGCGCTTTTAGGTCAAGTGGCCGTTTAGTTTAGTATGACCTAAAATCTAGTTTACTAAGCTAACGTGTCATTTTCTAATTCGTAGATCCAAAGAAAAATTATTTATCCCAACAATACCTTACCGACAAAAAGTTATAAAAATTCTTAGCAATCGATAAACAAAACTAATCAAAGAAAGAAAGAAAGAAAAAAACTTTTCTGGTCCATATATCCCTAGTTAAGTCAGTTGTACAATTTTGGATTTTAACGGCAAACTGGTGATAAAGGAAGTATAATTGATGTACTAGTCTAATCTTGTAAGTTTGTGTAAATTGCGTAAAAACTATTAAAAAACACAACTGTGAATCCTGCGATTCGTGCATCCTTCCAAATTTAGTCACATATTTTGATTTTATTGGTCACATATTTTACGACTACTCGTGCATCCTTCCAAATTTAGTTGACCTTTTTTTTTGTTAGTTTATGATTAAGCATATAGATTGATTATATGTTGTTCACACAAAGCAATTTGGTAGCTGAGATGATCAACTTTAAGACCAATCACAAACCATAAGTCAAATGTTTCGCATTAACTCGTGGATCTCAGCCCGAAATTTGACTTGAAATAACTTAAACTTTAAATTATTTATTAGTTCGATATGCATTGGATCTAGAAGTTTTGATTATAGGTTATAATGTTGAGTCG
This sequence comes from Eutrema japonicum, assembly GCA_030161315.1. Classification (NCBI taxonomy): domain Eukaryota; kingdom Viridiplantae; phylum Streptophyta; class Magnoliopsida; order Brassicales; family Brassicaceae; genus Eutrema; species Eutrema japonicum. Next base: position 11,274,845 of record BSQW01000013.1, read on the forward strand.
TTGTCCTTCCATTAATGTCAGTGCCCTATTTCCTAACCTCACTTACGCTTTTTCTTACTGGATATTAGTATTACTGTATCACCCACATTCTAACACGAGATAATTTTATATTTACTATAACCTCAGTGCTAAAATACTTTCATTTGATTCATAATTCTGTAAATTATTATAGTTGGGGACAGAGTCAAAGTCTTTACGAGTACGACTGCGCTACGTTACGTATTGCCAATTCATAGAAGCTGTCAGAATAAATTATACGGAACTTTTGATTAAAATTATTTTTGTAAATATTGAAAAAAAAATCGAATTTTGTCGTTCACTATTATAATTAGTTTTTTTTTTCCTTTTTTGGTTTCTTTCCCATTATTTGCATATAATTCTTTGTCCGCGTTTATACATAGCTTTGTGATTTAGGATGGCAAAACTTTTCTACAAAGGTCAATGAACTAAGTCATATACGTGAACATAAAATGGTGCTTTTTACGCGTTTTTGTTAATTAAGGTATCATTTGCAAGCAAAATGTTTTTTTTGGTTAATAGAAAGATATATTTGCATAAATTAGCATTTTTATGGGTTTTTAGCGTGTAAATGACGAAAAAATTATTTTCTCTGTTTATTCGTATACTGTCCACAAGCGTACATGAGCAAAATTGTCATGAATAATAACAAAAGTGCTAAAAAATTATGAACAGTAAATTAAGTGCTAAAAACTATGTAAAATTTAGAAAGTGCTATTATTTTGCAAAACACCCTAAAAGAAAACGTGTCCATTTTTTTTGAAATACCTCTTTTTTGTTTTTACAAAAGTTTCTCAATTAAAATGCATAAAAGTAATACAGTACTTGAGTCATATAGTTTGAGAAAAGTAAGCTTTGCGCATGATGTCATTTATTTTAAATTTCATGTGCATATTAACATTTTTAAAAACTTTGTTAAAATGTAGTAATTTTTCTACTGTTCATGACAAATTTACCCTATATACAATACGGCGTGTACGGTACACGATGTAAACTCAGGGGGTATAATCGTTATTTCACGCTAAAAGTGATAATTATTTTTATCATTTTAAAAAAATGATAAAAACTAATAAAATTTAAAATAAATAAGCAAATATCTCTTGAGAAAATTGGAGAAAGTAGCTAACAAATGAGAGCAAACATACATTAAGTAAGAGCTAAAGAGAAGTGGAGTAGAACTTGAGAATAAGACTCTCTAGTTAATCCTAGTGTGGAGCACCACGGCCACCTCGGCCACGGTTGCTTCTTCCACCTATCGTCATCCATTGCATTTCTTGGATTTTTGTGTAGGTTTGATTGATCTTCCTCTTTCATCACGGGATATTTACCAAACATGTACGAACTTGATTTGTGTACTATATATATGCTTGGGTAAAACGAAAAAGATATTTCGTACTGTATATATAATATACATATAGATACATAGATATTCGTATCTGTGTGAGTTTGTGACGGTAGACTACGGTATGGGTAATTTTGTCTTGGCTTGCATCACTTTTCCGAATTGTGAACTTGTGATTAATTGTCGTCAGTTATCATTATTATTATTATTATTTTTTTTTTTTTTTGAACATTAGTCAGTTATGATTATTACATGCACGTCCCAGATTTAACATTACATTACATCACTTTTTTATAGTACTTATATATATTTTTTGGTCAACAAAAATACTTATATTAAAATGTCAATTTTCCCTCGGCTTTAATAATCAACTCAAACCCACATTGTATTTGTGTAGAGGCCGGCTTAACTAGGGGGCAAGGGGACGATCGCCCCAGGGGCCTGCCATTTTTTTTTTTAATAAAGTTTTGGTTTATATATTTAATATTTTTAATAAATATATATAAAATGAGATCAGTTTTACAGTCAAAAGCTTTCAGATATATATATATTTTTCAATTTTCATAACCAAATTTCTAAAAATCTCATATAAAATAATAAAAAATTTATATGTTTTAAAAAAAATTCAATTTAAAAAAAAAAATATAAATAGCCTAATTTTTTTGCAAGGGCCCCGAAAAGTATTGAGCCGGTCATGTTTGTGTATATAATTATAAATCATAGTGACAACTCACTTCCTAATTCATGAGTTCAAGACGGGAAAATTGTCATTTAATTTCTCAAGTATTTGCAATTGCATGGTTTATTCCCCAACTATTGAATGCGCAATTTAAATCATCAAGCTAACGTTGACTTCGTTAATTTAATTATGAGAAAATTCAACGTTAACTAAGAAAACGGAGACGTTAGCGTTGACTTAGTATAATTTTGCGAAGTCAACGTAAACTTGAAAAATTAATTTGGTAACCTAAAAGTTAGAAAATTAATCTGCAAAATTATAAAACTTGAGGAATTAAATGATCTTAATTTAAAAAATATACACACAATTATTAAATTTTAGTTTCAATCTATTTTAAAAACAATTGATAAAAGAGAAAAAGTTTTTTTTTACATGACCCAAAAAAGATAAGTAGAGTTTTAGATAGTAATTTAACAAACATATATATATATATATATATATATATATATTTTTTTTTTGTAACTCTTAGATGGTTAATTATATGATACAAACCAAATTTTTTAATGGAAAATAATATTTTAAAGAAAAACATGAACTTAAAATTTTGTGTTCTAAAAACTATTAACCTAAAATAAAAAATATGGCCATATTTTTTAAAAAAAAATCGGTGGTCCTAGGCGATGGCCTATCCCGTCTTCCCTACGGATCCGGTATGACTATATATATCTATAAACGTATGGTGACAAGATCCAATAAATTTAGGCCTTCACGCATGAACAATAGATAATCAACTAAAATTACTTTATTAAAATACAAAAACAAATTTTCTGTAACTATAAAAACTTTATTGGTTAAGTTCTTATATAGCTGAATATAGTTGTTTTGATTTTTATCAAATTAAATAGTTTTAAATGTTACAAGATAATTTTGAAAATTATTATAAATAAAGACTAATTTTTATTAAAAAACATACTATATTTGAAAATGCTCATTTAATTTCCCAAATATTTGCAATTGCTTGATTTATACAACAACTATTGAATGCACAATTTAAATCCTCAAGTTAACATGGACTTCATAAAATTGGATTCATAAAAAGTCAACGTTAATATCTCCGTTTTTTAGGTAACGTTAACTTTTCTTACACCTAAATTTATAAAGTCAACGTTAATTTGAAAATTTAAATTGCGCACTCAATAATTGAAAAATAAATCAAACAATTATAAATATTTAGGAAATTAAATGAGCATTTTCCCTTTAAGACGCGTAATCCAAGCCCAGACATAGTAAGTAAGTTATTAACAAGTGAGTTGAACAAATAATAAATTATATTTCGAAGACAGTAAGGATGATTCTTTTTGTGTTTTCATGATATTAGGATAAAACGAAGTGTCGGGGAATTTGAAGTATATAGGAATATTGAACATTAACAAAAAAAACTAAAATTTCCGATTGGATGAATAAAAAACATTTCGCATTTCTTAAAATTGATGGATGTGGATATTTCATTTTGTCATTTACAAAACTTGTTGACAGAAACAAACTCCTAATTTTCTCTACTAATTTGACCTTCAGTGCCACCAAATCCACCACTCTTTATATTATATACAGGGGTTTATACATCAAATTTTCTCTACTAATATGACATAATTTTCTCTACTATTTTGACCTTAAGTGCCACCAAATCCACCACTCTTTCTATCTGCTACAAATTCCATTGATAAGAGATCAATCAAACAAATATTTCTATCTGCTACAAATTCTATTTATAAGAGATCAATCAAACAAATATATAAAAAAAACACAGCAAACTAAATAACACATTTAATTACCGTCGCATGATATTACCGTTTGTAGGGAAATAAATTATTTAAGTGGAAAAGACAAGATTTCAATTTGTTTTTAATGGCGACAATATCAGACTTATCAATAGTAAAAACTGTTCGATGTAAACATAAGACTAGAATCTATAAAGCGGTCAGACCACAAGCTTCATTATTGTCCACTCGAATCCGAGTTTTGTAACTCATATTCGACAACTCGTTTTCCAGAAGTTGATAGTTATCCAACTATGTCCCCTTCTATTGAAATTATTTAGAGTTTTCTTTTGGGAAATTAGATCTACCAAACCAAATTGAATTCAAATTATAATCCGTTTTTTTTAATCGTGGTCACATAGATGCATATATAGGGAAATTCTTTGGACAACGAAATAAGTTGGAAGATATATTACTGGTTCATGTTTTAAAAATGTGATACAATTATTATTTCTCATTTATAAACTATTTTTAATAAAGATAATGGTATATAAAATATATGTCTTACGTGTTAAAAATATAACTAAAATCACTTCATAAATTTATAAATATTAGGTCTTTTATATTGTTTTATTATTATTCAAGCGTCTACTTTTTTTTTTATGTCGTTGCACTCTTTCTATATTTTGTGTTTATAATAAAATTTAGAAGATTCAAAAATTAGTTTATAATACTGTGACGAAATTAATTATGTTTGACTTAATATTTTATCCCAGATTGTGATATAATTTCGAGTTTCTTCTTTGTGTTTTGATTTTATCTCTACGAGTAAAATACAAAAACAAGAACACGTATTTGTTCATCTAGTTCCTTTAAGATACATTTGGGAGTGAAACTAAACCACATGCTTCCACTATGATCAGAAGAGTACAAGTAATCTCACCAACTTGTTTATGATCACAACTATATCCGAAACAAGTTTGCAAAATTGAGTTGAATATCGTTTTTCGTCAAAAGAGACTCATGCGACTTAGCAAATAATCACCACCGTAAATCACGCAACGAGCAACCGGAATCGAGGTGCCGTCGATCGCTGAAGAAGAAGACCTAAAGCTTACTTCTCTTGGTTCTTGTCCAACGACTGTTTTTCCTCTATTATGGCTCCATTCCATTTTATTCGGTCCTTACCTCTCTTGGTTTCTGAAACTGACATTGGTTCATCTAACTCATTATCTTCTGCATTTGCCAGAACATAAGCCACATAGTCTCCACTTTCAAACATATGTGGTGGCTTAGTAGCTATTCTTTCTCTATCTATAGCAAGCAAATAACCATCCAGATTATCACTTCCTTCATTACCTTCTAGTTATGTACCATAATTTGGATCACTCTCTGAATCATGCCTTACTTCTGCATATGAAGAATCTAATTCCTCTGGAAAATCTCCATCTTGACTAGTACACCCTGAACTGCATGAAGCTTCATTTCCCTGAACTCATATGACCCTAGTGCTTGGACCCTTAGGCATTCTTGAACTGATGGTGACCTTCTTCGTCCCTTCTGACTTATACTTCCCATTATGTTCTATATCTTTGTATAGTTTTGCTTCATCAAAGACGACATTCCTGCTGATAGTTGGCCTTTGTTCTTCTGATAACCAGACCATGTATCATTTTGTCCCTTGCAGATATCCCATGAATATTCCTATTAAAGACATTGGACTGATTTTGTCTTGAATAGTGTGAGCATATGCAATACAGTCGAACCTTCTGAGATGAACATACTCAACCTTTGGTCTTGACCACTCTTCTTCTGGTATCCTGAACTGTAATGATGCATTTGGTGTCCTATTAATCAGATACATTGAAGTAGAAGCTGCTTATGCCCAAAAAATTTTTTCCAAACCTGCCTCAGCTAACATACATCTGATCTTGTCCGCAATAGTCCTATTCATCCTCTCTGAAACTCCATTTTGTTATGGAGTATATATATACAAGTTATATGCCTTCGGATTCCGGAGTCCTTGCATAAGTTGTCCATCTAAATGTTGCAAAACTCTATACCATTGTCTGTTCTAAGACATTTGATCTTCTTTCCAGTTTGATTTTTAACTAACAGTCTTCACTCTGAAAAATTTCCAAACACTTCATCCTTACCCCTTAAGGATCTGATCCAGACCTTCATGGAGTGATCATCAATGAACTTAAGAAAATACTTGCAGCCTGACAAACTTTCAATGTTTGCAACCGAACCCCATAGATCACTATGGACATACTCTAAGTTTTCTGATGATGTGTACTTACCGGTTGGAAAACTTTGCTTGTGAGCCTTCCCTAGGACACACTCTTCGCAAAAATCCAACATGTGAACTTCCTCATTACTCAGATATCCTCATTTAACCAGTAGATTCATATTCTTCAAGCTCATGTGTCCTAATCTGGAATGCCACCTATTAGTCAGATTAACCTCAGCTCTTCCCAATGTTTCAACTTCCCCTTCAACTACTGAACCTTGAAGATAATACAAGCCATCTTTGTAATTTCATGAGATAACTTTCTTTCCCTTTTTTGAGAAAGTCACAGTAAAATCTTTTCATTCATATGTGCATCCTCTTTTTCTCTAGCTGATTGTATCAAGTTTCTCCTCATTGTTAGCATGTATCTGACATCAGTTAACACCACAATAAAATTATCCGGATTTACTATATTGAGTTTTCCAATTCCTTTGATCTCACTGAAAGTGTTATTTTCCATTAACACTCTTCCCCCTTCAAACTCTTTTAGATAAAATAGAAGATCCTTATCTGGTGTGATGTGAAAAGTACACCCATAATCAAGGACCCACTCATCCTTTTCATACTTAAGACTAGCTGTGAGTATCATTAGTTCACTTTCTTGAGCTAAATTTTCTAAGCTTGAAGCTTGTTGAGACTTCTTATGTGGAAAATCCTTCTTATATTGACCTTCTTTACCACATATACATCACTCTCTTGCCTTAGGTTGTTCTTTTTGAACTTCCCATCCTTGTTCTTCCATTTACCTTTGTTGTTTTGACCTTCAATCTTTTGACATGACTTACCATGGCTGACATAAAAACTCTCTGCGCCATTGTTGGATTTGTTCAACGATCATTTTTTCCTCAGCTCTACCTCCTTTGCATGAGCAGACTGCATCACTTCAACTAGTGTTAGAGTTTCTTTTTTGTTTTCATACTTCAACGTGTACACCAGTGAAGTATAATATTTCAGTAATACTAATAAGACTTGGACTGTCTGATCCTCATCACTAACCTCAATGTTAGTCCTTCAAATTCATCAACCAATCTCAGAAACATGTCCATATTTTCTTCAATAGTTTTGTGCTTTTCGATCTTGAACTGGCAAATCTTTGCTTGAGATAGATCCTATTTGAAAGAGTCTTGGTTTGATAATCTACTTCCAAAGCTCTCCAAACACCAGCAGCTGTGGTGTTCTTCATCACCTTTCGCAGAACCATATCCATGAGACTAAAACAAATTAGGTTCCTTGCTCTCACATCTCTTTCTTGTCTTTTTTCCTCAGTCAACACTATTTATGGCTTTGTCTCAGAAGTAGTCTTCTCCTTTTCTTTTCCTTAAAATGTCGATGGTGCTTCACCAGTGATTTCTTTGATCATTTTTTCAAAACCTTATAGCTCTAGTTTCATCAACATCTTGAACTTCCACATACAGAAATCTCATTTCCCATTAAACTTCTCCATCTCAAACTTCTGTACAACATCCATCGTAACTTTGCAGTTGCAAATTACAATACCAAAGATGAATAAGAAACCTTCAATAGTTACTCAAAACAACACATAACCAAGAATTCTTGAATCTTAAAAACACATATCATCACAACGCACTTGATTACTACACTATAGTCCCTTATGCGCTTATAACCTACCGCTCTGATACCACTTGTGAAGAAATCAATTATGTTTGACTTAATCTTTGATCTCAGATTGTGATCTAACTTTGAGTTTCATCTTTGTGTTTTGATTTATCTCTGCGAGTAAGAAACAAAAACAAGAACACGTATTTGTTCACCCAATTCCCTTGAGGTACATCTGGAAGTGGAACTAAACCACCATGCTTCCACTGTGATCAACGGAGTACAAGTAATCTCATCAACTTGTTTATGATCACAACTATATGCGAAACAAACTTGCAGAATTGAGTTGAAGATCGTTCTTCGCTGAAAGAGACCCATGCGACTTAGCAAGTAAACGCCGTCACAAACTACGCAACGAGCAACCGGAATCGAGCCGCCGTCGATCGCTGAAGAAGGAAACCTGAAGCTTACTATATAATTATATTACTACGTGATTACGATTTTAAGCTTACAAATATAATGATCAAAATATAAATAATCATATAAGATCACTATCTAAATCACTTATATGTTAAAAAATGATGTTTTTAGTTAAAATATATGGTCATATTTTACTAATTTGCTTTAAACTTTTAAATTAGTAAAGCCGGCATTGACTATAACGATAAGAAATATATTAACTTTAAGAGGCTATAATAACATGTTGCTTAGTGGTTTGTGTACATGTTGATGTTGTATTATCATCTAAATTTAAATTCACATATACAATATTAGTATGTTGTTGATAAAAAAAAAAAAAGAACATTTGAAAAAATGATTAGCATAGGAAAACGATGGAAAACATAAATGATAGATGGGAGAGGCGGACCATATCTGAGAGAGAGAAAAAGGGGCTTTTGCGAAATTCTCAAAGGGAATAATTATGAAATGAATAGTCAAAATAATTGATTAACAAGAAATTCCATGTGACTTCTTTTAACGTTGGTGGGGTTCTATTCTATCCTCCCTCGCTCGTAAGTTCCTCATGTGCACACATGCCATTCCATGTGGATCTCTATAAATCAAACCCTTTTCTATCTACATAATTCAATCATTAATTATTTGTTCAACACTCAAGATGAAATTTGGAGCGACTCATATTGAAAGATCGATCTTACAAACGATTGAATTGAATAAAAGTATTTGGTTGTGTATGGAAAATCGCGTTTAGGTGCAACGACATTCCATTAAATGGTGTATTTGTAGGGACGAATTTATTCGACTGAAACGTAGGGAACATGTGAGAGGATTGAAGTGAGAAATAATGACTAATGATATGTAGAGTTTTCAAATGATCTTAGATGAGTACCAATATCCTCATGCTTTCATCTCTTTTAAAAAAAAAAAAATCATTGTACGAACTTATCTCTCTCGAATAATTGCTTCGTGACGCATTCATGACCATGACATGACCCACTTCGTCGTTTATGAAGAAGAAACCTTCGAACCTCGTGGGCTTTTTCCATAGGCCCAATTTTGAAAATATAATTTATGGTTTTTACCTAATGGAGAATCCTATAATTTGGGCCCTTTGTATCTCATGGGCTCTCTCAATAAAAAAAAATTAACATGTGGATTTGACATAAAAGGAAATGGGGTGAGAGAGGCTCGAACTCTCGACCTCAGGATCACTCAGTAGCTATGAGACCTACGCGCTAGCCAACTGCGCCACCACCCCAGATGCTTTGTCATTCAAAGTTAAACATTATATTCGCGTTTTCTAGCTTTGTTTTTTTTTCTTTCTTACTTGCTGATAAAGGATATTCTATTAAAATAGGGTACGTAAAACTAATAAAAATCTATGACTTTTTGAATCATAAATTTTGGAAAGTTAAAATAAATGAAAGTAGTTGAGCTTACACTTTAGCTATATTTGAAGTATCAGTTAAGCTAAAGTGATCAGAAGGTGAAAGAGAAGAGCTAACTCACTATAAACTACTAGTTGATATGTTTTGATTGTTTGCTTTTGCCATGTCTTTGTTAGATAATATACAGTTTTTTGTTTCGTTAACAGAATATATATAATAATTGAATATTAAAAAGATGGGTATCATAAATATGCATTGTCAACATAACAACATTTTTCTCTTTTATTTTGGAAATATTAGAGTTGATATATATAATTATTCATAAGTAATAAGAATATGTAACCGTTGCTATTGGAAAGCGTTACATAATTTGTTTGGTTAATAAAGTGTTACGTAATTAGCTTTTTTATGATAGAATTTGATAGGATTGATCCTTAATTTTGTTTGTCTAAAAATTACTGTAAATATATATGCAAAACCTTACAAATCAGACCAATTTATTTAAATTTATTTACAAAAAGATGAACAGTAAATGATTTTATAGTTTTATGTTGGATTCTGCTCGGGTGATTTCGGAACTCTTGGAGATGAGTCAGCTTGCTGTCACTCACTTTCGAAGCATTCTAGATCACTGCCTATTCTTCAGGAACGTCTTATCTTTCCCCAAAGGCTCTCAAGTTTCAGGTGCAGTCCTTCTACCAAACAATCTATGGTTTCGTTCCCTTTTATAACAGAAATAAACTGGGATCCTATTTCACTTGAACACCAATAAATCTCTAGACCTGTATAGTTTAACTTCAGAGCAGCGTGGGACATCCATTCATTTTAATCAAAATAAAATGTGATTGGATTTGGTTAAACCATGTTCAATATTTAATACCAAAAATCTAATCGTTTAACCAAATCCAATCATATTTTATTTGGATCAAGTTGAAATAACACTCTTTTAAAATCCATAATTTTCACATTTAGTTCACTCATTTCCAATATCTTCTTCTTGTAGTCGCACCGTGTTTTCTAAAACTCTTAAGTTTTCATAGCTACTAAAAACTCTAAAAGGACCAAAGCATTTATTGTCGTAATTACATTTTAATTAACTGATAGATGCTATTTGTATTGAGACAACATACGTATTTGAAAGCAGTTAAGTATGACAGGAAGTCCATGTGGAAGGAGCTGACAGTTCACAGAATCTCTCCAAATACAGCTCTCTCTAAACTTCCTTTCAACTGTCTCTCCTCTTTGCCACGTTGCTTGGCCCCACTTTTGGTTTACCGGTCTCCGGATTTTGATTTTGAAATAAATAAAAAAAATTAATTTCCAACTACACGAAGTATACCATAATGCATGGCTACACATCCGAAGTAAAACAATATTCTAAAAACAACATCAACAATTGATATAACATAGCCAGCTATACGAAGTATACGATAATGCATGACTACACATCCAAAGTAAAATAATGTTCTAAAAACTATTTCAACAATTGATATAGCATAGCCAGTTACACGATAAACATCCGAACAAACATGAGTCATATGTGTAACACCATAATCATATATTTTCGGTAAACCATTCATCGAGCTCCGGCGTTGATTCGAATTTTAAACAATAAAACCCACTCAAATTTAACCCGACCCGACTTAATCCGACCCGAATATTACCACCCGTGCTACGCACGGACACAAATATATATATATATATATATATACATATACATTTTATAAAATTAAAAAAAATTATATTTACCAAGAACAATTATAAAAGTAAATAAAGTAGGTCAATCACATTTTCTCCTCTTTCTTGAAGACAACGAACATGGGTCTAAGATGTCCGGGTGGTAGGGAAATGCATGAATGATCCCATGTCTAGAACAAGACCATGTCTAGATATTTTTTTTTTTGGTTTCAGATCAATATATATCTTAATTTTGTTGTTTTTAAACAGTTTTATCAAATTTGTAGCTTCTCTCAGAAATAAATTTGTAGAAACAAGTATAGCCTAAAGAAAACTAACAATAGTACGAGAAAGAAAATAAAATATACATAGCAAGGGATGATTGAAAAAACAAATTTTCTTCATTATGTAGTGTATAGAATATGTGTTGAATCGTTCGTTTTTTTATACTGTGTTTTCAGTTCTATTTTGCTGGTTTTAAATAGTGAAATCAATTTAACTAAATTTGATTTAATAAATCAATGAATTTCAATTAATATTTTTTTAATTTTATAAAATTTATATATATATATATATATATATATATATATATATTTATGTATGTGCGTAGCACGAGTGGTAATATTCGGGTCAGGTTAAATTTGGGTGGGTTTTATTGTTTAAAATTTGAGTCAACGCCGGAGCTCGATGAATGGTTTACCGGAAATATATGGTTATGGTGTTACACATATGACTCATATTTGTTCGGATGGTTATCATGTAGCTGGCTATGATATATCAATTGTTGATGTAGTTTTTAGAACATTGTTTTACTTTGGATGTGTAGCCATGCATTATCGTATACTTCGTGTAGTTGGCTATGCTATATCAATTGTTGATGTAGTTTTTATAACATTATTTTACTTCAGATGTGTAGTCATGTATTATTGTATACTTCGTGTAGCTGGGAATCAATTTTCCAATAAATAATCCAGACTATCATTTTCAACAACAATATTTATTTTCTTTTACTCTCTTCTAGTTTTTTTTTGATAAACCAGAGTGATCCTAAGCTTTCTAGGCCCAGACTAATCTCCGGCGGCCCAACTCCGGGGTTCACGATAGCAATATGCTGATTTAAACGTGGATGAGTGGCCAAGGGAATTCGAAGCCAGGGAGAGGGGCACATACCCATGTCAGCGAATTCGCTGCTACCACTGGCCCACGAACCCTTGGTTTCTCTTCTAGTTTTTTTGAAAGTTTTGTTCAAAAAAAAATCTCTTCTAGTTTTTTTGAACAAAACTTTCTCTTCTAGTTCTATACTATTTTTTTTGTATCCGTCCTTAACTTTCACGACTATATTATATAAGGCGTTCAAATATTCTAGTTGATTAATAGTTCGGTTGATAACCAAGTGTCAATAACTCGACTGAAAAAATATTTTAGACAAAACCTATATGCTACATGATCGAGTGACGTTTGGGACGAAATTACATGTTGTGGTTCCGGGCCTGAGAAAATTATGGACTTTGGCCCAGAACTTTCTAATTAGAAAAAAAAAGTCCGGTTGATAACGATAAAAAAATCTGGCCATAAAATCACTACAAGAAAACAGGTGGAAATCCGACGGAAATTCCGACGGCAATAATTCCGTCGGAAATTTCCGACGGATTTCCGACGGATTTCCGACTAACTTCTCATCCGTCGGACATCCGTCGGAATTCCGTCGGAAATATTAACCCGTCGGAAATCCGTCGGAAATTCCGACGGATTTCCGACGACAATAATCCGTCGGACACTTTCCGACGGATTTCCGACGACTTTTTGACGCTGCCGACATACTGCCGACGGATTTCCGACGACGTTCATCCGTCGCGGATTTCCGACGGATTTCCGACGGATATCCGACGGATGTCCGACGGATATCCGACAGATGCCGACATGGCTGCCGACATGGTTGCCGACATCGATAATATCTGCTTTATATCCGTCGGAAATCCGTCGGAAAATGACAAAATTTTCCTTATAAAAACGTTTCCACGCTTCATTTATAAGCACAACCAAAAAAAATCTCTGTTATCTAATTCCTTACGAAAATGTCTTCTTCAAATCCTTATAATTATTTTCGATCATGGATGGACAAGCCTCATCAAATTCCGGACACGGGCCTAGTTACGGAGGAATTCAAAAAAGGTCTACAGGAATTCATGGCATTTGCGGGTATGCAGAAGAAAGCAAAAAAAACCGGTAAAATCTATTGCCCTTGTACCAATTGTGGGAATCGTAGATTTATCGTGATAGATGAAGTATGGTCACACTTGTATTGTCATGGGTTTATGTCGGGTTACAAGATTTGGTATTATCATGGAGAAAATGATACAATGGTTGATAATTATGCTAGTACTAGTGAACATTATATTGGGGATAACACTAGCTTAGAAGAACCCGCAATGGAAGAACAAAGTACGGTAGGTCATGTTCAGATGGTGAACGATGCATATCGTGAAAATATACCATCGGTTGCTGAGTATGGAGATAGGGGAGAAGAACCTAATTTAGAAGCTCGGAGATTTTTTGATATGTTAGACGCTGCTAAACATCCGTTATATGATGGGTGTAGAGGTGAACATTCCCCTTTATCAACTGCAACAAGGATGATGGGTATAAAGACGGATTTCAATTTGAGTGAGGAGTGCGTGGATGCAATCGCTGATTTTGTGAAAGAAATTTTGCCAGAAGATAATCTTGCACCGGCATCATACTATGAGATACAGAAACTTGTTCAAGGTCTAGGATTGCCGTATCAAATGATAGATGTATGCATAGACAACTGTATGCTCTACTGGAGAGAGGACGCAGATCGTACGACATGTCGTTTTTGTCGCAAACCTCGGTATAAGGAAACAGGTGGAAGAGTGCCAGTGCCATATAAAGGGATGTGGTATTTACCGTTAATAGAGAGATTGAAAAGGTTATATCAGTCAGAGCGCACAGCAGGAGCAATGAGATGGCATGCAGAGCATACAACAGATGGACAAATCGCCCATCCGTCAGATGCAGGAGCATGGAAACATTTTCAATCCATTTATCCCAGCTTTGCGTTTGAGGCAAGGAACGTATACCTTGGATTATGTACCGATGGTTTCAGCCCTTTTGGGAAGCACGGCAGAAAATATTCTTTGTGGCCAGTAATTGTAACACCTTACAATTTGCCGCCATCTTTGTGCATGCGAAGGGAGTTCTTGTTCCTTAGCATTCTCGTTCCTGGACCAGAGCATCCGAAGAGATCACTTGATGTGTTTTTGCAACCATTGATTTATGAGCTGCGAATGTTATGGGACCAAGGTATTGAAGCGTTTGATGTTTCTTGTCACCAAAATTTCATCATGCGGTCGGTACTTTTGTGGACTATTAGCGATTTTCCAGCATATGGCATGTTATCAGGATGGACAACGCACGGAAGGTTATCGTGCCCGTACTGTCAAGATAACACTGATGCGTTCCAATTGAAGCACGGACGGAAAACGTCTTGGTTTGATTGTCATAGGCGATACCTACCTAGCGATCATCCTTATCGTCGGAGCACCACATTGTTTAGGAAGAACCGGAAAGTATTTGACGGTCCTCCTCCTGAGTTAGATGGTGAGTATTTGTTGACTCAGTTCAGAGATTTTGGTGCAGAGAGGACCGTTGATTGTGGTGGTAACGGACATCATCCTGTTGATGGTTGTGGCAACGTTCATAATTGGCACAAGAGGAGCATTTTCTGGGATTTGCCTTATTGGAAGAACCATCTTTTGAGGCATAATCTGGATGTCATGCACATTGAGAAGAATTTTTTCGACAACATTATGAACACCGTTCTCAATGTCAAAGGGAAGACGAAGGACAATCTGAAGTCTAGATTGGACTTGCCAGACATTTGTTCTCGTAGAGCACTACATGTGACAGGGAACGGGAAGCCTCCGGTCCCGGCTTTTCGTTTCGATGAACCTTCAAAGGCCGAGTTTTTTGACTGGATTACCGAAAGTGTTAGATTCCCGGACGGATACGCATCTAACCTTCGGAACTGCGTTGATCATGGAGAAGGGAAGTTTACTGGGATGAATAGTCATGATTGTCATGTGGTGATGCAGCGCCTCCTTCCATTTGCCTTTGCATGTCTTCTACCACGTAATGTCCACGAAGCAATTGCAGGTACAATCATGAAATTATTTATTTACTACTTTATACAATATATACTTCATTATTTAATTATTCATTTGTTATCCATATATTGCAGGGATTGGTGCATTTTTCCGAGATATATGTTCTCGCTCTCTTACATCAGACGGTATCCGCAATCTTGGGGCTAATATACCTGTAATCCTTTGCAATTTGGAGAAGATATTTCCTCCTTCATTCTTTGATGTTATGGAACATTTAACAATTCATCTCCCTCGAGAAGCAGAGCTTGGGGTCCGGTTCAGTACCGTTGGATGTATCCTTTCGAACGGTATATGTTACATCTAAAGAAGAAGGTGAAAAATTTGAGTAGAGTGGAGGGTTCTATCGTCGCACAGACCATCAATGAAGAAACCTCACATTTTGCCGAGTCCTACTTTCCATCACAAGTCAAAACAAAGAGTCGTAGAGCAGCTCGACATGATGACGGAGGCGTCCTACCTTTCTATCCGGTCGATGTACCTCATATATTTTTACAGATTGGACGACTTAGTGGAAAAGGCAAGAAGAGGAGACTTTCACCACAAGAGCGAGAGCATTTGCATATGTATATTCTCACAAACTGCGACGGAGTTGATGAATATGAGATGTATTATATATTGAACATAATTATTAATTACGTATTGGGTTTTTGATTATATATATATATATATATATGTACTAACGTGATAATTGTTTCAATCTCACAGGATGTATATGGCTTATCAACGTTTTTCATTTCCTGACAAAACAGAGGACGAGCTAATCGAGCTCAAACAGGAAGAGTTCGGACGTTGGTTAAGAGATTATGTAAGTCTTTTAATTGCCTTGTTTTTAGCAATCATCATATGTAATGAAAGATTTAATTATTTGAAGTATTTTTATTTTAATTGTGCAGGTGACGACAGAGAAGGCTAACGGACAAACATTTCCCACGTGGTTAGAAGAAATTGTGAGATTTCCACTAGCAACCGTGCAGTCACATGTGATGTATAGCACACGGGGGTACGCTTTTAAGATTCTTCGGGATGATAGGAGTGCTACAACATCAGATTACGGTGTATCAACTCAGTCAGGTGATCTTGTATACTATGGTGTCGTACGTGAGATTTTCGATGTTCAGTACCCGGGAATGCTCGGTCTAAGATGTGTTGCATTTTTATGCGACTGGAACGACCCATTAGTAGGAAGCGGTGTGCGACACGACCAATTTGGTGTTACATCATTACATAGCAGAAGAAAACTCCAGAGATACGAGCCATTTGTACTTGCATCACAAGCAGACCAGGTTTGTATTTCTTTTACGTTAATTTTTAATTAAGTTTTGTTGCATTCCCGTGGTTAAATTTGTACATGGTGTAGGTATGCTACATTCCCTATCCGCGGGTGACAAACAAGCAAGACCCGTGGGTTACAGTCACATCGATAAACCCGAGAGGTAGAGTTCATGGGATGTCTGATCATGAACCCCTCCAACAAAGCTCCGTAGGTTTGGGTTCAATCGAGCATTCCCTTGAGGTCGACCTTGTCGTTGATTTCACCATACAGTCAGACGATCGAGTATTTGAGGATTCAGAAGAAGAATTTGACGAATTTGGGGAACCTTCCGATTCAGGAGAATCAGATTATTCATCATCGGATTGACAGTAGTTTTAATTATAAAATTTGCACCGTAAAATATGTACATATATTTGAACTAGAAGTGTAATGTGTAATATATCAGTTATGTCGAAGTTTTATAAAGTTAGACATTTGATTAAGTGTAACAAAATTGTAATTTGGCAACAAAAAAAATATTATAACTTCTATATAAATTCTATATAACACATTTTCTTGATGTATATACAAGGTTACCTTTTTATATACATCATACAAGTGTTTGTAAACTTTTGCCACAAAAAAAACCTATACTCTATACCCTAAACAAGATTTTTAAATATCCGTCGGAAATCCGTCGGACATTTCCGACGGCTTTCCGACGGATTTAGCTGCCTCGGATAAAACCTGGGTTATATCCGAGGGATTGATTTTTTAGCCGATGCAACTCAATCCGTCGGAAATCCGTCGGAAATTTCCGACGGATTTCCGACGGATTCAGTTGCATCGGCTAAAAAATCAATCCCTCGGATATAACCCAGATTCAACTAAATCCGTCGGAAATCCGTCGGAAATTTCCGACGGATTTCCGACGGATATTTAAAAATCTTGTTTAGGGTATAGGGTATAGGTTTTTTTTTGTGGCAAAAGTTTACAAACACTTGTATGATGTATATAAAATAGGTTAACCTTGTATATATATCAAGAAAATGTGTTATATAGATTTTAAAATTTTTGATGGAAGTGTTTGTATAAGTTATAGTATAAGATATAGTTGATTTATGTGAAACGATATGTTTTGATGTTGTATAATTTTTAAACTAATGCAAACCCTTTAATATTGATGAACTTAATATATTTATTGAATGAAACATGTAAATAACATGTCCCTAAATCATATAAAGAAACCCTAAACCCTAAACCCCAAATATACCCTAAATCCGTCGGAAATCCGTCGGAAATTTCCGACGGATTTCCGACGGATATGAAAAATAGACACGTGTTTGTTGACTGACCAATCGAAAAACATGCAAGGAATATACCTTATCCGTCGGATGCGAAAAATTAGACACGTGCATGTTGACTGAGTCCTTATCTTCTCCAATCCGTCGGAAATCCGTCGGAAATTTCCGACGGATTTCCGACGGATTTAGATATTTTCGAGACCGCGGGAATATCAACCGCGTAAATGAAATTATTTTTCGAAATCCGACGGATTTCCGACGGATTTCCGACGGCCATCGAATTATATCGAAGAAACGTAAGTTTTTTTTTCTTATTTCTCTCTTTTTCTTATTTCTCTCTTTTCTTATATATTAAAATCCTTTATAATATTTTATAACTAATAAAAACGTTTTTCAAATATTCCTATATATTTAAAAAATTGTTAAAATATTTTTTAAATTTGAAAAACGTTTTTATAATATGTGTATATATTAAAATCCTTTGTAATATTTTATAACTAATAAAAACGTTTTTAATATATTTCTATATATTTAAGTTGATGTTAAAATATTTTTTTAATAATACAAACCTTTTTCAAATATTATTTTAGAAATAAAATCGTTTTAAATATTTTTTATAGTAATAAAACGTTTTCTAAATATTTTTATATATTAAAACTGATTTTAAAATATTTTAGCAAATTTTGTAATTTTTTGAAATATTTGAATTTTTAGTAAACTTTGAATTTTTCGGAAACTGTGAATTTCCGGATAATTTGAATTTTTCCTAAATTTTTTTCCGGAACTTTTGAATTTATTGTTAATTTACTAACAATTTTACCGTTTTCCGCAGGGATCACGACGATGTTCTTCAGTTGGGAGGCGGCAACCAAGGACGCCGTTCTCGGAGTTCTCGGTGTACGCCTCCTCCGGGACCAACGAGCTCGGGAACTCACATCCCAGATTCCCAGCAATCCGCTGCTCGGAGCCACATTGAGATCGAGGAGCTAGTCCGGCAGCCTAACCGGGGCCATTGCATTCGACTCGACCCGAAGTTTGAGGACGGCACTTGGTAAGAAATTTTTGGTACATTATTTCAATTTATTTAGATTTTTAAACTTAACATATTTATATCTTTTCATAATGTTTTCAGGTTTAAGCTGTCGACTCAGATCAACAAGGCGATATTACGGATGCTCCACAACATGTTGGACAAACCGTACGAGAAGTATTCCGACATGCCTGCCGAGGAGAAAGACGTGTGGCACCGGACTTTCGCGGTACTTTCTTTATTGATATATTATTTATTTTGAATTTCATTTTGTCAATTTTTCTTTTTGATATGTAACAAATTTTTTTAAAAAATTGTAGCAAGAGTTCACGTGGGACTCTCATCATACGCGCAAAGTCATTGACACCTTCGACAAGTATGCCGCAAACTCGTACTCGAAGCACATGTACGAGTGGAAACAGAAGTGGAAGCATAACAAAGACAAGCCGAAGGACCTTGACGACGACGTCTGGAAAGGCTTCTGTGAGTACTGGAGTAGGCCTGCGACGAAAAAGACCTCCGAGCAACAGTCGAAGAACAGAACTAGCCAACGAGGCGGGAAAGGGGTCTACATCCACAACGCGGGCGCAAAGACCATCGAACGGGAAGCGATGGAAATGGTAAGTTTAATTTAAATTTTTTATTGTGAATTCTGTTTTTTTTATTTATTTAACTTAACAAATTTTCGCAGGCGAGAGCATCTGGTTCCGAACCCGATTATCTTCAACTCATCGAGAATAGACACACCAACAAGAAAACCGGTCAGATACAGGACTTGGGGATGCGGGATGTTGTCGAGAAGAGCAAGAAGACGAAGCTGGATCGTGAACTATCAGCATCGCAGCTCAGTCTCGAAGGATCGACGTCCTCGACCGCTTTGTCCCGGGAAGAGATAAACCAGATTGTACTTGAGGTAAGTTTTAATTTCATTTCGTTTTTTTTTTATTTTCGTTATTTATTAATTATCGGTTTTAATTATTCGCAGCAAACCCGGCAAGTGAAAGGTCGATTCGCTGGGTTAGGCACCCTTCCGACCCAGGAATCTTCTTCCTCGCTTCCTCGTTATCCTTCGGAGTACCGGGTAGAAATCGAGAGGCTCACCCAAACGGTGATAGACCGTGACCGGCAGGTTGAAGAGCTACGGACGGAGCAACAGACTACCACCAAGAAGCTCTCCTGCTTGGAGAAGATGATGGAAAAATGCTTCCCGCATATGTTTCGGGATAATAATCCCGACGACGGAGATTCTCCAACCGTTTAAATATTTGCTTTTAATGCTTTTTTTTGAACACTTTATTTTAATGTGTAATGACTTTTTTAATTTTGTTTAATGAATTTATATATTTATTATTTCTATTTTTAATTTATATTTCAAATTTCTATAATTTTAATATATAAATTTCCAAAAAATAAATAATTAAATAAAATTCAAAATACCAATTCTGTCGGAAAACCGTCGGAATAAGTTACTGTAACATCCCGATTTCTTGTATATGCGGAGAGGCTTATAAGAATTGATTTGGCTAGCTATGACACCAAAGTGCACTTAGCTTTTCCGATCACTTGCCCGAAAGAACTCCAGAGTTAAGCATGCTTGAGCTGGAGTAGTCTAAGGATGGGTGACATTCCGGGAAGTTATTCGCGGTATCGTGTGAGTGAGGACAAAACACGGGAAAGATCACGTGGTGATTGCAGGGTCAGTAAACAAGTATTACAAGCCTCCCGGATTAACGCACCGGCCGTCGGACAAGGGTGGGGCCCACGGGCCTAGATAAGGCATGGGGCCCACGGGCCGAGATAAGGCATGGGGCCCACGGGCCGAGAGCAGGCATGGGGCCCACAGGTATGGGTGGTCGGGGCGTTATAGTTACCGTCGTAAATCCTTCGGAACCTATTTCCGACGAAGAACCGACGGACTTCCGAGACAACTTCCGATCAAATTATCCGTCGTAACGCCGTCGAATATCCGTCGGAAATCCGTCGGTAATATATCCGTCGGACATCCGTCGGAAATTTCCGACGGAGTTCCGACGGCATTTACGACTGAATATCCGTCGGAGTATCCGTCGGTACTCCGTCGGTAATATATCCGTCGGAAATTTCCGACGGATTTCCGACGGCCTTTACGACTGAATATCCGTCGGAGTATCCGTCGGAAATCCGTCGGTAATATATCCGTCGGAAATCCGTCGGAAATTTCCGACGGAGTTCCGACGGAGTTCCGACGGCATTTACGACTGAATATCCGTCGGAGTATCCGTCGGAAGTCCGTCGAATATCCGTCGGAACTTACGCGGTCGGAAATCCGTCGGAAATGTCTGACGGCGTTCCGACGGAACAAATCCGTCGGAAATTTCCGACGGATTCCGACGGAAACCACATTTCCGACGAACTGTAACCGACAGCTTAAATCCGTCGGAAATCCGTCGGAAAAGACCCTTTCCGACGGATTTCCGACGGATTTGACCGTCGGAAATAGCCCTGTTTTCTTGTAGTGAATACTTAAAAGTAGTACAGTCTAGTTGTAAAATATACGAATAAAAAAATGATGATATTTAATGGTACAAAATAAATGATGGTAAAAAAATGTTATCTTTGGTTTTAAACAAAAGTTTATTTTAAAATCAATACTAATTAAATTATCTTTAAGGAAAATATTCGAATAAGCAGGCATGAATAATCGTGTGCGCGGATACACATTTAAGCAATTTCTTCCTTTACTTTTTCATTTAAGCAAAATATTAGCTCGTTGTTTGTTTGATACATATTTTGAACTTTTCAAGCATTTCTAACTTGGTGATCATACACATGTTTCGTTGAATGCCCACCACTGTTGCTCTATTCTTAATACCACTGAGCTATAAGGGATGTTTTGGTTTAGATTTTTCTATTTCCGGTTCGGTGGTTGGCATACAATCTCCTTTTTGCCTAAGATTGATGTTGGCTCTTAATTAGGCTCTAATTTCTTTTAACTTTCCTTCAAATTTTGTTTTGTAAGAATCGTTTTTTTGTTTGCATGAATAAAACCCAAAAATCATACTAAAAAAAGGATTTGATGCAGGCTATAGATTTCGAGTTTGTAATATATTTAAGGATAAAAATAGGATGGACTTAGTGGAAAAAAGAAAAGCCACAAAGGGGATTAAAATACGATGATGAGGAATAAGGATGGTTGTGCGTGCGTGCGTCTATGAAAGCTGCTCTGCAATGAGCTCATCTCATGATGTAATCCTTTACAACATGTATGTATATGTCCTCTTTTCTATTTACATTTATGTGCACATATATAGAATGGTCCTATTTTGAAGACCAAAAGAGTTAGACAAGTCGTTCGATATGTTAGTCAAAAGCGTTGCTAAATATATGATACGTGTACGGATGATTCTTTTTAGCCGTTTCGACGTTATTTGGGGTTCTAGGATATTCGACAAAAAAAAGAGATCTACTATATTTTTACATTCTCAAAAGAGTTAGACAAGTCTGTAATTTTATTTATAAAATTTAAAATATAAACCCAACATATACACGGGGTCTAATCTAGTTATCTATAAATCTGATAAACAATCATTCTAAATAAATGATAGAGCTTCAAAAACATATATTCCATTATACTGTAGTTTCTGTTTTTTTCTGATGATTTTCCGAGGAAAAATGACCATCACAAACGTTTTGATAACTTTTCAACGAATCCGGATTTTCGAGCCTTGGATTCCAACAAATCGTTATTTGTTAAAAAATGGTCGGAATTACTCGTGTTTCTGATGACTTTTCGATGAAAATGGTCGTCAAAATCAATGTGTTTCTTTTTTGTAATGCGCGAACCTTTAGACTTAATATTTCAATAAATTCTTGGTTGATTTTTACTACTAAAATTTTTAACTAAAATTGTATGTTCTCAAGATCTTTAAGCTTACCACTATTTTTCCTAGTATTTAGAGGCGCACGTACATATAATTATCTAGAATAGTCTAAATCATTTTTAGCATATGATTTAGCCCATCTATCCCATAAATAAAAATAATCAAAATTTTGTTTGTAACCATGTTTGTAAGCGTAGCATCAATAATTGCATAAATACACGAGATCCCTTTTATAAATGTCAAAATCATATCATATGGATTGTTGATTCTTCAGATGAACAACATATAGATGAACAATTATAGTAGAGTTAGTTTCATATTGAAATCAAACTAAACAAAATTTATAGTTTATTTGATGTAAAACCGAATTAATCAAAAATCAAAAATATCCAAATAGAACTATACCAAAATAGAGATGAATTTAATTAATAAAAAATATCCAAATAGAACTATACCAAAATAGATATGAATTTAATATGATAACTATTTTGCATGAACTGAAAATCTGGAAAACCAAAAAAAACTAAACTAAACCCGGACCAATATCCAGACTGAACATCCCAATACCATAAATAAAATATTATATTTATCATTATTTTATGTTTGTACATGGAAAAGAAAACACAGTCAAACCATTAATGCATATCAAATGTTAATGTTGAACGTTGGATACGTTTTTAAAGATTTACCAAAAATATGATTTATTTTAAAACATTATTTCATTAAGAAGATGCAAAACATGAGAACTTGAATGCATTACCATTATTAATATAAATATATATACGTTTTTAAAGATTTACCAAAAATATGATTTATTTAAAAACTTTACCCCATTAAGAAGATGCAAAACATGAGAACTTGAAGGCATTACCATTATTAATATATATTAATATATATATATATATATATATATATATATATATATATATATAACTTCTTAGGCGAATAAATTTATAAAAACATATAAAAAAGTTTAAAAGAAAAACAAATTATGAAGAACAAATATATTTGTATTTTCTTCTTTGTTATTGCTTTGTGTGTTGGATCAAACAAAGCTAGCAAAGTATTTCCGAAAAACCAAATATATTTCAGAAACTTTTTTAGCAGGAACGATGATGTTCTCAAAATCCATTGTACATCTGATGAAGACGATCTTGGTGTTCACGTAGTTCGTCGTACTTACCAATATTATTTTAAATTTGGAGATAGGCTTGACGGTAGAACTCACTTCGAGTGCGAACTAACGCATGCGACGGTTAACTTCACATATGTTCGACTAATAACAGCATATGAAGAATCTCCTTATGGTATTAGATTCAATTTAATTTACTTATGGGATGCTAGAGATGATGGGATCTACTTTTCAGGGGATTACCACGAGCCAGTGAAAAAATATGATTGGTAAAATCTTTGTTTGTAAGCCATATTTATCTTTCTTCTTGATGTCAATAGATTTCAAGATATAAATCATATGAAAAAAACATTTTAATACTTGACGTTTGTATTTTTTGAAATTATAATTACGAAAATACAAAAGTTTTTGTAGAGATATATGTGATATGACCAATTCCAATTCACAGTGCATTGTATAAGCAATACAATTCCGACGATTTTCCAAGAAAAAATTACCATCACAAATGTTCCGATGATTTTCCGACGAATCCGGATATTCGAGGCTTGGATTTTGACAAATCTTTATTCGTTAGGAAATAGTGGAAAACACGTGTTTCCGACGACTTTACAATGAAAATAGTCATCGGAAATCAATGTGTTTCTTTTGTAATGCGCGAACTTTTAGGCTTAATATTTCAAGAAATTTCTGGCTTGATTCATACTACTAATACCTTGATTGGTAGATCATTTAAAAAAACATTAAGCCTTTTATCAACCAATCAACAAAGCATTTAGGGAAGCATTTAGAAGTTCCAAATGCTCTGCAAATGCTCATTCCTCTATGCTTTCATATGAATATTTTGGTAGAGCATTAACCTATAAAATATCAAAAAAAAATTAAATAATTTTATATAATTAATTTATTTTGTTAAAAAATATCAAAAAATAATGTTTATATTAAATTCTAAATTTTATACTTTTAAAACTAATATTAACCATTATTTTATTTTATTTTTTATTAATTTTCAAATAAATGTTTAAAAAATATATAATATAATAAATGGAATTGAAATATAAAAAAAAATATTATAAATTATATTATAAATATAACTATAGATTTAGTGCTTACGAATAAATATATTATATAATTTTATATATAATTTTTCACAACTCTGCCAATCACTACATTAATCAGAGCATACAACTTCAGCAGCATACTGCTTCTGCTGCTTAATGCTTATGCCCTACTATCTGTTATACCAATCAAGGCATAAGAATTTTAACTAAAATTGTATGTCCTCAAGATCTGTAAGCTTACCACTATTTTTACTAGCAACGCGGGTGCTTGCATCGAGGGTAAGATAGTGTGACTGAAGCGAGAAATTCTATGGACATGTCTTCATAAGCTGGCCTATCGAGCTCCATGAATAAGCGCAACCTGAGAGCTTCAAGGTACCACACGACATCATTTGTGATACCCAAGGCATCGAGAGCGGCGTAATCAATGCGAAGAGTTTGCCTGATTTTAAGCTTCGCTAGATGAGCAAGGTAGTCTTCGTTTGAGTTGAGTTTCTTCCCGACAAAAAGAGTTAGAATGTAGATGGATTTCAAAGAAATCGTAGAAAAATCGTTGCAAATTTGCAACGATTTTGAAAAAATACGGTTTATGCTATATTGTCGAACTGAAATGGAATTAAGAAATCCAAACCTATACATCTTAGCAATGAGATGTTAAAGTTTAGGGTATAGAGCATAGGGTTTAGGGTGTACATGGATTTCAAAGAAATCGTAGTAAAACCGTTGTTAAATTTGCAACGATTTAGCATCGATTTTGAAAAAAATACGGTTTATGGTATATCGTCGAAATGAAATGGAATTAAGAAATCCAAACCTATACATCTTAACAATGAGATGTTAAAGTTTGGGGTACAGAGCATAGGGTTTATGGTCTAGATGGATTTCAAAGAAATCGTTGTAAGATCGTTGCAAAAGTTGCAACGATATAGCAACGATTTTCAAAATCGTTGTAAAATCGTCGCAAATTAGCAACGATTTAGAAAAAAACTGTTTAGGGTATATCGTCAAACTGAAATGAAATTAAGAAATCCAAACCTATACATCTTAACAATGAGATGTTAAATTTTAGAGTATAGAGCATAGGGTTTAGGGTGTAGATGGATTTCAAAGAAATCGTAGTAAAATCGTTGCAAATTTGCAACGATTTTCCGACGATTTCTTTGAAATCCATCTAAACCCTAAACTCTATGCCCTAAACCCTAAACCCAATCCATCTCATTAAAATCCATCTTGAGTTTATTGAATTTATTGGAAATAGAAACTTCATCAATCATTGTTCTCTCCGCAAACTCATTGTCTTACTTTATCTTAACAAAGCTACCATGTAGTTTACTCTATGTTTTAGTCTTTCTTCATTCTAAATTATTATATAGATGATTTGAAGATTTAAGGTTTATGATAAACATTTAGATGGATTTAGATATGTTGCAATCGATGTAACAACCGTCGTACCTATGCCCTATACCCTAAACCATATTTTTACAATTTTTCGTTGCTAAATCGTCGCAAATTTGCTATGATTTTACGGCAAATCGTCGTAAAATCGTCGCAAACTATGAATTTATTTTACCGCACTCGGAAAATGAAAAAGTTTTACTGTTCCCGTGTGTGGAAAAAAAATTTTCATTTTGCGACGATTCCTCGTAAAATTGTCACAATTTGTGACGATTTAGCGACGACCACAAATTCTATATAAACAGACGCTCAGATTTTATTTCTTCATTCTTCAAATCTCAATCGTTCATCTCTCGCGAAAACCTTGCAATAATGTCAAATTTTAAATAATTTATTTTAATTTGTATTTAATTTAGGTTAATATAGATATATAAGAATGAAACAAAATAGGTTGATAGAAACAGAATCAAATTGATAGATATGAACATAAATTAGAAGATTTTGAATGATGGATAGAACATAAATTACAATAAAAAATAAAATATTTTAAGTGATGGGTATCGATGATTTTGTAATAACTTTATAAATTTTATTTTATAATAAACTTTTTAATTAGAATATTTTATTAAATAATATTATAATTTTATTAAATTTCAAATTATAATTTCGAAATTAGTTAAATTTTAAAAATAAAATAAATTTTATAATTCATTAATTAATTAACTAAAAACAATTAACAATCGTCGTAAAATCGTCGTTAATTTGTGACGATTTTACGACGTTTCATTAACGATGATTTTACGACGTTTCATTAACGACGATTATAGTTTTCTAACGAATTTACGATGAAATATTTACCTCCTCAATTCGTCGTTGTTTTGTCGTGAATTGCCTTCGAATTACCATCGTTCTTACGACGTATTTTTATTCGTCGTAAAATCGTTATTAATTTGCGACGATTTTACGACGAAATTTGGTTTGTGACGATCAGTTAACGACGATTTACGTTTCGTCGCAAATTCGATAGTACACCTGTTTTGCAACGATTTTACGACTATATATGTTGTTGCTACATGTCATGGTTAGTGTTATGTAACTTATATATCTGCAAAACCTTAGAGCATCAGCAAGGCTGAATATCTCACCAGAGTTTCTTAAAAATAAAATATTAATAATTTTTATATAATTTAATTAAATAATTAAATTTTAATTTAAAAATTAAATTTACACAAATAACCAAACGCCACGTGCGTGTAAGAAGCGTTTCTCGTTATTATTTTTTGAGTGTCTCAAAGGAGACACCCTCTTCTACTTTTTTTCTCTCTCCTATTTTTTTTATTTTTTTTATTTTTTTATTGGTGAGACACCCTCTCAGTTCTCACCGTTGCGGATGCTCTTACAAATCAGAGGAACATGAAATGATTATTATAGTTTTACGTTGGATTCTTGCAGTCACTCACTTCCAAAGCATTCAAGGTCCATGATCACTGCCTATTCTTCAGGAACGTCTTATCTTTCTCCAAAGGATCTCAAGTTTTAGTTGCAGTCCATCTACCAAGCAATCTATGGTCTCGTTCCCTTTTATAACAGAAATAAATTGGGATCTTATTCCACTTGAACACCAATAAGTCTCTAGACCCGTATGGTCTAACTTCAGAGCAGCGTGGGACATCCATTCCTTTTAATCCAAATAAAATGTGATTGGATTTGGTTAAACCATGTTCAATATTTAATACCAAAATCCAATCATATTTTATTTGGATCAAATTGAAATAACACTCTTTTTAATCCATAAATTTCACATTTAGTTCACTCATCTCCAATATCATCTTCATATCTCCAATATCTTTTTTATGTACCTCGCACCATCTTTTTAAATTGATTTTTTAGAGATTTTGAAATTTCATTTGAGCGGCTTCTCTCTCTTCTCTCTCCCTTCTGTCTAGATCTCAAAGTCTCATCTCTCGTTGCCTCTCTGGCGATTTGCTT
Organism: Eutrema japonicum; assembly: GCA_030161315.1. Taxonomy (NCBI): domain Eukaryota; kingdom Viridiplantae; phylum Streptophyta; class Magnoliopsida; order Brassicales; family Brassicaceae; genus Eutrema; species Eutrema japonicum. The sequence continues at coordinate 11,303,222 of BSQW01000013.1, forward strand.
TGCCGGGGAGGACCCCTTTTTTTTGTTTTCCTTTGCTCGGTGCTTCATCTGTGGTTTTTTGTGTTTCCCCGTAGCAGAGTTGGTGATAGATTTAGTTTTCTCGGCAAAGCTACGGTGGCTCGGCACGAGTTCATTAGTGGTGGTACTTTGCGGATCCTAGATCTGATTAGGACAAGATCATGGTGAAGCTTCCTCAAGCGCCGTTCCCGGCGTATCTTGTCTGTGCCCTCTTTCTCATGGGGTTTCCCGGTGGTGCGGCGGTGATTGTTCGCGGAGGTTGGTGTTAGGTGCGGCAGATCAAGGTTTGGGAGCTTGAACTGTCGAAGATCTCATGAGTAAGGCCATTTGTTTTGAGGGCGCATGCATTCGTAAAAGGAGCTTTCCGGCAGCGGTTGACCCACATCGACGAAGGTTTCTCAGAGGCTGCTAGGCGTGGTATGGTCTCTCCTCCCACTGATGGTTTTTGGGTTTGTCTTCGGATCGGTTATCTCCTCCTTTCCAAGGTGTCTTTCTTTTTCCCTGGTGATTTTCTCTGCTTTGGTGTGGAAGTTTTCTCGGTCTTCCTTCGTGTGGTGGCGGTTTCTTTTCGGTCCTAGTTTCAGATCTTCCGGTGACCGGTTTTTCAACAGTGGAGGTGGCGGTGGCTTTGGTAAAATTGTTTCCGTTTTAGGGTTAGGGTGTCTCCCATTTGAATCGTTTTGGGTTTGCTATAAACCGGGCCTATTATAGGTTGAATTTGGGCTTCGTTTGTTTGTTTTTTTATTTCGCATGTATTTCCTTCAAATTTTGTAAATTTAAAAATCAAAAATCTAGAAAAATGAAAACTCTTTGACAACAACAAAAACTGAAATTTTTTATATACATAAAGTCATTTTTTCGTGTAGTCGCACCGTGTTTTCTAAAACTCTAAAAGGACCAAAGCAATTATTGTCGTAATTACATTTTAATTAACTGATAGATGCTATTTGTATTGAGACAACATAGGTATTTGAAAGCAGTTAAGTGTGACAGGAAGTCCACGTGGAAGAAGCTGACAGTTCACAGAACCTCTCCAAATACAGTTTTCTCCCATGTTCTAAAAAGCGGTCGACTAGCCGATTAATTGGCCAGAAAATCGCTCGGCGGTGTGCTACCGCCACGATTAAGCATAACCAGCCAACAAAATCGGACCAACTTTTAATCAGCGCCTAAACCAACTAATCAGTTTAAAACCCGATTAATCAGCTAAACCAACCGATTAAAAAGCCTAATAATACTCTAAAAATTAACTATTTAGCAAGTTTCGGGCCATGGTAAGCCCACTTACAATTTGAATTGCTGAACATGTACCAGTATTTATAGAATTTGTTTTAGCTTTCTCCCCTCTCAATTGTCGATGTGGGACAATGAGAGATGTAAGAATTTATATGTTTTAATCGTTCCTTTTTTGTTTTGTTTTTAGTGGATCTCAACTTTTCATTATAGCATTAATTTAGTTTAATAACTATTAGATTTTTACTTTATTGTATTTGAGTGTATTTCTATAATTAGTTTGAAAAACTGCAAATCTAAATAGCTACAAATTATATTAATTGCTGCAATATATTTGTTTACATACAAATACAATACAATATAAATCTTTCATGAAATTATGTAAACTATTTATAAATTTTAAGATGTTCCTTACAATTGAATTTATAATAACTAACTTAGAATTTTATGTTTTTCTGTTTTATATACATATTTGTCCATATAATGTTATACATTTAACATCATATATATAGTTTTTAATATAAATTAAATAAAATAATATTAAAAACTAATCCCCGATTAATCTCTGATTAATCTCTGATTTTCGAGTTAGGTGCTAGATCCAACCCAACCGTTCGACTAGCTAGGCACTTTTTTCAACATTATTTCTCTCTAAAATTCCTTCAAACGGTCTCTCCTCTTTGCCACGTTGCTTGGCCCCACTTTTGCTTTTGATTTTCTCCGGATTTTGATTTTGAAATAAATAATCCAGACTATCATTTTCAACAACAATATTTACTTTCTCTTCTAGTTTTTTTGAACAAAACTTTCTCTTTTAGGTCTATACTACATTTTTTGTATCCGTCCTTAACTTTCACGACTATTATATAAGACGTTCAAATATTCTATTTGATTAATAGTCCGGTTGATAACGATAAAAAAATCTGACGACAAAATGATAAAATACATAAAAGTAGTAAAATATACGAATAAAAAAAACTGGCGATATTTAATGGTACAAAATAAATATGAAAGCTGCTCTGCAATGAGCCAAAAAGGGGATTAAAAACGATGATGAGGAATAAGGATGGTTGTGCGTGCGTGCGTCTATGAAAGCTGCTCTGCAATGAGCTCATCTCATGATGTAATCCTTTACAACATGTATATATGTCCTCTTTTCTATACGCATATAGGTTATATAAAAAGAAACTATCCACATTTATGTGCACATATATAGAATGGATGATTCTTTTTGTAGACCAAAAGAGTTAGAAAAGTCGTTCGATATGTTAGTCAAAAGCGTTGCTAAATATATGATACGTGTACGGATGATTCTTTTTAGCCGTTTCGACGTTATTTGGGTTCGACGTTATTTGGTGTTATAGGATATTCGACAAAAAAAAAAAGAAATCTACTATGTTCTACATTCTCAATTTTATTTTATTTATTTTTACAGGTGATTTTACTTTTTGTTTTTGGGTTTTTTTACGAGTTATAAAATTTAAAATATAAACCCAACATATACGCGGGATCTAATCTAGTTATTTTTTATTTTTTATCATCATTTTGGGCCACAACAGGCCGGCCCAATAGCCAAATACCCCTACACATGAAGGACAGGTGGAGTCGAACTCGACACCGGTAAAATGGCAGCAGATGTGTGGCAACCACTGGCCCACTTGCTCATTCTTTACTAATCTAGTTATCTATAAATATGATAAACAATCTCTCTAAATAAATGATAGAGTTTCAAAAACATATATTCCATTATATTGTAGCTTTTGTTTTTCGGATGATTTTTCGAGGAAATTAAAATGATTATCACAAACGTTTCGATAACTTTTCAATGAATCTGGATTTTCGAGGCTTGGATTCCAACGAATCGTTATTTGTTAAAAAAAATAGTCGGAATTACTCGTGTTTCCGATGATTTTTTGACGAAAATAGTCGTCAAAATAAATATGTTTCTTTTTTGTAATACGCTAACCTTTACACTACAAGAAAACTATCAATTTCCAAGAAAATTTTAACTACTAAGAATTTTGATATTTCAATAAATTCTTAGCTTGTTTCTTACTACTAAGAATTTTAACTAAAATTGTATGTCCTCAAGATCTTTAAGCTTACCACTATTTTTCCTAGTATCTAGAGGCGCACCTACATATAGTTATCTAGAATAGTCTAAATCATTTTTAGCATATGATTTAGTCCATCTATCCCATAAATAAAAATAATCAAAAATTTGTTTGTAACCATGTTTGTACGTTTAGCATCAATAATTTCATAAATACACGAGATTTTATAAATGTCAAAATCATATCATATGGATTGTTGGTTCTTCAGATGAACAACATATAGAAAACAATTATAGTAGAGTTAGTTTCATTTTGAAATCAAACTAAACAAAATTTATAGTTTATTTGATTTGATGTAAAACCGAATTAATAAAAAATCAAAAATATCCAAATAGAACTATATCAAAATAGATATGAATTTAATATGATAACTATTTTTCATGAACTGAAAATCTGGAAAACCAAGAAAAAACTAAACTAAACCCGGACCAATATCCAGATTGAACATCCCAATACCATAAATAAAATATTATATTTATCATTAATGCATATCAAATGTTAATGTTGAACGTTGGATACGTTTTTAAGGATTTACCAAAAATATGATTTATTTTAAAGCATTGCTTCATTAAGAAGATGCAAAACATGAGACCTTGAATGCATTACCATTATGGCATTATTAATATATATATATATATATATATATATATATATATATACGTTTTTAAAGATTTACCAAAAATATGATTTATTTAAAAACGTTACCCCATTAAGAAGATGCAAAACATGAGAACTTGAATGCATTACCATTATTAATATATATAACTCCTTAGGCGAATAAATTTATTAAAACATATACAAAAGTTAAAAAGAAAAACAAATTATGAAGAACGGTCTCTGTATTTTCTTCTTTGTTATTGCTTTGTGTGTTGGATCAAACAAAGCTAGCAAAGCATTTCCGAAAAACCAAATAGATTTCAGAAACTCTTTTAGCAGGAACGATGATGTTCTCAAAATTAATTGTACATCTGATGAAGACGATCTTGGTGTTCACTTAGTTCGTCGTACTTACCAATATTATATTAAATTTGGAGATAGGTTTGACGGTGGAACTCATTTCGAGTGCGAACTATCGCATGGGGTTAACTTTACATTTGTTCGACAAATAACAGCATATAAAGAATCTCCTTATACTATGAGATTTCATTTAATTTACCTATGGGATGCTAGAGATGATGGGATCTACTTTTCAGGGGATGCCCGCGAGCCAGTGAAAAAATATGATTGGTAAAATCTTTGTTTGTAAGCCATATTTATCTTTCTTCTTGATGTCAATAGATTTCAAGATATAAATCATATGAAAAAAAAAATATTTTAATACTTGACGTTTGTATTTTTCGAAATTATAATTAAGAAAATACAAAAGTTTTTGTAGAGATATATGTGATATGACCAATTCCAATTCAAAGTACATTGTATAAGCAATACAATTCCGACGGTTTTCCAAGAAAAAAAGACCATCACAAATGTTCCGATGACTTGTCGATGAATCCGAATATTCGAGGCTTGGATTTCGACAAATCTTTCTTTGTTAGGAAATAGTCAGAAACATATCACTACAAGAAAACTGTCAATTTCCAACGAAAATTTACGACCGTTTTAAATCGATGTAACTTTACATCGACATTACGACGACATTACGACGAAATATGTGTTCGATGTAAAATCGTCGTAAATATATGTCGTCGTAATTTCGATGTAAAATTACGACCATTTTACGACGACATTACGACGACAATATAAATCGTCGTAATATCGATGTAACTTAACATCGATATTACGACGAATATGGCTTCTGCATATTACGTTGATATTACGACGTAATATCGTCGTAATGTCGTCTTGGGTTAAGGAGCAGACCGTTGTATTCCCACTTATGATGATCTGGCCAACAAAGAACTCTGGGGGTCTAGTTTTCTACATTCATAAAGACCAACTACCATAAGTGAAAGATACATAGAATTGGACATCCTTATATTACAATTTACATAGATGTCCAATTCTATGAATCATTCACCTATGGTAGTAATGAAGACTGTCTTTACATGAAAACAAGATCCCACAGGATTCTTTGTTGGCAAGATCATCAAGAAGTGGGAACACAATGATCAGCATAAGAACCCAAGGAAACGTGGATATGTATATATTTAGTGTGTATTTTTTTTTTGAGTTACCATTGAAGGTGTGGAAGGTATTTATAGAAATTTTCTAGAAATTACCAACGGATTTGCAACGAAAATTTACAACGGTTTTACATCGAATAGCATTACAACGATTTTACATCGAATATACGACGAAATTACGTCGAAAATATTTGATGTAAATAATTAGGTTACCTATAAGAAACCGTGTTTTACCAAATTCTCAGAGTCGACATGAAATCGTCGTGATACCGATGTCACTATTTACGTCGTAACATCGTCGTAAAACTACGACGAATTTACGACGATTTAGTTTTAATTTACATGTTTGGTTTATCAACGTATATCATGTTTTACATAACTTCTAATAATAGTATAAACATGATAATCCATCGTATAATCGTCGTTGTTGAATCTGTTGTTAAATATTAAATGTATTAGATGCACAAATATACTTCGTTCTTACTTCCAGGATATGTGTATTGTGATTTATGGTTTAGGATATAGATTTAATCTATTACAATGAAATTACGATGGATTCGTCGTAAATTCGTTGTAAAAATTACAACGATTTTACGACGAATCCGTCGTAATTTCATTGTAATACTTAAAATTTAGGGTATAGGGTTTGATTTATATGTTTGATTTTTTTTATCTTATATCTTGTTTTACGTAAGTTCTAATCATAGTATAAACAAGTTAAAGTTTTTACAAAATCATTTACATGATTTAAGTCATCCATGTTACGAATATATACTTATAAGAACGAACGCTATACATTATTATGTAAGATAAGGAAATCGACGACGATATAGATTCAATCGTCGTTATTGAATCTGTTGTTAAATATTAGAAGTATTAGATGCACAAATATACTTCGTTCTTACTTCCAGGATATGTGTATTGCGATTTACGGTTTAGGGTATAGATTTAATCTTTTACAACGAATTTACGACGGATTCGTCGTAAATTAGTTGTAAAAAGGATTCGTCGTAAATTCGTTGTAAAAATTACAACGATTTTACAACGAATTCGTCGTAATTTCGTTGTAATACTTAAAATTTAGGGTTTAGGGTTTGATTTACATGTTTAGTTTTTTTTTATCTTATATCTTGTTTTACGTAAGTTCTAATCATAGTATAAACAAGTTTAAGTTTTTACAAAATTATTTACATTATTTAAGTCATGCATGTTACGAATATATACTTATAAGAACGAATGCTATACATTATTATGTAAGATAAGGAAATCGGTGACGATATAGATTCAATCGTCGTTATTGAATCTGTTGTTAAAAGTTAGAAGTATTAGATGCACAAATATACTTCGTTCTTACTTCCAGAATATGTGTATTGCGATTTACGGTTTAGGGTATAGATTTAATCTTTTACAACGAATTTACAACGGATTCGTCGTAAATTCGTTGTAAAAATTACAACGATTTTACGACGAATCCGTCGTAATTCCGTTGGAAATCGAAATATTTAATTTACCGCGTGGGGGAAAAATTTCAATAGGTTGAATTTCGGTTTTAATATTACGACGATTTTACGACGGAATCGTCGTAAAATCGTTGTAAATTACCAATGATTTTACGACGACCACAAAATCTATATATACGTGACCAGATTTTTCCTCCCTCACAAACTCACTCTCTCTCTAAAACGCTCTCACCTCTCTCTACCTACGAAAAAAGTAAAAAATTTATTTTTTGATTTTTTAAATTATATTATTGTTTGTGAGGATTTTGAATTGTTAGTTAGGATTGTAATTTTTATTAGTTAGGATTTGACTTATTAGTTAGGAATGGAATTATATTATATTGGAATTGAGTTATTTTTAAATATTTTTTTAGATATGACGTCACGTAAGACACACTATCGGCAGTTTCTCGAGACGGGACCGAGTGCTAATTCGCAACTCCCGTCATCTTCTGCGACACCGTCCGCTGTTCCGGATTCTTTTTCCCAACCAGCGCCGCCTCCAGAAGCAAGTGCTCGACCGCCGTTGTTGTATGCGGGATTGACTGTCGAAGATATTTTGCAGTCGCCGGGGCATGATTCTTTAGATCGGTTAGATCCGCGACGGCTCCCGAATAGTTTATATTAAGAATTTTATTTTGTATTTTAAATTTTATTTTAAATTTTGAATAGATTTATAAAATTTTAATTTATAAATATAATTTTATTAATTTTTTTTTTTTAATTTTAATTGAAAAAAGAAATAATATATTATATATATATGTATTACATCGAGTTTACATCGACTCAACATTTACATCGATTTTACATCGTTCAATAATTTACGATGAATTTACATCGAATATTTTACATCAATTTACCAACGTATTTACAGCTACTTATTACGACGAATTTACGACGAATTGTCAAAACAAAAATTGTATAATTCGATGTAAAATCGATGTAATGTTTCATCCTATTACGACGAATTGACGACGGATTGTCGAAAAAAAATTGTATAATTCGATGTAAAATCGATGTTCTGCATCGATTTTACGACGAATAATATACGACGATTTTACGACGATTTTTAGTCCTCTTTAATGTTACGACGATTTCCGATTAACGACGAGCATATTACGACGAATTTTTATTCGTCGCTAATCCGTCGTAAACCATGTTTTACAACCAATTTACGACGATTCTGTTAGTTGTAAAAGGGCAGTTTTCTTGTAGTGTATGTTTCCGACGACTTTTCAACGAAAATGGTCATCGGAAATCAATGTGTTTCTTTTGTAATGCGCGAACCTTTAGGCTTAAAATTTCAAAAAATTCTTGGTTTGATTCATACTACTAAGAATTTAACTAAAAATGTATGTTCTCAAGATCTTTAAGCTTACCACTATTTTTACTAGCAACGCGGGTGCTTGCATCGAGGGTAAAAAAGTGTGACTGAGGCGAGAAATTCTCTGGACATGTCTTCATAAGCTGGCCTATCGAGCTCCATGAATAAGCGCAACTTGAGAGCTTCAATGTGACATCCCATGAATGAGTTTTAGGACCTTTTTGTTTTTTTTTGATTAAAACCCTAAGGCGAGAACCTTAAAACGTGCGCCCAAAGAAACCCTAACCCTACCTTTCCGAAGAAGAAAACTCTAGATTGCAAAGGAAGCAATGTTTCGAGCTCTTAGTTTCCGCATTCAAACCTTTTGAGCCGTAGCCTATTTCATCTCATGTTGGTCCATAGAAGGTTGAGCCAAAGAATGAAGAAGTGTTGGGCCGAAAGAAACATTAGACGAGGAGTCGGGCCTGTTTCGGTTAAGGAAAAGCCCATAAGAGGGAGTGAATATTGAGACCCATTTTAAAGTGGATCATAGAGTTTTGTGACTCAATTTTTGTGGCCCAATAGTAAGGAGAATATGAGCCCAATGATAGAAGCCCAAAATGATCATTAAGGACAAAAATGACATTTGCTCGGGAAACCCTAAACCTAAGAAGCTTCACCCCTTGCTCTATAAAAAGAGGAGACACGACCATAAGTATATCAGAGTGTTCTTGCGGCGAAACCCTGCCGAAATCTCGCTGGAGCCACCACCATTGAGCCACCTCGAAGGAGAAGCCACCACAGCCTCTTAGAAGGCGGATATGAGTGGTTTTGGAAGAGAAGATAATCGGTCAGGCAAATCAGATCGGATCGACATGAAACTTGGTAAGCATATTCGAGACTCCCAGATCTATCCAAAGCCGAAAGTGGATCTCCATTTAGAGTTATGGGGTAAAAGTTATTGATGTTTTTCTGAGACTGATTTGTGTAGTTATGATTTTCGGACAGTCATCTTAAAAGGAGATTACCCGGCGAACAAGGAGGAACCAGGAAGCGATCTACATACCTCTGTAAATCCCTAAGTCCTACCTTTCTGAAAAGCCCTAGTTAGTTCAGATCGGAGGTTGGTGATGAAAGTTATTGCTGTATCTTTTCGTCTGGTACATTATGGCCGAACCTCCAACCATCGCAGATCAAACCCGTTTTGGTAGAAGGGAGAAACGGATGAGAAGGTGTTCTCCGAATGTTATGAAATTTGGTAAGGATATTCTATACTTCCAGATCTAGCTACATCATAAATCAAATTATCATTTTAAGTTATGGTTTGAAAGATATTTGTTGTTTCCTGAGACTATTCTTCGCAACGCGTAGATCCGACCAGGCTGGAGAGTTGGGCTGTTTGGTTAGGCAAATTAATCCGGATAGTTCTGAAACTTTTCAGAGACATGTAGGACTCATGGAGGTAGATTTTGGTAGAAGGGTGACCGGTTTGGAGTTCCGAAACATGAGGAAACGTGCTGATGAAGTTAAGGCAGTGAATCTGTCCATAGAAGAAGGAAGGAGAAAAATGTGTTTTACCTTCAACTCAAAGACAAAGGTGAGGACTAGATGTGGATTCCTAAGATGCGTTAGTTGAACTAGGAATATGTGTATGTTTGATATAGGTAGTAGATATGATTGTTGGTTGATGCATAATTATGTGAAATAGATGTATGCTAGGCGTGTTAGCACGACTGTTTGTCGCCAGCGAGCATGGGTGTTGAGCCATGACGTGGTATTGGTTGCTGGGTCGCAATAAGAATGTGTTACGGTTGTGGGCCTATGGTCACACGAAAGATTCGTCAGTGAGTGGACCAAACAGCTGACGAGCTGAGAATGTTAATGAAAGGAAAAGTAAAGGAGAATGAGTACCTTGGACCGAGGTCTTTGGGAATGTGATATAGATTTGCTAGGATGATTGATGTGATGTGAATTATTGCATATTGAAATGATCGTTTCATGACTTATAGAATTGTTAGTAAGAACATGTAGGTTGTTGTGTTTATATTGTGCATATCCATTATTGCTATATTCAAATGATGTATCTAAGAATCTTGTGTGCTCAAAAAGCACACCCTCGCTGAGTATTCCCAAAATACTCACCCCTTTTTCCCCTTTTAGGTTTCGTTTAAGAGATCATTTGGCGTGGAGTGCAAGTCAAATATTTATTAGGGTTTTTCCGGGATAGGGTGTCTCATTCAAGGTACCACACGACATCATTTATGATATCCAAGGCATCGAGAGCGGTGTAATCAATGCAAAGAGTTTGCCTGATTTTAAGCTTCGCTAGATGAGCAAGGTAGTCTTCGTTTGAGTTGAGTTTCTTCCCGACAAAAAGAGTTGTCGATCGCCTTAGTGGAAGAGGAGGTGAAGGAGTGAACTCGTGAGGTGGAGGTGGTGCGTGGCGAGTGTTTGATCGTGGTTGCCGAGCTCTCTCGAAGAAATTGATGAGATTCTCATCTTCATCGAGCGTGCTTTCTTGCTCTTGCACTTGTCTAGAAGGTGATTGAGAAGATCCTCCTTGGACAAAATTGGATCCAACTCGAGTATTCTTCTTAGAACGGGTCTGGTGTGCTCTTGTATGCTCTATAGTACCTTGCGTGTGGGCCACAAAAAACAAAATCCAATTAGTTTTCTCTAACGGTTAGATTTCTAGTCGGGATTAACCGGTCGACGGGGGCTCGGCCGCGGTTGGAGGTGTCGTGACCGTGGTGGAAGGTGGGTCAGCCACAGTCCTTGAGCTCTGCACGCGGTGGGATGGGCTTCGACTGCGCCGACGTGAAATCTCCTGTGGCCGAGATGGGTCTGGTCGCGGGTTGAAGAGTCATGGTCGCAGCGAAGGACTGTTCGACCGCGGCTACGAAAAATCTCCCATGGCTAGAAGGCACTTGACCGCGGGTCTGGAGGTTTGCCCGTGGTGAAGTCTTTCGATCTTTTCTTCATATTTTTGGGTTTTTTAATTTTTTAATTTTTATTTTTTTATTGCAAAATCCTAAAACTTAGAAAAGAAAAACGTGAATAGAAAAAAAAATTGAAAACACTTACCAAATGGGTTATCTCCCATTTGGTCAAGATCGTTAGCTCGACTTTGAGGACGGATTAGGCGAGAGACAAAGATGTTTTGAGAACGTTTGTCCATGAAACTTCCTCGTTCTTTGAATGTCTATCACCTATTCCTTGTATCAGCACATTTTCTCTATGTTCGTTTCTATAATTTTTTTTCTTATTTTTTTTTTCGATTTTAACATCATAAAAGTATTGGTAATAAATAAAAACATTATAATGTTGAAAAGAGAGAGAACAAAATCCGGACTGAGAGATTTGTTTCAGAAATATCTAAATTTTGATGTTGAAGTAATCATAGTCAAAGTGGTGCAAATTTAATAAAATAAAAATTCTTATAAAAAAAGTTTCAAAAAAATTGTTAAACTGCTAATGAAACACAAATTTTCCATCAAAAAAGTAAAACTGGTGATTTGGTTGTGAGCAGGTGAGTCTCGTGACTCGTGAGGAAGAAAAAGAGTACGAATCATCGACAAAAGGTTTTTTTTATTTTAATAGATTTTTTTTAAGTAATTGGGCTTTTGTTTTTTTTTGCCCTTAAGTTTCAACAGAAATATTTTTGTATTGTATATAAATATATATATATATATATATATATATATATATATGTGGGTTTTTTCTATATCTTAAATGGGCTTCCGAAAATTAGAGGCCAATGCAAATGTTTCATTGGGCATGGGGAAAAGCCAATGTTTCATTGGGCATGGCCCAGGGCCGGCCCAGCTTGGCCGCAGGTCTGGAGTTTTGCCCGTGGTGAAATCTTTCAATCTTTTCTTCATATTTTTGGGTTTTTAAAATTTTTTGATTTATTTTATTTGTTTTTTTATTGCAAAATCTTAAAAATTAAAAAAAAAATGTTAATAGAAAAAAAAAAAATTGTAAACACTTATCAAATGGGTTACCTCCCATTAAGCACTTTTGGTCAAGATCGTTAGCTCGACTTTGAGGACGGATTAGGCGAGAGACAAAGATGTTTTGAGAACGTTTGTCCATGAAACTTCCTCGTTCTTTGAATGTCTATCACCTATTCCTTGTATCAGCACCTTTTCTCTATGTTCGTTTTTTTTTCATACTTTTTTTTTTCGATTTTATTAGTTTCAACTTCATAAAAGTATTAGTAGTAAATAAAAACATTATAATGTTGAAAAGAAAGAGAACAAAATCCGAACTGAGAGTTTGTTTCAGAAATATCTAAATCTTGATGTTGAAGTAATCATAGTCAAAGTGGTGCAATCTAACGTAACCGTCTTCACCTCCACTAGAGAAACTCAGCAACAAAGCCAAAAAGAAAAAACATAAAACTCATCATGTGAAGATTGTTTCAATCAGATAATGTTAATTTACCTCTTTCCATCAGGATTGAATGCCAAAGCATTTATAGGTCCAAAATGACCTTTCACACCACCAATTTACTCTTGCAAAATCTATATATTTATCCATACCAAATACAATAATACAGTTACATATATATATATATATATATATATATATATCCTGGTTACAAGTTCCAAGTAAAAGCTTTATATTATAACACTCATATAATTTAGCCTCGAACTTTCCATCACGATGATCAGTGGTTGTTGTTGGATCTTGTTTTTGGACAAATGGTTTTGACCAGCATTATGGGCAACTCAGTTGTCGGAATGATCGATTCTTTGAATCGTTGGATTCCTCGATATGAGCACTATAACATAGTGTATTCATATGTCAAAAACAGAGTTCGTTTGACAAAAATTTAACTCTCATCTTCAAATGAATAATTGATTTAATAAAATCAATTGTGTAACCTCCTTAATTCATCATAATAACTCATATTAAATTAGATTAATGGAGTATTATGGAGAATATAATTGAGACTTACGTCTTGTGTCTCTCTCATTCTTGTGGTAAAAATAAGTTGTTCATTATCTCTTTCATTTTCCTGTCTTTGTTTTATACGAGAGTACAACACAGAAAAATGGTTCGAAATCTTATGATTTTGGGTGATCTGAATCATAAGAATATGCAGTTGTATTCTGGGATTCGGAATGCCATGCAACCGTCACACTACGAGACGTTTTCAGAATTAAGGAAAGAATGTCTCGTCTCTGCAAATCCGTTCTTCCTAAATTCCTATAATTTTTTGTATCATTTTAATATTATGTTTATCAATTTATTTATGTAATTCACTTTGCAAATATCAGTTTGCTTTATTGTAGAATTGCGATTCTACAGTTGTAACAACTGATGCATCTTGACCACCTCCAAGCACAACCTAAGAGAGAGCAGAAACATTCACAAAGATAAAATTCATGATTTGTTAATTTTTGGGAGTCAAATTAAAATTTCTTGACGCATTAGTACTACATACATGGTTGATAAGTGGAGACATGGCAACATCATTCACGGGCACCCCTGTTGTGTAAGTCTTAATAAGAGTCAACGTTCTCATGTCCCACAGCTGAAACAATCAACAATAAACAAAACACTCTTATCAGATTATCTAGACTGTACAAACTTTGAAACAACGGATAGTAGAAAAAGAAAAGAAGACATGCCTTTGCAGTTTTGTCAAGTGAACCTGTAAGGAAGTGAGAATCATCAGCTGCTTTACAGAGCGATGTAATTGTCTTCTTATGACCCACAACAAAGATACAGTCGACACAACACAAGAATGATACTAACGAGATACAGTCGATATAGTCTTTGTGTTTGCGTTATCATCTACCATTTGTATCATTTTGATTTTTGTTGCGTACATATAATAATCTCGTGTCATCTGTTTCTGACATTTTTTATTTTTGTCTTTTGGAGCCTCTCTTTCCTTCTACTTCGTAATTGAAGCATCGGACGCCATACCGGCGGTGGAATTGAATCGGCGGCGAGATAATCGTCCGACGATTGTAGGGCACTGGAACGACGAGACGGCCATTTTTTCTCTGCTTCTCTCTCTCTATTGGGGTTTTGGACTTTTAAGAAGAAGCCAAACTGCTTGTCGTTTTGCGTTTCAGTGACTTAACCACTCATTGGGTTTAGATTAACTTAACAAAAATCCAAACTAAAGCACGGTTTAAACAGATTTTATCAATTTTTTACAGAGGATAATTATTTGCAAATATATAGAACTAGATGGATACAAAAGAAATAATAAAATATTCAGATTTTAAAATTGATAACTTGTGTAATTATGATCCGTATAATTAGATTTTAAATAAAAATTACCACAAATAAAGCTTTATGATTCGCAATTAATTTGTTTGGATCCATATTATCCATAAACTTGATAAACAATCTCTCTAAATAAATAATAAAATTCCAAAAATTTAATTTCCATTATATTGTAGTTTCTGCTTTTTCTTTTACTTTATTTTTTTCTATTTTAGTAATTACCATTTAAATAAACATCATGACACATGTCACGATCTGGTGAATTATAATTATCCTACGTGCATGCCCACGTTGAATGATTCAGCTTTATATAATAAGTGGAGGTTATTGGTTCTTGCGTTTTAATGGATTTTTCAGATTTAAAAATCTTAATGAATCCATTGATTTTAAAATCAGAGAAGTGGATTTCAATGTTAAATAATTGGATTTCAAAATCAAATAAATGAATTATTGTAAATCAACCAAATAGATTAGATTAGGCTCCGCGTGATATTCTTACCGAAAATAATAAAATACTTAGATTTTAAAATTGATAATTCGCGTATTTATAACATGTATAATTAGATTCTAAATTAAGATCTCGTTAAGTTATTCACAAATTACGTTTTATGATTTGCAATTAAAAGATTAGAAATTGATCAATATTATCCATATATATGATATTCAATCACTCTATAAAAATGATAAGGTTCCAAAAACATAATTATCATTATATTGTAGTTTCTGTTTTTTCTCTTAATTTACGTTTTTTATTCAGTAATTTCCATTTAAAAACATAAATTATTTTTTATTTTTTGAAATAAATAATTAAGAATATGAGAGTTTATATTATTATATTGACACATGTCACAATCTAAATTAACAATGATACATGTCACGATCTGATAAGTTATAATTATCCAACATGTCACGTTCACGTTGAACGATTTTAACTTTATATAATATATATATATATATTTAAGAAGACATTTTTGAAAATGAATTTATTTTGTAAATTATTAGGATTCAACCCGCGCTAGCTATATAGCGCGAAGTAATTTTTGTTTAAAAATTATTTTTGAATTATTTTTAAATGTTTTTATCTGAATTTTAAAATATGTTAAACTAATGATTATAGATATAACTATCAACCCGGACTAACTTGTCTACTTAATCCATTTTGCAATAAACTAAAATATTATTCTGGCTAACACGCAAAAACCTATAATTTTGAAAACACAACTCTAATATGCACCGCTTAATAACTATGAATTTTGTCATCAATCCACAAACTCTTAAAAATCTCAATTTTCTCGCTTCTAAATCTTTATAAAATTAGCAAAATATTTTATAATAGTTCTAGTGAAATATATTGCAAGATTTCAAATATATTTTTTCTTTGAATATGTATGGATTGATTATAAAATATTAAGAAACTAAATAGTAAATAACCTCTTTAATGGGAAATAAATAATTTCCATATAATTTTATCTATAACTTTAAAAGACAATTATATCCTTTACTATTTCAATTATATTTTCTTATTTGTAATAGTATTTTATGTAATAACTTACAAAACAAAATTCATTTTCATCATAAATGTCTTATTAAATAATATTATAGAGATTACATATTATGTCATTACAAATAATAAAAGATAATTGAAATAGGAAATGATATAATATAATCTATTAAAACAGAGTGCTATTTTTTGACCAAACAGAAAAAATGTATTTAAAACTATTTCTATCATGGATAATTTTTAAATTTTCAATTTTTGTGGATAACTATCCTGTTTCCAAACAAAATAATTTTGTTCAATTAAAAATTCATTTTTTGGAGATAAAATTACAAATACAAACCATAATCTTTTAAACCATTAATATCACAAAAGTTTTAATTTTGGTTATATTTTAATTTAATTCCAAGAATTTATTTCTATCATGAATAACTTTTAACCTTTAGATTTTTGTGGATAACTATCCTTATTTCCAAACAGAATAATTTTGTTCAATTAAAAATTCTTTTTTGGAGATAAAATTTCAAATACAAACTATAAACTTTTAAACCATTGATATCACAAAAGTTTTAATTTTGGCTATATTTTATATTTTAATTTAATTCCGAAAATTAAAAAAATTGGGAGACGTTTAGAAAGATGCAATATTTCTCGTAGGGAAATAGATAGTCTTCACATACTATTTTATTTGAAATAAAAAAGATAATTCACATATAAAAAATAATGGTCATATTTTATATTTAAAATATGTATGATGAATTGTAGGTGTAAATGATATGATTTTATGTTGATTATATAAAATATTTATGATTATTGTTTATTTGAAAATTAATAACAAAACAATGGATGAGAGTCTGAATGGATAATTTAGGTATTAAAAATATATTTAAAATAAAATATAGAACTAAAAATATATATAACAAAACGGGTCGGAACATTTGGGCTATAGCTAGTACGTGTTAAATAAACTTTGTTTTGAATATAATATTATTAAGTCGATTTTAAAAATGTTTACTGTAGAGATTATTTCATCGAATATGAGCCCTTAATTGATAGAATCCGGTTTCAAAATAAAAAAATATACCCATTTTCTTTTCAATAAGCAAAATAACATTGAGAATCAAAGAATTATGTAATCGAAATTTAATAGATTCGAAAACCTACTTATAAAGCTATAGGATTTAGAAAACAAATTTATTTTCTCAGGTTAGGGCACTTTCCCTTTTTCAATTTTTTTCACTAAATAAATTACTATTAAAAGCTCAAAAGAGCAAAGGAAAGACATGCCCTAAGGCTAAAACATCCACATGGACCCAATAAACGGGCGAAAACACAAATATAAAGACCAGAGCATAAAGGCTCAACAAACATTTAAAAAAAAACAGAGCATTACATCTCTTTCATAACGCATCACTTTCTGTCATCTCAAATTTTATGGATACTATTTTTTTTTAATTATCGATAATATTTATTTTTCCGATAATATTTTCGATAATATTTTTCTCTTATTTTTCTTTGTAAAATTAATATCTATATTATTAAAAAAATGATATGTGCAAAGTTAATATAAAGTCTATTAGAGACATTTGGTACGAGGAAAAATGAACACATGATCTCTTAAGTCTCACTACCATCTTTAGAGATGTTAATAAAATCGGAACAACATTTCATTTTCATAACTTCTAATTTAAAAAAAATAACACATTCATATAAAATTAATGTATAAATATTTTAACAACATTTTACTTTTACAAATTTTAGCTTAAAATAATCAAATTCATATAATAAATTAATAACAATTTATATTTAATTAATATAAAACCAATAAAATCTATAACTGTCCAAATCATATTTTTATTTTGCAAAAAAACGCAATATACTATAATTATATAACGCTTATAACAAATTAAAAAAAGACTTTTAAAAATATAACTTAATTAAAAATAAAAAACTTTGCTCCGTGTTGTTGTGCAGATTAAATCCTAATATATATACATTTAATAAGTAAGAGATAATGTATTTAATATTGCACTAGCTAGACAGTAGACACTAAATTTGGACGATTATATATGGAAGATGACTACATGATCTTTGTAATTTATAGTTGTAAATATGGAGAGGATGAGAAATCGTCAAAGGGATCTATCCGGAAGTCAAGAGCCTCTTCGTCAATATTTTGATTTATATTTTCCATGTGGTTTGGTGGAAAGAATAATGGACTTCCACTAATCATGAAAACTCATACAAAATCTGTTTTGCTTAATCATTAAATAAATACTTGATATTTGATACACACACACTTTACATCATTCCGACATATTTTATTTCTATAATATGAACATCGGGTTGTCAGTTATATAGCTATACATGTCCATTTTATGATTATATACCCAAAACAGATTATAGGATCAGAAATGCCCATAATTATATTGAAAATAAATCAGAGAATTAGAATTATATGAAATTATAAAATAATTAACAAAAAGAATGTAATTCTAAGATCCAGACTGTTCTTTTTCGTCCGTTCATAGCTTTCCAGTAAGCTAATGATTAAAGGGAAGGTTAAGTACACGTTAGCATGTGAGAATAAGGAATAAGTTCCATTATTCAATTAAAAATATCATACAAATACATTTATATTAAAAAGGATTGAAAAACTATATATTATTTTCATCGTGAAAAGAAATTAAACTATCATCGTATTGTTGGAACTAATATTTTATCAAAATTTGAGGGCCTGATAAAATTGTGTTAGTGTGAAAAGAAATGAGTTAAGCCCATTCAAATGAAATGTTTTCATTGGCTATAACTATTTGTGGGAAGAACAAAAGTCCCACAATGCTAGTTAAGAAATGTTTTCTCTTGCATATATTTGGAATAGTTCTGTCATTAATTTAAATGACTAACAACAAGAGAGAAGAAAAGACCACACACGCGTCGCTTGCGTCTTGGGCCTTTTGGGCTCGTGGACTTTTGTAGGTGTCGATCGATACCCCTTGGTATCGATCGCTACTCGACGGGCCGATTAAAAAATCGCAGCCTCTGGTCTGGGAAAAAATCCTAGCCTCTCTCCTATATATACTGGCCGATTTTCACCTTAAAAATCATCCTCTGAAACACTAAAAACACATCCTAAAAGTTCTACCAAAAGTTCCTTCAATTCCCTACTGCTTAGAGTAAGTCTTTATTCGAGAGTATTGTAGTTATAATGTTCGACAGATCTGTTATCGAGTGTCTGCGATAACAGATTCCTTTTGTTGTATCCTGGGACTCATGGATCTATTATAAACTGTCGCACTACGGAATATTCTTTGAGTTACGGAAAGAGATTCATCTCGCCTCCAATGATTTATTTATGTTTCATCGCTTTATAAATCTCATGTTTCCTTAACGTTTATTTATATATTCGTGATTAAATCCAATCATGTCTATAGTGCGAATTTTTGGTCCTACAATCTTAACTCAAAGAAGATCCGATTTCTGTTTTATTACTTCAATCGGATCTTTAATCGCGAGTAAATAAACGTGTTTTCAAACTATTTATAAAATGATTCTTCTACTGCTGATGATACTCAAACGTTATCAAAAGACTTTTTAGCAACTTGAAACGTGTAGTGGAAGCAATTTCTGTTTATTTTTATAAGAAGATGTTCAACTGCTAGTGATACTCAAACGTTATCAAAAAGCTGTATAGCAACTTGAAACGTGTAGTAGAAGCAGTATTGCTTTAAACATCTTCTACAACCGCCATTAATTACGATTAATGAACGGTGCAATCAACGAACGCATCATATGGTTCTTGATAGGTTCGATTGCGATCGAAACCTTGTAAGTATCGATCGACACCCTGTGGCATCGATCGATACTATGCAAAATTTGTATCGGTCGACACTGAGGTGCATCGATCGATACTATGCATCGACCAAGTTAGGTCTATGTCGATCAATACTGTGTAAAAATTCACATGTATCGATCGACACAGAGTGCATCGATCGATACCAGTGAGCATCGATCGACACTGAGTATGCATCGATTGACACTGAGCAAACTTACCTTGCATCGACCAGTTCGAGTCTGTATCGATCGACACCTAGGGTGTGCATCGATCGATACCAGTGGGTATCGATCGACACCAATGCTGTTTGGTTCTATATTAGTATTAGAATTGCGATTCTTAACTATATATATCAGTACTAATGAAAGTTGTGTTTCTTTTGTCTTCACAGAATGACAATCGATATCGATAACAATGCTGAGAAGGTGGAGAAAACCAATGACAAGGTTGAAGAAGCGGCTGCGAGCCTGATCGAGACGGTCAAAGTTCCATCCGGGAATCATGTCGCTCCTCCAAGCAAGTTTGATGGGACAGCATTTAAGATGTGGAAGAAGAAGATGTTCTTCTATATGACAACGCTGAATCTGCAGAAATACACCAGCGAAGTGAAACCTCTTCTTCCAGAAGATAACACTGATCCGCGTGCGCTTGCTAGTGTTCACGCATGGGAACATGCCGACTTCTTGTGTAAGGCTACATTCAGAATAGCCTGTCGGACTCTCTGTTCGGGGTGTACGAAAACGCTGAAACTTCTAAGGAACTGTGGGATTCCCTTGACAAGAAATATCGCATTGAAGATTCTGGTACTCAGAAATTCACTGCGGCAAAATTTATGCAGTACCAGATGGTGGATTCCAGACCATTGATGGAACAAGTCGATGAGGTGCAGAGGCTCCTACACGACATTCATGCTGAGGGAATGCGGCTGTGTGAAACCTATCAGGGATGCTTCATCATTGAGAAGCTTCCTCCTGGTTGGACAGACTTCAAAAATTACCTCAGGCTGAAGAAAAAGAAGATGAGCCTTGAAGATCTGGTTGTTAAACTTCGCGTAGAGTTTACGAATAGAGAACAACAAATTGGTGTAGGTGTAAAGATTCGCGAACACAATGCGAATATGGTGGAACACCAAAACAACAATCAAGGCAAGTGGCAGAACAAAGGACGCCTAAACAAAGGCATAGGGGAGATGCCACCGAAGAACTTCCAGAAGTTCAAGAACAAGAATGGTCAGAATGGTCAGACCTCTCAAAGGTTCTTGGGAGCATGTAACTTCTGTGGAAAGCAAGGACACAAATCCTTCGAGTGTCGCAGCAAGAAGGCTCAAGCGAACTTTACAGAAGCTGACATGTGTGCTGTGGTCACTGAGGCCAACGTTGCTGAAAGCCATCCGAAGACTTGGTGGTTCGATACTGGTGCAACCAGGCACATCTGCATGGATCGAGATATGTTCTCGACATACTCAAAGAACAAGAGTGGTGACAAGCTCTTGATGGGTAATTCCGCCTCGTCAACAATTGAGGGTCACGGAAAGGTTGTTCTGAAGCTTACCTCTGGACAGGAGCTGGTTCTCACGAACGTTGTCCATGTACCAGAAATGCGCAAGAATCTGATCTCTGGATCTCTGATAAGCAAGCATGGATTCACTGTGAAGCTGGAAGGTGATAAGCTGATCCTAACAAAGAATGGGATGTATTTGGGAAAGGGTTTTGTTTGTGATAATTTGTTTAAGATGTCTGTTGAGACAGTAATCCGTAAGGATAATGTACCGAGGCATCCACCTCGAAGAACCCTAAGATGAATGATAAGAAACCAATTGCTTATCTCGCAGAGTCTTTCAATATTTGGCATGAACGCTTAGGACATGTTAATTTCAAGTCTATGAGCAGATTGATGAACATGAATATGATTCCTAAATGCAAAATAAGCAAAGACAAATGTGAAGTTTGTGTCCAAGCCAAACTCACTAAAACGCCATCACCCAGCGTTCAAAGAACAACCGAACCTCTAGGCTTAATTCACACAGACTTATGTGATTTAAAATACATTCAAACTAGAGGTGGTAAGAAATACTTCATGACCTTCATAGACGATTGCACGAGATATTGCTACATTTATCTACTGCGTAGTAAAGATGAAGCCTTGGAGAAGTTTAAAGAGTACAAGCTGGAAGTTGAAAACCAACTTGGTAAGACCATAAAAATGGTTAGAAGTGATAGAGGAGGAGAATATAATGAACCATTTGATGCATTCTGTAGAGGACATGGCATTATTCATCAAACGACCGCTCCCTACTCACCGGAATCCAACGGAGTTGCTGAAAGAAAGAACAGAACTCTCAAAGAAATGATGAATGCAATGTTGCAGGAATCTGGGTTAACCCAGAACATGTGGGGGGGGGGGGGGGGAAGCTCTGCTTACCTCAAATTATATCCTGAACAAAATCCCACACAAAGTCACAGGAAAAACTCCTTATGAACTTTGGAAAGGTAATATACCTTCGTATAAATACCTGAAAGTGTGGGGGTGCCTGGCAAAAGTTGCAGTTCTGCTTCCGAAAAAGGTCACCATCGGACCTAAGACGGTAGACTGCATCTTTATCGGATATGCGCATAAAAGTAGTGCCTATCGGTTTCTGGTACATAAATCAGATATACCAGACATTCATGTAAACACAATAATAGAGTCAAGGAATGCGTCCTTCTTCGAAAATGTGTTTCCGTGTAAGGATAGAGGAAATCCTAAACGAACTCGTGATGAAAGAGATGCTAGCAATGAGGCAAGCACTTCAGGCACTTCTACAAACGAATAAAAAGAAGAAGTTGAACCTAGACGAAGCAAGAGAGCTCATAAGGAAAAGACATTCGACTCTGAGTTCATAATGGCATTCCTCACGGAAAGTGGTCCAAAAACTTTCATGGAAGCAATGTCTACACCCGATGCACCTTTCTGGAAGGAGGCATCTAACAGTGAAATCAACTCAATTATGCAAAATCATACTTATGAGTTGGTAGATCTACCTCAAGGCTGCAAACCTCTTGGGTGTAAATGGGTCTTCACCACAAAGCTAAAAATCGATGGCTCTATAGACAAGTATAAGGCCAGACTTGTGGTACAAGGATTTCGTCAAAAGGAAGGACTGGATTTCTTTGACACTTATTCTCCGGTGACGAGAATAACTTCGATTCGTATGCTTATTGGAATCGCAACTTTAAGAAACCTTGAAATACATCAGATGGATGTCAACACTGCTTTCCTAAATGGAGATTTAGAGGAAGAGATTTATATGAACCAACCTGAGGGTTATGTTGCTCCCGGACAAGAGAAGAAAGTATGTAGACTTGTGAAATCGCTATACGGACTCAAGAAAGTTCCGAAGCAATGGCATGAAAAGTTTGACAGTGTAATGATGTCAAATGGCTTTCAAATCAATGAATGTGATAAGTGCATCTATATCAAAAGTACTCCACATGGATATGTGTTGTTGTGTTTGTATGTAGATGATATGCTCATCATGGGAAGCAACAAAGACATAATCAATCAAACGAAGAATATGCTCAGTGGAAAGTTTGATATGAAAGACTTGGGATTAGCGGATGTAATTCTAGGGATTAATATTATTCGAAATTCAAAAGGAATAATTTTGTCTCAAGACCATTACGCTACAAAAATCCTAGAGAGGTTTAAGACCTACTCAAATGGGACTGCAAAAACTCCGCTTGATCCTCAACTTCATTTAACAAAGAATTCAGGTGAAGCAGTGTCACAAGTGGAGTATGCAAGAGTCATCGGAAGTCTTATGTACTTGACGAATTGTACTAGACCCGACTTAGCGCACTCTGTAAATGTACTAAGTCGCTACACGAGTAATCCAGGACATACTCATTGGAAGGCCATAACTAGGGTATTAAATTATCTACGATACACTAAAAGTTATGGGCTACACTTCGGTAAAAAACCGGCAGTTCTGGAAGGGTACAGTGATGCCAATTGGATTTCAGATTCCAGAAACTCCAAATCCACGGGTTGATATGTCTTTACTCTTGCTGGTGCAGCAATATCCTGGAAATCTTCCAAACAAACACTCCTGGCCATATCAAAAATGGAGTCAGAGTTTATAGCTTTAGAAAAAGCTGCAGAGGAAGCAGAATGGCTTCGAAACTTTCTGGAAGATATCCCTATGTGGGAAAAACCAGTGCCAGCATTACGTGTACACTGCGATAGTCAGTCGGCTATCTCTCGGGCATTGAGTAACCTATATAATGGTAAATCTCGTCACATAAGAAGACGACATAAGACCATTAGACAATTGATCTCAACTGGTGTACTTACAATAGATTACATCAAGTCGGCTGATAACTTAGCGGATCCGTTCACCAAAAGTTTACCGCGAGATCAAATTGTAAGATCATCAAAAGGAATGGGTTTAAAGCCTATTGACAAAGATGACGTTTGACAGATACCCTACCTATGTGACTGGAGATCCCAAGATCTAGGTTCAAAGGGAAAACAAAGTTGACCTGATTCGAAATTGAGCATTGTGAGACTACGTCTCTGCCCAGTTCCTAGGATGATAAAACAGTGCTACCTGTGAATATTGAGGATAAGCGTTGGCTTTTAATGATTGTATAGCTTTGTAATAGTGAAGTGTGACAGGATACTTCTGAAAACAAGCTGATAACAGATCACCTAGTGAGTGTGAAATGAGGGCCGTTTCTAGGAGAATGAAAGAGAAGGCTATATTCTCCAAGTTCACTCATGAAAAACCAGGAATGTTCAAGGCCAAAATGAACACAATAGAGAACAAAGTTCTACGAGAAAATGTCGTTGTGCGATACATGTTGTCTAGGTTTACATCAAAATCTGGGTGGTTCAAGACATCATGTTCACCTCCCGGCCGAGTAAACCCGACAGATATTAAAAATGATTGGTTCAAAGCTGAAAAACGCTACCTCTCAGATACAGTTACATTTTCGTATACTCTCGAAAGTCTGTCTACGTCTAGATGAGTCTAGTCAAGTATGTCTAGTGAAGTCTAGTCTGTTCAATTTTCATATGTTTAGAGTCATTTCTATTCATGTGGGGGATTGTTGGAACTAATTTTTTATCAAAGCTTGAGGGCCTGATAAAATTGTGTTAGTGTGAAAAGAAATGAGTTAAATCCATTAAAATGAAATGTTTTCATTGGCTATAACTATTTGTGGGAAGAACAAAAGTCCCACAATGCTAGTTGAGAAATGTTTTCTCTTGCATATATTTGGAATAGTTCTGTCATTAATTTAAATGACTAACAACAAGAGAGAAGAAAAGACCACATGCGCGTCGCTTGCGTCTTGGGCCTTTTGGGCTCGTTGACTTTTGTAGGTGTTGATCGATACTCGACGGGCCGAGTTAAAAAATCGCAGCCTCCTAGAATATTCTATACTGGTCTGGGAAAAAACCCTAGCCTCTCTCCTATATATACATGCCGATTTTCACCTTAAAAATCATCCTCTGAAACACTAAAAACACATCCTAAAAGTTCTAGCAAAAGTTCCTTCAATTCCCTACTGCTTAGAGTAAGTCTTTATTCGAGAGTATCGTAGTTATAATGTTCGACAGATCTGTTATCGAGTGTCTGCGATAACAGATTCCTTTGGTTATATCCTGGGACTCATGGATCTATTATAAACCGTCGCACTACGGAAGATTCTTTGAGTTAAGGAAAGAGATTCATCTCGCCTCCAATGATTTATTTATGTTTCATCGCTTTATAAATCTCCTGTTTCCTTAACGTTTATTTATATATTCGTGATTAAATCCAATCGTGTCTATAGTGCGAATTTTTGGTCCTACACGTATCATATTCACACAAAACCTACAGAGACGATCAGGAGGAAGAGAACAAGTGACCAAACTCCTTATTTAACAACTGTAATTTGACATGATCCGCGTATTATTAAATGTACTATACTAGGGTGTCAATTAGGGCCAAAGCCCGAGGGCCGGCCCGAGCCTGAAAAACAGCGGGCTCGGGCCTAGAAATATAAGCCCGAAAAATTGGGCTTTTCGGGCTAGTGTGTTTTCGGGCTTAGCCCGATCGGGTTCGGGCTAGCCGAAAAGCCCGGAACTTTATATTTTAATTAGTTAGAAGTTTTATTTAAACATTTATCTTTCTAAAAATAATAATTTGACATATTTTCTATTCATTTCGTGATCCATGTACCATTATCATTCATCAATATTTACTTCATATTTTTAAAATCATTATCTATAGAATTTCAATGACATTTATATATCATTTATACATGTCAAAACTTAATATTATTTTACTTTTGTTTTATCTGTACCTCTTGATGGTGATGAGGATTTAGAAGACGATGAAGGAGATTCTAATCTAAACTCTACTACCTAGATTTGAAGTGTTTTGATTTTATATTTTATTTGGTAATATATTTTATTTGAATTTTATTTGTTTTTTATCAAATTTTTGCTTTTAAATTTAATTGGATTTGATATAATACATTTCAATTTAGATTTATTTTGATAAATATTTTGTTTTAATTAATCATCTGAGAATTGTGAATTTTTGTGTTTGTAAATAAAAGAACGAAAAAGCCCGAAAAGCCTTAGAGCCCTGTCCGGGCCGGGCCAGGCTTTGGAATATACGTCCGATTTTTTTTCGGGCCGGGCCGGGCTCAAATATATGCGGGCTTTACGGGTTTCGGGCCGAGCTACCCCGATTGACATCCCTATACTATACTAGGACTTAATCCATGCTATAATTAGCGCGAGTAATTTTTTTATAAGAAATTGTTTTGAAATTTTAAAAAATTGGTTTTATTTGAATTTTATAATATGTCTAACTCATGATTATAGATAGAGTTATTAAACAAAATAATTTGTCTATTTAACCCATTTTGCAATGGACTAAATTATTATTCAGGCTAACCCGTAAAACTTATAATTTTGAAAACATAACTCTATTATGCACCGTTTAATGACTCTAGTTTTGTGGTTAGTTCACGAACTCTTAAAAAATTAATTTTCTTGTGTCTAAATTTTATAAAATTAGTAAAATATTTTTCAACTTTTATTTTGGTATAAATTCAAATAAAATATAATAAACTATAGTGAAAAAAATATATCAAGATTTCGAATATATTTTTTTTCTTTGAATATATATGGATTGATTATTATTTAAAAATATATAGTAGATAACATTTTTAATGCAAAATAAATACAACTTTCCATATTCTTATCACTAATTGTAAAAGACAATTATATCATTTCCTATTTCAAATATTTTTTATTATTTGTAATTGGATTTCATGTAATAAATTACAAAATAAAATTTATTTTAAAAAAATATTTTCTTAAATAATATTATAGAGATAGTGATTAACATAGATATTTCCTTAATCACCTAAAAGTTTTTGGACAGGTATATCTAAGAACATCAAAGTATTAAATATATTTCTAATTACGACAGATGTAAAATCTACAATTGATTATACTAGTGAAAAATTAACAGAAATTAATGAGACTAGCTGGTAAACGATAATTAAGTCCCTTGAGTTATTAAGATTTATATAGTGCAGATCATAATAGATAATTAAATCTATATTACATCTCTATATTATAATTATTTAAGGAGTAATTTAGGAAAATGAATTTTATTTAATAAATTATTACATATTATAACATTACAAATAATCAAAGATAATTAAAATAGGAAATAATATAATTGTCTTTCAAAATTATTGAAAAGAATATAGAAAGTATTTGTGGCCATTAAATAGCTTATTTATTATTTAATTTCTTAATTATTTTTAATATTATATATTTTTAAAGTAATAATCAATTTATATATATTAAAAAAAACTATCTGAAATTTTGCTATATTTTTCACAATAATTTATGATATTTTATTTAAATATATATCAAAACAAAATTTTAAAAATATTTTACTAATTTTATATATAAAAAAATAGACACAAGAAAATTGATTTTCTTTTTAAAAATTCGTGGACTAACCACAAAAACCAGAGTCACTAAACAGTGCATGTTGGGGATAAATAATTCCCTTTTGGATCGGGGCATCAGAGAGTGGCTCGTGTCATACTAGACCAAACAACACTTGACCTAAAAACGCACCACCTCGAGAGGGTGTGGTTACGAGGCTATGTGGTCGAACCTTAGAACATGGTAGGACATGTTAAATGATGTGTCACTGTAGATTAGACGGCCACTTGAACTAAAAGCGTGCTACTTAGAGAGGGTGTGGTTACGAGGTTAGGTGGTCGAACCATAAGACATGTTAGAACAGGGAAATGAACCACCACTTTCTCCCAAAACCGTTCTCGATTAACGGGAGCGGGAAGTAAGGAGCCGAGTGGTCCCAGAGTGGAAAAGGGTTGCATTTTCCTGAACCTGCCAACTCGTACCAGGTTACCTGGAGAGCGTGGAAGTAAGGAGATGAGTAACCCGGACATGTATAGGTTGACTCCCCGCCGATGGCAACATAAACCGGGTAGCAATACCCGGGAAGGTAAGACTCTCAAATAACTGGGTAGAGATACTCGAGAAGATAAGAGGATCTCGATATCCCTCAAAAGGATATCGGGAAAGGTCAAACCTACTCAAATATACACGGGATAATATATGTATTTTCCTTTCAATACTCCTTTGAACTAAAGTAGACTCTCACATTAATCTTATCTCTGGCTAAGTTTGGCCTATATGACAGGAAAAAATAACCAATCGCTCCATAGAAAAAAACTTAAGGTATGGGCGCTCAGAACACGTGACAGCACATAAACCGCCGAAACAATACCGACTCGGTGCGGCGCCCGCAGAAACTGTTTTGTCGGGTATACAAACACAAGCGACAAAGGAAACACGCAAAAAAAAGCACTCGAATACCTCGTACCTGATCTAACAAAGGATCCATAGTCTGACCCGCCCGAACTAACATAACCCGGTATACTAACCCGAGTCATGTATCTTCTATAAATACAACATTCACTCCCCGAGAGTGAGGGATCCGATTTCCATCTCACACAAAGAATTTTCTCTCAAAACACTTAGCTTTTCTTAACTTCTGAGACGAGATCTCACCTCTCTTCCAAGGAATATTCGGTCTTGTGGTCTGAATATTCTTATTAAAC
The DNA here is from genome assembly GCA_030161315.1 of Eutrema japonicum. Taxonomy (NCBI): domain Eukaryota; kingdom Viridiplantae; phylum Streptophyta; class Magnoliopsida; order Brassicales; family Brassicaceae; genus Eutrema; species Eutrema japonicum. Next base: position 11,332,243 of record BSQW01000013.1, read on the forward strand.
TTTCCGGTCACTATTCACCCTAATATGTCTAAATATTCCGTGGATCCATCTTTTCTCAGGGCCCGAAATCATAATAACTTTCTCTCTTTCCCATTTTCCGATTCTCTTTGCTCCGATGCAAATCTTTTTGGTATTCCTTCCTTGTTACTGGCTTGAGCGTCGGAGAATCATCGGAAAACACACTCCCATCGTGTTTTCCGACCTCTGACCTCATTTGCTTTGTGTTATAGGAGACTTGCCCCTAAAAAGACGAAAAAACCCCGAAACAATGCATATGTTTTCAAGATTATACATTTTTGCGGGCTAACTTAAATAATATTTTAATCTATTGCAAAATGAGTTAAATAGAAATATTATTTCGGTTTGACATCTCTATCTTTTATAGAAATATTATTTCGGTTTAACCCAAATCATTTGTTAGGCATATTATAAAATTCAGATAAAAATAATTTTTCTTATATTTCAAAACAATTCTTTTATAAAAATTACCTAATACTATAACTAGCGCGAATTAAGTCCTAATAATCCTAGTAACGATAAAATAAGCAAGAAGAACGTCGCTATAATTAAAAAGAAGTATTCTCTAGTTATATAATAGAGAAGAAAAGTTGTGGAGGAGCTATAATGTTATAACCTGGCAAATTAGACAGCGAAGACATACTCAAGTGCTGCCTTGTCACACTCTCTCTCCTTCTCCTTCTCCTTCTCCTTCTCCTTCTCCTTCTCCTTCATAGTTCTTACAAAACCCTCCAATCCCATTTCTAACATCCCCAAACAATCTTGTTCCTTCCCTCTCTATCTCGCTTCTTTCTCTCCGTATGTGTAGGGTCGGAGCCAAATACGACACCGTTTTAAGGGTTGCAATTTTCAACCTTTTGATTGGTCTATCTTCTCTTTACCCAACCAAAAACAACATTTGATGATATAAAGAAGCCAACTTTGTCCATACCAAATCTCTCTTTTTCTTTTTTTTGTTCTTCTTCCCCCCCCCCCCCCCCCCCCCCCCCCCCCCCCCCTCATTGCTCATTTTGTAGCCAGACCCAATTTTCCATATTTATTTATTTATTTATTCAATTTTTATTTGGTTTTGGGCGTATGATCATCGGAAAAACGCCATAATTTGCTATTCAATCCTCACAATTAATTAAGAACAATGTCTCAAACGAGCTATTACCGATCACCGTTCGGAGACACGACTTACACCAAAGTGTTCGTTGGAGGATTAGCATGGGAAACTCCCCCCGAAGAAATGCGTCGTTACTTCGATCAGTTCGGAGAGATTCTCGAAGCCGTCATCATCACCGATAAAAACACCGGAAAATCTAAAGGCTACGGATTCGTAAGTTTCTATCTATTTGGTTTATTTTTTTTTGTTGATGGGTTTTTCCGACCGTTAATTAATTGATTAGGTGACGTTTCGGGAGGCGGAATCAGCGACGAGAGCCGTCGTTGATCCGAATCCGGTGATCGACGGAAGAAAAGCCAATTGTAATATTGCTTCTTTTGGACGGCCTCGACCATCGCCACCTCGAGGTTTGTTTATTAAACTTAAACTAAAACCGTAAAATCTATATTTTTTTGTTACCTTGATTATTTAATTTGGACGGCCTCGACCATCGCCACCTCGAGGTTTTTTTTGGACGGCCTCGACCATCGCCACCTCTTTTATTTAATTTGATGAGTTTCGTTTTCATCTTTGATATACTATTATTATAGTTTGATACGTTGTCAAGAGAGTAGTTTCTCTTTGTTGTTGTTGTTGTCGTCGTCTTTTATCGTATAATAACGTTAGTGAGATTAGCTGTAATCCTTGGATTTAGAATAAGTACATTGTTTAATAATGTACGTAGTGTGCCGATGCGAAGTGTAACGTACAACATAAATGTGACCAATCACATCCAATTTTGAGAGTATAAACATTTTTAAAAAAATTATTCTTAATAGATTAGAAAAAGCACATATCATAGAATTGCTAATTTTGATTCCTAACTTAAGTACCAATGTAAATTGTTTTTTTTTTTTTTTGATGACTCGGGAGTAATCCCAAACGCTAACGGGTCCATACTAATTTTTCGAGAGTCGTGAAACCGTCCATGTATTAAATTCCACAACAGATTTTTTTGTTTTTTCAATGGTTGTGTTTACTCTTTCATTTTAGGTCGAGGACAAACGGGAAGTCCGAGTCAGTACCAAAGTGGAGGACCATCAGCCTATACGGGGATGGCTGCACCGCTGCCACCGGCTGCAGCTGCCCACCAGGTCATGTATCCGTCCTACGGGTGAGTTATCTTTCTATTGAAATTTTTTTTTTCTTACCCGGCTCCAATTATCAAAACGTCATGTATTTATAGTTGAGGAGAGAATTACAAAAATGTTTTGCATAGATAAGGAGATGGTCCATTGCGATAGAAATATGGTAGGAGACAATTTAATGTGTCAATCGAATCACTTGTTGTCAGGCTGTAAATATCATAACATAAATATATGTAGAGAAAACCCCCGCAATGTATATATAATAATTGATCATCTTCAAAATTATAGTCCGATGGAAGTTGAAAACCCCATATCGTTAGAATCAAAGAAAATGCAAATTACAATGTGGTTTTCTATAATAATATGTTTCAAATACAATATAAACAAGTAGATTTTGTTTTTTTTTTCAGGAAAAATGATCAAATTTTGTTATATAGAATCATTGAATTCTTCGTTTTCTTACAGGTACACCTATAACCCTGATCAATTTGGGTACCACCAAGTCAGTTTCTCTTTCTCTCCCCTACATTCGACACACAACATACACACATACCCAACATGAACATAAAGCAAGTTTAATTATGAAATGCAAGATATGAAATTAATAATGGGATTTTACGTACAACGTATCTTGCACATGTCGACCACTTACATAATGCATGGAAAACATTAGCACATGCATGTTTCTTGTAAACATAGACATCGATTATGATGCTCATATATATACATTTCACAGGCACTGTACAACACACAGTTGCAACAAGCACAGTACTATCAACAGCAGCAACAGCTATTTGGAGGAGGAGCAACCTCACCATCATCATCATCAGCAACCATCATGCCTTCTCCTTACTATTACGGCTATTCTCTTCAAGCTCCTAGAGTGCCATACCAACACCATCATCATCATCTTCCTCAATCATACAACCCCCAACAACATCATCATCAACGGTTTACTTCTCCTTCTTTCGTTGTTTACCCATCCAATTCCTCTTTTGCACCTCCTCTCCAAGGACTACTCTCGTCTTCCACAGGTACGTACTTGCCTTCTCTTAAATTCCTTTCTTCCTATTAGTTAGGAATCCTACATTTAAAATAATTAAGATGTGATTAAAGTAAGATAGATAAGTGACATGAATCATTATATCCGTTGCCAATTAGCTTTAAATTGAAAAAAAAAAATTAAAATAATATTAAAATCTTAGATTGCTGGCCCAACAAAGTGACCTAAAATGGATTTTTTGTTTTTGCCGATAAAATGATGTTACTTAATTCGAAATATGTTAGAAAAACCAGTATCTTGAAAGTACATAATAATCTCACATCTTATTTTAAAATCTAATCCAACAAAATAATGATGTGACAGTGACACGAGTCCCTTGATTTATCTCTATAATATTATTTAAGAAGATATTTTTGAAAATAAACTTTGTTTTATAAGTTATTACATATTATATTATTACAAATAATAAAAGATAATTGAAATAGGAAATGATATAATTGTCTTTTAAAATTATTGATGAGAATATGGAAAGTATTTATTTATCATTAAAGAGATTATTTACTATTTAGTTTCTTAATTATTTTTAATATTATATATATTTAAATAATAATCCATCCATATATATTAAAAATATATATATTCAAAATTTTGATATATTTTTCACTATAATTTATTATATTTTATTTGAATATATATCAAAATAAAAGTTGAAATTTTTTTTACTAATTTTATAAAAAGTTAGACAAAAAAAAAAATTTAAAGAGTTCGTAAACTAACCACAAAACTAGAGTCATTAAATGGTGCATAATAAAGTTATGTTTTTAATATTATAGATTTTACTGGTTATCCCGAATGATATTTTAGTTCACTGCAAAACGAGTTAAATAGACAAATTTTTCCGCTTGACAACTATATCTATAATCATGAATTAGACATATTATAAAATTCGAATAAAAACAATTTTTTAAAAATTTTAAAACAATTAATTATAACGTGGGTTAAGCCCTAGTTATTAATTATTTTTGTGTTGATAATCTATCATTCTTCTCTTATAAAACGACGCCGTTTCTCATCATGCTATTATATTGATCATTCATGCACGTAAATTGATCCTCAAAGTTGTCTCAAACTTCACAAAGAAACAAATTTATTATGCCACTCTAAGTTTAAAAAAAAAAGGGTTTGTGTTTCAACCAAATATGTGAAGAAATGGAAAAGAAAAAGAGAGTGAATGATTGGAGAGAACAGTGAATAAAGGGATGCATGTGGAATGAGCTGTCTATTTTCGTTACGTTGGTATATGTGTCTCTTCTCTATCATCTGTCAATTTGGTCGCCATGCCAGTGAAGCCACCATTCACTGACAACATCTCTACACGCACATATTTATGTTTTGGACATTGTGTGTGTATGTATGTGTCTAAAACCAACAGCGATCATTGCAATTGGTTTCTGTCACCTTTTTCAATATTATTAAACTTTCTCTCATAGTATTCATATAAATCTTACTCTAAAATGCGATTATTATCTAATTTTATCCAGCAATATATATTTTTTGTTTCCGCCAGAATCTGAAGCACCGCAACAAGGGGAAGCAACGACTACATCACCTGAAATTACAACCAGCAACAACAAAGAACCAGTTTCTTCTTGATCTCTTGTTGCATTTCCCAATTTGTACAATCTTCACAATTTTTACCTCTCCCTCTCTCTCTTAAGAGAGAGTCAAAAAAAAAACACAGCTAATTCATTTATTTCTCAACCAGAGCTATGACTTGAGCCCCAAGAGACGACTCAAGACTGTCAAACTTTAAGATCTCTTTATAATACTCTTGTCATAGTATCTCTCTTCTTCTTTTTTCTGACAGAATCTCTATATATAAAATCGAGTTCTTCATATTCTTCTTATTCACTGTTTATACATTTCTAATAATTTCAACTTTATGCTATATGATCCTGCTCTCTTGTATATCTTTTTTTACTCCTTTTTATCCTCTCAGTTTCTTATGAGTTTCAATATGGGTATTTATATAATCCAGGTGAGAACAAAAGTATGAATCTCATCTTTGCAACTATATATTTTGTAAAAAAATTCAATTTGAGATCATTTTCTTTCAAAGCATACTGAGACATTCTCCATGTATCAGGAGATAATATTGGGCAAATTGCTGTTAACAAACAAATGGACCGTTTATAATGGGCTTTTCTTATTTAAACAAAGCCTTTGAATACGTAAAGCCCATTTAGGTCGATCTAATCGCGACCTAGAAGGACTTTATCGACCACCGTCTCAAAATTGACGTACGACGAACCAGACGGTGGCGCCGAACCTTCTCCCGCCATGCGCCGCCACTTCATAACCTTCTCTCTTATCTTGTTTCCTTTCTCTCCGTCCATCAGCTCCCTGACCACTTTCTTCACTTTTTCTCTCTTTACTTCGCCGCCGATCTCCATCCCCATCCCCCATTCCTCGCAACAGAACTTTCGATTCGTCAGTTGATCGGCGAAGAACGGCCAACAAATCATGGGAACGCCGGCGAAAATACTCTCCAGCATCGAATTCCATCCGCAGTGAGTCAAAAACCCTCCGATTGCCGGATGCGAGAGTACCTTCTCCTGAGGACACCATCCTGTGATCAGCATTCCTCGGTTCGCTGTCTCCGATAGAAATTCCGCCGGAAGAATCGACGCATCTCCGTCGAACATACCGGATCGCACCACCCAGAGAAACTCTTTCCCGCTTCCCGCTAAACCCCAAGCGAACTCTAAAAGCTGTTCACGCGTCAAAACCGTTAGACTTCCGAAGTTGACGTAAAGGACGGTGTGCTCAGCCTTAGTATCGAGCCAATCCAAAGACTCTGTTTCTTCCTCCCATAGATTCAATCCCAGCTTTCCGATTTCGCTGTCTCGATCAATTTCTCGGCTCTCGAGGATCGGGAGCGGTCCAATCGGATAGATGTGGGGGAGAAGCAGTGATCGCAAAGATAAGAGGACGTCGTGCTCGAGGTTTTCGAAAGTGTTCATGATGATCGCAGAAGCGCGTTTGGATCTTCCGGTTACATGTAGGATGAAATTGAGCATCAGATCTTGATGATCCGTCATGGAGACGAAGTCTGGAAAGTCCTTAAGCTGAATGGTCTTCAACGACGGTATCCAATCTATCCCCGTCTCTAAGTTGCTCACATCTGGTAGGATTTTGCAATTGTTTTAGAGAATTTTTCAGAACAATCAGATGATGAATCGATTGATGATGCATACCTCGGAGAGGAATTATCCCCTTCTCGATGAGTTTCTGGTAATGGAGATACAAGATTAAGGCAGTAGCACTGTTCGTCCAGAGAAGAACCACCGGGATCTGAAGCTCCTCCGCCGCATCAATTGTAAAACTCATGGAAGCGTCAGAGACGATACAGCTAACCGGCGGTACATCAGAACCGGAGTTTAACCGGAGGAGAAGCTCTTTGAATGGGGATAAACAGTTGTTAATGGTTGAGTCTATAAGCTTGAGCATATCCTGCTTAGCGTCGACATCGGTCCAAAGAAGACCATCGGGAATAGTCTCGAAGCGAAACGAGCTGAGACCCTCGAGAGCGTGAGGGCCACGTGACTGGAGGATACGGCGGTGGTTGAAGTCGGTGTTGACGAAGGTGACGTGGAAGCCTCTGGCGTGGAGAAGCTTGGCCACTTTCAGCATTGGGTTGATGTGGCCTTGTGCTGGGTAAGGTATGCAAACTGCATGTCGTTTCTGTGACCTAGAAACGGCATTTGGTTCCATTTTTTTTTGTTTAGCTGCTTGTACTTGCGAGTAAGAAAGAATGAGAAAGTGATGTTAGAGATATATATAAAGAGAGGTGATGATAGAGAGTGAGTAGTACACGTTTTTGGTTTCCTGAGTTAAAAAACATCTACTAATTTTATTTGTACATAAATGTTCCAAAAACAGCAGTAACATTTTTTCCTGAATTAAAAAAATCTACAAATTTTCTCTGACCATAAATGTTCCAAAAACAGCAGTAACATTTTTTGTTTCATCTTTGAGGTTTATTTTTGACTGGATGAGAATCTGTATGTCCAATAGAAAAGTTTTATAGATGACAGATCATACAAAAAGGACTGTAACCAGCTTGGTGTCATTTACATATTGTAATAATGTGATATCCCAAACTCTGTCTAAAACCATAAAGTGTATGGAAAAAAATTCCTAAAACCTATTAAAGACAAAAAGGATATTTTTTTATGAGTAAAAAAATCTGCAAATTTTCTTTGTACATAAATGTTCCAAAAACAGCTGTAACTTTTTTTTTCCATCTTTGAGGTTTATTTTTGACTGGGTGAGAATTTATATGTCCAATAGAAAAGCTTTACGGATGGCAGATCATACACGGAGGACTGTAACCAGCTTGGTGTCATTTACATATGGTAATAATGTGATATCCCAAACTCGGTCCAAAACCATAGTCTATGAAAAACAATTCCTAAAACCCATTAACGACAAAAAGGATATTTTTTCCTGAGTTAAAAAATATGCAAATTTTCTTTGTACAATAATGTTCCAAAAACAGTTGTAACGTTTTTTTTTCCATTTTTGAGGTTTATTTTTGACTGGGTGAGAATCTGTATATCCAATAGAAAAGCTTTACAGATGGCAGATCATACAAGGAGGACATTAACCAGCTTGGTGTCATTTACATATGGTAATAATATATCCCAAACTCGGTCCAAAACCATAAAGTCTATGGAAAAAAATTCCTAAAACTCATTAAAAACAAAAAAGATATTTTTTCATGAGTAAAAAAATCTGCAAATTTTCTATGTACATAAATGTTCCAAAAACAGCTGTAACGTTTTTTTTTCCATCTTTGAAGTTTATTTTTGACTGGGTGAGAATCTGTATGTCCAATAGAAAAGCTTTATAGATGACAGATCATACAAAAAGGACTGTAACCAGCTTGGTGTCATTTACATATTGTAATAATGTGATATCCCAAACTCTGTCCAAAACCATAAAGTGTATGAAAAAAAATTCTTAAAACCTATTAAAGACAGAAAGGATATTTTTTTCTGAGTAAAAAACTCTGCAAATTTTCTTTGTACATAAATGTTCCAAAAACAGCTGTAACTTATTTTTTTCCATCTTTGAGGTTTATTTTTGACTGGGTGAGAATTTATATGTCCAATAGAAAAGCTTTACGGATGGCAGATCATACACGGAGGACTGTAACCAGCTTGGTGTCATTTACATATGGTAATAATTTGATATCCCAAACTCGGTCCAAAACCATAGTCTATGAAAAACAATTCCTAAAACCCATTAACGACAAAAAGGATATTTTTCCTGAGTTAAAAAATATGCAAATTTTCTTTGTACATTAATGTTCCAAAAACAGTTGTAACGTTTTTTTTTCCATTTTTGAGGTTTATTTTTGACTGGGTGAGAATCTGTATATCCAATAGAAAAGCTTTACAGATGGCAGATCATACAAGGAGGACATTAACCAGCTTGGTGTCATTTACATATGGTAATAATATATCCCAAACTCGGTCCAAAACCATAAAGTCTATGGAAAAAAATTCCTAAAACTCATTAAAAACAAAAAAGATATTTTTTCATGAGTAAAAAAATCTGCAAATTTTCTATGTACATAAATGTTCCAAAAACAGCTGTAACGTTTTTTTTTCCATCTTTGAAGTTTATTTTTGACTGGGTGAGAATCTGTATGTCCAATTAAAAAGCTTTACAGATGACAGATCATACACGGAGGACTATAACGAGCTTGGTGTCATTTACATATGGTAATAATGTGACATCCAAAACTCGGTCCAAAACCATAAAGTCTATGGAAAAAAATTCCTAAAACCCATTAAAGACAAAAAGGATATTTTTTCCTGAGTTAGAAAATATGCAAATTTTCTCTGTACATAAATGTTCCAAAAACAGTTGTAACGTTTTTTTCCATCTTTGAGGTTTATTTTTGACTGGGTGAGAATATGTATGTCCAATAGAAAAGCTTTACAGATGGCAGATCATACAAAGAGGACTGTAACCAGCTTGGTGTTATTTACATATGGTAATAACGGGGACAACGGTCTATTCGTGCCTTCAAATAATTTTGGTGTGCAAATCCATACCCTAACCATAAAAAAATTGAATATTCATATATGTATTTTTTTTTTGCCAAAACATACATTGCCTCAATTTTCGTTAGTCAATTCCGTTAAACCATAGACGGAAGTGAGTCAACTGCCACGTTGGAGTCCCCGTTGGAACGAAAGTGAGTCATCTGCCACGTTGGAGTCCCGTTGGAACGGAAGTGGGAAACGACGTCGTTTTGGGGAAAAAATCTTGAATTTTTTTTTTGCTAAACAACGTCGTTTTATTCAGTATCAGATACAAAAAAAAAAAAAAATCAAATCGACGTTGGATGGTCACAAACTAAACACAAATCCAAAAGTTTAAATCCAGATCAAACGAGTTTCGCTTTAGATTGCGTGTCTGTTCGTTTGCATGACTCCGCCGGCTGCGGTTTGCGGCCAAACGCTGCAACCAGAAGCGGCTGTTGTTGTTCGTTTGGCAGTCGCGCGGTTGGTCTTTGCGACTGGTCGCAGGTTTGTTCATTTGCCTGCCGCGCGGCTGGACGCTGCGACTAGTCGCAAGTCTGTTCGTTTGCCTGACGCTAACAATAGTTTTTTTGTGTGTTAAATATGCTAATGATAATTTTTCACTTAATTCAAATTTAATTTTTATGAATTTTGTACATTTATATTTTTGATAAACAATATAGTTTAAATTCTATACATCCATAATTTTTATTAGTTAACAATCATATTAATAATCATAAACTAAATTAATACAATCATATTAAACTAAATCATTTAACTAACATAAAACAAAAGTAATACATCGGATCATAAACTATAACAAAGCAAAAGTAATGCACCAAGTTATAAATAAACTAAAAAATAATAATAATAATAAACCAAGTCCTAAACTAAAATATCTAATAAGGTAATCGACGTCCTTTACCATGATCATCATCACTGCTAATGATGCGCAAAACTTTCTGTGAGACAGTTAAAGCTCCTTTGTTGTTCAGCCATTGTAACTGATACGGCCTGGGATGGGGCGTGGTCTTCAGATTAAGTTTCTGTACCATCTCTTCACTAGCAGCATTGGTGCAACTTCCTCCATCTACAATCAAGGTACAGACCTTGTCTTGAACTACACATCTAGTATGAAAAAGGTTCTCACGCTGCTCCCTGTCATCTGGGTGAACCTGAACACTTAGTGTTCTGCGTGCTACAAGCATTTCTCCAACTGCTGCTGGTTCTTCTTCTTCTTCTTCTATTGATTCAGTGTCTGTCTCGCCTTCTGAACCATCTTGAGGGACAATCTGTCCTCCTTCTTGCAGCAGGAACATCTTCTTGTTAGGACAGTCTCTAGAGTAATGCCCCATGCCTTGGCACTTAAAGCACCTTATATGGCTTGTTAATGTGCCATTTCTGGGTTTAAAATCGGCCCTGGTCTCTTCTTTAACAGCAGGTGTTGCTGGCTTAGTGTCTCTGGTGTATGCAGGTTTGCTGATTTCCCTTGGCTTTGGAATGTTAGGAGTGAATGTTGTTCTCCCAATCCTTCTCTTAATCTGCGATTCAATCAACTCTGCCTTATGCACCAACTCTTGTAAATCTCCATAACTCTGCAGTTCCACCTTGTCTTGAATCTCTCTGTTTAGTCCTCCAAGGAATCGTGACAGTACCATGTCGTCACTCTCATTCAGGTCAGCCCTGATCATCAACGTCTCCAGCTCCTGAAAGTAGTCTCTAACTGATTTTGTGCCCTGATTGAGACGTCTAAGCTTGTGTAGGAGTTCTCTTTGATAGTGTGCAGGCACGAATCTTCTTCTCATCTGCGTGACTAGCTGAGCCCAAGTAGTAACAGGAGGCTCTCTGTGTCGTTGCCTAGTAATCCCCAGCTGTTCCCACCATAAAAGTGCATAACTACTGAATTCAGACACAGCTATCTTCACCTTATTAAGCTCATATGTGCCTTGAACCAGGAAATTTGATTCCATCTTCCTTTCCCAATCGAGATATACTTCTGGGTCATTGGTGCCATAGAATGCAGGATATTGAACCTTGATATGGTTTAGCTGCTGTCTTATAGGATCATAGTCCCTGGTATTGCCTCTATTCTCATCTCTTCTTCTCAATGTCTCTTGACTATGAACAGAAGCTTCTCCATCTTCATAGTCTTCTGGATCGGTTCCCATGAAGACTCGGTGCCCAGCTATATACTCTCCTCTACGATGCCTTTGTGCTGGATGTCCTTCAGCTCTGTCATCACCTCGTTTCCTAGGCAGTGTATCTCTGCTCCCGAATTGACTTCGATGAGTCTTGGCTTTAGGTCTGGTATCACGTTGAGAAGAGGCCCCAATGTGTCCTTTGCCCCTAGTGATGCGTATAGCCTCTGAGGGAGTTGGTGTATCTGAAGACTCATCTCCACTTGCACTCTGATTTTGGAGTATACCACTAATCTGAGCGTCGAACTTCGCATTGAGCTGTTCAATCTGTTGAGTGAGTTGTGTTGTCACAGCTTGGTTTGATTCCCTGATTTGTTCTGCCATAGCTTTGTTCAGGGCTGCCATGGTCTCAGCTGACAGCTCCATGGTACCTGAGAATCAAACAACAACTCGCAGTAATCTGATTTTAACTAAAATCGCAAACAGACATGATGCAGGTACTAATTGATGCAGGTTCGATTTGATGCAGGTAATGAGATGCAATAGAACTCAGACTATGCACTTTCTATGCAGCTATGCAGGCCTAGAACTAAACAGAACAACAACAATCAATGGTCCTAGACTAAAACACGCAAATCGCGACCTAAGACTCAAGAAAGAACGCAAAACCTAGGCTTCTAAGAACAAGCAAATCGCGACAAACAAAACAGGTGCTGTGTGGATTAGGTATGATGCGATTTATAAAACAGAAACAAACTAACACAGAATACTAGCAACCTAAGATGATAAACAAAAGAAACACAGCAATCCGACAAGTCCTAGATCTAAAAACCTGCAATCGCGCGGCCTAGGGGATGATGCGATCTGGAAAACAGAAACCTAACAGCCTAAGAAGATATCTAGACTAGCTAGATATGATTAACACAAAGATCGACAAGCCCCTAGGTCCTAAACTAATTCGCAACAACAACCCGAGGGTGCTCGACACTCGCGAACCCTAGGTCTAGAACTAAGCAAATCGCGAAAACAAGAGAGTTAGAGTGAGGGGTTTTCTCAGCCTTTGGTCCAGAGCAAGCTCTGATACCACTTGATGCGTCCCTGCTTGATCAACTCCGGAGGAAGGCTGATGAAGACGGATCTGCAGCAAGGAAATCGCGACGATGGTGATGGTGAAGGGCGGTGAAGTGTTGCGCGGGTTAGGGTTCGGGAAAATAGAAGAACAAGTGACGATATGGTGTATGATTTTAGGGGATTAGATGGAATAGAACAGATAGAAGAGTTTCTGGATCACACAGGTGTATAGAAACTCGAATTCAATGAGATAACTCGATGAATCAGGTTGAGAGAAGAACTCTGAAACTTGCAATTGCATTAATGATCTTCGCTAAAGAAAACAAGGAGGCGTGATCTAGGTTTTATAATTCAACCCAAATCGACAAAGCCCTAAACTACAGAGCGTTTGAAATAAAACTACAAGGTGTTTAAAACTTGAATAAAAACAGCGAGGCGTCCCAGCCATAAGGCTCCTACTCGGTGCACCTCTAAAACAACTAAGTACATAGTCCATGTGACTTATACATTATTACCCATTGATCATGATCTCCTAAGTAACTCGACGTAGTGATTCATCTGCCTCGTTAAAAACCATGTTGAGAAAACCCAGTGGGACAAAACTCAACATGGAAAAGAGTACAGAATTCTCACCTAAGTTATTTAGTCTTCAGGATCGAGTGTAGTCTTCAAAGTGGAGATATTGAAGACTTGGATCGATGGCAGATTGAGTGATGAGTGAGTGCGAGTGAATGCGTGAAGTAGGAGTGAGTGAGCTTCACTTGCCATCTTCTTAGCTCTGGATCGAGTGATCACTCCAACTGGCTCAAGCTCCTTGTCTGCTTCTACTTCCTCAACTTCCTTGCTTTCCATGATCATATCATCCCCTCCCTCTTGAAAAGGATTTGTCCTCAAATCGAAATCTGCCAGATAAGGAAGCAAGTCAGAAACATTGAACGATGGAGATACATTATACTTACCTTGGAGATCGATCTGGTAGGCATTGTTGTTGATCTTCTTGACGACTTCAAAGGGTCCATCCACTCGCGGCATCAGTTTGCTCTTTCTCTCTTCTGGAAATCTGTCCTTGCGTAGGTGAATCCACACCAAGTCGCCTTCTTCAAAGACCATCTCCTTCCTGCCCTTGTTTGCTTGTTTCTCATACTGCTTAGTCCTCTTCTCTATGTTCTCCTTCGCTTTCGCGTGTATTTCCCTGACCTGTGCAGCCTTTGCTGTACCATCTAAACTACATTGAACACTTAAAGGCAAAGAGATCAAGTCTAGAGGTGATTGAGGGTTAAAGCCATAGACGATTTCAAAAGGAGAAAATAGAGTTGCAGAGTGCTTAGCGCGATTATAGGCAAACTCTACGTGTGGTAAGCAGGCTTCCCAGGACTTGATATTATCTTTAACCAACGCCCTGAGGAGTGTAGACAACGTCCTATTCACCACCTCTGTCTGGCCATCAGTCTGAGGATGACAAGTAGTAGAAAAAGCCAGCTTAGTTCCTAGCTTTGCCCATAACGTTCTCCAGAAGTGTCCTAGAAACTTGGTGTCTCGGTCTGACACTATCTCTTGAGGTATGCCGTGAAGACGTACTATCTCCCTGAAAAACAAATTAGCTACACTAACAGCATCATCTGTCTTGTGACTAGCAATGAAGTGAGCCATCTTGCTAAACCTGTCAACAACTACAAAAATTGAATCTCTACCATTTCTGGTTCGAGGTAAGCCCAATACAAAATCCATAGATATATGAGTCCAAGGTTGAGAAGGAATAGGTAGAGGGGTATACAAACCGTGAGGCTGTACTTTACTCTTTGCCATCTTGCAAACAGCACACCTAGAACAAACCCTCTCGACGTCCGACTTCATGTTAGGCCAGTAGAAACGATCCTGCAGTGCAAGTAGAGTCTTTGATATACCGAAATGTCCAGCTAGTCCGCCACTATGGGTTTCTCGAACTAGCAGCTCTCTGATTGACCCTCGCGGTATGCACAGCCTGTTGTTGTAGAACAAGTATCCATCCTGCCTAAAGTATTTCTCAAAAGCAAACTTATGACATTTGCCATAGTTCTCAGCAAAATCAAGATCAGTTTCGTACAGAACTATTATATGCTCAAACCCATCAATTTTCGCAGACAAAGTAGAGACAAGGGTGTACCTTCAGGATAATGCATCTGCAACTACATTATCCTTACCTTTCTTGTACTTAACAATGTATGGGAATGTCTCAATGAACTCCATCCACCTGGCATGTCTCTTGTTGAGCTTCTGCTGTCCTTTGAGGTACTTCAGAGACTCATGGTCTGTGTGAATGACGAATTCTTTGGGCCACAGGTAGTGCTGCCACGTTTGAAGAGCTCGAACCAATGCATAGAGCTCCTTGTCGTATGTAGGATAGTTGAGGGTTGATCCTCCCAGCTTCTCACTGAAGTAAGCCACCGGTTTCCTGTCTTGCATCAACACAGCGCCAATACCAATTCCAGATGCATCACATTCTACTTCAAACGTTTTCAAAAAATCTGGAAGTACTAAGAGAGGTGAATTGATAAGCTTCTCTTTAAGGGCTGTGAAAGCCTGCTCTTGTGCGTCTCCCCACTTGAATCCCACTTCTTTCTTGATAACTTCTGTCAATGGTGCAGCTATGGAGCTGAAGTTGCGAACAAAACGTCTGTAGAATCCTGCTAAGCCATGAAAACTTCGAACCTCTCCCACATTCTTAGGAGTCGGCCATTCCTTGATAGCTTTGATCTTTTCTTCATCTACTTTAACTCCTTCTGCACTTACTACAAAGCCTAAAAAGACAACTTCATTAGTACAAAAAGAACACTTTGAAAAGTTAGCAAAGAGTGATTGAGAGCGAAGAACATCTAGGACCGATCTGATGTGGTTTAGATGTTCCTCCAAACCTCTACTGTAGATGAGTATGTCATCGAAGTAGACTACCACGAACACGCCAATGAAGGGTCTTAAGGCGTGATTCATCAGCCTCATGAAGGTGCTAGGAGCGTTGGTGAGACCAAACGGCATAACCAGCCATTCGTATAGCCCCTGCTTGGTTTTGAATGCTGTCTTCCACTCATCTCCTTCCTTCATTCTGATCTGATGATACCCACTCTTTAAGTCGATTTTGGAGAAGATTGTAGACCCACACAGCTCGTCCAGCATGTCATCTAGTCTTGGGATTGGATGCCTATACTTCACTGTTATGTTGTTGATAGCTCGGCAGTCCACACACATCCTCCACGTCCCATCTTTCTTAGGAACTAGCAGAACAGGTACTGCACAAGGACTCAAACTCTCTCGTATATGTCCTTTACTCATCAGCTCTTCCACTTGTTTCTGTAGCTCCTTGGTCTCTACTGGATTAGTTCGATATGCTGGTCTGTTAGGCAAGGCAGAACCTGGTACAAAATCGATCTGGTGCTCTATCCCTCGAATTGGAGGCAAGCCTGGTGGTATCTCTTCAGGAAAAACATCCCTGTATTCCTGCAAGATCTCTGTCATAGCACTAGGAAGCTCCTGTGATTGGTTAGTACTAACAAGGATGTCCTTGTACACAAACATAAAAGTAGTTAATTCAGGATCAAAAAGTTCAGAGAATTCACTGTGATTGATGTAGAGGTTGTTTGACACCTTCTCCTTATCCTGGCGACTCATATGCAGCTGGTCCTTGTAGATTTCACTCGGTGTTAGAGGCAGAAGAGTGACTTTGCGTCCTTTGAACTCAAAAGACTGCTTGTTGGTATAGCCATCATGCATAACTCTTCTGTCGAATTGCCAAGGTCTTCCCAGGAGAACATGACTAGACTTCATGGGGATTACATCACACAGCAACTCATCTTCATACTTTCCAATTGCTAGCTTGACTAACACTTGCTGTGAGACAGTTAAAGCTCCTTTGTTGTTCAGCCATTGTAACTGATACGGCCTGGGATGGGGCGTGGTCTTCAGATTAAGTTTCTGTACCATCTCTTCACTAGCAGCATTGGTGCAACTTCCTCCATCTACAATCAAGGTACAGACCTTGTCTTGAACTACACATCTAGTATGAAAAAGGTTCTCACGCTGCTCCCTGTCATCTGGGTGAACCTGAACACTTAGTGTTCTGCGTGCTACAAGCATTTCTCCAACTGCTGCTGGTTCTTCTTCTTCTTCTTCTATTGATTCAGTGTCTGTCTCGCCTTCTGAACCATCTTGAGGGACAATCTGTCCTCTTTCTTGCAGCAGGAACATCTTCTTGTTAGGACAGTCTCTAGAGTAATGCCCCATGCCTTGGCACTTAAAGCACCTTATATGGCTTGTTAATGTGCCATTTCTGGGTTTAAAATCGGCCCTGGTCTCTTCTTTAACAGCAGGTGTTGCTGGCTTAGTGTCTCTGGTGTATGCAGGTTTGCTGATTTACCTTGGCTTTGGAATGTTAGGAGTGAATGTTGTTCTCCCAATCCTTCTCTTAATCTGCGATTCAATCAACTCTGCCTTATGCACCAACTCTTGTAAATCTCCATAACTCTGCAGTTCCACCTTGTCTTGAATCTCTCTGTTTAGTCCTCCAAGGAATCGTGACAGTACCATGTCGTCACTCTCATTCAGGTCAGCCCTGATCATCAACGTCTCCAGCTCCTGAAAGTAGTCTCTAACTGATTTTGTGCCCTGATTGAGACGTCTAAGCTTGTGTAGGAGTTCTCTTTGATAGTGTGCAGGCACGAATCTTCTTCTCATCTGCGTGACTAGCTGAGCCCAAGTAGTAACAGGAGGCTCTCTGTGTCGTTGCCTAGTAATCCCCAGCTGTTCCCACCATAAAAGTGCATAACTACTGAATTCAGACACAGCTATCTTCACCTTATTAAGCTCATATGTGCCTTGAACCAGGAAATTTGATTCCATCTTCCTTTCCCAATCGAGATATACTTCTGGGTCATTGGTGCCATAGAATGCAGGATATTGAACCTTGATATGGTTTAGCTGCTGTCTTATAGGATCATAGTCCCTGGTATTGCCTCTATTCTCATCTCTTCTTCTCAATGTCTCTTGACTATGAACAGAAGCTTCTCCATCTTCATAGTCTTCTGGATCGGTTCCCATGAAGACTCGGTGCCCAGCTATATACTCTCCTCTACGATGCCTTTGTGCTGGATGTCCTTCAGCTCTGTCATCACCTCGTTTCCTAGGCAGTGTATCTCTGCTCCCGAATTGACTTCGATGAGTCTTGGCTTTAGGTCTGGTATCATGTTGAGAAGAGGCCCCAATGTGTCCTTTGCCCCTAGTGATGCGTATAGCCTCTGAGGGAGTTGGTGTATCTGAAGACTCATCTCCACTTGCACTCTGATTTTGGAGTATACCACTAATCTGAGCGTCGAACTTCGCATTGAGCTGTTCAATCTGTTGAGTGAGTTGTGTTGTCACAGCTTGGTTTGATTCCCTGATTTGTTCTGACATAGCTTTGTTCAGGGCTGCCATGGTCTCAGCTGACAGCTCCATGGTACCTGAGAATCAAACAACAACTCGCAGTAATCTGATTTTAACTAAAATCGCAAACAGACATGATGCAGGTACTAATTGATGCAGGTTCGATTTGATGCAGGTAATGAGATGCAATAGAACTCAGACTATGCACTTTCTATGCAGCTATGCAGGCCTAGAACTAAACAGAACAACAACAATCAATGGTCCTAGACTAAAACACGCAAATCGCGACCTAAGACTCAAGAAAGAACGCAAAACCTAGGCTTCTAAGAACAAGCAAATCGCGACAAACAAAACAGGTGCTGTGTGGATTAGGTATGATGCGATTTATAAAACAGAAACAAACTAACACAGAATACTAGCAACCTAAGATGATAAACAAAAGAAACACAGCAATCCGACAAGTCCTAGATCTAAAAACCTGCAATCGCGCGGCCTAGGGGATGATGCGATCTGGAAAACAGAAACCTAACAGCCTAAGGAGATATCTAGACTAGCTAGATATGATTAACACAAAGATCGACAAGCCCCTAGGTCCTAAACTAATTCGCAACAACAACCCGAGGGTGCTCGACACTCGCGAACCCTAGGTCTAGAACTAAGCAAATCGCGAAAACAAGAGAGTTAGAGTGAGGGGTTTTCTCAGCCTTTGGTCCAGAGCAAGCTCTGATACCACTTGATGCGTCCCTGCTTGATCAACTCCGGAGGAAGGCTGATGAAGACGGATCTGCAGCAAGGAAATCGCGACGATGGTGATGGTGAAGGGCGGTGAAGTGTTGCGCGGGTTAGGGTTCGGGAAAATAGAAGAACAAGTGACGATATGGTGTATGATTTTAGGGGATTAGATGGAATAGAACAGATAGAAGAGTTTCTGGATCACACAGGTGTATAGAAACTCGAATTCAATGAGATAACTCGATGAATCAGGTTGAGAGAAGAACTCTGAAACTTGCAATTGCATTAATGATCTTCGCTAAAGAAAACAAGGAGGCGTGATCTAGGTTTTATAATTCAACCCAAATCGACAAAGCCCTAAACTACAGAGCGTTTGAAATAAAACTACAAGGTGTTTAAAACTTGAATAAAAACAGCGAGGCGTCCCAGCCATAAGGCTCCTACTCGGTGCACCTCTAAAACAACTAAGTACATAGTCCATGTGACTTATACATTATTACCCATTGATCATGATCTCCTAAGTAACTCGACGTAGTGATTCATCTGCCTCGTTAAAAACCATGTTGAGAAAACCCAGTGGGACAAAACTCAACATGGAAAAGAGTACAGAATTCTCACCTAAGTTATTTAGTCTTCAGGATCGAGTGTAGTCTTCAAAGTGGAGATATTGAAGACTTGGATCGATGGCAGATTGAGTGATGAGTGAGTGCGAGTGAATGCGTGAAGTAGGAGTGAGTGAGCTTCACTTGCCATCTTCTTAGCTCTGGATCGAGTGATCACTCCAACTGGCTCAAGCTCCTTGTCTGCTTCTACTTCCTCAACTTCCTTGCTTTCCATGGTCATATCAGCTAATATCATCAACTTATTCTTTTCCTGCTCCTTTTTCATCATCATGAGCATGATAATATTCTCTGTTTTGCCAACGTACAAAATCATAATCTTCCCGATCTGTATCACGTATGAAGTTGTGTAGTGCCATCATCGCTGTTACAAGCTTAATCCACTTATTTAAACCATACTTTGGATGCTTACAATCCAAATTCCTCTATTTTGTTTTTCATAGTCCAAATGTTCGTTCAATATATTACGATCCTAACTTTCCCTCGATTCAACAGAAAATAAAGAAACTTGCGCCTGAAAAGAAGAAGTCAAGACATCGGTAGACGCTACAAAGTGACCAGCCGACGCGGTGGTAGTTCATAAGAAGAGTAGAAGACGGCACATCAGCATCGATGCCCGAAAAATCCCTTCCCGTTATCAGACATCGACCAGCCGGTAAACGCAGCCGCCTGAAAGCCCATTTTTAAGCATCACTCCATCCAAATTTGGGCTATAACCCATTAATCAAAGACTACGTGCCGTTTCTCGTTTTGCTCTCTCTCTTTTTTTTGTGTTATTCTTCTGGAAGGAAAAACCAAAACCGCGTTTCAGCGTTGATCCTTTACAAAAGGAATTGCGTAAGCTAAACGCGATGATCCCATTTCATCAGATTCGGCCGTTGAAACGACACCGTTTTGCAAAGCTCGACAACATAAACGCGTACAACGTGCGAAAGGCATTTACCATTGGAAACCCCGCGCACTCGGTGACCACACGAGACTCGCATCATCACGCGCCACCGCGTCGAGGTGTATTAGAAAGCCGAGAATTGAATCCCAGAGAGAATTGGATGCAGCAAATGGAGGATTCCGGTGGTGCAGCGACGGCGTTTGGACAGAGAGATCGCCGACCGAAGGCTCTCGGTAGTCTCAATGTCCTCCCAGATGAGACCATCTGTGTTCTTCTCGAATACCTTGCTCCCCGAGATATCGCTCACCTCGCCTGCGTCAGCAGGTTTTTCCTAAATTCTTTCTCTAGATTGACTATTTATCGATTTGATATCAAAATTATCTGCTCGTTGGGTATGGATTCATTGTTTTCAGTCTTTTGTGCGTTATTGCGTTGGGTACTTGTGGGGGTTGCGAATTTTGATTTCATCTTATTATGAATTATCTGCTCGTTGGATCTGTTCAAGCATTACTTTCCTTGTTATGCAGTGTCCTGTATATTTTATGTAACGAAGAACCACTATGGATGAGACTTTGTCTCAGAAGAGCAAAGGGTCCACTTGAGTACAAAGGTTCCTGGAAAAAAACGACATTGCATCTGTAAGTACTTTGAAACTATCTCTAAGATATGTGACTTTTGGCTAATCTTGGAGTTATCAGACTGCTCCTCGACTTGCTTATCTAAAATTTTAGTGACCGATTGGTTTCTGCTGTACAGAGAAGGAGTTACTCAGGAAAATGACGATGCATACAGAAAACCTTTGCATTTTGATGGTAAATTCGTGATGCATAATTTAGTCGTTTTTTCACTTATGTTGGTTCTCTCTTTTGTTCTCACGGATCTTGTGCAGGATTCAATTCGTTGTACTTGTATAAACGATTCTATAGGTGTAATACATCTCTTGACGGCTTCTCTTTTGATGACGGGAATGTGGAACGTAGGAGAGAAATCTCCTTGGATGAGTTTTCCAAGGAATACGACGCCAAGAAACCTGTATGTTCCTATCATTTCATTTGCTGATCTAAATTTATTGTCTTTTATATGTGCAAGTTTGCGTCTTCGTGTGCCAATTATAGAAAATTGTACTCTTTTACAAATTTTCAGGCATGAAAGTTTTTATAATGTTGTTCCTGTCGATGGTTTAGGTTTTGCTCTCTGGCCTCGCTGATTCTTGGCCAGCCAGTAATACATGGACAATCGACCAGCTATCAGAGAAATATGGTGAAGTCGCATTTAGAATATCTCAGAGGAGTCCCAACAAAATTTCTATGAAGTTCAAGGATTACATCGCGTATATGAAACTCCAGCGGGATGAAGATCCTCTATACGTTTTCGATGACAAGGTACAGAAATTGTTATGTGATTTATTTATAAAACTTTCTTCACTTCGGTGATAGAGTTGCAGCAGAACCAAAACTTTGTGGTGAAAATTTTAAGGATTCCACATTTCATGTAGTTTGGAGATGCTGCTCCTGAGTTATTGAAAGACTATAGTGTGCCTCACTTGTTTCAAGAAGATTGGTTTGAAATCTTAGACAAAGAAAATCGTCCGCCATACAGATGGCTCATAGTTGGTCCGGAGAGGTCTGGTGCATCTTGGCATGTTGATCCAGCTCTTACCAGTGCCTGGAACACCCTGCTTTGCGGTCGGAAAAGGTAGACGTCTTTTTTTGCTTCAATAAGTATTTTGTTTTCTAACCGATATTCAAACCTCACATACAATTTAGGACAACCATATAGAACTGAATAGAGGCATTTCAAGCTTTTTGTCTGAACTTAAATCAAATATTGCATTTTTTTTTTCATTTTGTAAGTTTTCATAGTTACAACTTATAAGGATAATGGCCATTATAGTTATCACTTATCAGGTCTCATAGGGCTAAGGGACTGTGATCAAGCTCGTAGTCCTTGCACTCCTTGATCTCACTTTATTAGACATTACGCACACACTATATTTATTTAGATCCTCTTTCACTTGCTCTAAGTTCTTGTCTCCTGCAATATTATATGCCCTTTCTCCATTGCGTCACTGTAATTAGGTAATGCGATATTTTGAGGATAATTTCATTGTGTTTAAAATAGGTGGGCGTTGTATCCCCCTGGAAAAGTGCCTCTAGGTGTTACAGTCCATGTAAATGAAGATGATGGTGATGTCAGCATCGACACCCCCTCATCTCTGCAGGTATATTGCTGAACTGTTCGAGCATTGACATTTCGATTCTTCTATACTGTATCCTGTTAATAGTTTTCGGTCCGTGCACAGTGGTGGTTAGACTATTATCCTCTCCTCGCGGACGAAGACAAACCGATTGAGTGCACACTACTACCTGGTGAAACGATTTATGTTCCAAGTGGTTGGTGGCACTGTATCCTTAATCTTGAGCCAACAGTGGCTGTTACCCAGAATTTTGTGAACAAAGAAAACTTTGGGTTCGTGTGTTTGGATATGGCGCCTGGTTACCATCACAAAGGGGTTTGTCGTGCTGGGCTTCTTGCTCTTGATGATGGAAATTCTGAAGAGATGGAAGAAGAAACACACGATGAGGACGACAATACTTTGAGCTATTCAGACCTTACCAGGAAGGAGAAGAGGGTACGGATGAATGGAGGGGGAGAGACTGAAAATCACAAAGAGGATTCTAATGGAGTATCAAAAAGATACAATATGTGGAAGAATGGATTCTCTTACGATATTGATTTCCTGGCGACGTTTCTTGATAAAGAAAGAGACCATTACAATTTCCCATGGTCTCTGGGGAACTCTGTAGGTCAACGAGAAATGAGAGGCTGGCTATCCAAGCTGTGGGTTCTGAAGCCTGAGATGAGAACACTGATATGGAAGGTAACACCTACTATTCAAAGGTTTTAGTTTATAGCTTTATAGAATGTCTCTCCATCATCAATTCTTTGTGCTTTGTTTTTTCGTCTTTAGGGAGCATCCATTGCTTTAAATGCTGAGAAATGGTTGCGATGCCTAGAGGAAGTATGTACTTTCCACAACTTGCCGTCGGTTACCGAAGATGAAAAGCTTCCAGTTGGAACTGGCAGCAATCCTGTGAGTTGACTGTCGCTCTTAGAAAACCTTTGCACAAAATTTCCTCAATTTTCTGAATTATTTCACCTATTTGTTCTTACTTCTCTTATTTTTTTCTGTCAGGTTTATCTATTTTCTGACTATGCGGTAAAACTGTTTGTCGAAGGAGGGCTGGAACAATCTATGTATGGTCTTGGAACTGAGGCAAGTAATCTGTGTACAATAGTTTTGGCACCCCATGAGTATCTGTTACTATTGTAACTATTTTTTTTTTCTTTTGTGCAGCTCGAGTTTTATGACATTCTTGGCCGGGCTGGTTCTCCTTTGAAAACCCATATCCCTGATGTTCTGGCAAGCGGGATTCTCTACTTCGAAAAAGGATCTTACAAGGTTGTCCCTTGGGATGGCAAGAAAATCCCAGACATTATCACTAGCTCCAATCTCGCTTTTGATGCATCAATGTTGAACAGCGAATTCCCATTTGGTATTTGGAACAAAACGCTACTTGAACATAGAAACCAGGGGAAGCCAGCACCCGATTCTTTCGGTTCATTGAGTTCACATGTTTGGCCGTATATTATAACACAAAGATGCAAAGGGAAGATATTTGCCCAACTGTGAGTGCTCTTTTCCTCATATTCATCTATGCGAGACTCATATTGAAAACCAAACGCGTGATCTCTAACTTGAAGCTGTTGTTGCAGAAGAGATGACCTGACGTGGAGCGACGCTCAGAACTTGGCTTCCTTTCTAGGACAACAACTACGCAACCTTCATCTACTGCCATATCCATCAGTCACACGTCCTGAGTTATTAAATGCAAATGATGTTCATGAGGAGTTGAAGATTCCACCAGAATGGAAAGTGTTTGTCGATGCTCTGTGCCAAAAGAAGAAGGACGTCGCTACTCGTCTGGAAAACTGGTACGCTTCTTGAAGTCTTTTTTCGCATATCTTCATGACTCTGTTTCCATTTGCTTTTGCTTTAAAAAAGCTCACTGTTGGTGATTGTTTGATTCGAAACCTTTCAGGGGAAATCCGATTCCTCGGGCTCTGATGAACAAAATAGACGAATACATTCCTGATGAATTTTTTGTAGATTTGCTCCATGTTTTCAAGGTTGCTTCTCTTATCTTTCTAATTTTTTATTTTCCAGGAATCTATATACCTCCTTAAAAATCAGCCAAAGTTTTGAGAAATAAGATAATTTTTTTCTGTGATCATAGGACACGGATGTTGGGGACGAAATGAAACCCTGCACCTGGATACACTCAGACGTGATGGACGACAACATTCACATGGAACCATACGCAGATGATGATTCGGTCAGTGGTCAACACAATTCATGGCGTCCCAGTCATATTCTTGACTTCAGCGATTTATCCATAGGTACGTTTTACTGAATGATATTGAAAATCTCTCTCCCAAATTCTTAACCTAAATGCCTGAATTTGGAGAGTTTGCTGAAAGATTTGAGGAAATTGCAGGAGATCCCATCTACGACTTGATACCAATATACTTGGACGTCATTAGGGGAGACGCTGACCTTTTCAAGAAGCTTCTTGAAAGTTACGGGCTTCCGTTAATAAGAAGTAAGTCGCCGGGAGACAATGGAACAACAAAAACAAAAACAGCAGACAGTAGGAGGAAGAAAGTACTGTGTCCTTCTTACCGTACAATGTAAGTAATAAGACTGTCATAAACATAATAAAATAGTCTTGAAGCTTTTCTTGTGTTGTATCTATAACTGTGATTGGCTTCAGGTGTTACTGTATATTACATGAAGAGAATGTGTTGGGTGCGATGTTCAGTATTTGGGACGAACTTCGGACAGCAGAATCATGGGAACAGATTGAGCAAACTGTTTGGAGCCTACTTAACTCTTACTGATTCTTTCCAAGTATATTTACCTTCAAAATTTTCTTCTTAATTTGTGTTTGTTGTATTGGCAAATTGCAGAAAAAAATTAATGTTTTTCGTGATAGATATTACTTTTTTTCCGAGTTTTTGCGACTTGTGAAGGCGGTTTATCTTGATAGAAAACAGACATTTTATATATGATTATTTTACATTATTACGTGAATAAAATTGTAATTTCTTATGTATGTTTGTTTCTGTTTTATATACGTATAATGCATGTATAAAAAAATGTATACCATAAAATAGTTTTTAACATAAAGCACATTAGTTTATCAATGTATGCGTTTCAAATTTATATAGAAAAACAAAAAAATCAAAGCTCTAAATAGTTTTTCTTTTTTTTCTTGTGTTGTAAAGCAAATGAAAAAATGGTCACAAAGGGCAAACGAAATCACCAGTGTCGATATCGTCATAATCTGCATCCAAGTCGTCAAGATCCATACTACTTCCAATTGCACCACTACTGCTTTCACCGGAGAGTCCAGAAGCTCCGGTTATCGATTTCCGAGCCTCCTCAATGACCCACACTATCTCTTCCTCTGTCTGAGAGGAAAATCCGAGAGAGAAGATGTCTGCATTCATCTGAAACTCGGACATAATCAGGAATAGCATAGTGAGATCGCAGAATCCGACCTATGGTTTTCCGGAAATCTTTAAGATCGGAAGGATCTTCAAAAGGATAAGCACCAACAAGCATTACATACAAAGCGACTCCACAAGACCAAACATCAGCGATTTTGCCGTCATATTCTCTTTTCGAAAGCACCTCAGGTGCAATGTAAGCAAAATGTGAAAATACAAGTTTTTTTTTGTTGATTTAACTGGAATTATTCCTTACAAGACTATGACACTAACTAACTCCTGATATCAGTTGCTGAAAGAAAAACCTTACCTGAAACCAAATTGCTACAAACTTAATTTCTTCTTTTAGGTTTTCTATTTTTTTTTAAAAATGATTAAAAATTAAAATAAATGAGACCTCATCTTTGCTGAATCTTCATATAAAACAAATAATAACTATCATCGTTTCAAATTCATATAAATCCAATAATAACCATCATCATCCCAAATAAATAAAAATCAGAGTAAAAAATGAAATATTAATTCTAAAACATATATTTATTTATTTTTCTTTCCTACAAAATCACTAACCAAACTTTCAATGTAACAGTTCTCCGGATCTTTTAATACTTAGATCTTTTGATTACTTTCTTAAATTAATAAATTAACCAATTATTTGAATTTTTGTTTGTAATTTACTCTAAATCACAAATCAAACCAAATCATATACTCCCTCTGTTTCACAAAGAGTGTCATTTTGACACTATTCACACAAATTAAGAAACAAGATAAAAGTTTATTTATACCCCTAAACTATTTATGTAATTACAATTATTTATTTCAATTTATTTTAATGTAGTAATTATGAATACTACAACTCTTACACTTCTCCTTAATTGAGTCAATAGTCATTGTGATAATTAAATGCACTTAAATTAAAACATTCTACACTTAACATAAATTTGTGGAGGCAAATCATATTTGTCAAAAAATTTCTTTAAGAAACTTTAGAGAACAATATAAAAAAATGGAGGCAAAATTTGTATGGGAGGGAATCAACCAAAAATTTAAATTTTTTGGGAGTTTATATATTAGAAATTTAAAATTTCTTCAACCTGCAAATTTTGTGTAGGTATTTTAGTCATATTTGTGTTCATAATAAAAAAGTGATTTTGGAAGTTTTTATATATCTAATTCCATTTATAAAATAATAAAATACTTTCAACATTAATTACGTAAGTTGAATGTATTGGGATTAGGAAGACAGACAATTAATTTTGTGTAGCAAGTGAATTTTGGAATTTTATCACAATTTTTAAAAAAATATTTGATCATTTTTATTTGAGGTTAAAAAAAGAATGTTTTGTCAAACTTTGTATTGGAATTAGAAAATGACACTCTTTATGTAACAAAAAAAAAAGTGTCAAAATAACACTCTTTGTGAAACAGAGGGAGTATTAGATGAAACAAAATTATAATGAAAAAATGTTTAGCAATTAGCAATTAGCAAAAACCGTTTGATGATTATGTCGTTGTGAAAAAAAAAAGGAAAAACGATGTATTTCCACATCAATTTTATGACATAGTTGTAAATCCACCCGAACTTTGAACCTCGACACAGATCCACCTAATTCAAAAGTTTCATACTTATTTCCCCCAATTTAAAACATCGAAACCTATTTACACACATCAAAACGTAAAACCACCCAAACCATGATTTAGGTCGGTTTACGATTTAAACCAGACACAAAACCACTTATACCGGATACTAAACCAAAATTAAATAAAAAAACCAACCCGACCCGATTTATTTTTCTTCTTCACCCGGTTACAATTATCGATCGATCGATCTTCTCTCTCTCCTCTTAAATTAAACGCTTCTTCTTCTTTTTTTTTTTTTTTTTTTTTGAATTGATTATTCTTCTTCATCCTAAACTAATCAGGTTTCTACTTATTCCACTTCATCTTCTATCTCTCCACTCTCTTCTCTTTAATCCATTACCATCTTCCTCTTCTTCCTTCTTCTGAATCACTATTCTTACCATCTCACCAAATCACCTAAACCGCTATCATATCACAATTGAAGACTGAAATTAAAACCTGCTCCGTACCTGACCCGTCTCCTCCGCCGTCGTGGACGGCTCCACAACGTGACGGCCGAGCAATTCGCTGCCGTTTGAGAGATGAGCTCGTCCGATGGAGGCTAGGTCATCGACGATTTCCGAAGAAATAGTGGTGGTGATCGGCGAAGAAACCTGTAACTCCTCTGGTGTGATCTTCAAAATTGGGAACCTGTTACAAATTTTCATTTTTGATCGGATAATGTGTTCGTGAATCGAAGAAAGTAGCAGCGGTTGTTGAATCCTGTTACAAGATTTCGTTTTTGATTCTTCTTCCATCGGGTTTGCGATTGATTTTGGGTTTTTGATTTCAGATCGACTTGTTTCTGGGTTTTTGATTTGGGTCGTCATTAGATGAATTTTCGAGTGAATTTAGAGAGGATTGATTTGTAATCCCATTAAATCCGCCATTGCAGCAGTTTCTATCTGAGATTCTTCTTTGATAATCAGGGGGAACAAATGTTTTCTTGAGAAAATTCACTGAGCAATAGAAAATACGAAGTATTTTATGCCAAAAGTGGTGATTTTTAATCGAAAATCACTGATCGGGAGACACCTCTTTTTGTTTTTATGAAATCTTAAATAAAAAATCTTTGGGAATTTGATTTTCTCACTCTATGATGAACAATGAATCCACCTTCAATAAAAAACCCAGATTGCGATTGAAAGAGATGAAGTGGAATAAGTAGAAACCTGATTAGTTTAGGAAGAAGAAGAATCAATTAAAACAAAACAAAAGAAGAAGAAGAAGCGTTTAATTTAAGAGGAGAGAGAGAAGATCGATCGATAATTGTAATCGGGGGTGAAGAAGAAAAATAAATCGGGTCGGGTTGGTTTTTTTATTTAATTTTGGTTTAGTATCCGGTATAAGTGGTTTTGTGTCTGGTTTAAGTCGTAAACCGACCTAAATCATGGTCTGGGTGGTTTTACGCGATGTGTGTAAATAGGTTTCAATGTTTCAAATTGGGAGGAAATACGTGAAACTTTCGAATTAGGTGGATCTGTGTCGAGGTTCAAAATTCGGGTGGATTTAAAACTATATCATAAACTTGAGGTGGAAATAAGTCGTTTTCCTAAAAAAAAACTAAAATCTTTAAAACTTCAACGACCATATTTTGTATATGTTATCCTGATTTTTTATTTGTTAAATTTATTTTTAGTTAGTTGATAATTTTATTAACAACTATGTGTGATCCGCGCGTAGCGCGGACGTGAACACAATTTTTTTTTAAAAAAATTTGGTATAATATTATTTTAGTTTTATTAATATGATTGTTAATGGATTTGTCTCTGTTAGCTTAAGAAATGTGGATTGTTTATTCTTAAGTTTTTTTTTCCTTTCTTAATTTTATGTTTGTTTATGTATTTGTTTAGTGAGTGATCCATGATTTGAATTTTTTTTTTTGGTTGACTATTTATTCAATTAGTTGGTTTTTAAAAGTTAAGTTTTTGTCATTTTAAAGTTTAGGGAATTGTATATTTTTTAACCCAACTGAATACTAATAAAATAAATACTTCGAAATATGGTTAGTTTTGTATAGTCCGAAAGTTACTTCGAATACTAATAAAAGGAAAGTTAGTTTTGTGAATTTAGAATTCTCTGAACTTTAAAAAAAAAATACTTCGAAATAAGTCACTGTATTTTTTATCACTTTTTACCTAAAACCGAATACTAATAAAATGTTCAGAATTTACTACTATTCATCTTCGATGATCCAGTGTTGGTGACTACAAAATGAATCTAATTTTATTTGAAAAATGATTTAATTTCTATCACTAATTTACTATCAAAATCATCGTAGATGTGTAGGTTAATGGGAACATTTGAGATAATATGGGCCGATTTGGAAAAATATAAAAAATATGGGGTCGAGCGTCGATTCAAACATTTAGAGAGAGGGAGAGAGAGAGAGAGTTCTTGTGAATAGGATTATCCTGTAAAAAAAATATCACCCACTGCTCTAAAACCCTCGTCTTCTCCGATATCTTCCCCATCGCCGGTGAGATTTCACTTTCAATTTCAATCACAATGGGTGTGATCCGCGCGGACGTGGTAAACAATTTTTTTAATCTAATGGTATTTTATTTTATTTTATTTGGTCTCGTAATTAATTTAATTATCTCTATCAACTTAAGATCTGTGTATTTGTTTTTGTTTTTTTTTTAATTTATGATCATCTATGTGTTTATTTATTGGATGGTACACATTTTTACCTCTTTTTTTTATTTGGTGATCAATTTTATGCAATTAGTTGAGTTTTTTAAAAGGGAGATATTTACATTTTAAAAGGAAGATATTTACATTTTAAAATTACATAATATTTTTTTAAAATTTTTGTTTCATGCGAAGTTATTATTTTTGGAGTGTTTCATGTATGATTTTAACCCTATTTATGTGTACAATATGTTTGTTTGTGATTCCTAAATCTATTTTTCTTTTATTTTTGTTGAAAAAGATTTCCATATATAACCGATTGTTTGAAATCATAACATTTGTTTGATTTTATTTAAAATAAATTTAATCCATAATTTATAAACACTAAATTCTATAGTTTTTCTAAACTATATAAATAAACTAATAAAATTAAATTATTAAATTGAAAATTTTTAGATTAATTCAATATAATATATCTTCTATTAAGTAAATGTTTTTTCAAGTTCTAGGGAAAACTATTGTATTAATGGATGGTAATTATTATGAGAATTGAAATATATTTACATCACATGATATATATTTTGCATATACAAAGCTTTTATTTTATTCTCCTGTTGTAGTTACATTTTTTTTGTTAAAAATAATATCACAAAACACAACGTTCTTAAATTTTCAAATTTATTTTATATTTTCGTGTAAATACTTTTAATATGTTTCTTAATTTTTTTGGCTCTTATTCTCTTTTTCATAGTTATGTATAATTGCAATTATTATGTTAAGTATACATAAATTTTATTTATTTGTCTCTTTATTAGATGTAAAACTTGCCAACTTATATTTTGCTTTATGAATTTAGTTACACATTTAACTTATTTGTTTCATTGTTAGGACTTGTTTGATATTTTAGTTTTTTTATAATATTTGCGATACAACTTAACCTAATTAAATATTTATAAAAGTTGAAATATATTATGATAACCAAATTTATTAAACATGTTATTATTTTAATGAACTATATTCATATAAATTTATTATTTTATGGTTTAATTTAGAATATAAATAATATCTTTTCAAATTTTTTTTATAATGTTAAAACTAAATTTATAATTAATATATGTATTTAATATGTATATTAAATTTTTAGGATGCTGAGGTGGCAGCGAGAAAAACTTACTTTTTATATTTATCGAAACTAACGTTTCTCAACTAATGGGCCCTTCAATTTTTAACAAAAAAAAAGCCCTATGCTAATGTTTCCTTGACAACACCATAGACACAGGCCTGTTCCGGCGGCGTATTCCATTACTAGCGCCAAATGTGTCACCGTCAATAAAACCTATTTATTTATTTTTTCACAAAATTATCATTTTTATGTAATTTATGGAGAATTAATATAGTGTGAATTAACAAAAGAAAAACACATTGTTGTATTATATACCTCCTTGAATCTTATTATATTGGGATGGTTGAGTGATGATTTCTCTTTGTATATGTTCATCAATCTTCATAACACCCACAAATAAACATATTAAAAACAAAAATAATTAATCTAAAATTTATTTTTCTGTAACTAGCTCACAGAGAGAGTGGATTGAGAGAAAAAGAGAGAGAGAGATTACCTTTTGGGCTCTCTCGATGAACTTAACAGCGAAAAGCTCTTTTGACAATTTGTCGCGAACAAGTTTTGCGACTCCGAAATTACCAGACCCAATATCCTTCATACGGACCTCTCCATATTCTGCAACACAAAACAGAGCTTCGATGTATGCTCTGTTCTCTCAAAATTAAATAAAGCAACAGATTATCACTTTTTACAGAAAGAAGCAAAGACGAAGTACACGTGTGTCGTGTGTGTGTAAGAGAATCTGAGAGAAAGCAGAGGAACCGGGACAAAACTCCTCTGTTCTTGTTCAGAAGACAGAAGAACCAAATAAATAAATTAAGGAGAGAAATCTTGAGAGTTAACCGGAATTTTGGGAAGTGATGTAATAATATTACTACAAAACGATTAAGATCGGATTTGATCTTCTTGGGAACCTGCTTTGCTTTTGAATTCCCAAATTCCTAAATAGTTGTTGATTTTCTAGGTTTTTCTTTTATTCCATAAAGATTTATTTTTAAGATTTTTTATGTAAAATTATTGGCATTAGGAGACTTTGAGTTATTAGAGACGGACCCCGAAACTTGTTGGTATTGATTGTTCGGTCCCACAATTTTCCTAAATTTATATTTTAACTCTCCTAAAAAACATTATTCTAAATTTGGACCTCGCTTTCTCATTGGTCGGTGGAGGACTGTTAGTCTTTTACTAAGGTTGTATAGTTCATCGAGCTAATATAATAAGGCTGAGGTTGTATAGTTCATCGAACTAAAATTTCTTTTCCAAACTGAATTCAAAATTGAAATTTCGATCGAAGCAAAACAAATCAAGGAAACACCATTTGTTAGTTTCCATTTCTTTCTTTTTTTTCTTCCTCATTTTTAAACTGAAATACATTAAAAAAAATTGTAACTAAACCACCATTAGAGAATGATACACCAATCCATAGATATCAACCAATTAGTTGGTAGCTCGAAAAATAAAAAGAAACGAAATTGCAGAAAACTAGAGTTTAAAGGTCGAATGTCATGGAATAAATGTTAGTGAACATGAACTCGAGAGAAAGACGAGAGGAAGAAGACGATTACAGAATGATTATATTCTCTTTTTTGTTATGAAATGTCGTTACATACAACTTTATATATGAACAACATGAATCCGGTTTACTCCGGTTCTATCATACTGCGTTTACTCTAATATTCCCTCTCAAGATGGCGAGAATATATAGATTAACGTCATTTTGCCAATGAGAGAATTAAACTGAGGTGAAAATAAAGGTTTGGTGAAGACATCATCGAGTTGATTATCTGTCCTTACGTGAAGTGTCTTGATCAAACCGCTCTCCACTCTATCTCGAACCATATGGTAGTCAAGTTCTATGTGCTTTGTCCTCTCGTGAAATACATAATTGTTAGCAATATGGATAGCTACTGTTGAATCACAATAGAATGCCACTGGTTGTGATCGAGGAGCATCAAACTCACTAAGTAAATGAACCAACCATTCAATCTCTCGGACAGCAAATTCCATGGCTCTGTATTCGGATTCTACAGAGGAATGAGAGACAGTGGGTTGTTTCTTTGACTTCCATGAGATTGGAGAGGGACCAAGAAACATGCAAAACCCTGATGTTGATCTCCTTGTATCTGTACAAAAAGCCCAGTCAGCATCAGTGAAACCTTTCAATATTAAATCTGATTCCACTGAATAGAATAAACCGAGACCAATAGTTCCTTTGAGATAATGTAGAACTTTGTAGGCGGCTTGAAGGTGAGAATTCTTTGGTGAAGAAGTAAACTGACATAACTTGTTGACTGCATAAGTGATGTCAGGTCTCGTGATAGTAAGGTACATGAGTTTTCTCACTAATCTTCTGTAAACCAGTATGTCCTCGAGTACAGATTCCTTTGAATATTGACAAAGTTTAATACTGGGATCCATTGGAATGTTGGAAGGTTTGCAAGCCAAGAGACCAGTTTCTTCAAGTAATTATAGGACATACTTTCTTTGGCAAACAGAAATTCCTCTGCTGGAACGAGCTATCTCAAGTCCGAGAAAGTATTTTAAAGGACCTAAGTCTCTTAATCGAAATGCATCCTGCAATCTGTCTTCAGTTGTGAAACCTCTTCATCGTCGTTGCTGGCAATAATGATGTCATCAACGTAGACTAGTACTGCCACATATTTGCCACCAATATTACAAATGAACAATGTATGATCAGCTTGAGATTTCCTGAAGCCAAGGCTAGTGAGAGTAGAGCTGAATTTTAAAAACCACTGATGAGAGACTTGTTTCAAACCATAAATGGACTTCTTGAGTTTGCAAACATCATTAGGAGGAAGTGATTCCCCCTGTTTTGGTGTATAGACTGGTGGTAAAGTCATGTAGATTTCTTCAGCTAAATCTCCATTGAGAAAAGCATCTGAAATATCTAGTTGTGTCAGGCTCCATTTCTTTGCAGCAGAGACAGCAAGCATAGTCTTCACAGTAGTCATTTTAGCCACTAGTGAGAAGGTGTCAACAAAATCCACACCTTCTTTCTGAGTATACCCTTTTGCAACTAAACGGGCTTTGTATCTTTCCAAGCTTCCATCAGCATTCAGCTTGATTTTGTAAACCCACTTGCATCCTATTGCATGCTTATCCGGAGGTAATGAAACGATGTCCCAAGTATGAGTATTCTCCAAAGCTATGAGTTCTTCATTCATAGCTTTAATACAGTCCTCAAATGTCTTGGCTTGAGTAAAGGAAGTAGGCTCGGGATGAATATTCATAGCACAAATGTAATATGTATACCCAGTTGAGAGTTGATCATAAGAGAGAAAGCAAGCAATAGGATATGGAATCTCTGTCTCGGTCACATTACAGTAATAATCCTGTAAATATGCCGGTGTTTTTGAATTTCTTTTATGTTAGAGGGGGATTTAGCACTCTCCCGGTTTAACCCGGTTTGAATAGAAATCAGCCCAACAATCAACTTCAAGGCCCATCGAAACCGATCTACGTAATTAAAGGGAAATTTCCTTTAATTAATAAAGAGAAGATTTCCTTTATTTGGATAAAGGCAAATCCCGGAAAGAAAGGAGATTATCCTTATCAGCTTCAAGGAAAAAGGATAATTGCCAATACAAAGTCAAGAAGGAAAAGGAAGAGCTAAGGACTTCAAGACTTATAAATAAGGAGGCCATCGCCTCATTCTTAATGATCTGAAAATCCCATCACATCCTTTGTAACAAGAACTACGTTTTGGCTTGATCCCTATTTGAAGGGTACGTAGGCAGCCTTCAACGGCACAGCTATAAATCTAATAAAAATAATTCTCCTAAACTCTAAACTGAATTCGCCAATCTACGATGTGTGCGAATTCTGGTTCCTTCAATTGGCGCTAGAAGGAGGGGGCAAGAAAAATCTGGTGTTTATGGAGAATTATTTTAAAACCCTAGAAATCCGACAAACAATGACGAACTCACGATCTGATTCTCGCCATGATGAACCCGCCGATCTCAAACTCACCATGAACGAGCTCGCCGAAGAAGAAGAATGAGCTCAACAAAGATGGTTCTGGCCGAGCACGACACGCCGAGCTCACTCCCACGAGCTTACAAACGCCGAGTTCGCACATGACGAGACGACCTTGCGGAACACGCCGACCTCGCCGCACATGCCGACCTCGGCAAACACACCGAACTCATCAGACCGCAGCCATTGAACACGCCGAGCTCGCGGAGGCAAACTTATCGTACCGCCGATCTCGAACTCAACGTGACGAACTCACTTGCCGAGCATGAAAACCACCATGACCAGAGAAGATGTAACTTGCATGCCGACCAGGAAGCACCCGATGCTGACCTCACTCACCATCACCGCCGACATGAAAGAAGATCAGATTTCTCTTTTTTGTTGGGCTTGCCCCAACGTAGTCAAATTCGGTAAAAAAAAAAAAAAAAAAAAAAAAAAAAAAAAAAAGGACATCCACTGATAGATCCAGCTCGTCACTTATCGATTATAGCTCGTCTACAGAGCTCCCTAAAATTCAGGTATTTTTTTTTATCAAATTTTTTACTTGTTATTCGAAGATATTTTCTTTTCAGATTATATCATAGGATCCGTTCCTTCAAGCCGAACTTAAGCAGTTCGCCGAACTCGTACAGTTCGTATCATCAAACCGAACTTAAGCAGTTCGCCGAACTCGTACAGTTCGTATCATCAGGCCGAACTTAAGCAGTTCGCCGAACTCGTACAGTTCGTATCATCAAGCCAAACTCAAGCAGTTCACCTACCTCCCAAACGAACATATCGCCTACTTCGCAGTAAAGCAGCTCGTGGTCGTAGCTCGACGATCCGACAGTAAGGTAGCTAGCGGTCGCAGCTCGTCGGTCTAACAGTTAGGTAGCTCAGTCGCAACTTACTCATCATGCAGTCACAGTTCGCCGATCTCGCAGCCCCACCTAACTCACGGCCACAGCTCGCCAACCCCCTGCTCGCCAAACTCACGATCGCAGTTCTCCGACCGCACAGCTCGCTGACCCCGCAGTATGGCAACTCGTAATCGTAATTCACCGATCTAAACAATTGGGCAGCTCGCAATCACAGCTCGCCGACCTCACAGTCCCGCACGAACTATCGAAACCGAACTTGGAAAAGCCGAGACCGACCTCGCACCTAACTAACAAACGCCGAGCTCAGTCTCGAGCTCAATCTCTCGTCTTTAGTAATTTTTGCAGGAACAAAGACGAACAACGTCTAAAAGGAAATTCGACCAGATGCTGATTTCAATTCCAATCGGGCTAAAGAAATCCGCCGAACTCGAACACTCCTTCGCCGAACTGAGGGGGGGACTAATTGTTAGAGGGGGATTTAGCACTCCCCCGGTTTAACCCGGTTTGAATAGAAATCAGCCCAACAATCAACTTCAAGGCCCATCGAAACCGATCTACGTAATTAAAGGGAAATTTCCTTTAATTAATAAAGAGAAGATTTCCTTTATTTGGATAAAGGCAAATCCCGGAAAGAAAGGAGATTATCCTTATCAGCTTCAAGGAAAAAGGATAATTGCCAATACAAAGTCAAGAAGGAAAAGGAAGAGCTAAGGACTTCAAGACTTATAAATAAGGAGGCCATCGCCTCATTCTTAATGATCTGAAAATCCCATCACATCCTTTGTAACAAAAACTACGTTTTGGCTTGATCCCTATTTGAAGGGTACGTAGGCAGCCTTCAACGGCACAGCTATAAATCTAAT
Source organism: Eutrema japonicum (assembly GCA_030161315.1). Taxonomy (NCBI): domain Eukaryota; kingdom Viridiplantae; phylum Streptophyta; class Magnoliopsida; order Brassicales; family Brassicaceae; genus Eutrema; species Eutrema japonicum. Next base: position 11,369,108 of record BSQW01000013.1, read on the forward strand.
AAAAATAATTCTCCTAAACTCTAAACTGAATTCGCCAATCTACGATGTGTGCGAATTCTGGTTCCTTCATTTTAGTTCCATTTGGATCTATACTATGAGCAGAACTACTAAAAGTTGTATGATAGTAGACTTTTGCAAGTCTTTGAGACCAATTACTCAATATACAAGTAGTATAAGAGGTATCGAATCCAAAGGGGTTAGTTCCAAACACCAAGAATGCAAAGTACTAATTGAGTTAAGAAAATATAAAAAGGTTGTTGTTTAGCTAATGAATCTAGCAACTTAAATAAAGGAAGAGAGATAGCTAACTACACAAATGTAATGCAAGAGATATAAGCGAATCTAAGGATGAGGTAATCGAGTCTAGATGTCCCAAGTTCAATTCATGATGTTCATTTACTCAAGCAAGCTAATCCCTAGGCATAAGACCCTTAACTTGACTAATTCTCTTTCAAGCAATTAATCACAATGCTAATCACCTAATCCATTAACAAATTCTCATTTGTGGATCATTGATTAGCAAGCATTAAGTTTATGTGAACAAGATCAACCAAAGATTCACCCTAGACAACTATTATCATAGGCTAGGAACAAAAATCTCTTGTTTAGTTCATTAAGGCATTTCATCAAACACTTGGTGTTCATGAAATGCTTTATGATCTAGACCGACTTTCTCAAGGTAGATCTAGTTTTAAGAACACTAAACAAGAAGAAATATAAGATTATCTACCCTAAACATCATAAATCAATCTTGGAATCATCCTAACTCTAACCCACCCTTAAACTCTAAGAACTACTCACTAATTATCATGGTTCTAACAAATCCAATCAAAGAAGGATTAAAACCCATGATCAAGATGATTGGATGAATAGAAAGTAGGAGATTGAAGGATTCAATCAAGAAAACAATACTCAAATTGCATATATTAAAAAGATCAATCTCTTACAAATCACTCTTAGGGAGGGTTTTTGCTTAAGAAAAAACTTAGCCCATCAAAATTAGGTTTTTGGGCATAAATAGTGAATAGTGACGAACCGAGTCGACCCGGGACAAACCGGGTACCGACCCGGTTTATATGGATAAAAAGTGTTATGGACGGCCAATACCGAGGTCACTCATCGGTACCACACCTCAGTATTGAACATGGGTTTGTGTACCGATGAGGGGTACCGAACAGTGACATCGATATTGAGGAGAAATGCTTGATGTTCCTTCGATGAATACCGAGGTCACTGCTCGGTATTGTAGCTCGGTGCTAGAGATTTTTCCCCCGGGTTTCCTCCGAGAGCAGTACCGATCAGTTGCACCGAGGAGTGACCTCGGTACAATCCTCCGACTTCAATACTGATGACCCATTCCGACGTGTGACGTCGGTATAGACTCCGTCTTCTCTCCGCGTGTCTCGAATCTCCTCCAAAGCACCTAAAACACGATCCAAAACATGCACGGACTCTCTAGGACTTGATGTGGACATACTAAACTCCTAAAATGATTAAAATTCTAAAGAAATATCATGAACTATGCGCGAATGACTCGAAACTTAAGTGAAACGGATGCTAGAATGATGCAAAATATGATGATATCAATTCCCCAAAACTTGGTCCTTTGCTTGCCCTCAAGCAAACAAATATAAGAGGAGAGAAAAGATATATGAGAGCGGGAGCTCAAATCCTCAAGCAACATAAAAAGAAACACATTCATCGCCCAAATTTGTAGTTCTAAAATGCACCAAGCGCGTCTACTCCAAAGGAGTTAGCCATTCCTATCTCATCATGCATCAAATTCAAACCCCAATCTACGCAAGCAATCATATTCTCCAACTCCTTAACGTTCATTAATGGTGCAACCATGAATCATGTTTATGCAAGGTTAAATCGAATTCGTTTGGCTAAGGGTATGGTTATGAGATGAAGGTGATCTCGTTATCATGCATGGGTAATTAAGTTCAAGGATCTCTCATGGAATGAACAAACCTTAGCAAAATACTAAAGGTAAAAGGCAACCTATGCATACAAGGGAGAATTCTCATCTATCCAAGTGCCTAGAGTGTCTCTAACCTAAAGCCTTCTAACCCGTTGTGCCCACATCCTAAGCTATCCTTTTTATCCTAAGGCATTTTGCCTTCTTAATCCCACATGCTTCTTGTCTTTTCATTTCACCTTCTTCTCATTCGGGGATCACTTCTTCTTCCTTGTTCTTTCATGGTTTGGTGTTCCTTTTGTTGTGATCTAGCTCTTCTTTTTTTCTTTTTGGTTCACGCCTCTTCTCATTCCTTGATACTTTGGCCTTTTGGCTTTCTTCTTTTTCCTTCTATCTTTCGTGGCTATCTTATTCTTTAGAGCTAATCTTATGATTTTTGTACCAACCAATCTACACAAATCCGATCCCCTTTTTCCTTTCTCCTTTTCTTCTTTTCCACTCCACAATCCATTCTCAACCGTTCACCAAGTCTAAAACCGTTCCCCCAAACTTGAACCAAGAACCAACATCCTAACTAGCCTATTCCTAGATTAACTCTGAGATGTTGGAGCTAAATCTACATGAGAATTCTCTCTTGTCGCCCTAAATCTAACACGTTTTGCCAAGTTTGTTCGAAAGAAAGGCCTCACAATTCACACACTAATAACAATGGCTAGAAAGGAGGTTGAGGTTAAGGTAGGGGAAACCATTCCAATGATGGGATATGGCTACTTGGATAAACAAGAGTGGTAGAAAGGGAAAAGATTATCCAAATATGTATATGTGATCCACAACTTCATTCAAAAATGCATAAACACAATATTTACAAGTCAAGATTAGGGTTATCACTTAGATGGAGTTGGATTCAATTCAAGCTTTTTTCAACCAAGGCAAGTATGATGAAGCATGAGATCTAAAAATGGTTCGTCTTTACTTTCAAACTCGCCTAGATGCATCAAACAACTACGAACGAATCAATTTCTTTAGATGTTACCCTAATGATGAAAAATCATCATTTCTCCCTATGCACGTGCAATACAACCTATATGCTACTAGACTCGATCCTATATGCACACTAAATGACTTCTTTTTGTGTTTTCAAAATTTTTGATTTTTTTTTTAATTTTTTCTATGCCTTAGATGAATGCATGAGATGCATGAGACTCGAAAAAAGAAATTGAAAATAAGATCAAAATAAATGACATTAGATACCGGTCCCTCCCCCAAACTTAAATGACACCGTCTCGGTGTGAAATAAGCCTAAGGAAAGGACCAAAAACAAGAGAAAACTAGACAATGCAAGACTCAAAAGGAAAATATATACAAGAGTTTTGGACTCGTACCTAGAAACTTTGAGATGGGGATGAAGACCCCATCGAGTAAGATGGATTACTTGAGACAGGAGACGGTGACCGCATTGCTCTCATCTTTGTTGCCTTATCCGCTCGGGCCGTGGGTCGACTAGAGCTTAAGACCAATTCCCTACCTCCTCCTTGAGGTGCGAGAGTGGTGCCTATGACGACATCTCCTCCTTCACCGGTTCTTGAGGAACTCGCTCTGCAACCTCCGTCTTTGAGCTCATTGATGGTTCGACCCATCGCTTTAACCGTCTTCTTCAAAGACTTGATCGTCTTGACCATCTTCTTCATGTTGTTGTTTTACCACTTGCACATGCGTTGGAGGAGACGAGTTTGGTGGTGGGCGTGTCTTGTAGCCGCGTTAGTGATAGCCCCATCATAAGGGTCAAAGTGGTAGCGCTCACTACCGTACACGGTTTCGGGTGACGACTCATTTGGCATCTCCTCGTCGAGATCAAGGGATTCGTCGGTAGCGGTTCTCCGTTGTGCTCTCTTGCGGAACGCTTGCATAGGCGGATCGACGATGGAGTTGTAGATGTACTCTTGGGGAGGAATAAACATGATGTTCCTCGGATCATGGAAGTTGGTGAGCGCGGGATTAGGTAAGAGGACTTGTGCCATATATGTCTCGATGGGTTGGAGGTTGTAAGCCATCTTGCCGTCGATAAATCACTTGAAGAACCTAGTCTTTGAAAGATAGGCCGCACCCAAAGATTTCCACTCATTGGCGCTAACCGAAACCTTAACGCCCTTTTCCAAGAGAATAGGCGTTATGATCCATCCGATGCAAATCGCGCCCTTCTTCGACTTTGTCTTCCAAACCCAATTCCGGTAAGCGAACAAGTGTCTCACCAAGAGCATTGCGAGACAAGGAAGTCTCTCCGGCCTCTCGAACGCTCTACCATTGCGGAGAATGGGGAGAATGGGCTTTAGACCGAGCCCCAACAACTCCATCTCCTCCGTAGTAACCGTGTCAATCTCCACCTTGTGGTAGAAATTGTGGACCAATGCCTTGTGCGCGTAGCGGATAGCCGGGTGCCGTATGCTTGCATTCTTAGAGGCGTCGGCTTCAAATTCCCCTGAGGCAATCGTTGCCCAAAGATTTCGGAGCTCGAGTCTCGGATAATCAAAGTATTACCCGCCGTAGGTACCTTCTTCCCTAAACCCGAATATCTCGCAAAGCTCGTAGAAAGTGACGGTGTAGGTGGTGTCCATAAGCCTGAACTTTAAAATTCCAAACCCGGAATTTGCATCTTCCGTGTCGTAGAACTTAGCTCGAAGGGTGGCTAGGAACTTGTTGGAGAGCGCCTGGAAAGATTCATGCTTCATGCTCATGAACTTCCTTAGCCCCATATTCTCAAAAAGAGTCCACACTTCGTCACTTATTCCCATCTTATGCATCATCTCCTCATCGACGAATTTGCCTTGCTCGAACTTCATTTGGTGGAACTTGTCGAAGTAATCTTGCTCGGTTGGCTTTGCCCGTGGCACTTCCAGGACTTCCGCACTTGAGTTCTCACTCTCAACCTCTTCTTCGACTTCTTCAACTCTCTTGCCGTTTCCCTTGGCCGTTTTCTTGGCTTTGGAGCTCGTACCCGCGGTTTTAGCCTTTGCCTTGGTACTACCTTTGGCAATTCCTTTCCCTTTTTCTGCGGCGGTAGCTTGGGCAATTCCTTTCCCTTTTCCAATTGTCGAAACCTTGGTTCGTGCCCGTGTCGATGGAGCGCCTTTGTCGGTCATTGTACCTACAAATATCCTTGAGACAATTTGTGAGCATAGGTATAATTTCTTATCAAAACAACAAAGGTTCTCCAAAAGATGAGCTAAGAGCAATGAACCAAGGTGACAATTCACACTTAAAAAGCAAATTATCCCAATTCAAAATCTCTAATTCTCAAAATTCTAATTTCTCAAATTTTCATCAAACCATCAACAATTTGCACATAAATCATCAAGTTCAAGCATAGAGAAACCATCCCTAAGGTATTTGTACAAGTGAAAAGCAATATCAAACCATATTCAAGTAATATTTTATTAAGAACAAAACTATGGGTTTCTAAAATTTAATTGAATAATACCTTGGGGTATTGGGATTAAATGCTTGGAATGATGATAAATCCAAAAAGAGCAGTGAAAATCGAGACTATGGGGCTTGGAATTGTGAAATTTGGTTGAGAAAAGAGGGAGATGTGATGAAAATGGACTCGAAATCGCAAAAATAGGTTAAGAAAGAAAGGGAGGTTGTCGCGTGGAAGAAGAAGAGAAAGAAGACTTACACCGGTCGGGTCGGATCTTACCTAGGCGGAAACCGGGTTGGTCAACGATTTTTTTTTTTTTTTTAAAAAAATCTGGTCAATACCAACGTCACTCGTCGGTGTTACACATCGGTATTGCCCAATTTTTAAAAATTTCTCGTTGAATACCGAGGTCACTCCTCGGTACCACACGTCGGTGCTAAGGGATTTTCCTCCTGTTTCCATACCGACGTGTTGTACCGATTTGTGACGTCGGTATTGGTCCCTCGTTTGGCACGGTCTATACCGGTGTCACTGATCGGTATTGGGCATCGGTATGACCATAGTGCAACAAATCGGTGCTAAGGAGATTTTTCTCCTGTTTCCATACCGATGTGTTGTACTGATTTGTGACGTCGGTATTGGTCCCTCGGCAAGTCCATACCGATATCACTCATCGGTATTTGACGTCGGTATTGCCCAGTGATATCGGTATCACTCGTCGGTATTGCTCCTTGACCTTGGAATCCCTATGCACACTTAACAAAAACATCAAAAATATCTAGCAAAGATAGAAAAAGAGATAAAAAAGAAATATATACATTGTTAAGCTTGGGGTGTCTCCAAAGTGCACTTTGTTTAACGTCACTAAGTTCGACGTTTGTTACCGTTCTCAAGCTAGAGGGACATCATCGAGAGGGATCGAGCCTCCCTCTCCGACAATTTGATTTGCTCGGTAGAGTTTGAGCCTTTGGCCATTTGCAATGAAATCTTGGCCCTCCTTGTTAACAAGTACAATGGCTCTACATGGCCTTACTTCCTTGACCTCAAACGGACCCGACCACCTCGATTTGAGCTTCAACCGGGAATTGAACAATAGCACCAAGTCTCCAACCTTGAAGTCCTTACGCAAGATCTTCTTGTCATGGAATGCTTTGGTCCATTCCTTGTAGATCCTCGAGCTCTCATAGGCTTCAAGCCTAGTCTCCTCTAACTCTTGAAGTTGAATTAACCTCTTCTCTTGTGCGGTCTTGATGTCGAAATTAAGAAGCTTCACCGCCCACAAGGCCTTGTACTCCAACTCAACCGGTAGATGGCATGACTTCCCATAAAGCAAGTTTAATGGTGTATTACCTATATGCGTCTTAAAAGCGGTTTGGTATGCCCATAAATCATCATCTAACTTGTTGGCCCACTCCTTTCTTGAACTCCCAACTGTCTTTTCTAGTATGGCTTTGATTTGCCAGTTGGATACTTATACTTGGCCACTCGTTTGAGGATGGTAGGGTGTTGCTACCTTATGCCTCACACCATGCTTCTTAAGTAGACTTTCAAACACCTTGTTGATGAAATGACTACCCTCATCACTAATGACCACCTTTGGAACACCGAACCTTGGGAAGATAACGGACTTGAACAGTTTTAGGACAACCTTAGCATCGTTGTTCGGGCTTGCAATGGCTTCCACCCATTTAGAGACGTAATCAACCGCCACCAATATGTATTGGTTACCATACGATGACGGGAAGGGTCCCATAAAATCGATGCCCCATACGTCAAACATCTTCACCACAAGGATTGGGTTTTGGGACATTTCATCTCTCCTCCCAATATTCCCTTTCCTTTGGCACGCATCACATGTGGATACAAAGAGGTGTGCATCCTTGAATAATGAAGGCCACCAAAAACCCGATTGAAGAACCTTTGTGGCCGTTTTGTAGGAGGCATTATGACCACCATAGCTTGACCCGTGACAATGGAGTAGGATTCCTTGGACTTCTTCTTCCGCAACACATCTTCTATACAAGCCATCCGAGCTTAGTTTATACAAGAACGGCTCATCCCAATAGTATCTTGTCACGTCATGGAAGAAATTCTTCTTCTTGTAACCGTCCAAAGGCGGTTCCTTCCCACACACTAGATAGCTGACTAGATCCGCAAACCATGGAATTTTCTTATCTTGCAACCCATTAGCATCCTCAATTCCATTCACGGCTTCAATCCCCTTTCTCAACACATTCACAACCATGAGGCTCTCCTCGTGGAGCTTATCATCAATGGGGACTAGGTATTCTATCCTCATCCTAGACAAATGATCCGCCATTCCATTTTCTATCCATTTCTTGTCTACTATCTCCAAATCAAACTCTTGTAGAAGCAAGATTCAACGGAGTAGCCTTGGCTTTGTGTCTTTCTTTGCATGAATGTATCTTAGGGCCGCGTGATCGGTGTAGACAATCACCTTTGATCCCACAACATAAGACCTGAATTTCTCAATTGCAAACACCACGGCTAGCAACTCCTTCTCCGTTGTGGCATACTGATATACTCATATATTGCATGTTTTAGCATGCATCTCATTTAGAGTTTGTGTAATTCGCATGCATAATCATAGTCTTGTCTTGCATTTAGGTCTCATTTAGAGTTTTAGGTATTTGCATTAGGTTTAGTGCATTCTTGCATGTTTTGAACTATTTACTAGGTGATTGGAGGCAATTGGGAATAGTTGGAGAGTTGAACCTAAGTGGTGTGCAAAGCCCATCCGAGACGCCGGAAAGATGTAGCTGGACGAAGGCCCTCCGATATGAATCAGTCTTGAAGCTCTTCATAGGAGTTGTAGAGGAGTGAGTTATCTATCTACAGGAGTTCGATTCAGATCATTTGGATATTTGGTTAAGGAGTTACCGGGGATTTACTGAAGATATCTCTGCCTCGCCGAGGAGCTATTTCCTTACCGGATGCATGCACCGGCCCGGGACAAGACTTTCCCTCAGCCGGCATGAGAGTTCCCCTCAGACAGGGAGAATCCTGGACCCATGCACCGGCCCATACTTGCCCAGTGTTACATTTTCCCTCAGACATGGAGAATTCCGGACGATCGTCCCGGCTCCACACCTCCCGGTGCTGCACCTCTGGGCAACAAATCCTCAGCACCGTCCCGGGCAAGACGAAGCCGGCACACCAGCCTGGTACCAGACCATCCCTCAGACAAGGAGAATCCCGGCCTTCCATCCCGGCCTGAAGCTACCCGGTGCCACAACCTCTCGGCAACAAACCTCTCGTCCCGGCCCACTACACCGGACGCACACCGGCCGGGATCGATTTCCGACCCAAATCCGACCGGGTCAACATCCGGTTTATTCCGGGTTGACCCGGTTCCCCTCTTTTTATTATAAATACTCTAAAAACCTAATTTTATTTGCTAAGTTTTTCTTAAGTCTAAAACCCTCACATTTGAGAGAGAACTTGAGATTTGTAAGAAGTATCCTTTGTTTTATGCAATTTAGTGTTGATTTCTATCAATCTCTTTCATCTATTTTATTTTTATCTTGATTATCCATCACCCATCAATGGATTCATCTCCTATCTATATCGATTTTGAGATGTTCTTGATGGGTCTTGAGCAGTCTTTTAGGATCTTGAGATGGGGTAGATTTGGGTGATCCAATGCATGATTTAGGGTGTTTAGGGTTAGATTATCCTTATTTCCTTCTTGAATAGTGCCCTTAATGCTAGATCTAGCTTGAGAAAGTAGATTTAGATCACAAGACATTTCATGCACACCAAGTGTTTAATGAAATGCCTTGATGAACTATTAAAGGGATTTATGCTCCTAGCCTAAGAGATTAGTTGTCTAGGGTGTATTTTGGTTGATCTTGTTATTATTTTTAATGCTTGCTAATTGTTAATCCACAAATGATAATTTGCTAATGAATTTGATAATTAGCATAGTGATTAGTTGCTTGAGAAAGAACTAATCAAGATTAGAGATCTATTGCCTAGGGAAAGCTTATTTGAGTGAAAGAACACCATGAATTGTGCTTGGATTACCTAAAGTCGATAACTCCATCTTAGGATTCGCTTTTGTTATTTGAATCACATCTTGTTTGCTTTGCTATTCACTTGTTTTGAATTGATAATTAACCACAAACAACACTTGTTTAGCTTAACTTATTATAAACACCTTGCATTCTTAGTGATTAGGATAAATCCCGATAAGGTTCGATAACCTCTTATGCTACAATTGCATTTAGAGAATTGACTCTATAGATACCAAAATATCTTGTATCAATTTGGCGCCGTTGCCATATTGGGATTTGTTTTAACATTGAGATTTAGGTTCTTAGTGAGCTTAAGTATTATTTTATACCAAGTTACTCATCTTCTTCACTTCCCATTGCTTTTGCTCTCTATAGGTGTATGCATACCCGTTCCCGTGGCAATACCAACCTCATACAACCAAGGGATGATATTGATCAACTTGAGAGGGGTTCAAGAACAAGAAGAAACCGTGTGAGAGTGCAAGAGGAAGTTGACAACGAAGAAATGGAGCACTTTGAGAATGTTCCACTTGGGAACATCAACGAACCCATTCCCCACCAAAGGAACGGTGGGAATGGGGATGGAAATGGAAACAATCAAGGAGGTGGTGGCAATGGAAACCATCACCGTCCTAACCACCCGCCTAGAACTAGGCATGTTGTTGGAGAAGGTGATGCGGCAAATGCACTCCAAAACCGTCAAGGGATTCAACCACCTCCGGTTGAAAACAACAACTTTGAGGTCAAACCCGGGCTAATCAACATGGTTCAAGCTAACAAGTTCCATGGGTTGTCAATGGAGGATCCTCTAGATTACATTGACCAATTTGACCGGATATGTGGTCTCACCAAGATCAATGGAGTATCCGAAGATGGTTTCAAGCTTCGTTTCTTCCCGTTCTCTTTGGGTGACAAGGCTCACCAATGGGAGAAAAGCTTGCCTCAAGGTTCTATTACTTCATGGATGATTGCTAAAGGGCCTTTCTAGCCAAATTCTTCTCACCGGCTAGAACCGCCAAACTTTGCAATGAGATTTCAAGCTTCACACAACGGTCTATTGAGTCTTTCAACGAGGCTTGGGAGAGATTTAGAGGCTACACTTCTCAATGCACACATAATGGCTTCTCCAACGCCTCACTTCTTAGTACTCTCTACCGAGGTGCTTTACCTAAGATTCGAATGCTACTTGATATGACATCGAATGGTAATTTCCTAGCTAAGGACGTGGATAATGCAATGGAGTTGGTAGAGAACTTGGCTCAAAGTGATGGCACCTATGACGATGATTATGACCGTGCCACAAGGACCACGAGTGACTTTGATGAGAACAAGAGAGCCAAAGACATGAAAGCTCTTAATGAAAAATTGGATAAGCAAGCCTCTATGATAGACAAGCTTCTTGCCTTTAAAAAAGAGTCTCAAAAGGCGGTCCATTTCATTGGTGACTACGAGAACAATCAAGCTTGCTATCAAGAGAAAGCTGGGGAAATACAAGAGGAAGTGAACTACGTGGGAAACCAAGGTAACTTCCAAAGACAAGGGTTCAACCAAACCTATAGGAATCCACAAGACCAACTATACCCTCAACAATCTACTCAAGCTCAAGGAGTTCCACAACAACAATTCCAATCTCAAGGTCAATCTTCTAACTCCAACCAACAAGGGTATTGTTGATCCGTAAATCACACAAAAAGGGGTAAAACAGTACTTTTGGTCGGAATCTCGTTTATTGATCTAAGTCGGCGATTACAACAGAGTTTAAGTAAGAAGGCAAAGACAAAAGACTTGAGATCGGTAATGAGCTTTCTCTTGTATTCTCTGTCTCTGCGGAAGTTGTGGATGTCTCTGAAGAATGAGGCTCCTCCTTTATTTATAGTGTCTTTGAGGCGGTCGAAAGGAAGATTTCTCCTTTTCCGAGTTCGATCAGGAAAAGGAAATCTTCCGGTTTTCTCTCCGAGATAAGGATAAGTTCCTGATATCTCGAGGAGTTGACCAAAGAGAATATTTCCTTTTCCGAGATCGGTGGGAAAAGGGAAATATTCCGGTTTCATCTGTTGTAACGGACCGGGCTTGTGATGGGCCTAGATCGGTAGCCGAGATGGGCTTTCAGCGAGATTCCGAGCTCGGCCCAACGTTTTCGGGCCGACTCGTCTTTGATCCGAACCATCGTAGACCGGTCTTGATTGAACCGATCTCGGTTCGAACCGAGTTAAACCAGGGGGTGCTAATCCCCCCTCTAACAGGTATGTCCCAAGGAACCAATTCCAAGGAAACCAAAGTGGATTCCAACCAAAAGCCCCACCCGGTTTTCAAGGTCAACAACAAGGGTTTGTGCCCCAAGGTCAAGCACCTACGTCTAAACCGCAAGAGCTTGACTTGGCCTCCATGTTCCAACAACTAATCAAAGGCCAAACGGAAACTACTAACAAGGTCATATTCTCTTACAATGATCTTAATAGCAAGGTTGAGGCATTAACCTCAAGGGTGAAATCAATAGAGCAACAGAGTGCCTCCCCTTCCTCAAATCATCCTCAAGGCTCTTAAAATGGGAAGACAATACTAACCTCTAAAGACTCTTGCAACAACTTTTCAATTCTCGAGGAGCAAGATCCCATAATTGCGGAGTTCCTCGGATTAGTCTCTAGCCTCAAATGAGGACATTGAGCAACAATGTGGGGAGATGACTTTTGGCCATGAGAATGATATGGTGTTGGTTGAAGAAAAGAATAACAAGGTTGAGGAGTCCATCAAGGACGTGGCTAGAGTGAAAAACGTAGAGATACTTGTTGGGTCAAAAAGAGAGCCCATTCGCACTTTACCTCCCCCATATGAGCCTCCACTTCCATTTCCCAGTCGTTTCCTCAATAAGGCACAAGATAAAGTGCCTCCAAGCACAACAAGGTTCGAGCATAAGACTTTCCAAAGCTTGGAAACCCCGAAAAATTCTCAATATCTTGCACCCTTGGAAGCTTGAAAATTGATGATGCTTTGTGTGACTCGGGCTCAAACGTGAATGTCATGACCTTGGAGATGGCCAAAAGTCTTGGAATATATAATTTGAAAGATTACCCCTCCACCATCATATTTGGAGACTCTTCCACGAAGAAACCTCTTGGCATAGTTGAAGACTTTGCTCTAAAGATTGGAAAGTGTCTTGTACCAACGGACTTCGTTGTAATGGAGATGGCACCAAACATAAAGCTCCCTCTACTCCTCGGGACTCCATTCCTCAACACAACCGGTGCAAGCTTGGACTTCATAAACAAGAGGGTTGTTCTTAATAACGTGGATGACAAGAAGTTTTACACAATGATGCCTTTTTCCACCGCTATTTGTGGGACTATTATTTGTGGAGAAAATGAAGCCCAAGCCCGGAAGGTTGAGTATGTGGGCGTTTGTGAGATATTGAGTATTGGAAAGGTTGAAGAAGCCCTTGCTTTAGATTGATATTGCTTGAGATCCCTATTTCACACCACAACGGAGAGTGAGGGTTAAAGTGCTACGGTTGATAAGAAGAGGACAAAGCCTAGGTCCGAGGAGAGGAAACCGAGCATGCTCAAGGGGATTGGACCCTTGCTAGACCAACTTTCGATCGTGACTCTCATCCCATGGAAACATGAAGAAGGGATGATTGAGTACAAGGTCAAATATAGAGGGCGTCCCAAGCCTTTTGCCAAGGCCATAGCAACCCTCACATCGGAGGTTAGGGAGCCAAATCACGCCGGTCCTCAAGGTTTAATGAGTAACGCTCTCAAACTCGAGCTTGAGGAACCGCCATTGAGTGCTCGCGCTCCTCAATCACCCGCCTAAAAGGGTAACAAAAGTCAAACTTCGTGACTCTAAACAAAGTGCTCTTGGTAGACACCCCAAGCTTATCCTTGTACACATTTCTTTTTATGCTTTTCTTTCGTTAGTAGTTCCTTTTGATGGGTTTTCTTAGTGCAAGTAGGTTTTTGATGGTCTTATGGGAATGGACTTATGGGCTAAGGTGCATAGGATGAGGTGATGGAATATGGCGTCACTTGATCCCTCTCTTCCCCTCCATCCTTTTCCAAGGTAACACTCCAAACTTTGTACGTAGCATTTAGAATCATATCTTCTTTCCTTCTTTCATGCATTGTTTAACTCTTCCTTAAACTTATATTACACAAGGGACTGTGTAATTTGAGTTTGGGGGAGGGTTTGTGTGTTATCTAACATCGTTTTTGGTGTTCCTATTTTGCCTTTTGCACCTTGAGTCTCATGCATATCATGCATTTTCAATAAATTTGAAATTTTTTAAACTTTTGTGCATTCCATATAGGATTGAATCTAGATGCATAACATATAAGGTAGCTTTGCATGAGCATTAGGAGCAATGATAGATTTGTTCTTGTAAAGTACCTTATTAAGAGTCTAGTCCAATGCCATTGTCGCTAGTTACTTGATGCTTTGATCTCGTGTAGAAATTAAGAACGAATCATGCCTTGATCTCATGTCTTATTGTTCTTGCTTTGATTCAAACAAACCTTGACTTGAATTCAACCTCATCTAAGTGATAACTATGAATTTGACTTGTAAATATTATATTTGTGCAATCTAGAATGAATTCGTGGATCACCTATACATACTTGGATATTCTTTCTCTTTTTTACCACTTTTGCTTATCCAAGTAGCCATATCCCATCATTGGAATGGTTTCCCCTACCCTAACCTTAGCCTTCTTTCAATCCATTGTTATTAGTGTGTGAATTGTGAGGCCTTTCTTTCGAACAAACTTGGCAAAACGTGTTAGGTTTAGGGCGACAAGAGGGAATTCTCATGTAGATTTAGCTCCAACATCTCAGAGTTAATCTAGGAATACGCTAGTTAGGATGGGGGTTCTTGGTTCAAGTTTGGGAAAAACGGTTTTAGACTTGGTGAACGTTTGAGAATGGATTGTGGAATGGAAAAAAAGAAAAGGAGAAAGGAAAAAGGTGATCGGATTTGTGTAGATTGGTTGGTGAAAAAATCATAAGACTAGCTCTTAATAATAAGATAGCCTCAAAAGATAGAAGAAAAAATAAAAAAAGCAAAAAGGCCAAAGCATCAAAGAATGAGAAGAGGCGTGAACCAAAAAGAAGAGTTAGATCACAACAAAGGAGCAACAAGACATGAAAGAACAAGGAAGAATAAGTGATCCCCGAATGAGAAGAAGGTGAAATGAAAAGACGAGAAGCATGTGGGTTTGAGAAGGCGAAATGCCTCAAGATAAAAAGGGTAGCTTAGGATATGGGCATAACGGGTTAGAAGCTTTAGGTTAAAGATACTCTAGGCATTTGGGTAGATGAGAATTCTCCCTTGTATGCATAAGTTGCATTTTACCTTTAGTATTTTGCTAAGGTTTGTTCATTTCATGAGAGATCCTTGTACATAATTACCCATGCATGATAATGAGATCACCTTCATCTCATAACCTTACCCTTAGCCAAACGAATTCATTTGATCTTGCATAAACATGATTCACACCTATTACACGTAATCAATGTCAAGAGGTTGGAAGATATGAAAGTTTCTGTAGGTTGAGGTTCGAATGTAAGTCATGCAAGGATAACTATGGCTAGTCACTTTTGAGTAAGTTGTTTGATAGCATCAAGAAGTTTGCAACTTGGACATTGGGCTCGGATTCTTTTTATGGCACTTTTGGATCTGAGTTTCCATTTCTAGTCTTCTCCCTTTCTTAGTTCTTGTTTTCTTGAGGAAAAGCAAGAGTTTAAGTTTGGGAGTTTTGATATACTCATATATTGCATGTTTTAGCATGCATCTCATTTAGAGTTTTGTGTAATTCGCATGCATAATCATGGTCTTGTCTTGCATTTAGGTCTCATTTAGAGTTTTAGGTATTTGCATTAGGTTTAGTGCATTCTTGCATGTTTTGGAGTATTTCCTAGGTGATTGGAGGCAATTAGGAATAGTTGGAGAGTTGAACCTTAGTGGTGTGCAAAGCCCATCCGAGACTCCGGAAAGATGTAGCTGTACGAAGGCCCTCCGATATGAATCAGCCTTGAAGCTCATCATAGCAGTTGTAGAGGAGTGAGTTATCTGTCTACAGGAGTTGGATTCAGGCCATTTGGACATCTGGTTAAGGAGTTACCGGGTATTTACTGAAGACATCTCTGCCTCGCCGAGGAGCTCTTTCCTTACCGGATGCATGCACCGGTGTTGGGGCCAAAATCCACACTCAAAGTCTAGCCTGATTAAGTAGACCTGGAATCAAGCCCAGCTCACTGTAAAGCCTCGTAGAGCAAGCCCGCGAGCTGGGAAGGAGCCGAGTACGCAGAAAAGGGGAGATCGTTGGGAGAAGGAACTCGCAGCTAGCAAGTCAAACACATTAATCCAAAACCTCAGGATCAAGCTCGATAATAAATTCCTAGATTGTAAAATTAAGTCTGAATTAAATTGCGTATATTTAGGACTAAGCGGTTACATTCTTGAAATACGTGTATAAGTTTAGAAGATCGACCATAATGTAAGATCATCGAATTCTTGGCAAAAAGATAGTAATACAATTTTTCTCTCATTTCAAACTCTCTTAAGTTCATACGACCTGAAAAAGCCAAGGATTGAGGTTGTGAGATTCTGCTCTCACAATTTGGCGCCGTCTGTGGGGTCGAGCAAGACAACTTTCTCTTTGTAACCTACGAAACGAACCACCCAAAAGAAGATAATGGCGGACACAACAAGTGCGGTAGTCACTACATCATCCGGAGTCATAAACACCTCAATTCCTCTAACCCAGTCTGATGACATCGCTCCGACGGACCTGGACGGAACAACAAACGTTCCCATTATAACCTCGGGAGCGAGTGTCTCGACTGGGATCGACGATATTGCTGATCCCTCGGGACTTGCAACCTTAAACCAGTCGGGTCCGGATCAAATAGCTGAGATCCGGAACCTGATATCATTCCTCATAGAGCAGAATCGCTCAATGGCAGCACGCCAGGATGACCTCGAAAGAACGGCTCGGGCAGGTGCCATCGGGCGCCTCGCCCTCCCACCTGGGACACAATCCCTTTTTGCCCCTGGGCAAGGAGGATTGCCATTCCCACCTCCACCAGTGACAAGGCTAAAAATTTCCGATATCAATGTTTCGACCAACAGGATGGTTGGCTCAGCCAACGCCTCACGGTTCAACTCGATGATATCAGACCCCATATTAACTCTTTCCACGATCCAGATCGCGGAAGGAGGAATTACGCCAATTGCGACCCTACCGGGAGTAGACCCGACCTCAAACCTACTAATCGGTCAGAATCGCTCTGGGAACGTAAATGAGGTCGAACCTCGGGAAAATCCCGAGGTCGGAGCACGACCTAAGAACGGAGGCAACAATCATTCCCAGCCTGCCGGAGAATCCCTGCTCCGCTTCCCGAACAATAATGAAAACAACCTGGGATCCGGCGGCTCGCATGGGTTTGAATCAATCAAGAAATATTGCGAAGAAACAAACGCCGAACTACAGCGGATGGGATCGCAGGTCCACGCTGCTCTAAGCTCTGCACCTGAGATAGACAGAGTGATTAATAAAGTCAATCAGACCCCATTCACCTCGCGAATCGCAAGCCCTCAGCTCGGCGATGTCGGGAATATCCGATTTCCCCGGTATAACGGAGAAACCGACCCCAAGGCATTTATGAGAAG
This sequence comes from Eutrema japonicum, assembly GCA_030161315.1. NCBI lineage: Eukaryota > Viridiplantae > Streptophyta > Magnoliopsida > Brassicales > Brassicaceae > Eutrema > Eutrema japonicum. The sequence continues at coordinate 11,386,143 of BSQW01000013.1, forward strand.
TTTTAAATTTGCCTTTTCGAGGGTGCGACTACTCGGGGGTGACCTCGAGTCAGCATGTTAGCGTTTCTTCGCCAAAAATCTAACAGATTCGGCCTTAGAATGGTTCACCTCCTTGAAACCGAACTCAATTGACAATTTCACCCAACTTCAAGCGACATTCCTGAAGTAATCTTCGGTATTTATCCAGATCGAGACCTCAGAGGCCGATCTGTGGGTACTCACTCAAAAACCAGGTGACTCATTACGAAAATATATTGACAGCTCTAAGGCCATAAAAGCAAAAATCGCCGATCTACATAACCCAACGGCCCTGAAAGCCCTCCAAAACGGACTACTAAAAACCTCAAAATTCTTTGAGGAACTCACAATTCGGGAGCCCGTATCGCTAGATGATGCATTACATCGCGCTTCGCGCTGGATTATTCTCGAAGAAGCGAGTTCAGCTCAACCAAAGCAGCATGCACCTGCAACCTCGACTAAGCAAGCAGATAACCAACTCCCAAGAACTGAAAAAGTCCGGGAAAAAAGAGTCCCAAGATCAGAAACAAAGTCAGGGGATACATTCATACTCAGTGGGAAGCCCACCTCGTAATAGATTCAAGCCTTACGATCCCAGCAAGTGGTGTGATTTCCACAAAATCAAGGGCCACTCGACCGAGGAGTGCCATGAGGTGAAGAAGCAGCTCGCCGCCAAATTTGCCGTAGGAGAGCTGGGTAAAATCGAACTGGAGAAACCTCCTCCGAGGAAGAACTATTACCTAGCTCGAGACGATGAAAGGCGGGATCGCCCATCCGAGGATGATCGTAAGCGAGAACGTTCAGCCGAGGACACGACGAGGCAAGATCCCCCCAAAGACAGGGAAACAGATCTGCCTCCTCCCAGCAAGAAGAAAAGAATTAACTTTATTCATGGAGGATCCCAGCTATGTCGCAACTCCGTAAACTCAATTAAGAAACATCAACGAAGGGTAAATACCGACACACGTGATAAGATCCCATTCAAGGGACCTGACACGTAAATTTCGTTATGGGAAAGCGAGGTCGTTGAGCTAGATTCCCCACACGATGATGCTCTCTTAATCATGCTAGAAGTGGGCGAATATGAGCTCACTAAGATTCTCTTGGACACGGGGAGCTCTGTAGAACTCATCCTCCTAAGCGTCCTTAGGGAAATGGATATACCGGATCACGAAATCGAAGAGAATAAGATGGTGTTAACCAGCTTTTCCGGGGAAACCACACTGTCTCTCGGAACGATAAAACTCCCTGTAATAGCAGTCGGAGTAAGAAGGATGGTCGAATTCACGGTGATAGACAGGCCAGCCCCATTCAATGCCATCCTGGGAAGGACCTGGATACATTCAATGAGGGTTGTATCCTCAACATACCATCAATGCATAAAATTCCCTACCCAGCATGGAATCGCAACTGTTAAGGGGAGTCAAAAGGAATCCAGAATGTGCTACATGGCAGGTCTCCATATCGAAAAGGAAAGTACTATATACCAACTACAACGTAAAGATGAGCTCGCATACCACCTAGCCAAAAAGAAAAGTGGTCCAGGCATCATCGGACCTCGCAAAGACTTTATCGAGAAAATTGTGGTCAACGAGTCTCATCTTGACCAGAAAGTAGAAATTGGGTCCGAACTCTCCAAGGCTCAAAAGGACCAACTAATAACATTCCTCAAAGAAAATTCCGGCTCATTCGCATGGACAACAGCTGATATGCCCAGAATCGATCTATACATCATTTCACATGAGCTCAACGTGGATCCAAATCACAAACCAGTACGTCAAAAGCGTCGGAAATTTGGACCTGACAAGACCGAGGCTGTTAATAGTGAGGTCACCAGGGTGCTAAACGTCGGATTCATCAAAGAGGTAAAAAATCCTGACTGGCTAGCAAATCCGGTCGTAGTAAAAAACAAAAATGGTACCTGGCGAGTATGCGTGGATTTTACAGATCTAAACAAAGCATGTCCTAAGGATAGCTTCCCATTACCTCACATCGACCAGTTGGTGGAAGCTACCGCAGGGAACCAGCTCCTCAGCTTTATGGATGCGTTCTCAGGATATAATCAAATACAAATGAACCCTGAGGACCAAGATAAAACATCCTTCATAACAGAACGAGGAACGTACTGCTATAAAGTGATGCCATTTGGACTTAAAAACGTGGGAGCAACCTACCAAAGACATATGAACAGGATGTTTACCAGCCTCCTGGGTAAGTCAATGGAAGTCTACATTGATGACATGTTGGTTAAATCTCTGAAAGAGGAAGATCACATAAGCCAGCTGGGGGGATTTTTCACCCTACTAAACAAGTATGGGATGAAACTTAATCCCTCAAAGTGCACCTTCGGGGTGGCGTCAGGCGAATTCCTAGGTTACATTGTGACTGAAAGAGGAATAGAAGCAAACCCCAAACAAATCAGCACGTTCTAGGAAATGTAACCTCCGAGCTCGGTAAAAGAGGTGCAAAGGCTGACTGGCCGCATTGCCGCATTAAATCGGCTTATTTCCAGGTCGACCGATAAATTTCTTCCTTTTTACCAATTACTAAAGGAAAACAAAAAGTTCATATGGGATGACAAGTGCGGGGAGGCCTTTAAGCAACTAAAGGCGTACCTCTCCGAGCCCCCCATTTTGTCAAACCAATTGATGGAGAGCCGCTTTACCTATACGTAGCGATCTCCAAGGACGCTGTGAGTGGCGTCCACATAAGAGAAGAACGAGCTGAGCAGAAACCGATCTACTACGTGAGCAAATCCCTAGTAGACACTGAAACTAGGTACCCACGAATGGAAAAACAAGCTCTGGCATTATTAATCTCAGCTCGCAAGCTCATACCGTATTTTCAGTCACACCCTATCATAGTAATGACAACACAGCCGTTACGCACAGTATTGCACAGCCCCAGCCAGTATGGCAGGCTAGCCAAATGGGCCATCGAGCTGAGTGAGTAAAATATCGAATATCGGCCTCGGACTAACGCCAAAGCACATGTACTAGCTGATTTCATCATCGAACTCACAGCTAACAGCCAGGTGACCGGAACAAGTGCCGAGACCTGACAGCTTTATGTCGACGGAGCCTCCTCGAAACAGGGGGCATGTGTTGGAATCCACTTAGTGTCCCCGACTAGTGAGATCGTGGAACGGTCCTTCAGACTCGGATTCTCAGCATCGAACAACGAAGCCGAGTACGAGGCCTTAATAGCAGGTCTACGACTCGCAGCTGGAATAGGAATACGCAAACTGAATGCGTTCAGCGATTCCCAGCGTATTACAAGCCAGTTTCATGGAGAATACGAAGCCAGAGATAGCAGGATGGAATCCTATCTAGCCATAGTCCATGAGCTAGTTAAACAATTCGAAGCCTTCAGCCTAACGCGAATACCGCGAGGTGAGAACACAATCGCAGACGCACTGGCGGCTCTGGCATCAACCTCGAATCTGCTTGTAAAAAGAGTGATTCCAGTGGATGGAATTGAAAAACCAAGTATTAAAATCGATATGAACATCGACGATTTAATGGAAATAGACAATGACGATATGGAGTTGGACATAATAGTAGCCCCAATAACGGGCGACCTCTTTCCCGAAGAAGGAGAAGCTGAGGACCCGGAGCTAGCCCCGCTTGACGCCAAGCATGTTACCCTCCGCGAAAAAATGATTGCAAGAGCTGACTGGCGACTAGCAATTCTACAATACATTGAGGGGGGAGAGGCTCCCCCCAGCAGGTAGGAAGCTCGCAGGCTCAAAACCATAGCTTCAAGATATTGTATAATCAACCTCCACCTTTGCAAGCGAAGTGTAAACGGCCCCTACCTAGTATGCGTCCACAGGCTCGAAACTTTTACGATATTATCAGAAATACACGGAGGCTCATGTGGCAGCCACTCAGGAGGAAGGGCATCAGCCATCAGTATCAAAAGGCAAGGATACTTTTGGCCCACCTTGGTCACTGACTGCGAAGAATATTCCAAAGCATGCGACAAATGCCAACGGCATGCTCCCACATTGCATCAACCCACTGAAAACTTATCTTCCATCTCATCTCCATACCCCTTTATGAGGTGGTCAATGGATATAGTAGGGCCCATGGTAACCTCGGGAAAAAGAATGTGTCGCTTCCTACTCGTCCTCACTGACTACTTCACCAAATGGGTGGAGGAAGGAGCTTTCCCGCAAATTAAAGCAAACCACGTACAAGAATTCGTATGGCAAAACATAGTCTGCCGGCACGGAGTCCCATATGAGATTGTAACCGACAACGGTTCACAGTTCATCTCAAATCAGTTCCTCGAGTTCTGCGGAGATCACGGAATCCGATTAACAACCTCGACCCCACGTTACCATCAAGGTAACGGGCAGGCCGAGGCAGCAAATAAGCTAATACTGAGCAATCTCAAAAAACGACTGGATGCTAAAAAGCAAAAATGGTCCGGCGAGCTCCCTGGAGTACTGTGGGCCTGTCGGACCTCACCTCGCAAAGCAACCTCAGAAACATCATTCTCCTTGGCTTATGGGATTGAGGTCGTGGTTCCCGCTGAGGTCGCAGTCCCCAGCCTAAGGGTAGACATGTGCCCCGTAAACGAGGAACTAAACAACGAAATGCTTCTCGACCAACTCGATGTAATCGATGAACGTCGAGATCGAGCACTCGTTAATCTTCAAAACTATCAACACGCGTTAGCACGCTACTATAATTCAAAGGTCAAACAACGAATCTCCGTGGTAGTAAAGGCCCATACCGAATCTCCGAGGTAGTAAAGAACGGCGTATACAAGCTCGCCAGGGTGCACAACAATACACCCGAAAGGAACTCATGGAATGCCATGAATTTAAAGAAGTACTATCATTAAAAATACACTTGTAAAAATCAAACTACGAAAAGGCTTGATCCCTCCTCAGAGTACGTAGGCAACCTAATAAGGGTGCAGCTATTAAAATAAAAAAATCTTCTTCTCTTAAGCCTGTTAAACGCAGCCTGAGATCTTTCAACTACTATTTACAAGCTAAAATCTTTACTCCATAAATGAACAGCCTTACGAGCTAAAGCATGCTACCAGCTAGCATGACTCGACTTTGCGTCTAAATTGCAGAGTCACAACATTTCTAGTCTCTAAATAACAACAACCTCTACGTCTAAACTGTTTAGGTTACATGCATGCCTCTAAACGGCTTCGATCTGGCGTCTTTAAATCGTCTGGTCAGCTCCCGAGGTCTCTAAACGACCTGGAAGCAAGGTCTCTAAACGAACTGGGTCTTTGGCTGAAAAAACTGTTGTTGATCTTAAAAAGACAGCCTTCAGGCTTCTTCATGTTCCTAAGAGACGACAAGAAGCAGGATGAAGGCCTAACACGCCTAAAGAGATTCGCAACCTGGGAGTTGTTCTCAACGATTTCCTCAGGTCCATCAAAATCAAACCTAAAGGCATTTGGAAAAATACCTCCACCAACCTGAGAATGAGGTACCACATGCCTCCTTGATGTTTCCTCCCCATCAAACCCGTCACTACGAGATCGCTTGGAGCGAGACTGATGCTCGGCAGAATGACTTGGCTCATTGGAAGATACCTTGGAAGTTGACCTTTGAGGATCTCTAGCTCGCACATCATGTTGGGCGCTCGGTTTCACCACCCGTTGGCAAAATGCCACCACCACCATGATCAGCTTCGGGTTCGCAGTGATCACCCGTTTCGACCTCCTCTCGACGCGGGGTCTCAACACGGATGGACTTACTAAGAGCCTCTTTAACCCTCTTATCAAGAGAACCGGCTGGCGTCGGGGCAGGGCGCAGTCGCATCCTCTCCCTGTAAGAAAGGCATTGCGGTTTCTTAGGAGGAACCATTTTGCTGAACTCAGTGGAGCTCTCGCTGTGAGTAAGATAGACCTGGGAGGTAGCAGGGGCAGTATCCGGCACCTGGGAGCCAACCGAGGGATCAACCTCAACACGGGCTAGATCTTTAGCAACAGCCTCAAATCTCGGGATAATGGATGGAGCGGGAACCTAATCTTGAATTTGAAGTAGGGGAGACGGAGTCGGAGAATCTGTATAATCAAACAAAGGAGATCTAAATAAAGAAACAATTCTTAATCTAAAAAGATAAAGATATAAATCCACTCAAACCTCTAAGCCGGCAAGCAGATGCAACGGATAGCACGGGAGCTCGGCGTTCACGAGCTTGCTGAATTCTATCAAGGGAGAAACCCTTTCAGTCGGAACTCTCACCTTTGACAAGGTCGACAAGGTGTTGAACCTCAGCCGTTACTGTCTTTGAAGAATCGATTGACTCTGCAAAAAAGAAAAGGGGTCACCATATTAGAACAGAAGAAAAACGGCAATTAAGAAATCCCCAGAAGGGATGCTCGAATCAGCATTCGGGGGATCGCGCTGACCAGTAATCTGAGCCCAGGAATGTCGAAGCACCGACTCGCCCTCAACGAATTCGCTGGAGATTCTGAAATAGAACCATTGCTCCCACCATTTATCATCCCTCACATTGAATCTAAAAACGGACCGATTGACCTTCGCCGGAAAATAATAGGTCCCGCGAAGATGAGAGTTCCCCTTGACATTGAAGAGCTGGCGAAAGACCTCAGTGTCAAACACAATCCCAGACTCCTTAGAACGCACCCAGAGTGCGACAAGGGACCTCATCGCGCTGGGCAAAAGCTGCGGAAGGGCGAGTCCGAGGTCGTTGATGATATTCGAGATAGCTGCCGGGATGAGAAAAGCGAGACGGCATCTTAGGAAGAACGCGGCATAACCGCATGCATAACCCTCCGGAGGACTCTCCGAAGAGCTATCAGCCGGCGGGATGAGCAGATCGCCGATATCAAGTCCATACAAGGAAGAGATATTCGCGAGTTCAGCAGCCCAAATCGTGCTCTTCGAGTGAGAGTCAAACCGCTCGGCAAGGGGAAGAGAAGCATCCAACTGGGAAGTAGAAGCCATTGCAGAAAAAAGCAAAAAAAAACCGAGTTTGAAGAAGGAAGAAATTCGACCGGAAACGATGGAGGTTGAACTTTCACAGAGAAAAATATCTCGGGTAAAAGCAAGAATAAGGTGAAGACAGTTCAATTAATGGAGTAAAAATAACAATAAAAAAAGAGAAGGGGAAAAAAGTGAAAAGACATCACTACCTCGGTAAGTGGGAGCTGAGGCGGCGTGGGAAGTTGAAGCAACGAGAACCGCTCATTTATACCCACTCGCCCACTCGTCCTGTCATATCTCTAAAAAGTCGCGCAGACGCTACAGGATCCCTACGAACTCGCCCTGCGAGCAAACTAGAGATCAATCAGAAGCCCGAGACTGCGAGATCGTACCAGCTGGACAATCAATTAAATCCAGAGATCACAGTTCCGCATCCTCAATGATAAATCATTAAAGATACTGGGTGGCAACTGTTGGGCCCAAATTCTACACTCAAAATCCAGCCTGATTAAGTAGGCATGGAATCAAGCCCAGCTCACTGTAAAGCCACGTAGAGCAAGCCCGCGAGCTGGAAAGGAGCAGAGTACGCAGAAAAGGGGAGATCGTTGGGAGAAGGAGCTCGCAGCTAGCAAGTCAAACACATTAATCCAAAACCCCAGGATCAAGCTCGATAATAAATTTCTAGATTGTAAAATTAAGTCTGAATTAAATTGCGTATATTAAAGACTAAGCGGTTACATTCTTGAAATGCGTTTATAAGTTTAGAAGATCGACCATAATGTAAGATCATCGAATTCTTGGCAAAAAGATAGTAAAACAATTTTTCTCTCATTTCAAACTCTCCTAAGTTCATACGACATGAAAAAGCCAATAATTGAGGTTGTGAGATTCTACTCTCACAACCGGCCCGGGACAAGACTTTTCCTCAGCCGGCATGAGAGTTCCCCTCAGACAGGGAGAATCCTGGACCCATGCACCGGCCCAGCCTTGCCCGGTGTTGCATTTTCCCTCAGACATGGAGAATTCCAGACGATCGTCCCGGCTCCACACCTCCCGGTGCTGCACCTCTCGGCAACAAATCCTCAGCACCGTCCCGGGCAAGACGAAGCCGGCACACTAGCCCGGTACCAGACCATCCCTCGAACAGGGAGAATCCCGACCTTCCATCCCGGCCTGAAGCTACCCGGTGCCACAACCTCTCGGCAACAAACCTCTCGTCCTGGCCCACTACACCGGACGCACACCGGCCGGGATCGATTTCTGACCCAAATCCGACCGGATCAACACCCGGTTTGTTCCGTGTTGACCCGGTTCCCCTCATTTTATTATAAATACTCTAAAAACCTAATTTTATTTGCTAAGCTTTTTTTAAGTCTAAAACCCTCACATTTGAGAGAGAACTTGAGATTTGTAAGAAGGATCCTTTGTTTTATGCAATTTAGTGTTGATTTCTATCAATCTATTTCATCTATTTTCTTTTTATCTTGATTATCCATCACTCATCAATGGATTCATCTCCTATCTATATCGATTTTGAGATGTTCTTGATGGGTCTTTAGCAGTCTTTTAGGATCTTGAGATGGGGTAGATTTGGGTGATCTAATGCATGATTTATGGTGTTTAGGGTTAGATTATCCTTATTTCCTTCTTGAATAGTGCCCTTAATGCTAGATCTAGCTTGAGAAAGTAGATTTAGATCACAAGACATTTCATGCACACCAAGTGTTTTATGAAATGCCTTGATGAACTATTCAAAGGATTTATGCTCCTAGCCTAAGAGATTAGTTGTCTAGGGTGCATTTTGGTTGATCTTGTTATTATTTTTAATGCTTGCTAATTGTTAATCCACAAATGATAATTTGCTAATGGATTTTATAATTAGCATAGTGATTAGTTGCTTGAGAAAGAACTAATCAAGATTAGAGATCTATTGCCTAGGGAAAGCTTATTTGAGTGAAAGAACACCATGAATTGTGCTTGGATTACCTAAAGTCGATAACCCCATCTTAGGATTCGCTTTTGTTATTTGAATCACATCTTGTTTGCTTTGCTATTCACTTGTTTTGAATTGATAATCAACCACAAACAACACTTGTTTAGCTTAACTTACTATAAGCACATTGCATTCTTAGTGATTAGGATAAATCCCGATAAGGTTCGATAACCTCTTATGCTACAATTGCATTTAGAGAATTGACTCTATAGATACCAAAATATCTTGTATCACATACTGGGCTTGGGTGTCATCCAAAATTCTACTAGCATAGTAGATCACATTGGTCTTTTTGTCCTTCCTTTGACCCAAAACCGCTCCAACCGCGTAATCACTAGCATCACACATGATCTCGAAAGGAAGATCCCAATCTGGTGCTTGGACAATGGGAGCACTAACCAACGCCTTCTGGATCTCTAGAAACGCCACCATACACTCTTCATCAAACACGAACTCAACCTCCTTGCAAAGTAGCCTTGTGAGAGGTCTTGTGATTTTCGAGAAGTCTTTGTTGAACCTTCGGTATAACCCCGCATGACCCAAGAAAGAACGGATGTCCTTGACCGACCTAGGCGGCTCCAAGCTAACCATCACCTCGATCTTGGCTTTGTCTACCTCTATGCCCTTCTCGGAGATTTTATGTCCTAGCACGGTCCCTTCACGCACCATAAAATGACACTTCTCCCAATTGAGTACCAAGTTTGCTTCCTCACATCCTTGCAAGACCCTACAAAGATTAGACAAGCAAACACCCAAAGAAGACTGTACACGGAGAAGTCGTCCATAAAGACTTATACCATGTCTTCAATAAGATCAGAGAAAATGGACATCATGCAACGTTGGAATGTCGCGGGTGCATTACACAACCCAAATGGCATCCTTCGATATGCGAAGGTGCCATAAGGGCACGTGAAATTCGTTTTCTCTTGGTCATTCGGGGGTATGGGAATTTGAAAGAAACCCGAATAACCGTCTAGAAAGCAATAAAATAGATGATTAGCTAGACGTTCAAGCATTTGATCTATGAAAGATAACAGAAAGTGATCCTTACGAGTAGATGAATTTAGCTTCCTATAGTCAATGCACATTCTATGCCCGGTTATTGTCCTAGTAGGTATTATTTCATTCTTTTCATTTTTAACAACCGTTATCCCCCCTTTCTTAGGCACACAATGAACCGGTGAAACCCAAGTACTATCCGATATTGGGTAGATAATGCCCGCGTCTAAAAGCTTAAGAATCTCTCTCTTTACAACTTCTTTCAAATTAGGATTCAACCTTCTTTGATGTTCAATAGAGGTCCTTGATTCATCCTCTAGATGGATTCTATGAGTGCATAAAGTAGGGGAAATACCCTTTATGTCATCCAAAGAATAACCAATAGCCTTCCTATACTTCCTAAGTTCAACTAAAAGGGAGGATGGTTTATTCTCATTCAAACTATCGTTTACAATAACCGGGTATGACTCGTTTGGACCTAGAAAAGCGTACCTTAGCCCAACGGGAAGTTGATTTAGGTCCACCTTAGGGGCTTTGAGTTCGCTCCAATCGTCCTCCTCAAGACTAGGCTTACCCTTGCTAGTCTCTTCAACGTCTAGAACAAACTCCTTTTGAACCGTACCGACTGTTGATGCATCTTGAGCCTCAGTATCACGATCACCCAACTCAACAAATAGCGTATCCCTTTCAACCGGCTTGTGCAAGTCCCTGAGTAGCTCATACCCTTGACTCTCTTTACTCAAGAACCCATGATCACCACGCTCCTTAGTCAAGACCACTTCCAAACCGTCTTCTACTCTCATTTTCTCAAGCAATTCGTCGGCTAGTTCATCCATGGTCTCTATGTAGAAACATTGGCCATCTATGGTGGGTTTCTTCATCACCTTGTTGATATCAAACTCAAGGACTTCTCCCTTACCCAAGTGAAGGTCTATTTTACCTTTCCTCACATCGATTATCGCCCCCGCGGTTGCTAGGAATGGCATACGAAAGATAAGAGGATCTTTCGGTTCTTCATCCATTTCAAGCACCACGAAATCCATGGGGACAATGAAGTCCTTCACCACGATAGGAAGATCCTCAAGCAAACCAATAGGAACCCTCACGCTCATATCAGCCAACATTAGGGAAATGTTGCATGCCTTCCACTACAAGAAAACACAGTTTTTGTGACCAACTTTTGTGACTCTTTTTTTGTCGCAAAAAAGTGGGACGAAAGTGTGACTAATTTGCGACTACTCGCAATGCAGTGACAAAACAGTCGCAAATTAACGACGAAACAGAGGAGTCACAAAAGAGTCGCAAATTTGTGACTGATTTGTAGTATGACTTTGTAGTCGCAAAAGTAGTCCCAAATGTGTGACTGATTTGTTTCGGTTTAGCAACTCCACTCGAATGTTTTTAAGAAATTCATCAATATATAATTATAAATATGTTAATTTATAAGTTTTAACATATATTTGAACTGATATATACACATAATCATTGTAAAGTCATATTCAAACCTTTTAGGTTCTTAAAGTTTAGGGTTTAGGGTAAAGATTTTTGATTTTAAAAAAGTGTCACAAAAGGGTCCCAAATTTGCGACCGTTTAGCAACTCCACTCGATTTTTTTAATAGTAGTCACAAAATGGTCACAAATTTGCGACCGTTTAGTAACTTCACTTGATTTTTTTTAATAGTAGTCACAAAACAGCCCCAAATTTACGACCGTTTTGCAACTCCACTCGATTTTTTTTAATAAATCATCAATATTGAATTGTAAATTTGTTAATTTGTACGTTTTTACATATATTTGAACTACTATATACATTGAATCATGATAACAGAGAATTTTTTAAAAAAAAATCAATATTTTAAACTTATTTTTGTATATTCTCAAAAATGTAGTAAGTGTATATGTGTTTTATATGGAATGATTTTGAAAGATATAATTTTTTCAAAATTTATTTATCATATCTTAGTTTATTATTTAAATATAGAGTTATAGTGTTAGAATTAGAATAAGAATAATTGTAAAATCGTATTTAAAATAAGAATGATTGAAAAGTTAGGGTTTAGGGTATAAGTTTGTGATTTATTAAGAATCGTCACAAAACAGTCCCAAAATTGCGACCATTTTGAGACCATTTTATGACGATATCAGATTTCATGATTTCATAATTTTTTTGCCAAATGTCTTAAACGATTTTGATGAAATGTTGCACGGCAACTTATTCCGCATTAAAAATCGTTCCAAAACAGTTCTAATTTACGACCATTTTACAACTATTTAAGGACTACTTTCATAATTACTAAGTAAAGTTATTTCCCTTCTCCTTCTCTTTTCCCTTCTATTTCTCTTTTCCCGTCTTGCCTTCTCTTTCAATTGCCACGCCTCCTCTCTCTTGCCGCATCGCCCAGTCTCGCCGTGACTCTCTCTCTCGACGGTCCCCTCACTCGACTCCCCCTCTCTCGCCGACTCCCTCTCTCTCGGCTCCCTCTCTATCGCCGACTCCTCTCGATCGCCGACTCCCTCTCTCGCCGCCTCTCTCTCTCTCGCTGCTTCACACCACCGCCTACTCTGTGCCCGGAAGCTCTTCCGAGCTCAGCCTTCGAAGGTAAATTTCTCTCCTTTTGCTTTCGCTGAGCGCTTGAATGCTAATGGATTGGCCTTGGTTTCCTTTATCCAGATTCAAATTATCGATTTCAGTGGCCTTGGTTTCCTTGGCCTTGGATTGAACTCATTTTTGAGTCTATGAGCGTCGATTGGTGTGATACTCCTTCGTTTAGGTGATCTCTGCTGTGAATCCTTCTATCCCACGAAATTCGGATTTGCTCTCTGTACAAATGGCAGCTTCGATTTCGTTTCTCGGGGTGGAGAATTTTTCAGATCTTACAAAATAAACACAAGTTTTTGAAATCAGATACCGATATATCAAGTTTGTGTTCGATTTCTTGCCCTCCTGGTTTTAATCTTGTTTAATTTGATCTTCTTCGGTTGAAACCAGATTTAGGCGTTCTGATGTAAAAGCGAAAGCATCCTCTTTTTTTTCCCTCAGATTTTGTAGTGATTAGAACCAAACATTTACCCAGAGAAAACTTATCTGGTTTTATCGTGTTTTGTGAATTCTAACTATTTGGGGTTTCTTGTTTCTCTTGTTATACTTCAGAATTGACTTCAATGCTGGCAAAGAGGACATTGTCGGAACGCATGATAAACCAGTGCGATGTGTTGAGTATTCTTATGCTGCAGGTTAGTAAAAGTGGTAATGATGTTCTTGAATCTTGATGCTTAGTTGAACTCTTACCCTGTTGATACTTGATTCTTTTGATGTCTAGATATAGACATACTGTTATATTTAAGGTTAATAAAATTTGTTTAACAGTGGCTTATTTATTGCCCTTGCGTTGAGGGCATAGAATTTCTTTCACGTTACATCTCTCAGTTTGGTATATCTCTCAGTTTGGTATATCTCTCATTGTCGATCTATGATTCTCAGGGTCTCTCTCTCTCTCTCTTAGGGTTCGTCTCACTCTCATGCTCACAGCCACGATAGTGGAATTCTTCTGTACTCAGGTTCGTGATCGTTTCTGATTTTGGGTTTTTGGGTTTCTCGTTTGGTTGATGAAAATTCACATAATTCACATATTGTTGATAGACTTTGGTTGAGTTTGGTTATGTTTTAGAACTCAAAATGCAGTGACTTTGGATGACTTGCTTGCGATTCCAGGTGGTGACCAGTATTTGCTGGTTTTAAACATAATTCACACTGGCTTGTTTTTTTTACCTTACTCTCTTTGTTTTGGTTGATTTTTGGCTGAGTTTGATTATGTTTTAGAACCTATCAAGACAGTTTGGTTGAGTATTCTTACTTACGGTTACTTTGTCATGATAATCCACTTCATTTCGGCTGAGTTTGGTTCATTTGTTTGCTTGAAAACTCTTACATTAACATAAATGATAATCCATTTGTTTTGGTTAAGTTTGTTTTTTTTTTCCCTTTTGCCTAATCCTTACGATTTGAATGCTTGAATTTTTCATGGTTAGTCTTTTTTTATTTCTCACTCACGACTTGTTTGCATTAATAATGACATCTTCTAGAAGGTTTAAACTAGGACACATCTTGGCGGAGCTGAGAGAGCTTGAGGAGAAGACGGAGACTACTCGCGAGGCTGCCTCGTTGGTTTGCGTTCCCGGCGGCCAAGAGGCGTGGAAATTGTAATTTCAATTTCTATTTTAGTTTGTAATTTTAATCTCAATTTTAATTTTAGAATTATTGAATGGGAATTTAGTTTGTAATTTCAAATTCTATTTTAATTTTAGAATTTTGGAATTGGAATTTTCGAATTATGGAATTTTAATTTTTTTTTTCTTTTGTTTTTAGTGGTAGTCCCAAATCAGTCTCTAAATTAAAACTGATATTAGAAGTTACATATCAGTTTTTAAATTACGACTAATAATTTCAGTGTCAAAATAGTCGTTTATATGTGACGACATATTGTGGTCACAAAGGAGTCGTAAATTTGTGACCATTATGCGACCACTGCATTTTGCGACTGTTTTTTTGGATTCCAAAATGGTCGCAAATGTATCATTTGCGACTATTTTGACTCTTTTTGTAGGTCGTAAAAACTGTGTTTTCTTGTAGTATTGTAGCGTGTGAAGCCTAGTCTCTTGGCTACCGAAAACGGTATGAGGCTTACACTTGTTCCAAGATCACACAAACAATAGTTAAAAGCTAGAGGACCAAGTGCACAAGGTAGAGTAAATGATCCCGGATCTCCTAGCTTCTTTGGCACCATCTTTTTTTGTATGATGGCGCTACACTCATGAGTTAGAATGACCATAGACTCCATTTCCTTAGCTCTCTCATTCACGGCATCTTTCAAGAATTTGGTGTATTGAGGGACAAGTAAGAAGACATCAACCAAAGGCATTGTGAGTTATACCTTCTCCATTTGCCTATCAAAGATGGCTTTGTACTTGTCCATAAGTTGCTTCTTGAACTGCCCGGGAAAAGGTAGCTTAGGAACGTATGGCTTAGGAACAAACACATTCTTCTTCGGCTTCTCTTGAGCAACAACAACCCTAGGCTTGACCTTCTCAACTTCTTCAACCTTGTCTTGCTCTCTCACTACCTCATCTTCAACCAAATCGTCATCCTCTTGAAGTTTCACCCCCCCCCCCCCCCCCACTTTGCTTCTCAATGTCCTCATTGAGAGTATAAGGAGCTTCTCTTGGAGGCAAAACCGTACCACTCCTTAAGGTGATGGCGTTTACATACTCTTTAGGATTAGCTTCGGATTTACCCGGGAGTTGACCTTGTGGTCGTGAAGAGGAAGCAACACCTTTGTTCTCCATTTGTTTTACCTTGGAGTTCAAAGCCTCAGTCTTTTTGTTGAGGTCGTTGTAAGAGCAATCCACCCGCGTATTGATCTCCGTTTGTCCCTTGAGTAATTGTTGGAACATGGAGTTCAAGTCAAGCTCTTGCGGTTTAGACGTAGTTGCTTGACCTTGAGGCACAAACCCTTGTTGTTGGCCTTGAAAACCGGGTGGGGCTTTGGTTTGGAATCCACTTTGGTTCCCTTGGAATTGGTTCCTTGGGACAAAACTTTGTTGGTTGGTATTAGATTCTTGGCCTTAAGGTTGGAATTGCTTTTGTGGGACTCCTTGAGCTTGATTAGGTTGCGGAGGATAGACTTGATCTTGTGGATTCTCCACATTTGTGTTCCGATAAGAGAAGTTGGGGTGGTTCCTATAGTTTTGGTTGAACCCTTGTCTTTGGTAGTTCCCTTGGTTTTGGTAGTTCCCTTGGTTCCCCACGTAGTTCACCTCCTCTTGGGTGTTCATGTCCACGTTCTCCTCTTGATAACAACATTGGTTCTCATCAAAAGCATCCACAAAGTTAACCGTCTTTTGAGAAGACACTAGGAGTTTATAAATCAAATTGGCTTGCTGGTCCAATTTTTCATTAAGCGCTTTCATGTCCTTGGCCCGCTTATTCTCATCAAAGTCGCTTGTGGTCCTTGTGGCGCGGTCATAATCGTCGCCATAGGTCCCGTCACTTTGGGCCAAGCTCTCCACTAGTTCCATGGCTTCGTCTACATCTTTGGCTAAGAAGTTCCTATTAGAAGCCGTGTCTAAGAGAATCCTTATCTTGGGTAGAGCACTGCAATAGAGGATGCTCAAAAGAGAGGCATTGGAGAAGTCATGATGCGGGCATTGAGAGGTGTAGCTTCTAAACCGTTCCCAAGCTTCATTGAAGGATTCGTTTCCGCGTTGTGTGAACTCCGAGATTTCGTTCCTCAACTTGGCGGTCCTTGAAGGAGAAAACAACTTTGCAAGGAAAGCTCGCTTGCAATCGTCCCAAGACGTGATTGAACCTTGAGGAAGACTCTTTTCCCATTGATGAGCTTTTTCTCCAAGAGAGAATGGGAAAATTCTTAGCTTGAAACCGTCTTCCGAAACACCGTTCATCTTGGTTAACCCACATATTCTATCAAATTGATCGATATGATCCAATGGATCCTCCATAGATAAGTCGTGGAATTTGTTACTTTGAACCATGTTGATCAATCCCGGCTTCATCTCGAAGTTGTTGTTCTCAACCGGTGGAGCTTGGATCCCTTGACGGTTTTGATGGGCATTGGCGGCATCACCCGCACCTACCACGTTTTGAGCCCTTGGGGGATGGTTAGGGGATCTCATTGGCCGGCCGGGTGGATGTGGGGCGTTTTGAGCTTGGCCTCCTTGAGCGTGGTGGTTTCCATTACCACCTTGTGTGGGGTGGTTTCCATTACCACCTTGTTGTAGATGTGGAAGGTTGTCCACATTGTCATGAATGTCCCCAAGTGGAACATTTTCATAGTAATCCATGTCGTTATCAACTTCTTGTTGTCTCACACGTGCTTTCCTTGTTCTAACCCCTCGGTATGAGCGATGTATGTCGTCCCTTGGTTCAACTAGATTGTCGTTGCCTCGAGATCGCGTATGCATGCACCTATAGGTTTAGAGTTAGCAATGGAAAGTGAAAGACATTAGTAATCAAAGGAGAATAATACTTAATCTCAAAAAGAACTTAAATCTTAATGTTGAATTTAAAACCTAATTGGCAATGGAGCCAAATTGATAGGAGACTTTTGCAAGTCTTTGAGACCAATTACTAAATATACAAGTAGTATAAGAGGTATCGAATCCAAAGGGGTTAGTTCCAAACACCAAGAATTCAAAGTACTAATTGAGTTAAGCAAATATAAAAAGGTTGTTGTTTAGCTAATGAATCTAGCAACTTAAATAAAGGAAGAGAGATAGCTAACTACACAAATGTAATGCAAGAGATATAAGCGAATCTAAGGATGAGGTAATCGAGTCTACATGTCCCAAGTTCAATTCATGATGTTCATTTACTCAAGCAAGCTAATCCCTAGGCATAAGACCCTTAACTTGACTAATTCTCTTTCAAGCAATTAATCACTATGCTAATCACCTAATCCATTAACAAATTCTCATTTGTGGATCATTGATTAGCAAGCATTAAGTTTATGTGAACAAGATCAACCAAATATTCACCCTAGACAACTATTATCATAGGCTAGGAGCAAAAATCTCTTGTTTAGTTCATCAAGGCATTTCATCAAACACTTGGTGTTCATGAAATGCCTTATGATCTAAATCCAATTTCTCAAGCTAGATCTAGTTTTAAGAACACTAAACAAGAAGGGATATAAGATTATCTACCCTAAACATCATAAATCAATCTTGAAATCATCCTAACTCTAACACACCCTTAAACTCTAAGAACTACTCACTAATCATCATGGTTCTAACAAATCCAATAAAAGAAGAATTAAAACCCATGATCAAGATGATTGTATGATTAGAAAGTAGGAGATTGAAGGATTCAATCAAAAAAACAATACTCAAATTGCATATATTAAAAAGACCAATCTCTTACAAATCACTCTTAGGGAGGGTTTTTGCTTAAGAAAAGACTTAGCCCATCAAAATTAGATTTTTGGGCATAAATAGTGAATAGTGACGAACCGGATCGACCCGGGTACCGACCCGGTTTAGATGGATAAAAAGTGTTATGGGAGGCCAATACCGAGGTCACTCGTCGGTACCACACCTCGGTATTGAACCTGGGTTTGTGTACCGACGAGGGGTACCGAGCAGTGACATCGATATTGATGGGAAATGCTTGATGTTCCTTCGATGAATACCGAGGTCACTGCTCGGTATTGTAGCTCGGTGCTAAGAGATTTTTCCCCCGGGTTTCCTCCGAGAGCAGTACCGATCAGTTGCACCGAGGAGTGACCTCGGTACAATCCCCCGACTTCAATACTGATGACCCATTCTGACGTGTGACGTCGGTATAGACTCTGTCTTCTCTCCGCGTGTCTCGAAACTCCTCCAAAGCACCTAAAACACGATCCAAAACATGCATGGACTCTCTAGGACTTGATGTGGACATACTAAACTCCTAAAATGACTAAAATGCTAAAGAAATATCATGAACTATGCGTGAATGACTCGAAACCTAAGTGAAACGGATGCTAGAATGATGCAAAATATGATGATATCATTGTATCATTCACAACTGCAGGAGATTCACTTGTTGGATTACTCACAACTACAACAATATCTTTAAGAATTCTATAGTTGCTTGCATCTATAGTATTGAAAAAAATCAGGAGAAGTTTCGTTCTGACCTGATGGGAATATAAAGATATCTTCATGGAACACCACATTTCTTGATATATGGATCTTGTTGGTCTCCATATCCAACAGTTTGTATCCCTTATATCCTGCAGGGTAGCCAAGAAAGACATAAGGCCGTGCACGAGGTTGAAACTTATGTATATTCTTTGAAGAAGTTGAACAGTAAGTTAAGCAACCGAACACTCGAAGACCATTGTATTCTGGACGTTTAGAAGTTAAAACTTCAAAAGGACTCTTGTCTTGTAGTAGAGGAGTGGGCAGTCGATTAATGAAAAAGACTGCGGTGAGGACACAGTCACCCCAATACTCCAAAGGAATATGTGCCTGAAACATAAGAGATCTAGCCACATTGGGTATGTGATGATGTTTCCTCTTGACTACTGAATTTTGTTCTGGGGTTTCTGGACATGAATGGTACGCTACGATACCTTTGCTCTTAAAGAGATCAACGAATTTCAGTTCTTGTGCATTGTCAGACATTACTCCTTTAAATACTGCTTTATATTGTGTTTCAATCATCTTTAAATAGGCTGGAAACACATGTAGCACTTCATCCTTGGATCTTAGCAGATATATCCATGTCACTCTGGTGTGGTCATCCACAATGGTGAGGAAGTACTTGTAACCTTCGACAGTAGACATAGAGAATGGACCCCATATGTCGATATGAAGAAGATCAAAAGGCTTATCACATTTGTTATTCTTGGAATTAAAAGACAGATGTTTCTGCTTTGCAAGAGGAAAAATATTGCAATGATATGATCCTTTATTTCTGTGATTTATTCCAAGTACATGTGAAAGAGACTCAGTCTTTTGAAAGAAAGGATGACCTAGTCTATTGTGCCACAAACCAGAATCAACAACAACATTCGCAGCAAAAGGAGTTTGGACAACATCAGAATCATTAAGAGATTGTGTATCCAGGACATAGAGGTTGGAGATGGTTTCACCCTGACCAATCATCAATCCCCTGATAGGATCCTGTATCACACAAGAATCTTGATCAAATGTCACTCTATACCCCATATCCTGAGTTAATTGACTGATACTCAGGAGGTTCAATCTGAAATCCGGTATGAACAAGACATTGTTTAAGACGAGATATTAATTTAATCTGATCATTCCAATACCAGCAATGTTAACTCCCAAACCAGTAGGTAAAGTCACTGACATATTCACTGAATCAGATATTTGTATAAACAAACTCCTATCATGAGAGACATGGTGTGTTGCACCACTGTCTACTATCCAAGATTTCGAAGATAATGCATGACTAGTGGCTCTCAGAATTCCAACAAAACATAATGTAGAGGAAGAGAATGCCATACCAGGAAGTGCAGTTATCGTGGCACCAGAAGTTGAAGCCATTGAGGGTGCAATGACAGAGTTGATAGACGGTTGAAGCTGTGAATTGAAGTAGGCAATAACTTCTTGTATCTGGTCTTTGGACATATTGGTAATCACATTAGTAGGAGTCTGAGTAGCATGAAGTGAATCAATAAAAGCAAGCTGAGCAACAATTGGCTTAGTATATACAGTGAGCTTATCTGTAGACTTCTGTTTGTGTTTGAAACCACGAGGATATCCCTGGATTTTGTAGCATTTGTCGGCAGTGTGACCATTGTATCCACAATGTGAACATATTGGTCGATTTGGTTTCGGAGTATAGGTAGATTGAGTTGCATTGACAGAAGCTTGAGTAGAATTAGGTGCAGAAACAGCAAAAGCAGCTGCATTTTGAGTTGGACTAATGTTCCTTTGATTGTGGTCTTGATCTAGAAGGTTGTAGATTTCTGAGAGGTCAGGAACATGCTTTTTCATAATGGTTTGGCTTCTAATGGTGGCATATGATTCATTTAAGCCAGCCAAAAACTTGATGACTTTAGAATGTTCTGCCTTGGTATCAATATCTTTGCAACAAGCACAGTGATGAAAGGTTTCAACACAGTTAGCACCATCCAATTCATCCCAAAGAGTCTTCAATGTAGTGTAGTAGGTAGCCAATTCCATCAAGCCTTGATGAAGTGACCAGATTTGTTGAGACAATTGGTAAGAACGTGGCAAATTTGTGATGTGAAACCTAGTCAACAAATCGTTACATATCTCCGACGCGTTGTTGAATCGAAGTATGCTTTTGTATATTTGTTTCGAAACAGAATTCAATAGCTAAGATTTCACCATCGAATTTCATCTAGACCATATCCTAAAGTTCCTATCGGATTCGCTAGGCCTAACTATAGATCCATCAACGAATGCTATTTTTTTCTTAGCATCAAGAGCTATAGTCATGCCGATACGCCAATTATCAAAGTTTGTACCATCAAGAACTTCAAAAATCAGAGAAAGGCCTGGATTATCGCCGTTTGTCAGGTAGAAAGGAGAATGGATATTATATGGCGAGTCCGTTGAAGAAATGTTTGGTGAATTTGGGGGAGAATCTTTGGGGATAGAAGATATTCGAGCTGACGATGTTCCTCTTCCAGTGCGACGCGAATACTTGCTTACAATCACCATTACAATAACTCTCAAGCTCAGAGAAGAATTGATTTCGAGATATCAACGATTCTTGGTGGAATGACCAAAGAATCAATCAACGAAATCGAGAGAAAGATTAATCGTGAGAATCAACAATTAATCGAGGTCAAAGAAAAGGAAAAAAAAAAGCGGAAGAACAAAAAATTTGAAGAATCGATTGAGGTTTGATCCTCAATTGCTCTGCTACCATGTTAGTGAACATGAACTCGAGAGAGAGACGAGAGGAAGAAGACGATTACAGAATGATTCTATTCTCTTTCTTGTTATGAAATGTCGTTACATACAACTTTATATATGAACAATATGAATCCGGTTTACTCCGGTTCTATCATACTACGTTTACTCTAACAAATAATCCCATTAACATAGCGGAGAAGGTTAATAAATATATGAGAATCAAATTTAATTATGACTAAAGAAAAATTAGGAGAAGTTATGTTGATGCCATGAAAGTCCGAGAGCTAAAATCTTGGTAGAAGATTGGCCCTCTTGCCTCCTTCTAAATCCACTCATATCCACAGTAAAATGAATTTGTTGTTCATACTGTCTCGAAATGAAAATATTCATGGAAGATCTCATATGTATCTGAGCTTCTTGTCCGTTTTTTTCTTACTTATATACATTTTTGTTTATGTTTTTTGAGAAACGATATATGTTACGGGATAAATTATTTCTTTTTGAATCGGTGAATCAGAGAGTGACACGTATCATACTAGACTAAATAATCATTTGACCTAAAAGCGTACCACCTCGAGAGGGTGTGGTTACGAGGCAAAGTGGTCGAACCTTATGATTCGATATAACAGATTGTATGTCGTGTCAATACAGATTACACGACCACTTGACCTAAAACATGCCACTTAGAAAGGGTGCGGTTACGAGGCTAGGTGGTCGAACCATGTGACAGATTAAGACATGGAAATGAACCACCGCCATCTCCTAAAATCGTTCTCAATTAGCAGGAGCGGGAAATAAGGTGTCGAGTGGTCCCGAAGTGGAAAGGGGTTGTCTTTTCCTAAACCAAACAACTCGTGCCAGTAACCTGGACATTGCGGTAGTAGGGAAATGAGTAACCCGATCATGTATAGGTCAACTTTCCGTCTACATCACCGCACATCGGGCAGCAATGCTCGAGAATGTAAACTCTCAGATAACCGGATAGTAATACCCGTAAAAGTAAAGGAAACATGATACCCTTTACCAGGTTATTAGGAAGGTAAAAATGACTTATTGAACATGAGTCTTTCATTATTTTTCTCCATAGACAATGTTTTGCAATTCGAACTATTCCCATCCCAAATACTTAGCTGAAGATTCACGTTACGCGATTTTAGGATCAGAGACGGACGAAAGCGACATGACAAGAAACCTTAAGAGGCGTACAGTACGGGACCAGCAAACCACGCGGAGCAAAACCTACGAGGCACGTAACATTTATAATAACATTTGTTTTATCTAAATATCTCTAACCCTATTATATCATAGGACGAACTTCACATTTTGCGATTGTTTATTTTTTATATCAGCAACAATAATTGATCTGTTTTTTTCTTTGAATCAAACATAGCCAAACCAAACTAATTTTGGTGGAATTTGGTTAGAGTTTAATTTAAATCCGAATTAACCGAATCTAAATCAAATCTGAAATTAAACCGAAATGATCACTCCTAAAACTAATCAATAATTCGGAAGAGGCATCCAAATGCTATTGACTTTAATCGGATTATAAACTAGATATTTCAGTACGAATACAAGAGCTTAATTGATAACGAATGATTTAAAAAATCTCGTAGAAATCGTTTATAGATTTGAAGAAAGACAATAAATATTCACATAACTGAGTTTTAGAATTTCGAAAAAAACGTTTGAGGAGCCACGAAAATGTGAAAGATGAGTTGGAGAAGAAGAAAGTCCTTTGGATCCCCTGACATGCTCACAACACATGTGTCCCTTTGATGAGCTGTCTCCATTTTTGGTAACCCAACTTGCTTCCATTATTGTATATTTGTATCAATCTAATAACTATATTTACAAGTCTACAAAAACTAGCCTTTATTCTAAGTGTTAGGCCAAATATATTACAATTTCCGTAGGGTTGGTGAAAAAAATTTCATGTACTAATAATAGTAGTAAAATCACATTATCATTTCTTTTGCTAAATAACTGAAAATTTGATAGTGGTTAATTCCAAGATTTGAGGTAGTCCTCGGCATAAAACCCGAACTCGAACAGACCCGACCCAAAATACACGGTTCGATTCTTCAAAATAATTTGAACGGTTCTTTTTCAAATTTGAATCGGGTTTCGATTCGGGTCGGATTTTACCTGAGACCCGTTCGGATATCCGATAAACCCAAAAACGGGTTATGTTCGAGATTTTTTTTCTGAGTTTTTCTGATTTTTTCGGGTTTTTGGATTTTTTGGGTTTTTCGGGTTTTTCAGATATTTTTGGGTTTTTCGGGTTTTCGGGTAAAACCATACCCAAAATTTATTTCGGTTCCTTTTCGGGTCTAATTTGAAATCAAGGAACCGATCTGAACCCGAAAGAATCTGAACCGAACATAAATTTTCGCAGGACCCGAATGGATCCAATTCTTTCCTACCCGAAAGATCCAAAAGCCGAACCGACCCGGTCCGCAGATCTGAATGCCCATGACTAATTTTAATGTATAAAAATAATAATATAGAATCCAAAGTGGCCAAAAAAAATTCCCCTTTAAAAAGAAGGACCTCCCGCAAATAAAGCAAACAAATCCAAGGGCCCATATTGAATCTTGGTTCCAGAATTGACTCTTTTCCCCTAAAACACATTTATCGCTTTTCCTCATTAAACATTTTTCATTCAGCCTCTCCCAAACTCGTCAAGAACCGTTCTCTCTAAGATCTTTTCTATTTGTTTTCTTGTTTGGATCGATTTTTTTTCTGAAGGAGGAAGGAATGGCGGTTTCTGCGCGTGAGGAGTTCGTGTACATGGCGAAGCTCGCGGAGCAAGCGGAGAGATACGAGGAGATGGTAGAGTTCATGGAGAAAGTCTCCGCCGCCGTCGATGGCGATGAGCTCACCGTTGAGGAGAGAAATCTCCTTTCCGTGGCTTACAAGAACGTGATTGGTGCTCGCCGTGCGTCGTGGCGTATCATCTCATCGATCGAGCAGAAGGAGGAGAGCCGCGGCAACGACGACCACGTGACGGCGATCCGCGAGTACAGGTCTAAGATCGAGACGGAGCTTTCCGGAACCTGCGACGGAATCCTGAAGCTACTCGATTCCATGCTCATCCCTGCCGCTGCTTCCGGTGACTCAAAGGTCTTCTACCTCAAGATGAAGGGTGATTACCACAGGTACTTGGCTGAGTTCAAGACTGGTCAAGAGAGGAAAGACGCCGCCGAGCACACTCTCACCGCCTACAAGTCTGCTCAGGTTTCTCCCAGATCTTGATTGTTTTAGGGATTTTGTATCAAGATGTTGAGCCTTTCTTGATTATTGTGACTCTGTCTCTCTCTGTGTATGCAGGATATTGCCAATGCAGAGCTCGCTCCAACTCACCCAATCCGTCTGGGTCTGGCGTTGAACTTCTCTGTGTTCTATTACGAGATCCTCAACTCTCCTGATCGTGCCTGCAGCCTCGCCAAACAGGTGGATTGGAGAATCAACACTTGCCTTAGGATCCACTAAACTTTGCTATCTTATCTTGTTTTCCTCTTCTCAACACTTTGCAAATACATGAATTTGACTCTCTCTCTCTCTTTTTTTCGTAGGCCTTCGACGATGCGATTGCAGAGTTGGACACTCTTGGTGAAGAGTCGTACAAAGACAGCACCTTGATCATGCAGCTTCTTCGTGACAACCTCACTCTCTGGACATCCGACATGCAGGTATATATGGTCCA
Source organism: Eutrema japonicum (assembly GCA_030161315.1). Taxonomy (NCBI): domain Eukaryota; kingdom Viridiplantae; phylum Streptophyta; class Magnoliopsida; order Brassicales; family Brassicaceae; genus Eutrema; species Eutrema japonicum. The sequence goes on from BSQW01000013.1 coordinate 11,411,206, forward strand.
AATGATCCTCTCTCTCTCTCTCTCTCTTCTTCTCTTGTTAAAAAGAATCGCAAATTTCATATTCTGTGTTAATGTTGGTTGGGATCATATTATAGGATGATGCTCCGGAGGAGATCAAGGAAGCATCAGCTCCAAATCCGACTGAGGAACAGCAGTAACAACAATCTTTTGAGTGAACTGCTAGTTTCTAGGGTTTTCCAACTTCTTCTTCTCTTCGTCCATATGTTACCTTAAGTCTCATCAGATGTCTGTCGCTTGCCAATTCGCTAACCTTGGAGCTTTTCCATCATATTTCTGGCAAGTCGAACCATCAGTCATATTTTATCTCTTTTCTTGATTTTCTTTTGTTCAATGTCTGCAAATCGAAGAACCTTGCTTTGTGTTTTCTCATCAATTTGAAGATCATAAAGGCTCTGTCTCTTATCTGGTGGCGTAGATTGTTGTTTTCACTTTTAAAAAGGGACTTAGTTTATTGGACCGTGTAAAGCGAATTGCTTTACCAATTAACTAAGGACTCTAAAATCAATTATTAATTTGATTATTTAAAAAGAACTAGTATTATATACACACTCGTTACTGATTTACAAGTTATAAATAAAAGAAAAACGATCATGATTTTGTCAGGGTTGAAGTTTCAACGGAAAATGAAAGCATATTCAACCAAAGGAACAGTCAAGTGATTGGTATTGCTATCCAACAATACCTTTTACCAACGAACGAATCAATAAAAAAAAAAGAATTATGTCAACAGATATCCGATTGAATAGAGAGAGGATCAGGACATATAAAACTGTATGCAATTTGTTTGATTTACAAAGAGATGATCAACAAAATAAAATTCGCAAACATATAAGAACACTATAAGAGAGTTGCAAAAGTGTATTCCTTTCTTTTTCCTACTCTTTTGTTTCTAACATGAATAAACAAAGAAACATGGAACAAAAGAAAGTAAAAAAGGATTTAAGTAATTTGAGTTCTTTTTTTTAAAAAACAAATCATTCACACCACTAATTGATGTACAAAAAGAACAAAGGGAATTTTGTCGTTCCCACCAAACGACGACGTTTTCAAATCTGACCGACAAGGGGTTTCCGTTTTTTTTTTATCAATGACCTTTGTATTTAGGGCTAGGAAGCGGCACCGTCGTCGGAGATACCGGAAACACTAATTGACCTGACGTCGGCGATAATAGTATGCTCGGTGAGAGTAATCCGTATGGTGATTTGGGCGAATTTAGACATCCGAATGATTGTGGCGCTGGAATCGATGTCAGCGCCGCCTGCGTGACTGTTCCCGGAGCCGCGGGATGTGGAGGGCGACTGTTGTTTTGCGGCGGCGGAGCGTTTTCCTGTTGTTGTTGGTACCAGCGAGGTGAGACCAAAGGAGCTAACGGCGATAAACCAGAGAACTCTTTCCGATTCGAATCGATTGCGAACATCGAGTTCTGAAGGTACCGCATGTAGGACGAGACCGGAGATTCCGCCGCCGCGTGAACTGGAGGAAGCGGTGGGAGAGGAGAAAGCGGCGCCGTCGGTCGAGGGACAAATCCGCCGGTCCAGTTATGATGATGATTAGGGTTCATATGATGAGCACCTGGAGGGATAAGAGCGTCATTTAGCAAATTAGGAGGGCGATTGATAACGTGAGCCAGCGGAGGAGGGCGGATCCTGTGTAGACGCGAACTCTGTTGAGGCTTAGGGTGGTGTATCGGCTGCTGCGGCGGAGCAGAGATCCGTTCATGCGCAGGCGAGCCGGTCAGTTTCTGAACCACATCCCTGAAATCGTTCTTGTTGATATTGTAAACAGGAGGTTGATGCTGGTGGAGATTCCCCTGATTAATTGGCGGCGGCGGAGGAGGAAACGATTGATGATGATCAATTTCTCGGTTCACGGAGGAGTTTGCCGTCGGTTTTGATATCTTATGAGAAAGCTTATTGAGCTGTCTCAGGTAATGATCTCTGTTCCCTGTATTGTTAGCGGTACTACTCGTCGCGGAGGCGGATACGGCGGAGGAATCGTCGGAGGAGTTACAGCTCTTATCCATCATAAACCAAAATCGATTTTCTCCCTATAATAATAAGCTTCAATCTCGTTTTTCTTCGATTTTTTGTTTTGTTTTTCTCTGCCAGATTTGGTAGAGAGATAATGGAGAAGACGAAGGTGCTGAAAATGGCCCCTTTTCCTTCTCTTTTTTTTTTGTTTGTTTTCCCTAATATTAAAGATATTTATAAAAACAAAATATTTTATAATGGCAGAGATATATATATATATATATATATATGTGAATTATATAGGCTATACGACTCTAAGGCTTTAATTGGATTTTTCTAGAATAAGATGAAAAGTAAATAATTTGTCTGTATGTATCAATGGATTCTCTCCATCGACCAATTGTAATTGTATATAATTACCGCATTTAGTTCGGTTGCAAAAAAAAAAAGATGTTGTGAGTTGTAATTATGTCATACTTAAATATATATTTGGGAAATATCACCAACAATTTTAACTAAAAAAAAAGAAAGATGTTGTGAGTTGTCTTCTCTTCTTTTGAAGTTTTGTTTCTCTTTGATTTCGTTTTCAACTAAAGGAGATGGAAAAAACTGGAGTGATATGTGAGAGCATATAATTTTTTACCATTTGAAAAATAATAATAGTATTTGTGAAATTTATTTTATCATCAATGGAAACGGTGATAAAAATTACCAAAATTGATAAATGTGCCATATTCTGCTAAAATAAACGTTTGTCACACATGTATCACAAAACTGCGCCACGCATCTTTTTTTGTTAAAATCCTTTTTCGTCACAGTTTTTGTTAAATTTTTAATTATCAGTTTATCTAGTAATCGAAGCATCTAAGTACATAGCGTAAATTCAAAAAAACAAAAAAATGGTAAACTAATACAATAATACATCAGAGAAATCTGTATAAAAAAAAAACTGTAATTATTTTTTTACGGTAAAAAGATCAGTCTATATGGCCAATGAAATATAATAAGTAGTATAAAACAAATGTCTCAGGGTTAACGGGTCGGGTTATTCAACGCCCATTTTGGTCAAAAGCTCCAAAAGTATTACCGAAAACGACATTCGTACAGCCTTTAATCATGGGTTGTTATCTCCTACTTCTCACTCCACCGAAATCTCCCATCCAAGTCAGCACGCGACTTATCCAACGGCTGTGTGATTAGCACGTGACTCTTAGCCATTTTGAATTTTCAATATTACTTACACTGTTAATGTATGGTTAGCATGTAATTACTAATTAGGATGAAATGTAGATGGGTTTGGCCAAATGTCCTTTGTTGGGAGCAGGAGTGTTTGAAATATTATTTTTCTCTTTTGTTAAAATCAAATAATGTTTGAACAATTCTTGCATTGGTGAAGCCTCTTCGTTGTTAGCTTTCTCTCATATATCATTCAATAAATTGCTTTTAAATTGGAAACGTTATATCGTACTAATTAAATATTAAGGTTTTCGCGACTAACACCTATTTCAGTAAATACTATGCCGAGTTTTATATTTCCCAAGAGTTTGGTATACAATAATAATACAACGGCATATTTATCTTTTAAATTTTTGTTTTAAAAACAAAAAATACCGTATATAATAACATACTGTAGTTAATAAATAGTAATACATGGATTATGATATCTTGTTTGGGATATAAATAGATTGTTTGACCCGAATTGATCATTTTTTTATTCATGTATTTGGTTACATCTTAATATATATAAAAATTATAGTAAACGCTAGTCAATAATTTAGAAATTAGCACATCACTTTTTGACACGGTAGATTTATTACTATTAATTTCAAAAACACCAAAAAAGTTCTATTCTACTAGATATCAACTCTTTATTAATGAGATCGTATATAAGATTTGGGCCCACCTATTTTGCATGTATCAGTAATCTAAAAACGGCCATATAATCTAAAAATTTAGATTTGTGTGTTTTCTGATTTATTTTTAGTTTATTTTTTAAAATTTTCGGAAGGAATATGTAGGGTTTACAAATTCTCATTGTTCCCTAGATTAGGAACAAATTATCTCTCACCGCCTCAAAACCAACCTTCATAAAACCGTTTCATGCAATTTGTCACCGGAATTCATCGTATCCTACCCCGACGAAGACGATATACTCTGGGGAATGCGATTTGTAGCCACAATCCACCGCCAAGACAACTGTAGACGGAATCGGAAGTCATACCAGATTGTTGTCGAGACGAATAATTAATCAAGGTATTCACTCGATTTTGTTGCTTTAAATTGACTAGTCCTCAGATAATTTTGCATAGTTGGTTGAGATTGAGCCGAAAAAATGAAACCAAGAGAGCATAAGTGTTAATTAAGTTTTGTTTATTTTTGATGAGTGATTTGGATATTCCGAGAATAATTATTTCAGCCGGTCAAGAGCTCTAGGGTCATAGAGTTATCACTTACCAGAAAATGAGCATTATACAAGACCTTCTAGCCGCATTTGAAGACGAGGAGGTGGAATTCATTAGGGATTCTCCTATTGGCAAACTGTTGGAGATACCCTCGAAGCCGGCGTGGTCTGGAACATTTGAGTTGTTTCTCTTATCTCGCCAGCTTGATGTGAAAAGGAAGAATGAGATATGGATTCTCTTTGGTGGAAACCCTATAAGATTTTCTATTCGCGAATTCAAAATCGTCAAGGGTTTGAAATGCGGCAGATTACCGACTATCGAGACGAAGAAGAGGAAAGCTCCAACATATCCAAACTCTGACAAATTTTTTGGTAAGATTGATGATGTCACCATCGAGAGGGTAATTGCAATACTCAACCGGAAACGTAGTTTAGACAAAAAAAATCAACTTAAGATGGTTTGTCTTGTGCTTGTTGATGGGATACTACTTCCAACTGTCCACTATCCACGAGTCAAAGTTGTCAAGGATCACGCTGAAATGAGACCTAGAGTCATTCTTGGAATATCCATGGGGGAGATTGTCGTTTGACATGATGATGACATCTATCAAGGAAAGGTATCTCTCAAAACTCGCAAAAGCAAACTTCGCAGTGGAAGAATTTATGATATCTTGTTTGGGATATAAATAGATTGTTTGACCTGATCAATCTGTTGATCATTTTTTATTCATAAATAGTATTTGGTTACATACATCTCAATATAAAAAATTTGTAGTAAACGGTAGTCAATAATCCAGAAATTAGCACATCATTTTTTGACATTGTATACTCGTTACTATTTGTTTGAAAAAGACCAAAAAAACTATATTCTACAAGATATCAGCTCTTTATTAACTAGATTGTATATAAGATTTGGGTCCACCTATTTTGCGTGTATCACTAACCTAAAGCGGCAATATAATCTAAAAGTTTAGATTTGGATGTTTTCAGATTTATTTTTATTTTATTTTAAAAATATTTCGGAGGGAATATGTAGGATTTACAAGTTCTCATTGTTCCCTAGATTAGGAACACATTATCTCTCACCGCCTAAAAACCCACATTCATAAAACCGCTTCATGCAATTTGTCGCCGGAATTCATCGTATTCTACCCCGATGAAGGCGATATACACCGGCGAAGGCGATTTGTAGCCACAATCCCCGCCAATATACACCGCCAAGACAACTGTAGACGGAATCGGAAGTCATACCAGATTGTTGTCGAGACGAATAATTAATCAAGGTATTCACTCGATTTTGTTGCTTTAAATTGACTAGTCCTCAGATAATTTTGCATAGTTGGTTGAGATTGAGCCGAAAAAATGAAACCAAGAGAGCATAAGTGTTAATTAAGTTTTGTTTATTTTTGATGAGTGATTTGGATATTCCGAGAATAATTATTTCAGCCGGTCAAGAGCTCTAGGGTCATAGATTTATCACTTACCAGAAAATGAGCATTATACAAGACCTTCTAGCCGCATTTGAAGACGAGGAGGTGGAATTCATTAGGGATTCTCCTATTGGCAAACTGTTGGAGATACCCTCGAAGCCGGCGTGGTCTGGAACATTTGAGTTGTTTCTCTTATCTCGCCAGCTTGATGTGAAAAGGAAGAATGAGATATGGATTCTCTTTGGTGGAAACCCTATAAGATTTTCTATTCGCGAATTCAAAATCGTCAAGGGTTTGAAATGCGGCAGATTACCGACTATCGAGACGAAGAAGAGGAAAGCTCCAACATATCCAAACTCTGACAAATTTTTTGGTAAGATTGATGATGTCACCATCGAGAGGGTAATTGCAATACTCAACCGGAAACGTAGTTTAGACAAAAAAAATCAACTTAAGATGGTTTGTCTTGTGCTTGTTGATGGGATACTACTTCCAACTGTCCACTATCCACGAGTCAAAGTTGTCAAGGATCACGCTGAAATGAGACCTAGAGTCATTCTTGGAATATCCATGGGGGAGATTGTCGTTTGACATGATGATGACATCTATCAAGGAAAGGTATCTCTCAAAACTCGCAAAAGCAAACTTCGCAGTGGAAGAATTTATGATATCTTGTTTGGGATATAAATAGATTGTTTGACCTGATCAATCTGTTGATCATTTTTTATTCATAAATAGTATTTGGTTACATACATCTCAATATAAAAAATTTGTAGTAAACGGTAGTCAATAATCCAGAAATTAGCACATCATTTTTTGACATTATATACTCGTTACTATTTGTTTGAAAAAGACCAAAAAACTATATTCTACAAGATATCAGCTCTTTATTAACTAGATTGTATATAAGATTTGGGTCCACCTATTTTGCGTGTATCACTAACCTAAAGCGGCAATATAATCTAAAAGTTTAGATTTGGATGTTTTCAGATTTATTTTTATTTTATTTTAAAAATATTTCGGAGGGAATATGTAGGATTTACAAGTTCTCATTGTTCCCTAGATTAGGAACACATTATCTCTCACCGCCTAAAAACCCACATTCATAAAACCGCTTCATGCAATTTGTCGCCGGAATTCATCGTATTCTACCCCGATGAAGGCGATATACACCGGCGAAGGCGATTTGTAGCCACAATCCACCACCGATATACACCGCCAAACAATTGTAGATGAAATCGAAAGTCAGGCCAGATTGTTGTCGAGACGAAGAACAATATCCATCCGGATATTGCCATGGGCATTCGGATATCCGAACCCGATCCGATCGGATCTTTCGGATTTTTGGTTAATTGGATTTTGGATTTAAAGATCCATTCGGATATGTTGTATTCTTCAGATCGGTTCGGATCGGTTTTAATCGAATTCGGATCGGTTCAGGTATTGAAATCAAGTTCCGAGATTTATCCGAAAAAATTGGATTTGGATTATTCGGATTATTTGGTTATATTGTAACCGAAAACAACCAAACCTGTAAAAAAAACCCGAAAAAATCCATCTACCCGAATAATCTAAATCTTTTGTGTATGTATATGAAAACCTGCACTTGCAATAAACCTTAACCGATTTTAAACAAGTCTTAACATCTAAGTTCCAAACTTTCAAAGATCCATAATCCATAACAAAGTTCAAACAACAAACTTCTAAGTTCAAATGATAAGTGAGTCACATAGGGCTCAACCCGACAAAAGCATGTTCATTGTAGCCTTGTTGGCTTTAAGGAAAATGCCATTGAAGATTTGCATCAGACATACAAAATTCAAGCTTTATTCAATTCTGAAGGCAACACATATCATGGAAGCTGCATAGTAATATTCACTACAAGAAATTGGGGTTTTGATAGCAGTAGAGGATAACGTTTTTTAAATTTATGCTATGGTTGACATATACCTCAGTTTTAGATAGCGTTTGCATTTTGGCAAACGCTATGTTTGATTGATCTGATTCTAATTTTGCGAACGCTTTTTAGATACATAGTATACATAGCATTGATTAGCTTTGAAACGCTATGCATAGTTGAGGCGGAAAAATAATTCATTTGCGTGCTAAATACTTACCACAAAAAATAAGCTCCCAAATTTTCATTCTCCCTCTCACTCTAGTTTCAGTTTCCCTCTCTCTTTTTTTTTCATTCTAATCTAACAAAATTTCTTAATTTTTTTCTTTTCACAAAGAACTATATCTCCTTCTCCTCCATTCTCTGCTAGGTTCAGATCTCCTCCGAAATCTTCCTTTGCCGCGATTCCATAAACAAACCGCAAAGTTCCTCTGAATTCTTCCTCATTCTCCTCCGATAAGCCTCCAGTGGAGATGAAATCTCGGAAGGCGACCTCCTCTCTCTCGGAGCTTCTCGATCCAAGCCCATATCTTTGTCGATTTAGGTTTTTCACCAGTGTCGGAAATTGGTGAATGCTCCGGCGAGAGATTCCCTGAGCCAGCGGCTTGGGCGTAGATCTGCAAGTCAAAAGGAACGGCTATGACCTCATCGCCATCGATGGATAATGGAGGCTCAGCCCCCTCTGGATCATCTGCCCTTCAAGGCTATATGCAAGAATTCAAACTCTTCGAGACTCAATCGGTAAGTGAAAATTCCAATCTGAGTATTCTCACTGCCATTTGTTTGTCAAAGGATATTTTGTATCACTGGTTCCCTATAGATTAATCGTAGCTTGGTTCATTGACTGTCACTAACATGATATCTTTCTTTTTTTTTCCTCAGAATTTCTACATGATTGGTCGGAATGGTAGTGGAGTGTATATAGTACTAAAGATAGACCGGGTAGATGCGTCTGAGCTTAATGTCAGTGAGGATACTACATGCTGCTTATAACTGAAAGAATAGAGATAGGTGAAATTTGTGGTCACAGGGTCTATGAAGTGTCAAAGAGTGAGTTAATTTCATTGCAAAATTCTAGTGTGCTTTGCAACATTGCAAATTCAAGAGACGAGAACAGGTATTTTGATACTTTTGCTACAATATGATTTTCTTTTTTGTAGATGCCACTGTGTTTGATATGTGTTTGTACTCTAATAGTTGCTACTGCATTCCCTATTGACTTTAATTAACAGGTGTACCTGATACTCGATGACTTCATTCTTGCGGAGGAGCTCCAAGAAACAAGCAAAAGAGTTTTTTAACTTTTTAGCTACATGTTATTCTTGTTTAATGGTTTGGAATTGAAGTAAATATGGTTCCTGAAAGGTTTTCTTTCAGTCTCAGACTTTCTCGTTAAGACTACTCTAGTTGTGCTTTGACTTACGATGCTGTATTTTGGTCCATGTCTATGTTGCTCGTGGGGGTGTTCTAGAAGTGTATTGCTTTCAATCTTGAGTTCTAGAAGTGTGTTAGGCTGTGTTTACGTCTACTGTTGGCGTTCCTCACCCTTTGAGGAGAATATCGAAATTTTAAGCTCAACTATTACTGCCATTGAAAATTGCATTAGATACTACCCTTTGAAAGATTCTGGTTTTCAGTTCCAGTTACATTTAAACTGAAAGTTTTTATGTGGTTGTCTTCCTCTTGTGAAGATAATGCTGATGATGAGACACTAACGGATAAAACTGAAGATTGCAAAGCCCTTACGACTCAGCTAATGAACCGAACCTGTTGCAAGTTATGTTTACAAAACGTTCCAGATTTTTTTATTTTTTTATTTATGGTTACAACCTAAAATCTGACTTGTTATTATAAAGGCAATCTAAAATTGAGTGATCCGAATTTAGAGGATTCGATAAATAGAACATTATCATCGTTACACAACCAATAAATAAAATTTACAAAATAAAAAAAGAAAGATTATGATATTTAATTTAGAGTTTAGGTCATAGGGGTTAGGGTATAAGGTATACGATTTGAAAATTATGATCATTGATTTAGAGTTTAGGGCATATAAGGTTTATGGTATAACTGTATAAGGTATAAGATTTGAAATATATAAATTTTTGAAAAAAATAAATAAAAGAAAAATTAAGTCTTGAATACTTGATTTAGGGTTTAGGGCATTATAGTATAGAGTTTATTGTGTGAAATAAAATTTCTTTGAAATTTCCCAATTTTCAATGGAATATACAATGAATTTTTGTGTAATACGTATAACATAATCTAAACATGTAATGTTTTAAAGATAAAATTAAAATATAGTTTAGGGTTTAGGGCATTGGCATATAGTTTAGGTTATGTTGATTTGGGGTTTAGGGTTACGATTTAGTGTATAGGGTTTAGGGTATATGATATAATTTATTTTTTATTTGTGAAATAACAATAGAATATATAATAAAATTTTGTCTTAAAATTATATATATATATATTTAATAAATTTTAAAGATAAAACCAAAAGAAAGAATTAAGTGTTTATTATTGATTTTATTTAGTTAGTGTTTAGGGTATAGATTATGTTCATTTAGGATATAAACTATTTATGTTATGTTGTCAAATTACCAAATGAAAATTAAAATGATTGTCAATGATTGAAAATGATTACAAACATACAAACCCTACAAACTAATGATAAGTTACTAAGTATTTCATCTATAGTTTAGTGTCACACAACATTTGTTATATAGTTTTAAAATTTTTTGTAAACCCCAAAATTATATATTATTTACTTAGTCTTTCATTCATCTATCATTTAGGGTTTCACAACCTTTGTTATATAGTTTTTTGTTATTAGTATTTGTGTAAATTAAAAAATTATATATTATTACAAAATAATAATTTATCATAAAATCATTGATATAAAATATTTCTAAATTAAAAATATAAATAAAACCTGTTAAAAATCGTTTTGTTTAGGGTATGAGAAAATAAATAAACATTCACAAGATCAGAACCAATGGGAATGTATCACTCAGATCGATTACGTGACACAATCTAACACCGTTGGATCCTTATACTTTTCTTTCTCTGATTTTGACCCTTCACCGTTGGATCCTTATACTTTTTTTTATTCTTTCCTTTTCTCTCTAGGGTTCGAGAGACGAAGTGAGACAGCGGCCAAAAATCCCCTTTTGCTATTTCTTTCACTTTCTTTCTCTCGATTCCTCTCTCTTTCGCCGTCGGCGAAACCAACACCTACACCTGAGTAGAAGAACAAAGCGAAGGTTCAGTAATGATTGTTGTTGTGATTTCTCTACTCACTTGATTATGTGAGAGATTGCTTCTTCAGTAAGAAAATCGTTGGTGTTAGTCCTAGTGAATTTATGAGATTGAAGCTACCTAGTGAATTTGTAGTAGGAATCTGAATGAATAATATGATTCATGGATGTTCTTTCTCTCTGCGTTAGTGATTGATGAGCTGCTTTTGTACTTTATTTTCTATGATGTTCTGTTGTTATGTTAGTCACTTGAATATCAGATCTGAATGCTCAAATGTTAGTAATCATTGTTAAATATCACTTAGGTTGGTAAAGCTGCCGGAGCTAAATGGAAGTCTATGAGTGAGGAAGTGAGTATTTTTTACCATTAAAAATCGATTGTTTCATCTTTGTGGATCTATATATACTCAAAGCTAATTTTTGTTTTCTGAATCTGTAATTACAGGATAAAGCGCCTTACGCTTCCAAGGTAGAGAGCATAAAGAGTGAATATGTCAATAGTATGCAACAGTACAACATGAAATTGGTATAGTAAAAATCTCATTGATTTAGCTTTCAATTTCTAAAGAGAGAGAGAGAGCAAAAGAGTGTGTTCTTATGGTCTTACTTGTATTAGGCTAGTGGAACCAATAGAGGTGAAGATGATGAATCCAAGTCTGAAGTGGACGAAGCAGGAGGAAGCGAAGAGGTTTTTTTTTATTAAGATTTAAACTCTAAATATTCCCACTGTAAACTCACAAGGTTTAATCACCAATGTTTTATAAACTTATATTTTATTTATGTAATTTTACTTTGTAATTTGTAATTTGTAATTTTGTATTATGTATCATAGTGCATATAAAATATAATAAAATATGGCTATTTCTTTTTAATGTCTTTTTATCGATTTTTTTATTATCTATTTATCCAAATAAATAATAAATATTAATTTAAAATATAATTTTTAGTAAAACAATTATGGGAACAAATTGCAGAAATCATTACATATATCGACTGCTATAGTAAAATTAGGGAAATACTATGAATAAAATATTCAATAACGAAAAACAATTGCTATTGTAAAATATATGATTGCATCGAAAAAACTGCTATATTAGATGAATATATGATAGCATTGCCAAAAACCGCTATCTAAAGTGTTTGACCTACAATGACGGGCGCTGTCAGAGCGTTTTAGAAAACGCTATGGTAGTTGAATCATAGCATTTAACAACCGCTATTAATACCCACATTTCTTGTAGTGATTGTTTTGTTGTCCATACATGTACACACAGTCTACCATAAGAATACGATTGTCTAATGTCATAATATCAAACATAATCCTTAACTACAGTATCTAACTCTTAGGTCCAAACCATAAAACCAATAAGTGCAAATCCATTCAAAGAAAACAGTAGACAAACCTGTCTCAAACGTAAGAGCTGCAGAATCTTCTTTCTCTTTGGGTCAATGGCATTAATACTGCGAATTCAAGGAACAAAAGATGAGAAAAACAACATATAATCTCTTGAAAATGAAAAATTTGAAAAGAGTACTAAGTAGAAGAATCAAACATCAGAGAAAGATTACTTACAGTGATTGAGAAGTTGAGAAGTGAGAATCATTCAGCTTGTATTGGTGGAGTATCATAATCTAAACATGTACATAAGAGAAAAAGAAGTTAGAACACCTAAACTGATATAACAAGAATATACTAAATGAAAAGATTACCTCTCTTAAGCTTATCTTCATATTCAAATTCAGATATTATTTGTTCCTTTGTAACCATACTTCTTTCACCATTGAACCGAATGTCTTGCTTCATCCACTGCTCTGTACACATCAAAACCTCAACCATATAGTGAGTTAGACAACTCCTAGCTGGAGTTGTGATCTAACCACTAGTACTAAAAGCACTTTCAGATGCAACAGAAGACACTTGCATTGCAAGAACATCTTTTGCCATTTCAGATAGTATAGGAAACTTGGCACTGATGTGCTTCCACCAATCCAGTACGTCATACTCTATTCCAGCAATGGGGTTCAAATCCTCAACACTCTCCTTCAGATATCTATCCAATTCATCTCTTGTATCATGAACTCTAGTTTCAGCAACCATCTCCTTGTATATGGAATCCATCCTTTCATACCCTAAACCCAAATCATCTTCCACCACTTCCATTATGTCCTGTGATTGGCCTGATGATTGTGTTTGATTAGATTGTGAGGATTGCGTATTTGGCCATTTTGTATATCGAGCATTGTACTCATCAAATATGGCACGCAGCACAATAAGGACTGACTGACTCATATCATGTGCATCAAAACTTTCTTCCCCGTACAGTCTAGCAAAACACATATTAGCAAACCTCATTTTTTTTCCTTGGATCAAAGATTGAAGCTATAATCAACATCTTATTTAATCCCTTCATCCCGTCCCAATACTTGTCAAACTTAGTCAACATCACATCAGCCTTAGTCTTCAACTCTGTGTCTAAACTATTACTGATGTTCATCAGATTTTTTTCTATAGTCACTATCTCACCATAGCATTTATAAGAATTCAGAGTAGTAGAAGCTGAGACAATCAAAGTGGAGTCATAGAAGATTACTAGGAAACAGACTAACCTCTCAACAGCATCCCAATCACTTAAAGAAGGAGGTTCATTCCTTTTTTACCCATTCTCAAACTCATTGAAGTAGTCAATATATAACTTGTCTTCTTTCTCCATTTTATTGAATGCTAATATATATTTAAGTGCCTTAAACAACATAGTGTAAGTGGAATTCCAGCGGATTTTGACATCCAATGGTAAACTGCCTCTTTTCATCTTACCAGAATCAACTCTCAGTTCAAAAGAACTCAACCTAGTTGTATTTGATCTAACGTACGAAATCCCATTACGAATTGCAGCAACACTAGCATCTATGTCAGCTAAACCATATTTTACATACAAGTTAATGATGTGAGCACATCATCTAACATGCATATAATTACCATCTAACACAAACGCTTCAGGATTTATCAAAGAAAACTCAATGTGAAACTTCTTAAGAGCAGAAGTATTAGTTGTTGCCTTGTCAACAATGATGGAAAATACCTTCTGTAAACCACAGTCAGGTAAGGAATCTAAAAGAACAGTTGAGATTGTCAGACCTTTGTGATCTGTGATGTGCTTAAACCCGATGATAAACTTCTTTAACCTCCAAAATGCATCGATGAAGTGCACTGTGAGCACCATATAACTTGTTCTTGTTCAATCACAAAGTGAAACAAGTAAGTACGGGATGAGAATTAAGTTATAAAATGAAACATTGAAAACAAATTAGCATTACCTGTAGGCTGAGCAACCCATATGTCTGTTGTAAGTGATACTCTTTGCTTGTTAGCCATAAACAAATCCATGAGAGATCGTTTTCTAGCTACATACATCTCAACAATGTTTCTTGTAGCTGTTCTTCTTGAATGAGGCTTGTAGAGATGCACCTTATCGCAAAAGCATTTCCAAGCCATGCTTTCAACAAACGAAAGTGGCAACTCCCCAATCACAAGCATCTCATCACAAGCCTCCTTAAATACTTCCTCAGACACTTTGGCAATACTCAGACCACCACTCTGATTTAAAACAGACTGACTTTTACCATGGTTATGAGTCTGATGACCGTCTGTCCATGCTTTGAACTGATTGCAGATTGCTATATGGTTTTTGAGATTCGAAGTCCCGTTTGTTGTAAAACATGAAAAAAGCTTCTGACAGTAGTTGCACTTGCATTTGTCACGATTTTATTTTGCTCTTGTGAAATGATTCTAAACGCCAGACCTTGTATCAAGTAACTTCCTCGGCTTTGGTGGCTGAGAACTAGTAGCTTCAGGGACTTCCTTTCTTTTACCACGACTAGCATTAGTCCTAATCTCTTATTCTTGATCTTCTTCGTGAAGATCATGAGCGTTCTCTGCGTTAGTGTTCTCTGGAGTTGGTTCAGATGATGAATCCATTTGCAGATACAAGAAAGACACTACATGAGAAGCTAACAAAGAACAAAAAGTGTAAGAGTCTAAGAGAAGCTAACAAAGAAGCTAACAAAGAACAGAAGCTAACAAAAAAAAGTATCCAAAGCTAAAGCAAAACAGTAATCAAATAAAACAAAGAAAATTCAAAGTTTCCCCTGGCATTGTAGTCTCGGCCATTGAAAGACTTAGAAGCACCATAGAAGTCGAATCAACTAACACATTTAAAGCCATAGAAGCACCATAGAAGTCGAATCCTGTTTCTCCTGCCATTGTAGTCTCGGCCACAAAATAAGGTTGTTTTTGAAATTCAAAGTCAAAGCTTTAAAGTGAGACAGATTATGTGTGTGAGCATAGTGAAAGAAGAACCTCGACTTGTCTAATCTCGTATTAGAGGAAAACGAAGAACAATGAAGTCAAAACCAAACAAATCATCCAACAATCAGTTCTAATCCAACGAATAACAATGAAGTCAAATTAGAGGAAGAAGAAGAAGAAAGCATACTTGAGATCGAATTCTCGATGTCTCAGAAGTTGGAGGACAATTTTGGTGAAGGGATTCCAGATTGAGATTAGGGTTTAGTCCTTAGTCGTCGTTTAGAAAAGGGGAAAAATCGAAGAAATCTAAACTGGGAAGCTCAAGAGACATTATCGGATCTAAGGGTTTATAAGTGTTCGGTTTTTTGGATTATACTTCGGATTTTGGTTATTAACCGAATCGATACCCGAAGTTATTCAAACTAAAAATCCAATCGGGTATTTTCACAGATCCATACCGAATTTTTCGGATCGGTTTTGGTTTTTTTTTCCGGATCCGGATAATATGCCCAAGGCTAGTTGTGAACAGGAATGTTTGAAATATTCTTTTTCTCTTTTGTTAAAATCAAATAATATGTTTGAACAATTCTTGCATTGGTCTTGTTTTTAGCTTTCTCTGATATCTCTTTTATATAAAAGGGATTGATTTCTTGGCTTCTCATGCTGCCATATCAGCAAAAATAATCAGAGAAATAATCAACCAATCAGAGCAAACCATGTCACTAAACAAAAAGCATAACCAATAACAAACATCCATGACTCCATGTAATATCTCCTTATATCTACGTGTCTTTTTAAAGTGTCTCTTGAGAAGCATTATGTTTTCTCTCACTTCTCATGAAACCGACAACGATTCAGGGTGATTAACTTTTTGAAAAACTCATCGTCTCCTTATTTGACTATACGATTTCCGTATACAATAATGGGATATAAAGTTATATATTCAAATTTTGACTCCGTTCAGTTTATACCATTTTTATCTCTCTTTCTTCAAGTCAACTGAAAGGTCACATATTAGGGTTTGTCCTTTCCACTTCTCGACCAAAACTTTTGAGCTACTTTAGCGTCTCATCTTATTGCAAATATCTGAAACAATATATAAATGGCACGGCGAACTACCTTACCGTTTAAAATAGTAAAATTGTGCATTGGATTTCCGTATTTCAATTAAAAACTACCTTACCGTTCTTCTGTTCGAGTTCAGCATCGAGGTCGCTGCTATAATGCCAAGGAAATAGTTCCGCTTCAAATATTCGATCATTTAATCTTCAAGCCAGATTCCAATCTCTGGAGAGGCAGGAAAGCAAGAGCAGGAGCAAAAACTGTAATGAGGCGGCCATCAAGATCTTAGGTGAGATATTTGGATCTACAAGCATAAGATTTTGGTTTCCATGCCAGTTT
Source organism: Eutrema japonicum (assembly GCA_030161315.1). Taxonomy (NCBI): domain Eukaryota; kingdom Viridiplantae; phylum Streptophyta; class Magnoliopsida; order Brassicales; family Brassicaceae; genus Eutrema; species Eutrema japonicum. Next base: position 11,427,889 of record BSQW01000013.1, read on the forward strand.
AAATCTATGCGATGTCTCTGTTTTATGGGTTTCTGAACGCGAGATGGTTGTTAGATTGATTTAACTTCCTTAATTCAATCTCATATTATTTATCATTTAAATTTCGTTTAATTCACCATAATCATTTAACAGCGAAGATTCATAGCACACAAAGACTACAAGAAGATAAGAAGAGGGGTACAATTTGTGAAACGGTGCAAAATAAAGAGCGAACCTTTGTGGGGCTCTACCATCAATAAGCAGAATAGGAGCTTGAGCATCGGGTATCTCCATACCCTTGGAGAATGTTGAGTTAATAATGAGCCTTCAATCGGAAAAGGTGGGATTGATTGATTGAGAAGAGGAAATTTCAATTTACAAAGTCATGTAACTGGGGCTTTTAGACATGTAAATGGTTCTTAGCATATTTCAGGTATTTTCTATAACATTTGATCAGTAATGCAGTAGGAAAGACAAGCTACACTGTTAAACTCATTGGTTATACAAACCTATATGGTCTCCTATCAGCGCCTTTAAAACCTACTAAGAGAGATGTAAGAATTCTTCTCCAAAATGTGTAAGATCGATTATCATATTTGGTTTAAGTTACTTTACGCCAGATCGATGTGAGTAATTACTCATGTAGTCTCAATTTCCAAATAAATAACTAAGAGATCGAGCTCCAACTTGTGCAATATATTGTTATGTAACATCAAAGTTTTCTTCTCAAATCTTATGACCATTTCAAATAGATTTCAAAATTTGTTTCTCTATTGTGGACAAGTTTCCAATTCATTAATTTTCGTTTGCATTAGAATTTCCTCTATTTTTGCTCTTTTATTTAGCTCTCATGGATTTCCCAATGATTTGGTGGAGTCTACACTCTGGGAATAACAAAACTATGAGAGCACTTATGATACCAAGGGACATAAAAAAATACTTACGGTGTTCACGATCTAGACAAAAAATCTTCGACTTCCAGTTTAAAAGCCATCTCAAGTGGTGATGATTTCAGCGATACTTTGATAGTTATAACAAATATATTACATGAAATTACATATTTTATAATGTTTTTTTGCTTCTATTTCATTATGCTTCGATATAAAATGTCGTCTTTAGAAAATGTAACAAACAAACGTTTATGGTCAAGTGGTAGAATTACTTTAATCAAAGAGACCTTAATCAAATATCATCACATGGTTAAGTACCCTACCGCAGACTGGGTAACTCTCAAATCAAGGAGAGTGATTCATCTCTTCATGTGAGTAATGTGCAAAGTCTGCATTGAAAAGTCATACAACTTTAGTCTTTAGAAACATTTCAACTTTGATTATTTTATTTCCCATGACAATGCATATATAATGGCATGTATTGTTGTGCAAAGTATCCTTTCTTCTTCTTTTTTATATATAATTTTCCACAATTATACTTTGCACAGAATGAGTCCACCATGCTTAAATTTTCTACAAAGTGAACAAATGTTTAGTCTTCTATTTATTAGTAAAAGGATAAAATATTAAAAACTTTCTCTTAAACAATAGTATGATAAAAAAAAATGTAACAAAATTTAATTTTGACATAACACGCGCGTTAATAATTTAATCATTTATGAAGATTCTGTAAATTTGATTTCTTTATTTTTTATCGATCATAACAGAATAACAAATTTCAAAAAACTAAATACAAAAAAAACCCGGGCGTAGCCCGGAGCAACCACTAGTATATGTATAAAACTGAAACGTATCATTCAAAAATTGCTTTTAATTATTTTAAATTGGAAACGTTATATCGTACTAATTAAATATTAAGTTTTTCGCGACTAACACCTATTTCAGTAAATACTATGCCGATTTTTATATTTCCCAAGAGTTTGATATACAACATCATATTTATCTTTTAAAATTTTGTTTAAAAACAAAAATTAAATACCGTATATAATAACATACTGTAGTTGATAAATAGTAATACGTGGATTATGATATCTTGTTTGGGATATAAATAAATTGTTTAATCCGTTGATCATTTTTTTTATTTATGTATTTGGTTACATCTTAATATATAAAAATTATAGTAAACGGTAGTCAATAATCCAAAAATTAGCATTTCACTTTTTGACACTGTAGATTTATTACTTTTCATTTCAAAAACACCAAAAAACTCTATTCTACTAGATATCAACTCTTTATTAACGAGATTGTATATAAGATTTGGGCCCACCTATTTTGCATGTATCACTAACCTAAAATCGGAATATAATCTAAAAGTTTAGATATGGGTGTTTTCTGATTTATTTTTATTTTATTTTTTAAAATTTTTGGAGGGAATATGTAGGGTTTAAAAGTTCTCATTGTTCCCTAGATTATGAAAAAATTATCTCTCACCGCCTAAAAACCAATCTTCATAAAACCGCTTCATGCAATTTGTCGCCGGAATTCATCGTATCCTACCCCGACGAAGACGATATACTCCGGCGAAGGCGATTTGTAGCCACAATCAACCGCCGATATACACCGCCAAAACAACTATAGACGGAATCGGAAGTCATAACAGATTATTGTCGAGACGAAGAATTAATCAAGGTATTCACTCGATTTTGTTGCTTTAAATTGACTAGTCCTCAGATAATTGTGCATAGTTGGTTGAGATTGAGCCGGAAAAACGAAACCAAGAGAGCATAAGTGTTAATTAAGTTTCGTTTATTTTAGATGAGTGATTTGGATATTCCGAGAATAATTATTTCAGCAGGTCAAGAGCTCTGGGGTCAGAGAGTTATCACTTACCAGAAAATGAGCATTATACAAGACCTTCTAGCCGCACTTGAAGACGAGGAGGTGGAATTCATTAGGGATTCTCCTATTGGCAAACTGTTGGAGATACCCTCGAAGCCAGCGTGGTCTGGAACATTTGAGTTGTTTCTCTTATCTCTCCAGCTTGATGTGAAAAGGAAGAATGAGATTTGTATTCTCTTTGCTGGAAACCCTATAAGATTTTCTATTCGCGAATTCAAAATCGTCACGGTTTTGAAATGCGGCAGATTACCGACTATCGAGACGAAGAAGAGGAAAGCTCCAACATATCCAAACTACGATAAATTTTTTGGTAAGATTGAAGATGTCACCATCGAGAGGGTAATTGCAATACTCAACCGGAAACGTGGTTTAGACAAGAAAATTCGACTCAAGATGGTTTGTCTTGTGCTTGTTGATGGGATACTACTTCCAACTGTCCACTATCCACGAGTCAAAGTTATCAAGGACACGCTGAAATGAGACCTAGAGTCATTCTTGGAATATCCATGGGAGAGATTGTCGTTTGACATGATGATGTCATCCATTAAGGAAAGGGATCTCTCGAAACTTGCAAAAGCAAACTTCGAAGTGCAATAATTTATGATATCTTGTTTGGGATATAAATAGATTGTTTGACCCGATCAATCCTTTGATAATTTTTTATTCATAATAGTATTTGGTTACATACATCTTAATATAGAGAAATTGTAGTAAACGGTAGTCAATAATCCAGAAATTAGCACATCATTTTTTGACATTGTATACTCATTACTATTCGTTTGAAAAAGACCAAAAAACTATATTCTACAAGATATCAGCTCTTTATTAATGAGATTGTATATAAGATTTGGGTCCACCTATTTTGCGTGTATCACTAACCTAAAAGCGGCAATATAATATAAAAGTTTAGATTTGAGTGTTTTCTGATTTATTTTTATTTTATTTTTAAAATTTTCGGAGGGAATATATAAGGTTTATAAGTTCTCATTGTTCCCTAGATTAGGAACACATTATCTCTCACCGCCTAAAAACCCACATTCATAAAATCGCTTCATGAGATTTTTCGCCGGAATTCATCGTATCCTACCCCGATGAAAGCGATATACACCGGCGAAGGCGCTTTGTAGCCACAATCAACCGTCGATATACACCGCCAAGAAAATTGTAGACGGAATCGGAAGTCAGGCCATATTGTTGTAGAGACGAAGAATTAATCAAGGTATTCACTCGATTTTGTTGCTTTAAATTGACTAGTCCTCAGATAATTTTGCATAGTTGGTTGAGATTGAGCCGGAAAAACGAAGCCAAGAGAGCATAAGTGTTAATTAAGTTTTGTTTATTTCAAATGAGTGATTTGGATCCTTCGAGAAGAATTATTTCAACCGGTCATGAGCTCTTGGGTCAGAGAGTTATCACTTACCAGAAAATGAGCATTATACAAGACCTTCTAGCCGCACTTGAAGACGAGGATGTGGAATTCATTAGGGATTCTCCTCTTAGCAAACTGTTGGAGATACCCTCGAAGCCGGCGTGGTCCGGAACATTTGAGTTGTTTCTCTTATCTCGCCAGCTTGATGTGAAAAGGAAAAATGAGATATGAATTCTCTTTGCTGGAAACCCTATAAGATTTTCTATTCGCGAATTCAAAATCGTTACAGGTTTGAAATGCGGCAGATTACCGACTATCGAGACGAAGAAGAGGAAATCCCCAACATATCCAAACTATGACAAACTTTTTGGTAAGATTAAAGATGTCACCATCAAGAGGGTAATTGCAATACTCAATTGAAAATGTGGTTTACACAAGAAAACTCGACTCAAGATGGCTTGTCTTGTGCTTGTTGATGGGATACTACTTCCAGTTGTCCACTATCCATGAGTCAAAGTTGTCAATGATCACGTTGAAATGACCGAAGATCTAGTGTTATTCTTGGAATATCCATGGGGGAGATTGTCGTTTGACATGATGTTGACATCCATCAAGGAAAGGAATCTTTCAAAACTCACAAAAGTAAACTTCGCAGTGCAAGGATTATTTGCTGCTCTGCAGTTTGTTGTACTTGAAGCAGTACCAGCAATTGGTGATTTTATCAATCCATCTGGAGGCGTAGAAATCGATATGGAAGACGATGATTTTCTGCCCCAACAACACCATGTCTTTCAACTAAAACTCAACCATGCTTGGGACATCGATGAGTCGTGTAAGGTAACAAATTTATTTAATAACATTGGTGTAGACGTGTAAGGTAACAAGTTAATTATATTGTCTTTGCATAGTGTTAGCATAGCAAATTTAACAAGTTTAGTAGGCAGCAAATTTAACTTCTCGTATAATGTTATTATAGTGTTAATATAATAATATAAACGATACGTAGTTCTAATTGCTGGTACTGCTTATTCACTTTGATGGCTATCTCTATTGTTGGGCCAATTGTAGATAACTCAAACCTAGATATCATTATAATAAGTTATTTTCTCTTATCCCTAAAAACTTGTCGTATAACTTAGTTACTGTGTTAACTTGGAGACGTAAACAAAATGTTTTTTTTTGTGTAGTACGCTATACAATTTGTTTAACCGAAAACCAAGTTACTGTGATACATAGTTATAGTTAAGTTGGTTATCACAATAACCATGTTAAATTTGCAAGATCGTGTTCATATGTTGTTGATTTAGTTAACACAATTACCTTGTCAAATTTGCAGGACCATGTTTACAATATCATTCGGTTAGACGTAGAGTTTGACAACGATGACGAAAATCTTAGTTGGGCGGATCAGCCTATAGACCCAAAGGTGGATAACATGCTCAAACTTATATCTGAAGGATTCAAATTCAAGAGTGAAATATTTGTAGGGGGATAACAAATTTCCAGTTACAAAAGCACCGGCGAGCGTTAGCTGCAGAGGCTTTCAACGATTAATGGAGGTTCAAAAGAGGAACGACGGGAGTCGTCATCAACAACAACCTTATCGATGGTCGCTACATCACGCACCATCGAAGCTGTTTGCGACATAAGATTAGCCCTTGGTTCCTGTTGAACGGATTCATTCATTACAAGTCCTCCATGGAAATACCGACATAGCGGAGGCAAATCAATGGACATGGGTCCTTGGCCGGAACCGAATACGCTGTCACCTGACACATACAATAAATATATCATATAATAATGAAATACCAGCAACATACGATCACATAGTTAGTAGTCAAGATTCGATACTGTTGTGGGAAACGGGTTAATATTTCTTATTGTCTCGGTATCTGAGATATATGAACAACATTACAAATGGTTGTTAACTTCACATTAAATATTAACACTGTAAACACTTCTCACCCTTTGAATAGAAACTAATCCAAATTCGTTGTTGGCAGGATAACACTTCTTGTTGTAACGTTTCAGAGTTAACTATACAACTTCGCATTAACTATTAACACGTTAAACACTTCTGAATATTTTGAATAAAAACTAACAAAACCCGTTGTTGACGGGATAACACTTCTTGTTATCGCGGTATCAGAGTTAACTTCACAACAATCCAAAATAGTTGTTAACTTCGTATTAATTATTCTACAATGTAATTAATTCATGTTATTTCGTATATGAACTAACCCAAACCCGTTGTTGTCGGGATAACTGATCGGGTTCACTCGTTATCCGAGTTAACTGTACAACAAAAAGATGTTAACTTCGGCTTAACTGATTCTTCAAATTTAACTACTTTACAATAGTTTTCGACAAACCTATATCTTGTTGGATTTGCCATATTACAACTGGAGATATCTCGATATCAATTTTACATGTGCAACCAAACCAATTACCAGTCAACTATTAACAAAATCAAATAAGCATTTCATAGTGTTCGATATAAGAAAGAAAAACAAATCCAAACTTTTTTAAGTGGTGCGTTCCAAAAGGATGTTGAATATGTTCCATTTGCTCCCACATGAGGGATCCCTATGAAACGAGCTGTCCGGGAACTACCGCCACGCTCTAGTCTTTGCCTACCCAAATCCACGTTGGTCGAGAATGAGTTAACATTTCTCTCCGTACCCATTGGGATTACTCGCGCCCGAAGAATAACCTCTTCAAGGTCTGCACGGATGGCTAAGAACAAGGCAATATCTTCATCATCAACAAGGTTAATCAGAGTTGCTTTCTTCCAATCTGGACCCAGCATCCAGTGCGGACATTGGTAGGTGATTTCAACATCGTCCCCTGGATGTAGACGCAATTTGTTTTTGACAGTGGTTTCTATCGTCTTAAAATCACCTTTTTTTTAGCGACTGAACATAGTTAAACTTGATTAAGTCAGGTATATGGACCCATTTTCCTTTGAAATCCTTAACCCATATGCCACGAATCAATCAAACCTCAAGCGCCATGTCCTACAACGAAATACAAAGCACACACGTGCTTGATGAGAAGAAGTAACAAACAATATTACTGATCATAGAAATTTGGGAATCTAAAAAACATCTATAGTTTACCATTAACTTCCTTGTTGGGCTCACCAATTAAAGCACACACGTGTGTACACGAGTGCAAATGTAGTTAATACTCTAGGATGAGTTAATTCTCTGTAAAAATTTCTCAGCTCAAGTATGGAGGCAACTGAAGTATCCCCATTAATATAGACGGTAATAATCCTGAAGAAGAGCGCCATTCTCATATGCCACTTTTCTTTAAAAACAATTCTGCCATGCCATGTACTATTCTACATGCCACCAAGTATGTGTAATGCCCATCTTAGACTTAATGAAATTTGTAAAAAAAAAAAATTAAAACGAAAAAAAAAAACAGAGATAATAAAAGAAAAAAAAAGGACCCGAAGACTGATATATCATGGTTTTTACCCCATTTAGGCCATGATATAAGTCCTTTTTATAGAGTCTTTATAGTATTTTGGAGTCTTTTTAGAGTCTTTTACAGGTCATAGCACGTTTGGAGGATTATTGGAAGTATTGGAGCTTTCTGGAGCAGTTTGTAGCAGAGCTAAAGATCGTGTCGCTGAGAACCTGAATTCACGTCGAGCATCGATCGATACCCCTTGGTATCGATCGACACTCAGCGCAGCAAGACACAACCCGCGAGTTTTCCAAGACTTGAGGAATTGCAAAAGTGCCCAGAAGTCTTTAATAATTACAAGAAGACCCCAATTTGTGTTTTAGGTTATTTATAGGATTTTACAGCCATTGTTTAGGCTATGCTTTATTTTTGTTTAGGTTTAAGAGAGATTTTGGTGAGAGACAAGTCTGGTTTCCCTTCGTCCGAGATCAGATCTCAAAACCTTGTTTCTCTTTCTGATTTAATATAAGAGTATTTATTCAACATGTTTATTAATTTAATATCCATGTCTGAGTAGATCACCTGTTAGGTTTAGGGTTTTCTCATAAAGGATTTCTTTGAATGCTAGGTTGATTATCTGTTAGGATTCACTATCTAAATTAGTTCTTCGCCTTAGGTTGTTCTCAAAGCTAATTCTAGGTTGACGAATCTGGAACTTAGATCTTAGGATAATTAATTAGGCACGAGAGTGCGATTAATTACCTGATAGAACCTTAGGTGAGCAAATTGATTATTCGCAAAGAGATTTGGTTTAATTGATTTGTGAACATATCAAACCTGATTTTAAAGCTGATTTAGATTTTAGGATTCGCAAAGAGATTTGGAATTTCTAGGATTTAGATTTAGATAGTTTTCGCAACGAGAGTTGGTTAATTATATTTTAGTGATTTGAGTTCTAGAACAGTGCTTAATCTGGATCCTGTTAGGTAACTTAGCTGCATTCATTGATTTCCTGAGAAATACCCTAAGCCTACATTCCTCCAATTGAATTTACAAACGTTTTACTTGCAACCCTGTTTTTCAATTACATCATCTGGTTTAGCTTGTTTCTAATCTATAGAATCTATTGAGTGATTCTTGAGTTCTTGTGTTCGACCCCTGATTTACTGCAGCAACTGCTTTAGTACTTTTTAGGGTATTAAATTGAGCATATCAATTTTGGCGCCGTTGCCGGGGACTCAATTCGCCGTTAGATTTTAGCTAGGAAATTCGTCTAAATCGCCCGAGTATCGATCGATACCCTTGAGTATCGGTCGATACCCGTCGTAAATTTCAGTTACTTACGCTCTTTACTTGTGATTTCAGGTGCATGCATAATCTTGAAACCAGAAGCAAAAAGAGTACTCCGCTAGTTGATCTATCACTGGAACAGCTAGCACAAGTGGAACGCACAAACAGGAAAGCAAAGAAGTCAGCTAAGATGAACAACAATCAAGTTGGGTTGGTTCGTGATGCTGCTGGAGCTTACATGGACCAACAGGGTCGGTTGTGCAATGAGCAAGGACAACGTCTGGATGGAGAGGGGATTGTCATTCCACCTGCTCCTGTTGTCGCTGAGAATGCCGCTAGGAACGCAAGGGATGCTGTGGTTAATCGTGGTAGAACGATTGGTGAACACAACAGGCCAGAGCAATTTTTCGCCAATCGCTCTGCGATTCGTCCCCCTGCGTATGAGCGGAATGACTTTGAGCTGAAGCCTGCTTACTACACTCTAGTAGGACAGCATCTCTTCCATGGTTTGCCTCATGAGCATCCAATGGATCATGTAGAGAAATTCGAGGACTTGGTCACTAGCATCAAGAGCAATGGAGTGTCCTACGATTATCTCTTCTGCAAGCTTTTCCCCTACTCTCTAGGTGGAGAGGCTACTTACTGGCTGAGGCAGCTACCTCCTGGATCACTGACTAATTGGGAAGACACCAAGAGAGCCTTCCTAATTAACTTCTATGATGATGGACGATCTGAAGATCTGAGGAATAAAATCTCCACTTTTTCTCAAGGACCTACTGAGGCGTTCAAGGCTGCTTGGACAAGATTCAGATCGTACCAAAGAGACTGTCCACACCATGGATACTCTGATGTGCAGCTGCTAGGTATCTTCTTCAGAGGAGTAGATTGGAGGTATCAGATGGCTCTGGACTCTTCAAGCAATGGGAACTTCAACACCAACTATCCTGAGGACGCCTATGTGTTAATTGAGAATTTTGCATCTAGCAGCAGCACAAAGAGTGCAGATTTCGAGCGCAAGAAGCTGGCTGGTAATAAAGATGGATCGCAGATCGCTGAGTTTAAGGCTCAACTAGATTCTATGCACAGTCTTCTGCTGGGAAAGACAACAAAAGCTGTCCATTTTGCTGAGGATGTTGAGGTTTTCAATGAGAATGAAGCAGAAGACGTGAACTACATTGGTGGTTCTGGCTTTCAGGGACAGAGGAACCAGTACAACAACAATCGAGGTTTCAACAACTTCCAGCAAGGAGGATTCAACCAGAAACCTGCCCAGACCAGTGGTTACACCAGGAACTACGGAAATCCTTCTTACGAGCCTGTGACTGCTAAGACATCAGAGAACGAGATTGAAGCCATGCTTGAAACACTCGTTCAAGGACAGCAGCAGATTACAGTAACCTTCAATGGTAAGATGGACGCCATGTACAAAGATCTGAGTGGAAGGATCGATTCTCTGGGTATTGGTCAGAAGAAGCTGGAAACTCAAGTAGCTCAGACTTCGGAGAATTCGAGAAGACAAGAAGGTTTTCTACCAGGAAAAGGAGAGAACCCAAGGGCACACATCAATGCCATTACCTTGAGAAGTGGTAAGGAGGTCAAATCAGGGGCAAAAGTAGATCAGCCTAATGCAAATTTCGAGTTGTCTGACGATGAAGACACTGAAATCGCTAAGGCATCGATCGACACTACTCAGCATCGATCGACACCGATCGCGATTCTCAGACGGGAAAACTCAAATTCCCGTGTATCGATCGATACCCCCCCAGTATCGATCGATACCGAACCTGAAGACGATGCAGAAGTTGAGATTGTGAAGGAGAAGCCTAAAGCAGCACCAGAGAGGGTCTACATCCCGAGGGTACCCTATCCCAGAGCTCTTGGGAAGACTAAGAAGGAAGTAGAGGATGCTAAATGCAAGGAAATTTTGGACAAGCTGGTTGTTGAACTTCCCTTCATCGATGCTATCAAGACCTCTGTAGCTTTCAAGAGGTATGTCAAGAAGATGGTGTCCAGCAATGTGAACCTTGAAGAAGGCTGTCTGATGATCACTCATGAGTGCAGTGCAATCCTAAGCAACAGGATCCCAACGAAACTTCCAGATCCAGGGAGCTTTGTCTTGGATTGCACAATAGCTACTGACAGGTTTGAGCGTTCTCTCTGTGACCTTGGCTCAAGTGTCAACCTCATGCCATACTCGGTTGCTAAGAGAATGGGAATGACAGACTTCACTGCTACTAGAATCTCGCTGATTCTCGCTGATCGTTCAATTAGACTTCCAGAAGGATTGCTCGAGGATGTTCCGATTGTGATTGGGAACTGCTTAATCCCAACTGATTTCATTGTCTTGGAGTATGATTCGGAACCCAGAGATCCTCTCATCTTGGGAAGACCATTCCTAGCAACAGCTGGTGCTCTGATTGATTGCAGGAATGGGAAGATATCTCTTAACATTGGTGAGTTGGTCATGAATTTTAACATGGAGAAGATGATGAAGAGACCAACCATCGATGGGCGGACTTTCTTCGTTGATACCTTCTGTGATATTGCTGAGGAGTACTTCTTAGAGATGCATCCTGAGGACCCATTGGAGAGAGCATTGGCCTGTTCTGCTGAGTCAGAGGTTAAGCCACACGATGCTGCTGCTGAATACGGAAGGATACTCGATTCAGCACGACCAGTATCGATCGATACTCTGATGGTATCGATCGATACCCTACGGCCAGAAACCAGTTTGGCCGAAAGAACTATGCAAGCTGCTGGGCTTGGAGATTGGAGCGAGGAGAACGCTCCTAAGGTGGAACTCAAACCACTTCCTGCGAATCTAAGGTATGGTTTTCTTGGTCCTAATTCCACGTACCCTGTAATCCTTAATTCTTCTTTGAACAACGCAGAGGTCACTTTACTGCTAAGCAAGCTGCGCAAGTATCGCAAAGCTCTTGGCTATTCTCTTGATGACATTTCAGGTATTTCCCCGAACCTGTGCATGCATAGGATTCATCTTGAGGACGAGTCAAAGGCTTCAGTTGAGCATCAAAGGAGGCTGAATCCAAACCTGAAGGAAGTGGTTAAGAAAGAGATCATGAAACTCTTAGATGCAGGAGTTATCTATGCTATCTCAGATAGCTCTTGGGTCAGTCCAGTGCACGTTGTTCCTAAGAAAGGAGGGATAACTGTGGTGAAGAACAACATGGATGAGATGATTCCCACGAGGACTATCACAGGACATCGAATGTGCATTGATTACAGGAAGTTGAACGCGGCCACACGGAAAGATCACTTCCCATTGCCATTCATTGACCAGATGTTGGAGAGATTGGCCAGTCATCCCTACTACTGCTTCCTTGATGGATATTCAGGTTTCTTCCAGATTCCTATCCATCCAGATGACCAAGGGTATACCACTTTCACGTGTCCCTATGGCACGTTCGCATACAGGAGAATGCCATTTGGATTGTGCAACGCTCCAGCCACTTTTCAGAGGTGCATGATGTCTATCTTCACAGACATGATCGAGGACTTCATGGAGGTGTTCATGGATGATTTTTCAGTATATGGGTCATCATTCAAGATCTGTTTGACTAATCTGTGCAAGGTGCTCCAGAGGTGTGAAGAGAAACACTTGGTCCTTAACTGGGAAAAGTGTCATTTTATGGTTCAGGATGGCATTGTACTTGGGCACAAAGTCTCTGAAGCTGGAATCGAAGTTGACAAAGCCAAGATTCAGGTCATGACAAGTCTCCCACCACCTACTTCTGTGAAGGATATTCGGAGTTTCCTTGGTCATGCTGGTTTTTACAGGAGGTTCATCAAGGATTTCTCCAAGATAGCACGTCCACTCACTGCTCTGCTGTGCAAAGAGATCAAATTTGATTTCACAGCCGATTGTCTTGCAGCCTTTGAGGAGATCAAAAAGGCTTTAGTGAGTGCTCCTGTTGTGCAACCTCCTGATTGGACTCTACCTTTCGAGATCATGTGTGATGCCAGTGACTTTGCTGTGGGGTCCGTTCTGGGTCAGAGGAAAGACAGACAGCTGCACGTCATCTACTATGCCAGCAGGACTTTAGATGACGCTCAGAGGAATTACAGCACCACAGAGAAGGAGCTACTTGCTGTTGTTTTCTCCTTTGAGAAATTCCGATCTTACTTGGTTGGGAGCAAGGTGGTTGTTCATACTGATCATGCTGCTCTCAAGTATCTGATGAACAACAAGGATCTCAAGCCTCGTCTCTGTCGTTGGGTTCTTTTGCTACAAGGGTTTGACATTGAGGTTAAGGACAAGAAAGGCATAGAGAATGGAGTTGCTGACCATCTCTCGCGGATGCGGATCGATGAGGACGTCCCCATTGATGATCAACTACCTGAGGAAGCCATCTACTTCATTGAAACTGGGTTTCAGATGAATCTGGCCGAGAATCAGCAATTTCCACGAGTTGCAGGTTCCGGTATCGATCGATACCATGATGGTGTCGGTCGATACCCTGACGATTCAGACGCTGTTTTCATCATCGATCATTCAGTCGTTTCTAACCACCATCTCGTCGCTGCAGCAGATTCTGATACTCCATGGTACGCTGATATTGCAAATTATCTCGCTGCAGATGCAAAGCCAAACCACCTCAAGAAGTATGACAAGAAGAAGTTCATGCGCGACATAAGGAGATTCTTTTGGGATGAACCTTACTTGTACAAGCATTGTTCTGACGGAATATACAGGAGATGCATTGCTGAGTCGGAAGTTTCCGATGTTTTGTTTCATTGCCATGGATCAGACTACGCTGGACACTTTGCCACCTTCAAGACAGTATCCAAGGCTCTTCAAGCAGGCTTCTGGTGGCCTACCATGTTCAAGGATGCTCACACTTTCGTCTCACAGTGCGACGCTTGTCAGAGGAGAGGGAAGATCAGTAAGAGACATGAGATGCCACAAAATTTCATCCTTGAGGTTGAAGTTTTTGACTGCTGGGGCATTGACTTTATGGGTCCTTTCCCATCTTCACACAAGAAGACCTACATCCTGGTTGCTGTGGACTATGTGTCTAAATGGGTGGAAGCGATAGCCAGTGAGAAGAATGACTCTGCGGTGGTTCTTAAGCTGTTTAAGACCATCATTTTCCCTCGCTTTGGAGTACCTCGAATTGTGATAAGTGATGGTGGCTCTCACTTTATCAACAAGGTGTTCGAGAGGTTGTTGAAGCAATATGGTGTAAACCATCGTGTGGCTACTCCATATCACCCTCAGACAAGTGGGCAAGTTGAAGTCTCTAACAGGCAGATCAAGGAGATCTTGGAGAAGACAGTGAATGCTTCTAGGAATAATTGGTCTACAAAGCTGGATGATGCACTTTGGGCATACAGGACTGCCTTCAAGACACCGCTGGGTACTACACCTTTCCAAATGCTGTATGGGAAAGCATGCCACCTTCCAGTAGAGATTGAGCACAAGGCTGCATGGGCAACAAAGATGCTGAACTTCGACATCAAGCCTGCTGCTGAGAGGAGGTTGATTCAGCTGAACGAGCTGGATGAGATCAGGCACCATGCTTATGAGAACTCGAGGCTGTACAAGGAGAGAACTAAAGCTTATCATGATAAGAAAATCATCTCCAGACACTTCGAACCGAACGACCAGGTACTTCTGTATAACTCTCGTTTGCAATTGTTTCCTGGTAAACTGCGTTCACGTTGGTCAGGTCCCTTCACAATCAAAGAGGTCAGACCACATGGTGCTGTAGTGCTGATGAATCGCACAGGCGAGGAATTCACTGTCAATGGACAAAGAGTGAAACACTATTGGGCGCAGGCCGAGATTCCAACAGGGCAGATAATGCCTCTGGATGATGCACCAACAGCCTGAATGGCGTTACAGTCAAGCTATTGACGTTAAACGAGCGCTTGGTGGGAGGCAACCCACTGGTGAGTCTGTCCTTGAGTCGTTTTTCCTTTTTATTTTTCATTTGTTTTGAGTCTGTGTCAGGATGAACAAGGAGCAATTCGAAATCGCCTTAATATCGATCGATACCCAATTGGTATCGATCGACACCAATCGCGGATGAAAGTTCAACAAGTCGATCTAAGCGTGGTATCGATCGATACCATGCTGTGTGTCGATCGACACTCGCTGTTCCAGGAAGGTAATTTCTTGTTTCTCTTCATTCTATCCTTTTCTTTTGTTTCTTTCACTGACTCTAGGCTAGATAACACTGAGGACAGTGTTGTTCAAGTCTGGGGGAGGTGTCTGCTGACATTGTTTTCGTTTTTCTTAGAGTCAGTCGTTTTATCGAGTCAAAACTGTTTTATTGAGTCAAAAATTTGTTGGAGATGATGATCCTGTGCTTGAACCTATTGATTTGATTTTGTTTTTGAGTGCACAGTGTTACAGGATCAGTTCTAGATCGACTAATGAAAAATCCAAAGGCTGACCAGTTGACTAGAAAACATCCATGTCTCCAGCAGAGTTCTTCTGAAACCTGAGCCAAATTTTTGCACTTCATCAATGTGGTTAGTGTTCATAGAGCTTGATTCATCATTCATATCTGATAAAGGAACCCGTGTGTTTAGAATTATGGTATCTCTCTCCCCTGAAATAAGTTGATAGATAAGAGCATAAAAGATTGAAATGATTTTCTTCTGAGTAGAGGGTTAGGAAAATTTCCAGCGATCCCATTATTCTACTTGAGAGGGGATGATCACACAAAGGATTGGAAGCGAGGCTAGGATTTTCCTATGATGCCATTATTCGCCTACATCCTTTGATACATAGAGAGGGAAGAACCGGGGATTCGGTGGCAAACACCATCAATACTCGCGTCTCATACCTTGATGTGTATATGCTAAGCTGAAAATAAAAAATTATATAAATAGAACATAATAAGAAATAAGTCTGGGGGAGAGAAATTGATACAAAAAAGTGTTAAAAAGGGTGGTTCCTTTGTCATGATATTGTCTGGTAAAGAATCTAGAAGGTTCTCGAACATTAACTGCAGCGATGAAACTGGCGATGAAGGTTTTACTTGAACAATGCTGTGGGATAATAGGTGGAGTCTGGAAAAGCTGCGAATGTCTACGGAGAAGTACATGGTGGTTAGATCAAAAGCTGGTTTGGTGACATTTGGGTACTTGGAAAAAAGGTCATTTCGATGGTTCATGAACAGGTGAGTCTCCGCGTTTTCAAACCTCTTTCTCTGTTTAGTCTTCTATTTGCTTGAGGGCAAGCAAAAGGCTAAGTCTGGGGGAGTTGATATATCATGGTTTTTACCCCATTTAGGCCATGATATAAGTCCTTTTTATAGAGTCTTTATAGTATTTTGGAGTCTTTTTAGAGTCTTTTACAGGTCATAGCACGTTTGGAGGATTATTGGAAGTATTGGAGCTTTCTGGAGCAGTTTGTAGCAGAGCTAAAGATCGTGTCGCTGAGAACCTGAATTCACGTCGAGCATCGATCGATACCCCTTGGTATCGATCGACACTCAGCGCAGCAAGACACAACCCGCGAGTTTTCCAAGACTTGAGGAATTGCAAAAGTGCCCAGAAGTCTTTAATAATTACAAGAAGACCCCAATTTGTGTTTTAGGTTATTTATAGGATTTTACAGCCATTGTTTAGGCTATGCTTTATTTTTGTTTAGGTTTAAGAGAGATTTTGGTGAGAGACAAGTCTGGTTTCCCTTCGTCCGAGATCAGATCTCAAAACCTTGTTTCTCTTTCTGATTTAATATAAGAGTATTTATTCAACATGTTTATTAATTTAATATCCATGTCTGAGTAGATCACCTGTTAGGTTTAGGGTTTTCTCATAAAGGATTTCTTTGAATGCTAGGTTGATTATCTGTTAGGATTCACTATCTAAATTAGTTCTTCGCCTTAGGTTGTTCTCAAAGCTAATTCTAGGTTGACGAATCTGGAACTTAGATCTTAGGATAATTAATTAGGCACGAGAGTGCGATTAATTACCTGATAGAACCTTAGGTGAGCAAATTGATTATTCGCAAAGAGATTTGGTTTAATTGATTTGTGAACATATCAAACCTGATTTTAAAGCTGATTTAGATTTTAGGATTCGCAAAGAGATTTGGAATTTCTAGGATTTAGATTTAGATAGTTTTCGCAACGAGAGTTGGTTAATTATATTTTAGTGATTTGAGTTCTAGAACAGTGCTTAATCTGGATCCTGTTAGGTAACTTAGCTGCATTCATTGATTTCCTGAGAAATACCCTAAGCCTACATTCCTCCAATTGAATTTACAAACGTTTTACTTGCAACCCTGTTTTTCAATTACATCATCTGGTTTAGCTTGTTTCTAATCTATAGAATCTATTGAGTGATTCTTGAGTTCTTGTGTTCGACCCCTGATTTACTGCAGCAACTGCTTTAGTACTTTTTAGGGTATTAAATTGAGCATATCAAAGACCCGTCTCCCCCGTCACCTTCCCTCCTCCTCCCCGAGACTCCATTTTTGCTCAACCCGAGGTCATTCGACCACGAACGCCGTCCCCTCCGGCGAGTTCTTTGTTCTTGTTGTCGTCGGTTTCTTCTCCTTTCTCTATTGGATTTGGTGAGTTCATTGTTAGGGGATTTGGGGATTTGTTAGATTTAGGGATTTGAAAAGAAATTTGGTTGTTTTGGTAGCACATTTGGTTCCATTTGGTTTGTAATGATGTTTAATGGTAAGAATAGCTATTTTCATAGGTTATTTATCGAATTTAGCTGTTGAATGGGGGTAAATCTAGAGGAAACCCCGATTTAGAATCGATCCCAAAGCTGGAAATCTGCAGACTTATGACAACTGGAACATATGGTATAACTGAGAGATAGTAGGACAACTGGTTCAAATGGTATATAACTGAGAGATATTAGGACAACTGGAACAAATGGAATAACTATGACAAATTGTGTAATTCGTAATTCGTGTTTTTTTTATCTTATTTCCAGAAGGCGATGAGGAAGAGGCACACAAACGTTCATTTTGACTATGGAGGGTACTATACAGAAGAGCATGAATGGGTTTCAATAAATTCCGTATACGCTATATCGTTTAAGACCGCATCTATGGAAGAGATAACTTATTCGATGTTAGTAGAGAAAATATACAGGAAGATTGCGTTAGATGAAACCCCGAAGAAGCTGAAATTGAGTTATAGTGTATCTAATGCTGCGAGAGAGTCATATATTGTAGATGACGGGGACGTTTTTGTTTATCTGACGACATCGGATGAAAAGGGACTTCGACATGTTATGCATGTGGAGTTATCCAATGATGATTTGGAAAAACGTCAGTGGATCGATCAAATTTCAAGAGCGGGGCGAGGAAGTTCATTTGGTAAGAATTATGGGGAGCCAGCTTCAAATGGGAGAGTTGATGATGCAGATAATGGTGGAATCCTTACTATTTTTAGAGCTGGCAAAATATCTGAACAAAATAACGAGAATATCAATGAAGAGCCGATGAATGATGGTAATGAAGGTTGTGGGAATGATTCACGTAACGATTTTGAGGCTGTGGATAGCCCAGTGGATAACCATGTGGATGACGGTTTCGATGGTAGGCATGAATATGATGAGCTGCCACCTCCTGTACAAGATAATCAGTATGTTGAAGAATGGGAAGATGGTACGGGTCTTGAATAGGGTCAAGAATTTTGTTCTAAGGAGGCAGTGCAAGAACTGGTTCATAGAGCTGTAAATTTGAACTGTTTTGGGATTCGTACGGTTAAGTCGGATACGGAGCGACTTATGCTACGATGTGGTCAAGCTGCACAAGGTTGCAAATGGTATTTACGAGCTGTGAGAATTCAGAAATCAGAATTTTTCAGTGTCAGAGTACACAGAAAGATGCATAGTTTCTCTCGGGTTGTTGCGAGCCCAAGCAGTTGTAAACAGAAAGGCACACCAGGAATGGTAGCAGCTCTTTTGTATGAAGACTATCCAGGTCTATTAGACACCCCGAGTCCTAAAAATCTCATGAGTATTGTTCAAGGAAGACTCAGTTTGCATTTGTCTTACTCTACAGCCTGGAGAGGAAAAAAACAACATGTAAGTGATGTGCGGGGGAGTCCTGAAAAAAGCTACAAGATGTTGTATTCCTATCTGTGCATGTTAGAGAAGGTCAATCCTGGATCAGTAACAGTTGTGGAATTAGATGCAGAGAAAAGGTTCAAGTACTTATTCATTGCTTTGGGAGCTAGCATTGAAGGGTTTAGGGCTATGAGAAAAGTGATAGTTGTGGATGCAACTTTTCTTAAGTCTGTATATGGTGGTATGTTGGTTTTTACAACAGCTCAGGATCCCAATCATCACCATTACCCCATTGCGTTAGGTGTAATTGATAGTGAGAAAGATGCTAGCTGGACCTGGTTTTTCAAAATGCTGAAAACAGTTATACCGGATGTTCCTGGAATGGTTTTTATAAGCGACAGACATGCAAGCATCATCAAGGCAGTCTTTGAGGTGTACCCGAGCGCACATCATGGACATTGTATCTGGCATTTGTCTCAAAACGTGAGAGGAAAGGTGAAGAAACAACACAAGGATCATGTCGCGATGAAATTCAGGGATTGTGCTCATATTTATACGGAGAGTGATTTCAACCGAGAGTATGCTGATTTTAGGAGTAGGTTTCCTAAAGTCGCCGAATATCTCGATAAGAGCATAGAGCTGGATAGATGGGCAAGGTGAAAATTCCCAAGAGACAAGTACAACATAGACACCAGCAATTCCGCAGAGTCAATGAACAGTGTGTTTAGGGAAGCAAAAAAGTACTCTCTATTACCTGTGATTGATGCGATTCTTGAAAAATTTTCTGAATGGTTTAACAAACATAGGAAAGAAGCTGGTGCTGCATCGGACCACAAGGGAGTGGTGCCTTTTGTGGAGAACGAGCTGCACACACGATGTGCAATTGCATCGAAATTAGTGGTGACTGAGCTAAACGGCTTCCAGCTTGAATACAACGTTATTGGACGCGATGGGAAGAGTTATTTGGTGGACCTGAAAATGAAAAGTTGTTCTTGCAGATGTTTTGATATAGACAAGTATCCGTGTGTCCACGCAATAGCCGCATCCATGTGTTGAGACAAAATTCTCAAGCTCTTTCAGTCTCGCATCCATCGCTTTCTCCATGTCCATAACCTTCTCTGTTATCTTCTCCTTGATCTTCTCAAACCCTTTATCCATCGCTTTTTCCATCCATTTCTTCAGCTTCCTCTCCAAGGCTTCTCCAGACTGTGCAGGTACCTGAGAAACTCTGTCAAGGCCAACATCAACTCTCGCAGTCTCAGGGGCTGCATCACTCCGCGAAGCCACGTACAAATCAAAGAGATCTCTCCAAAATATCTTCTTCTTCTCAACAGTTAGACGCTCTCTCCAACTTTCAACGATGGGATCGATGAAACCTATCCCATCATCATAGTCATCGTCTATGATCCGCTCCAACAGATCATTCTCCTCTGAATCTGGTTCCAAGATGCTAGAGATGTCCTGTAAAGATTAATAATTCGAACATCAAATGAAACTCTAAAAGATTACAAATATTACCAACTAACTATGTTCACAAACTCTTACCTTGCTGAGACCGACCGCTTCATTGATGTCATGCAAAGGATGACCTTTCATTAAACTTTCTGAGAATTTACTTTTACAACACCTTGGACATTCCTGCTCTGCGGGTACAGCTTCCCGAAATCTTCGTCCAAGATTTGGAATCGCCTCATATGCCATAATCTACACATATCGTTATATTATCTCAGTGTTAAAATCTTTAAACTAATATTTAAAATCATAAATTACTCTTAAATATATACCTCGAGAGGAAGAACAAAGCCACCAAACGGCGCTTGCTGTTTTGGTTTCACGACGCCTTTGAAACTTTTCACAAAGCATCGGATCTCTTTCATGGTTTCGTCGAAAGTCAAACGACCCCAAGGAAATGTCTCACAAGCGTGGACATCATCAACAACACTCAGCAGCCACGAATCTATGTTACCATCAACCTTAGACTTGGCTTTCACAACCTTGCATAAGAAATACAAGATAGTGAGCTTCAACCTGTCTCCCAAGGTCTTCCTCACTGCTGAGGTCTTCTTCTTCACTCCTCCGGTCTTCTTCTTAAGTTCCTCAATCTTCTCCTCCACATCTTTGATTGTTACCTTCAGGTCCTTACCAAACATCCGCTCAGCAAACTCCAAATCCCCCAACGCCTTATAGTTGTCGGGGTAATCGTGGCAGTCCAATCCAGTAAGGAGGGCGTGCTCTCTCAAAGAGTACCTGATAGGCACTCCGTTCACCACAAAACAGCACTCTCTCTCCTTCTCCGTAGATGCTGTCCGAAGGAGAAGCATCCACATGCCTTGAAGCATGTGGTTTGCCTCCTTAGGCATGTGGAACAGATGCTTGAATTGAGAATGATTTCGAAACTATTCCAATTCTTCATCAAGACCATCCTCAATGTACTCCACCGTCGATTTCAGCTTACACCTACTTCCGACATTGCAAGTCTTGGTGTACTCGCTTGGACCAAAAAACATCTTCTCTGGCGGCAGTGGTTGGCTCTCATCATCATCTTCATCAGCATCACTATCGTAGTCCTGCAAATATAAAAAAAAACACTTATTACTATCACTTATCCACAGTTGAACTCAGATGTTCCAGTTAGCCAGAGTTGTCCCTACATCACTGTTGAACTAAGATGTTCCAGTTAGCCAGAGTTATCCCTACATCACAGTTTCGATGTTCCAACTAGATGTTCCAGTTAGACACAGTTGTCCCTACAGAACAATTTCAAACCTAAGATGTTCCAGTTACCTAGAGTTGTCCTTACATCTCAGTTTCAAATCTAAGATGTTCCAGTTAGCCAGAGATGTCCCTACATCACAATTTCAAACCTAAGATGTTCCATTTACCTCTTTTTCGTCTTCTTCTCCACCATTTTCTTCCTCCACAACATTATCTTCAACGTTTTCAGCAACGTTTTCTTCTACGTTTTCAGCAACGTTTTCTTCCTCCTCAGCAACTGTTTCTTCCCTTTCATCCCCCTTTTCTTCCTCCACTCTCCTTCCATCCACGTTTTCTTCAACTGATTGCTCTTTAGTCACTTCTTCTCCTTCATTAACCGTCACTTTCGGATCGGTTTCATCACAATCCATTGCTTCTCCTTCTATAATTGCTTCTAGGTAATTCCTAAAACAACCAAAACTAGATATAAGTTAGACAACACATCCACATACCATTTGTGAATAATCCAAACTAATTCGAGAACAATTTCATATCAAAACCGAAAGGAGAGAAGTTAGGCATAATGACGCTCATCGAAAATCGAAAACTAAGGCATCGGAACTATCATTTGATTCCGTTACCTATTGACAAGTCTGAGAGGAATAATGAAGGATATGAAGAATCGCGTGGGTCTGAGGGAGGGATTTCTCGGCTTTGCTCTTGTCGAGGGAAGCGACGAAATCTGGAAATCTACAGACGAAATCGAAGACCAGAACGGCGAGGGAACCGGAGTTGAGCTTGGGAGTTCTCGGCTTCGCTCTTGTCGGATTTCGTGGTCGGAATGATTCGATCAGAACTTTTCTCAGGGGAGACCGATGGGTTCGCGGAGCATGGGGAAGTGGGAGGGATTTTTTGGTTTTTTGTTTTTTTTTTCAAATTTTAATTAACTGAATTTGGGTTTGGGTCGGATTGTTGGGTCTGGGTGGGTTTTTCGTCTGATCCAACTGGTTGGGTTTGTTATTCTCTATTTTTGTTTTGGGTTTTTGGAATTTTCTTTCAAGTGGCATATGGAAATAAATTTTGAGAAATGGTGACTTTCCAGCAATTGATCCCCCGAAAGAATAATTTACTGTAGCAAAAAGTCTTCATTATCTTATATTGTACGGTGTAGATTAAAACTTAAGGCGACGAAAGATTATAATTACTTTTGTGGAAGATACACATTGTTTCTTATCAGACGAGAGCATTTAATAATCTATGCATCGCCCCTCTCTCTTTCATATAAGGACATAACGGAGGTTCTATAACGGGGTTCTTAACCTAAAAAATAATAATAATAATAATAATTGTAATAGTTAAGAATCGATTTTTAAATAAAAATTTTTAGAATCAGTTCTTAAGAGTGGTTCTTAGCCACGTGTCAATAACTAATTCGCCGGATTTTTTTTTTTGCCAGATTTCTTTTTTTTTTTTACTTTTTCTTAATTTTAATTTTATTTTTTTAAAACTTTTTCTTAACTTCAACTTTAAAATTCTAAATATTTTTTTACATATTAATAAATTGGAATTTTTACATATTAAATGTTTTTTTAAAAACCCCTAATAAGGTTCAACCATTGGAGGATAAAAAATTTAAGAACTCCTTAAGAGGTTCTAAGACCATCTCCAATGGTGAACCCCATCATGGGGTTCTTACCAATTTTTTAATCATAAATTTTGATTATTTAAAAATTTAGAACTCCTTAAGTTTTTTCACCTCCAATGGTGAAACCTCATTAGGGGTTCTTAAAAAAAATTAATTTTTTATAATTAATTTTTTTAAGTTTAATTTATTTTGTATAAAATTATAAACATACTATATTTTATAAAACCACAATTATATTGCATTTCATGAATTTTAAAACATACAAAATATTACCGAAGCTTGAGGAAGAAAAAATTTAGAATTTTAGAATCTTAAAAAAAAAAATTTAATATGTAAAGATTCCAATTCATTAATATGTAAAAAAGTTAAGAATTTTTTTTTTAAGTTAAAGTTAAGAAAAAGTAAAAACAAAAAGTAAAAAAAAAAATCTGGCAAAAAAACAAATCCGGCGAATTAGGGGTTGACACGTGGCTAAAAACAGTGTAAGAACCCCCTTAAGAACCGGTTTTTAAAACTCTTTTTTAAGAACCGGTTCTTACACTGTTTATATTCTTTTTTCTTTTTTTTTTGGGTTAACAACCCCACCTAATTTGCTAAGAACTTCCCGTTGGAGGTGATCTAAACTCCTTAAGAACCTCTCTTAGGGGTTCACTAATAGTGATGCTCTAATATCCTACAATTACAATTTCAAATTGTACTTATCTAATTTCTTCTTTATCTTTTACCATTTTCTTTATTTTTTCAACTTTGGTTAATATTCACTCATTTCTCTCCTAAATATATGGTTTCTCAATAGGTATTTTAACATTAAAAACAAAAGTTCTGATGGTTTCATTTTATGCAACAAGTGACGATAAAAAGTATACGTATTATACAAACTTACAAAGTCGTATGTAGTAATGATATTTATATGAAAAATAGAACGGCTAAGAGTTTGGGTATAATTTCTGGTAAACGGTTAGGAAATTTATAACCGATCTATAAACTTGGAATCTTTGATCCATTCATACTATTTTCTCTACAATACATTTATAATTTTGTTGTCTTTTACTGGTATTGTTAAATACATTTTTCCTGTTATTCGATTTGAAATTATTCTTGCGTGCTAGTATAAATGAAGAAATTTAACATTTTTTTTCTACGTTGAAAAATATGCTTTCGTGCATTTTATTTCTACCTGGATATTGTAGAACAAAAAAACAAATAAATTGGATAAAGGCAACACATAATGTGGGGACTCATTAGTATAATTAAAGCATCATAGTACAAGTTCCCATGTAAACGTACTCTCTTGGTGCGTTGCCTCAACTTCTAATTGATAGCTGAAACGAATAGCCCAAGTCTTACTTTTAACTTGGGTCATCATATGCTGTGTCCGAGCCCTCATACCCAAAAACACTACCTAAACTTGACGTGCTAAATCCCAACTATCAAAAGTTTTTTTATGCTAAACAAATGATTTATCATTATACCAAAAACATTTTATGCTAAAAATACTAAACCTTTGTTTACCATTATACCAAATTTTTTTTACAAATTACAACAAACATTCTTTTAAGATTATGATTCCTTTTTTTCCAGCGTTTTACATTTAATAAATAAATAAATATATATATATATATATGGTTGTTAATTCTATTGATTGTGTGCCGTGTGTATTTGTTTTCTACTAGTACTCCATCCGTTTTACAAAAAGTGTCATTTTGACATATTTCATATGTATTAAAATTTTTTAAAATATTACTAATATATCCATAATTAATTTTAAATGATTTAAATACAAAAGTTATTAGTTTTGGGTAAATGGTAATTTAGAGAATTAGTTGAAAAAATTGCATTGAAAATATTAAACGAAAGTCTTTTTGAAACAAAAAATTAACTCTAAAATTACATTATTTGTGAAACGGAGGGATTATTATTTAGGTTTCAAATTTATTTCTGAATACGAAACACACCACATTTTAGAACCAAAAGAAAAAAAACTTGAAAAAACAGAGCGAAACAGAACAGAACAGAACAAGGAAAGTTTTGTAGATGAATCTAGTAATGGATTCCTAAAATCATCTTCCGATTGTCAGAGACAAACTTAAGCATCTTATCTGAGTCGGGAAAGAACTGCTACGATGCTGAATTTTGCTACCTCTTCGTACGTACGAAACCAAGTGTAGAATCCGATAAAGGCAATGTCCACAAGCCCAAATTCGTTTCCTCCAAAGAAAGATTTGTCTCCGAGCTCCGACTCAAGGGTTTCGAGTACTTCGTTGAACTCCATCTTTGCTGCCTCTTGTTTCTCCCCTATTTCCGACCATAAAGCCTTGCACGGTCCGTACGTCTGTTCCCAATTTTATCCCAAACAACAATTAGCAACACATATCAAACCATTACTTCATTTTTTTAACAAAATACTTTTTTTTTCTTAATAATGAACATCATATTTTCATGTGTATATTAAGGGAAATAAAATATTTTTATTTAAGTTTGTTTGTTTTTATTTTGCAAATTAGAAACGTAAAAACCAAATGATTTTGAAACCGTGCTGAAAATTAACAATTGTAATTTCATAAGAACATAAGCAAATGCCTCAATTGTCTTATAGTAAAATATTGAGAGTTTTTGGAACATAAAACGCAGACACAAACGAATAAATTGCGTTTGAAACAGTCGGTCTATATGTAAGGGATTAGATTTATTATAATGCAAAGAACTCAAAGAAGCAAAAGGGAGAAAGTGACCTTCTTGTCGATGTAATCTGACCAGAATTTGGCCTGAGCTCTCTGGTAAGGATCGGAAGGAAGAATCGGGTTTGTGTCAGGCCAGACCTCGTCGATGTACTGAACCTGAATTATGGATTCGCAGATTGGTTTGCCTTTGTGTATCAAAACAGGAATCTTTTTGTGAACCGGGTTCATCTCAAGAAGCAAAGGGCTTTTGTTATTCAGATCTTCTTCACTGTACTCATATTTCACTCCTTTTTCCTCCAAAGCAATCCTCGTCCTCATCCCAAACAGAATAACCTCTTCCGCCATTTCTAGTTGTTGGTGAAGCTCAGTGAAGAAGGGAGAGAGAGAGAGAGTCTTTGGTAATTATAGAGCTAAGAAAAGTTGATTTGGAACCGAATTCTCTGTTACAATATCACACTGCATTAACTTTTACTTTCTTACAAAAGAGAAGAATTATATTGAGGAACCGGATTCTTGAGTGACAAGAAACAAATATTCTTTGGTGAAAAAAGACACAAACCTTAAGAAAACAGAGAACACATAACGTGAGGTGGAATCAATTCTCAAACCAAAGGTGAAAAAGAAGATTCATTCATATACAATAAATCTTCCTAATCTTAAAGGCGAAGGCAACGATCTCCTCAGGGTCATGGAGAGAGTTAACCACGCTTTCTCTCTGCAAACACCTCTTGGCCGAAGCCATCAGTGTCGGACACTCTGGTTCGATGCTGAAGTTACCGCATTTCTCAGATGCTTCGAACCAGCTGTAATAACCAGTCATGGCAATATCTACGAATCCGAAGTTATCTCCACCAAAGAAAGGTTTGTCTCCAAGCTCAGATTCAAGAACCTTCAGTGCTTCGATATACTCTTTCTTGGCTGTCTCTTGTTCATCGCCCTTTGTAGACCAGATCTTATCCGCTGGCTCGTACAACTGGTCCGATTTCACATAGTAACATAACATCGAAACTATGAGTCTACAAGAAAAAAAAAGCCCTAAAATTTATCTAACTAAACCTATCAATTGCCAATTGCAAAACCCTAAATACCAAAAACCCCAATTGGTCCAAGATTAAATCTCAGGTTCGGAATATAACAGAAAGGTGGTACCTTGGTGTCGATGAAATGGACCCAGAATCTGGCTTGAGCTCTCTGGTAAGGATCGGAAGGGAGGAAGGGGTTTTGGTCGGACCAGACCTCGTCGATGTACTGGACTACGTTCATGGACTCGCAAATCGGTTTACCGTTATGGATCAGAACCGGAATCTTTTTGTGAACCGGATTCATCTGGAGAAGCAGGGGACTCTTGTTCCTCAGATTTTCTTCTCTGTACTCAAACTCGACTCCTTTCTCTCTCAGCGCGATCCTCGCTCTCACACCGAACGGGCTCGGCCAGAAATCTAGAAGGATCACCTCATCCGCCATTATTTGCGAGTCTTGTAAATCAGAGTATGTTAAAAGAAAAAACTCTGATTCAAACTTCAGAGTAAGTGCATCGTTTTATGTTCATTTTATGTTCACATCATTTTATGTTCTGTAGAGATAATGTTTTTATTTACTTATTTGTCAACTATTGTTATTGAATTCAACAAGCATTCAGATTTTTAATTGGGTTTTAGAAAATGCTTCGGCCACTGCTTACGTCATTATACTTATGACTCAAGATCTTCAAGATCTTGAAGTTTTTTTTTCAAGATCTTTGGAGGTAGGTTGCGCACTTCCTCTTTCAGCCGATCCGAATTAAGATCAGTCCAATTACCAGTCTCAAATCCATTAAAATTGACTTAATCATTTCAAGACTCAAGACCAATCTCCGAAATAAAAGGAAGATCTATGAAGATAAAATTAAATTCCGAAAAAACAGGAAATCGTCCATATCAGTCCCAAAATAAAAAAGAAATATCCGACCGACTTCAACATCTATAAATAAAAAGGTTTTTCCACCAAGAAAAAAGATCCACAACTTTCAGAGAAGACCTAGATCACATTTTTTGGTGATTGTTTCTGTTTAGCTCGTCTTTTCGGCAACCTAATTCTCTATGTAACATGAACTCCGGTTCTTAGGATACGTATCAGCCTTCACAAGGCATAACTATAAAATCAATAAAAAATTCTCCTAATCCACGAGATTGGTGAAATCCGTATTCAACAACGATTAGAAAGTTTCTCTTTCTCAAGGAAGTCAACTTTAAAGCGTTGTAACTAGACAAAGCATTACTGTGATTTAATAATTAAGAGCAAACATCGAACTCAAGAAAACAAAGCGACCGAGTTTTAGAACAACACTCCACTTTACAGATACTCTGCATTATTAGAAACATACAACACACACACACACAAAGAGCTAAACAAAAGAGAGAAAGCAATTAAAGAGATCACATATCTTACTCAAAACGAACCAAACAACTTTATCAGGATCATGCAAAGACTTAGCTGAAGATGTAGCTGTGCTGAAACAGTCTCTGTAGCAGTTGAGAAGTAGCACAAGAAGTGATAAGTGATACAGGCGAGCAGCTCAAGGAGTTAGACGACTTGAAGCATGAGAGATGACTTGGATCGAGCTTACAATGCCACGTGGATGGACCAGGATGCGGGAGCTGAGCGGGAAGAGGATCTCAGAGAAGATCTCGAAAGATATCAACATAAGGAATATTTTCTAAATCTTATCATAAGAAATAGGGAATGTAACTTATCACAAAAGATTTGTTAGGATCTTCACTTGGCGATTTAGGCTAGTATGAGCCACGTTCTATTTTGTATAAATAGGGAGTGTTAAGCCTTTGTATGAGGTAACACGTTGAGAGCAATAACTTAGCAAAAATGGGTTTTAGGGTTCTTGTAAGAAAGTTAAAGCAGAAGGCTAAGGGGTGCGTTGAGAGGTTTTAAGATTGCGTATAGATCTTTGAACAGAAGAGACTAGATTTGTGAGATTGAGAGAAGACTTGTAAGTACTCTTGATAATCAATCTAATAAAGTTCTTTTGAGAAGATAAACCCTGTTATTCATGTTTTACATCCTGTAGTAGTAGCTGTTACATTTTCATTTGGTATCAGAGCAGTCATCTGTGTGTACTACTAAACATGTGAGATCTTAGGGAGGAAAATGGAAAGCTATCAGGAGTTGGTCAACAGTTCGAGGGTGATTCTGGATCCAGGAAACTACGGATTCTGGAAAGCAAAGATGGAATCGGTGATAGGTGGTATTGACATACTTGCCTGGAAGGCTGTTGTAACAGGCTGGAAAATGCCTAAAATGAAAGATGCTGCAGGAAATGATGTTGCTAAACCAGAAGAGACCTGGACAGAGGATGAGCTAAAAAAAATTAAGTTCAATTCAAAGGCTCTCACAGCAATTCATTGCAGTGTTTCCAAGAAGACCTTCGAACTGATACATGTACTACAAGAAAACATCGTTTTAACGACTACATGTGGCGACTAAAACATTAGTCGCTACGAATTGTGACTAATTAACAACTATTTTCTGACTATTTGGCGACTAGTAAGGTTTAGTCGTAATGTTGTCGCTGTTTTACGACCAAACAGAATAGTCGCTATAGTAGTCGCTATTTTACGACTATTGTACGACTATTTTAAGTTCAGTCGCCAAATTACGACTACGGTTACGACTAATATTACTACGGGACTTAGTAGTCGCAGAATAGTCGCCAAATTAGCGATTAATATGCGACTAATTGGGCGGGTCGCATAGCAGTCGGTAAACAGTCGTGCAAAACCGGTGAAAACACGTGTTAGTTGTTGTTTGGGTTGGTGCACCGGCGTTATGTGACTACAATATGTAGTCGCCTTTCAGACGCCTTGTAGTCGCTATGTAGTCGGCAAAATCGTCTATATAAACAAAATTTACCCCATTTCTTCTCCTCATTCGATCTTAAACACAAAACAAACATATTTATTCTCCTCATTCGATTTTAAACACAAAATCAAACATATTTCTTCTGCTCATTCGATTTATTAGTTATAAAATGTCGGGAAATTACAATTATAGTAATTTCCGGGAGTGGATGTATAATAGGTTCGATGAAGAGACGGGAAATTTCTCGGAACAGTTCAGAACGGGGGTGGAGCAATTCATGACATTTGCAAATAGCCAGCCTCTAACACGGAGTAATGGCGGTAAGTTTTTCTGTCCTTGTAGTGTTTGCAAGAACGAGAAATTTATCCCGGGGACAAGAATTTGGAATCATATTTATAGCAAAGGATTTATGCCAGATTATTATGTTTGGTATAAGCATGGGGAAGAATTCAATATGGCGGATTTAGGATCGAGTTATGTTGATACGACGTATATAGGTGGGAGTGAAGAAGTGGGTAATGTAGTAGAAGATAGATATGTGGATATGGTGAATGATGCATTTCGTGATAACGTGAGTTTTGATAACTATCATCAAGGTGGTACTAGTTATCAGAATGTAGAAGAACCTGTACGTAACCATTCAAAGAAATTCTACGACTTGTTAGAAGGTGCAAATAATCCACTATACGATGGTTGTCGTGAAGGTCACTCGCAGTTATCCTTAGCTGCTCGAGTCATGCAAAATAAGGCAGAATATAATATGAGTGAAAAGTTAGTGGATTCGGTTTGCGGAATCTTGACAGACTATTTACCAGAAGGAAACAAGTCAACTGGTTCACATTACGAGACAGAAAAATTGATGCGCAATTTAGGTCTCCCATATCATACAATTGATGTTTGTATTAACAATTGTATGATCTTCTGGAAAGAAGACGAGAAGGAAGATAAATGTCTGTTTTGTGGAAAACAAAGATGGAAGCCTAAGAACGACCGGCGTATAACCAACGTACCATACAGTCGTATGTGGTATCTACCTATTGCTGACAGAGTAAAGAGAATGTACCAAAGTGAGAAGACTGCAACGGCAATGAGATGGCATGCCGAGCACCAAACAAAGGAGGGAGAAATGGGTCATCCTTCTGATGCGGCGGAGTGGAGATATTTTCAAGATCAACATCCCCGGTTTGCTGAAGAACCGCGTAACTTTTATCTTGGATTATGTACCGATTGGTTCAATCCCTTTGGCATGTCTCGTAATCATTCGTTGTGGCCTGTGATCTTGACGCCATATAATTTACCCCCGGGTATGTGCATGAATACAGAGTATTTATTTCTTACAATTCAGAATTCTGGGCCAAATCATCCGCGAGCTAGTCTCGATATCTTCCTCCGACCTCTTATTGAGGAGTTAAAAGAGTTGTGGTCTAATGGCGTCGATGCATACGATGTGTCCTTGAATCAAAATTTTAATCTAAAAGCAGTGCTGATGTGGATGATAAGCGACTTTCCGGCATATAGCATGTTATCCGGATGGACAGCCCATTGTAAATTGTCTTGTCCAGTTTGCATGGAAGATACAAAATCTTTTTATCTACCTAATGGAAGGAAGACATGTTGGTTTGATTGTCACCGAAGATTTCTTCCTCTTGGTCATCCACTGAGGAGGAATAAAAAAGACTTCCTAAAGGGAAAAGACGCTTCGAGAGAGTATTCACCTCCGTCTTTGACCAGTGAGCAAGTTTATTTCGAGCGGTTAGCTGGTGTAAATCCATCGAAAACAAATGATGTTGGTGGAAACGGTCACGAAAAGAAGAATCCGGGCTATGGAAAGCACCATAACTGGCACAAGGAAAGCATATTTTGGGAGCTGCCGTACTGGAGGGACCTCAACCTCCGTCATTGTCTTGATGTGATGCATATAGAGAAGAATTGTTTTGACAACATCATGAATACTCTAATGAGTGTGAAGGGTAAATCAAAAGACAACATCATATCAAGATTGGATATAGAACGATTTTTTTCTCGGCCACACTTACATATTGATAGTGAGGGTAAAGCTCCTTTCCCATCCTTCACATTGACAGAAGAATCCAGAAAAGGTTTACTGGAATGTGTGAAACATGCGGTTAAGTTCCCAGATGGATATTCGTTAGACTTAGCTAGTTGTGTTGATATGGACAACCAAAAGTTTTCAGGCATGAAGAGTCATGACTGCCATGTTTTTATGGAGCGGTTACTTCCATTTATCTTTGCAGATCTCCTAGACCGGAATGTCCACCTTGCGTTATCATGTACTAATTACGACTATTGTTGTAAATATGATTATAGTATTGTATATATATAGTAACCTCATGAAATTTTCACGTATATTGTAGGGGTTGGAGCATTTTTCCGAGACTTAAGTTCGAGAACTTTGCATGAAAGTCGCGTTCAAATTTTGAAACAGAACATAGTTTTAATCCTATGCAATTTGGAAAAGATATTTCCACCTTCATTTTTTGATGTGATGGAGCACCTGCCTCTACATCTCCCATACGAAGTTGAATTAGGAGGCCCTGTCCAGTATAGGTGGATGTATCCTTTTGAAAGGTTTTTCAAAAAGTTGAAAGGGAAAGCAAAGAACAAAAGATATGCGGCAGGATCGATTGTTGAATCATATATCAATGACGAGATTGCTTATTTCTCAGAGCACTACTTTGCTGCGAATATACAAACGAAATCAAGGTAAATGCTAAAATCAATCACATCATGTCCACTTTGGCATTTAATTTGTATAGACGTCCTATGTATTTTAATGTGAATTACTTTTCTACTAATTTGGTCAGGTTAACAAGATTCGATGAAGGTGAAGTCCCCGTATATCATGTCCCTGGAGTACCTTCTATATTTACTCAAGTAGGCCGTCCAAGTGGAGAAATGCATGAAATATGGCTCTCAGAGAGAGACTATCAATGTGCACATGCATATGTTTTACGAAATTGTGACTATTTTCAGCCAATTGAGAGGTATAAAAGTAGGCATCTCTCTCAGATTACGTTTTACTATATATAATCCTTGTTTAATTTCTCATATTTGTGTTGGTCTTGTGTAGAATGTTCGAGGAATTTATTTCTGCAAAATATCCAGGATTTTCCGAAAAAGAACTCTCTACGAAAAGAGCTGACGAATATCATTTATGGGTGAAAGAATATGTATGTCTAAAAAACATTCATAACTATGCATATATTTATACTTAAATATATTTATGCTATTTTTATATATATGCAGGTTTCTTACTGGAACCCCACGAATCCATTTCCTACTTGGGTTCAAGAGATAGTCCATGGACCTTTGAATAAGGTCAAAACATGGCCAATGTATTTTACAAGAGGCTATTTGTTTCATACGCAAAATCACGGCGCTGGACGAAAGACATGTAACTATGGGGTCTGTGTTAAAGGTCAAAATTACACTGATGCATCTAATGAAGCGGATTTCTACGGGACCTTAAATGATATCATAGAACTCGAGTACGAGGGGATGGTCAATTTGAGAATCACACTTTTTAAGTGTAATTGGTATGACCCTGTTATCGGTAGAGGCACTCGGAGGAGCAATGGTGGTGTTGTAGACGTTCTTTCATACCGAAAATATAATAAATACGAACCATTTATTCTAGGTACGTACTTATTAATGTCGATATTGTATATACTGATGTATAACTTATTTATACATTTTTATATTGCAAACAGCCTCATAAGCGGATCAAGTTTGTTATATTCCGTACCCATACACAAAGAAACCGAAGCAGTTGTGGCTCAATGTTCTAAAAGTGAATCCGAGGGGAAACATTTCAGGGGAATATGAACAAAAGGAACCGACTCTTTTGCAAACAGAAAATGATGATGCTGTATTGATGACTACAATTGAAGATCTCGTACTTGACAATTTCGTACAAGGAGACCAAATAAACCTCGATTACGATATCGGAGATGCAGAACCAGAAGATGAATTTCAGTGTAATTTGTCGTCTTCTGATGAAGAATCAGATGACGAAGAACCCTACTAAATAACTATGTTACTAATGTCACAATTTCGGTGTAATTTGTCTTTTATATTATTTATCGTATAATAATATAAATAACTCGACCAGATGAATTTCAGTGTAATTTATCGTCTTGCGATCTTTACGACTAGGCCATAGTATTTAATCGGTATTTATCACACACACACATTTATAACTCGACCAGATGTATTCAGGATAAAAAAAAAAACTATCCTCAACTGGATTCGAACCCGGGTTCGGGTGAACATGTTTGCGATCTTTTCCGCTAGGCCATAGTCTTTAATTGGTATTTATCACACACACACATTTATAACTCGACCAGATGTATTCAGGGAAAAAAAACAAAATATGTCCTTCACAGGACTCGTACCCGGGTGTAGAGAAACATGTGTGCGTCTTTACCATTAGGCCATAGTCTTTAATCGGTTTATAACACACATACAAATTATTAAGTTGACCTGATTTATTCAGATTAAACAAAAAAACCTACGAAATCCCTAAATCCCTGAGTCCTTCTTCGCGAACCCTTCGATTTCATCTTCTTCTCCTCTCGAATCTCTTCTTCTCCTTCGATTTCATCTTCTTCTCCTTCGATTTCTCCTCTCGAATCTCTTATACTTCTTTTCTTGCCATTCTCTGACGATGCCAGAAGCTAAGAAGGGTAAGAATCAGAAGAGAAAACACGCTCCCAATCCTTCTCAGAGACGCGGAGGTTACAATCCCTCTCCGACAATGTCGCGAACACCGACATCTCTTCCTCCGCAGTACAACATCACGCCGGCTGCCCAAGTTCCTCCGACTCAGGCGACACCACCTCAAGTCGCCGTCGACAATCAACCGTCAACCTCAGCACCAGATTTCCAGAGCTTTCCACCGCCACAACAACTTTTCAACAGTGAAGAATGCCGTGTGCCTGAATCGGATCCACTGGAGGCTCCACCGTCACCACATCAGAACTCTCAGGCTCAGAGTCATCCATCTTCTCACGGACACAGTTTCGAAGATGAATCTCCAGTGTTGCCGGATCTCCAGGAAGACACGCTAAGGGCTCTCAATGCACTGCTTATGGTGCCAGACCGGGATAAGTTTAAAACTGTCCTCTCTCCCACACCGACGCCGAACTCGAGCTGGTATGACCTTGCCCTTGTATAATGTGATTCTGTGTGTTTTGTGTTAGAATGTGTTTTGTGTTTGAATGTGATTCTGCATTGAATCATGTCTGTGTGTATAATGTGTTTATGGATTTGATTAGAATATGTTTACTGGATTTGATTAGAATTGTGTTTGTGTTTGATTATAATTTTGTTTGTGTCTGAGTCTTAGCGTAGACACAGTTTGAGGTGTTTAGAAATGTGTTAATCTAGCTTAGTTTATAATGTGTTTGAATGTGTTTCATGTCTGGTTTCATGTGTTTATTAGTGTTAGTTCTCTGAAGTCTTAGGTCTTAGGTCTTCTGGTTTTAGGTCTTAGGTCTTAGGTCTTCTGGTTTTAGGTCTTGGGTCTTAGCTCTTCTGGTTTTAGGTCTTAGTTCTCTGAAATGTGTTTCATGTCTGTGTTTTAATGTGTTTGTGTATGTATTGTGTCTGTCTTTGATTCGAATTGTCTCTGTGTTTGAATGTGTTTGATGGATTTGATTAGAACGTGTTCGCTTTGATTAGAATTGTGTCTGGTTTCATGTGTTTGATTAGAATTGTTTCATTTCTGGTTTCATGTGTCTATTAGTGTTAGTTCTCTGGAGTCTTAGGTCTTAGGTCTTCTGGTTTTAGGTCTTAGGTCTTAGTTCTCTGAAATGTGTTTCATGTCTGTGTTTGAATGTGTTTGTGTCTGTATTGTGTCTGTCTTTGGTTTTATGTCTTAGGTCTTCTGGTTTCATGTGTTTTGAAGTCTTAAGTTAAATAAACGTTTGCTTTATTTCATGTGTGTTTTTGCAGGTTTAATCGCGACATGGGATCAAAACTGGTTAGGAAAATTACTAAAGTGTTTACCAACAAATTCGATGGTCCCTACTATAGCTGGACATGTGTGCCTCGGGAGAGACAAGAACGATACTTCCTCGAGTTCGCGGTAAAGTTTTCTGTTCTATAGCAGTGTGATGTTTTCTGTCATATAGGTTTGCTTCTGATGTTTTCACTAACATTCTGTTGTCTTTGTATTGTAGAAAACCCACACCTGGGATCCCTTGATAGCAGGGACAGTTATAGAGTATTTTGTTGAAATCTGTCAATGCCGGATGAAGGACATGGTTAGCAGTGCGATGACTAGTCGAGAGCGACCTAATTGGATCGGTGACACGCTCTGGAATACGATGAATCAGTACTGGGACACTGAAGAAGCAAAGCTGAGGAGTCTCACCTATTCCAATGCTCGTCTGTCTGACCGTCAAGGTCTCGGTCCTCACATCCACTTGTCAGGGCCGAAGTCATATCAACAAATTCAACATGAAATGGTAAGTAACTTTTACTTTTTCTTACTCCTTAACAACTTAAAAAAATTTCATAATCGTTGTTTATTTTGTAACATTGCAGGAAGCGGAATTGGGACGATCGGTTAGTCTTGGTGAGGTTTTCATCAAGACACATACAAAACCAGATGGTACCTATGTCGATAAGAAGGCGGAGAAAATCGCTCAAAGATATCAGGAGAAGCTACAACAGAAGTTGTCTGACCTCGTGACAGAGGATTCAGATGTTTCAGACGGTGCTTCTCGACCTCGAGAGCTAACAACAGATGACTATACTATCATCTTTCTTGAGGTAAGTAACATTTTCAGTCCACATTTATATTGTCTTGGCTTTTGTCTACTTTAATTACATTTTTCTCTTACTTTTTCACAGTCCACTGACTTGGATTCGCGAGGAACTCCTTATGGAGTTGGAAGCCTGAAGGAGACTCTTATCAATGGCAAGCGCAAGCAACCGGGAGCCTCTTCCTCGTTTGTTGCACTGCAAGAGCAACTGAAGGAAGCTCAACGGAAAATCGAGGAGCAGGCTGCCTATAATGAACGACGTGATGCTGAGATTGCTGCCCGTGAAGCACAGCACTCCCGAGCTGCGGCTGAGCAAAAAGACAAGTTCGGGCACTTCTCCTTGGTGGAAAAGTACTTGCGCCAAACTGATCCAAGGTTTCTCGACTTCTTGTCTGCTAATTCACCTCCAGCAACAACCAATATGCTTCCATCAACAGATCAACCATCTACTTCTTAGGTTACCTCTGTTTTTTATCACTTGTGTTACCTATGTTTTCTTAGAACTTGTGTTGTGAACTTGTTATGGAGTTTGAATACATTGGTTAATATTTGTAATCAAATGGTATTTTCAATGAAATTTCGGTTGTTTAGTAATTTAAGTTTGTAACACAGGTTTACATTTGAGAAACAAACAAATACCAATCGTTCATACCAAATTCTAATATTGACATAAAAATAGTCAGTAAACAGTCGCATAGTAGTCGCCAAATATTCACTAAACAGTCGCATAGTAGTCGCCGTATATTTACATCATCGAAGCTTATGTTCCGATTAGTCGCCGAATAGTCGTCAAATTAGTCATACAATAGTCGGTAAATGGTCACTACATTTTACGACTATATTTGGTGACTACAATTATCCGACTACATCTTTACCCTTCCTATAGTCGTTTACTAGTCGCCTAATTTATGCGACTATTTTACGACTACTACAATGTGCGACTATGTTACGACTATTACAATGTGCGACTATTTTACGACTATTACACTATTCATGGTCGTAGTCGGAAAGTAGTCGCCAAATGGCGACTATTTATACGACTACGTTCTTTAGCGACTAAATATTACCGACTCCGTTCTTTAGTCGCAAGTTAGTCGTACCATCGCTTTTAGCGACTATTTTAGGACTCTTTCTGCAGTCGCCAAATCGATGTTTTCTTGTAGTGAGGGATGTGAGACAGCAAAAGAGGCGTGGGATATCCTCCAAACACATTTTGAAGGAACCACGAAAGTTCAGAATTCGAGAAAGGACATGCTGGCATCAAAGTTTGAGAGTTTAAAGATGTAGAGCATGAGACGATCTCGGATTTCAGTTCCAAGATAAGCTCACTGACTCAGGAAGCTTCAATACTTGGTAAGAAATACAAGGATAAGAAACTGGTGAAGAAATTTCTGAGATGTCTGCTTGCTAGATTTATGGGATATAAATCGGCCCTGAATGTGCCATAAGACACAGAGAAGCTGGGTTTTGGAGAAGTTGTTAGAATACTGCAGGCTCATGAAATGGAGCTTGATGGACTGAAGAAACCAAAGAACTTCGCCTTGTCTTCATGTGAAAAGAAACTGCAGGAATCAGATGATGAGGATCCTGTAAGCATGCTGGTGCGGAGATTTGATAAAGCCTTAAGAAGAGCTGAACAAGATCAAGGACAGAGAAAAGGAGGCTTCATCAAAAGACAGGATGAAGGTGAAAAATTAGCCAAGAGAAGCCAACTTTAGTGTCATGAGTGCAAAGGATACGGACACTTCAAAACAGAGTGTCCCACTGTCAAAAGAAGAGAAATCAAATGCTTCGGTTTCAAAGGGATTGGACATACTCAGCTGGAGTGTGTTAATGATCAGAAGAAAAGAAAAGAGAGATCCATGCTGGCTGAAGAAGAATCAGAAGAAGAAGTGAGCAACTTTGTTGCATTTGTTGGAATCGTGGAGCTCGAGGAAGAAGAGGAGGTGTCTGAACCTGAGTCAGAAGAAGAACCTGAGGATGAACTTGCTACCAGCTATCAGGAGGTTCGTTACACTCTGGTCAGAATCGGACATGAAAATCAGGCTCTCATCAAGGAGAAACTCCGTCTTGAAGCACTTGTTGACTCATTACAGAATGAAGTCATGGTTGAGAGAAAACTCAGTCAGGAGAATGTATCATTGATAAAAGAAAAACTCAACTTGGCTACAAAGGCAGACAATTTAAAACATGAACTCAGTTCAGAAAAGAAACTCTCTGCAAGCTTCAGGCTGAACTTGATCTTTAGTATAAAAAGATCTACATGTTCGCTGGAACCAAGCAGTTGGATAAGATTCTAAGCTACGGAAGAAACAAGCAAACTCACAGAGGACTGGGATATACTGGAAGAACCACAGGTGCATCTGAAGAGATCAAGTTCGTATCTGCATGCTTCTCACATCAAGCAGACTACGACCCCAATAGTACTACAGCTCAAAGAAGTGGGTGCTACTTCTGTGGAAGGAATGGACATATCAGGGCATACTGCTACAAGTTCTGGGAGAGGGTGAAACAACTCAGAAAACTAGGTAGGTTCAGCTGGAATGGATTTCGAAATCAAATCTGGGTGAAAAAGGTTGATGTGATGCAGACTGCATCAGGAAATGCATCATGAAGTACAACAAGACCTAATTTTCGATGCAATATGGCTTTTGTCTCTAAAGAACAGGAAGATACACGTCTGTAGTACTTTGACAGTGGCTGCTCCAAACATATGACAGGTACAAGAAGCAATCTGGCTAGCCTCAAGGTCTTGAAAGGAGGAAAAGTGACTTTTGGAGATGGTGGTCATGGAGCTATTCAAGGGAAAGGGAAAACATGTGAAGCAGATCTACCACAGCTGATGAACGTGTATCTGGTCAAGGGACTGAAGGCGAATCTGATTAGTGTGAGTCAGTTGTGTGATGAAGGGTTAACTGTCACCTTTACTAGCACAGAGTGTAAGGCAACCAATGAAGCTGGCAAAGTCATCATAAGGGGAGTCAGAACTGGAAACAACTGTTATATGCGGGAAAACTCGACTAAGCGCTTCAGTGCTAGAGATGATTTGAATCTGTGGCACCAGAGACTAGGTCATATGAATGTCAGGAAATTGACTACTCTGATCAATCAAGAGATAGTACGAGGCGTACCACATATTCAGAGAGGAGAAAAGATGGTATGTGGACCTTGTAACAAAGGGAAACAAGTTAAGGTTCAACACAAGAGAGTTCCTGATGTTCACACAACAGCTGTGTTGGACTTACTTCATATGGACTTGATGAGACCAATGCAAACTGAAAGCCTCGCATGGAAGAAATACGTGTTTGTGCTCGTCGATGATTACACCAGATGGACTTAGGTGAGATTCTTACGTGAAAAATCAGAAACGGTGAACAACTTCAAAATCTGGGCTCTACAACTGATCAACGAGAAAGGCGGTATCAAGAGAGTTCAGAGTGATCATGGAGGAGAGTTTCAGAATGAGGTTATGAAGACTTTCTGTGAAAACCAAGGGATTCCGCATCAGTTCTCAGCACCTAGAACACCACAACATAATGGAGTCATAGAGAGGAAGAACAAGACTCTCCAGGAGATGGCAAGAGCCATGTTACATGGGAACAACATCCCTACCAAGTTCTTGGCAGAAGCTCTAAACATTGCATGTTACATCATCAACAGAGTCTACATCAGAAAGGGGACAACAAAAAACTCCATATGAATTATGGAAAGGAAAGACACCTAACTTGAGCTACTTTCATGTTTTTGGATGCAGGTGTTACATCTTGAATGACAAGGACCAACTTGGAAAATTCGATTCACGGAGCAATGAAGGGATCTTTCTGGGTTACTCAGGCACTAGTACAACATTTCGGGTGTACAACACACGTGCTGGTGCAATCCAGGAGCCAGTCAACGTGGTGTTTGATGACTATTCAGTACCTCCATTAAAGCATGATGGGTCAGACAGTGAGTCAGAATAGGCAGAAACAGAGGACATCACTCAACCATCATCAGATCCGGAAGTACTACAGCAGGTGCATCGGAATCATTCAGCATCAGATGTCATCGGTGCTGTGAATGAAGGGAGGAGAACTAGAGGAGTTCAGATCAACTTCCGTGAGATGGTTCAGTTCGCGTGTTTCGTCTTAGTCATTGAGCCACATAACCATGCCCAGGCCCTTGACGACGAATTCTGGATCGTTGCCATGGAACAGGAGCTTGAAAAATTCGTGTGCAACGATGTCTAGGAACTTGTTCCTAGGCCTGATGGTGTGAATATTGTTGGCACGAAATGGATTTTCAAGAACAAGATTGATGAAAGTGGAGTGGTGGTACGAAATAAAGCAAGGCTGGTGGCTCAAGGATACTCTCAAATCGAGGGTGTTGACTTTGAAGAAACCTTTGCTCCTGTGGCACGTCTGGAGTCTATTCGACTGTTTCTTGGAATGGCTTGTATTATGAATTTCAAGATATATCAAATGGACGTGAAAAGCGCATTTCTCAATGGTCTGCTACAGGAAGATGTATACGTGGAACAGCCTAAGGGATTTGAGGACTCGGCTCATCCTGAGTATGTCTACAAGTTGAAAAAGGCATTGTATAGGCTGAAGCAAGCTCCACGAGCTTGGTATGAGAGGTTAATAAGTTTTCTTGAAGAGAAGGATTATACAAGAGGCAGTGTGGATAAAACATTGTTCACATTAGAACAAGAAAAGGAGATCATGATTGTCCAAATTTATGTTGACGACATCATTTTCGGTGGAACATCTCAGAAACTTGTTGATGTGTTTGTGGAGAATATGACTCATGAGTTCGAAATGAGCATGGTGGGAGAGCTGAAGTACTTTCTGGGGTTACAAATAACACAGTCAGATGATGGAGTGTTTATTTCACAAAGCACGTATGCAAAGAATCTGCTGTCAAGATTCAAATTGGATCAATGCAAGGAAGCCAAAACTCCTATGAGTACTACAACAAAAATGACGAGTGACAGTGAAGGAAACGATGTGGACGTCAAGCTGTATAGAGGGATGATTGGGAGTCTCTTGTATTTAACAGCAAGTAAACCAGATATATGCTTAAGTGTGGGCGTGTGTGCAAGGTACCAGGCCAAACCAAAACAATCACACCTGGAAGAAGTAAAGAGGATCATCAAGTATGTCAAGGGAACTGTCAACCTTAGTATCTGGTATTCGAAAGGGTCGAACAAGTATCTTGTTGGATACTGCGATGCTGACTGGGCAGAAAGTGCTGATGACAGGAAAAGCACAAGTGGTGGTTGTTTCTTTCTCGGAAACAATATGATTGCATGGATGAGTAAGAAGCATAACTGTGTATCACTTTCGACAGCTGAGGCATAATACATGCACTCAATTGTTGTGGATGAAGCAGATGTCAGCTGACTACAGAATGGAGTCTGGAACACTTCTAGTTTACTATGACAACAAAATTGCCATCAGTATTTCAAAAAATCCAGTACAACACTCAAGAACGAAGCACATTGAAATAAGGCACCACTTCATCAGAGAACTGGTTGAGGAGAAACAGGTAGTGGTTGAACATTTTGTCACTGAATTACAACTGGCTGATTTATTTACCAAACCATTGGACTTTGCACGTTTTGTCACTTTAAGAAATTCAATTGGAATTTGTGAATTGTGACAGTTTGTGAAGTGTGCAGGGCTGATACAAGTGCTAAGACAGAGTGTACATAAGGCTCAGATTTTGTTTGGTGTCAAGGACATGAATGGAAAAGAGTTACTTATCATATCGTCAGACTGGACATCAACACAGAGTTACAGAGAGAAGAGAACTACAACGCTGAAGAGAGATCAGCCATGAGTTAGTTCTTGAGAAGTCAAGTGATGGAGCTAACTCATCTGTTAATCACGTGAAAAAAAGGGAACTGACTAGCAACCAGGTATCTGAAGATTTCAGTGATAGTACAAGGAAACCAATAAGTAACCATGTACTTGAGAAGTCTGATGATGATACAAGGGAACCTATATTCCAGCGGCTCTCTCTCTGATATATAACGAAGGTTGAAAACTGACTACATGCTGATAAAGATGTGATAATGTGAAAGCTAGCCACTGAAGTTGAGATGACCAAATGCAATGAATCATGACAAGCCGAGTGTGCATTCTGGCTTAGGTGTTGTGTCAGTTCTTGTAGCACTTAACCAGAAAAAGGTACATCAAGAAAACTGATTCAAAAACATTTTCAAAGCCAGTTTAAAATTCTTGACATATGGAATGCCACTGCAGGTTTAAATCCTTCACTATGTTTTTTACTTGAATGTGGGTGCATCAATTTCGTTCTGAGGACTGTACTACTGATTTTTTCCTGTCCCGTAAAGTATTTGTTGCAGTGAATCAGAGGTGTGAAGAATCTAAATTCGGTTAGTACAGACCCGAGTCAATGTCGGTTTGATGAGGAAAACCAACTTTGCTTCAAATTAAAAAAAAAAAAAAAAGGGAAGAGTGGGAAATTCTGGATATACCCGCGACAAAGGGTAACTCAAACATCACTTGCCTCAAAAACCCTAAAATCGAAAAAAAAAGGGAGAAAGCTCAAATCGGCAACCATGGTTTTTCGAACTCGATGTGGAAGGGTCGGGCACGGTGGTGAGATTCCGGCGGAGAAGATTGACCCCATCTGGTCGATGACGATGACGACGGCGAAATCGCAGCACCACCGCAATTGGCCCGTGACGACGGCGGCGGAGGGTCCTTCTTGCCGCATCTGAACGCGGAAGAGGATGGAGGAGGCTCGGCTCCATTGCCCGAGGTGGATGGTGTCGACGGCGAGGCCTCGGCTCCACTCCCGATGGTTGTGTGGGTATCTTCGATTCGAGGAGAACAAGGAGATATCAAGGGAGCTTCTGGCGATCCCGCCGAAGCCGAGCGAGATTCCGGCAAGCAACCGAAAATTGCCGAAGAAAATGCAGCCATGGGAGACGAGAAGGAAGCTCGTCAAAAAAAGCGACTCAGACAGCTAGGACTTGCATTCGGAAAAAGGCTGCGATCTGGATCAACATCCCAAGACACATGCAATGACTTATTTCGGTCCAAAAGATTCACCTCGTCGCAAACTCGAGAAAGGTACGGTCTTTTTCTGCCTCGATCTATACAGGAAGAACGTTTGGTGGAGTTTGATAAGGATGATGAATGGGGATTCGATAAAGGATAGATGAAGAACAC
Organism: Eutrema japonicum; assembly: GCA_030161315.1. Taxonomy (NCBI): domain Eukaryota; kingdom Viridiplantae; phylum Streptophyta; class Magnoliopsida; order Brassicales; family Brassicaceae; genus Eutrema; species Eutrema japonicum. The sequence goes on from BSQW01000013.1 coordinate 11,471,591, forward strand.
TATGACAGGTCTTGGAGGGTATGTTCATGAAGTGATTGTCGAGTTCTATGCTCACCTACCATCGGTGAAATCTGAAGTCTCAGGGAACGGTGTTACAGTGGTTCTTCGAGGCCATAAATATGAGTTTTCTCCTACCGTGATAAACAAGCTTCTTCGTCTTGAAGCATAGTCTGAGGCAGAAATTCGTGCTGATGCAAGTGCTGATCTAGCCTCCCTTGAGGCTGTAGCAGGTTTTTTGTCTGAAGAAAGGTGACTGCTTGGAGTGATCTGAACACAACACTGCTCCCACCATGGTCTGCAGCTCTTCTGGCGATTGCTGCTTACAACTGGATTCCCTCAAGCAACAAAAATCACATATCCGAGGATAGAGCCCGAGTCATTTGTAAGATGACAAATGGAATCCGGTTTAATTTTGGATCCATGGTGTACAACTAGATTTTGAGTCTCGGTGTGTTACAGAAGAATGATGCATTGTGGCTCATATTCCCTCTCATCATCTTTGGTCTTCTCCAAATGCAGCAACCACCGAAGCTGTTTGACAATGAAAGATTCATCAAGCCAGTTGTCTACCGAAAGGATGCAAGAAGTGGCGAGGGTTTCTTACTGCAGTAAGCGTCAGAGGCAAAGGCCAAGAACATATCAAAGGGGAAGAAGAGGTCAGCTCAACCATATGTCGCTGCTGCATTTGCACCTGGTAATCCGTCTACATTAGCTCCTGATCCAACAACTGCATCATCGTCTACAGAGGTGATAGAGCTTGGATCAATCCGTTTACCAGTTGGACAGTTCAATCCAGCTGCAGCTCGTATTGCCCTTGAGGATACATGTCATGCGCTCTGGTCTCTTGCTCACGTTGTGGAGACTCTACTCAAATCCATACCAGGTAAGCTCTCATGACACTTGTACACCTCATATTCCATCTTATCTGGATTTTAACTGATGTATGCTCCCAAGCAGGGGGAGATGGTACAAAGGGAAGTGGTTGAGTGTAGCTGCCTTGAGTTGTGGAGGAGGGAAACCGATTTTAGTCTAGCTAATTATGTATTTGTGTAAATCGGTTTACCATTCGGAGGGGGAGTTAGGGATTTGCTCGTGTTCAGTCTGTATTTTTGGTTTTGAAACTCTCGGCTTTGTTTCCTGTCAGACTCTTTACTTCTGCTTTTGGTTTAAGACTATGTACTCAACTCTCGAATATCTATTGGAAGTCTTTTTCTGAATTGGTTGGGAGACCATATACTGTCTGGATATGTGTGTTTGCATGAGTATTCATTGCAGGTATTTGAGAGACACACAAAGCTAAAATGGGGGAGATTGAAGATGTAGCTGTGCTGAAGCAGCCTTTGTAGCAGTTGAGAAGTAGCACATGAAGTGATAAGTGATACAGGCGAGCAGCTCAAGGAGTTAGACGACTTGGAGCATGAGAGATGACTTGGATCGAGCTTACGATGCCACGTGGATGGACCAGGATGCGGGAGCTGAGCTGGAAGAGGATCTCGGAGAAGATCTCGAAGGATATCAACATAAGAAATATTCCCTAAGTCTTATCCTAAGAAATAGGGAATGTAACTTATCACAGAAGATTTGTTAGGATCTTCACTTGGCGATTTAGGCTAGTATGAGCCACGTTCTATTTTGTATAAATAGGGAGTGTTAAGCCTTTGTATGAGGTAACACGTTGAGAGCAATAACTTAGTAAAAAAGAGTTTTAGGGTTCTTGTAAGAAAGCTAAAGCAAAAGGCTAAGGGGTGCGTTGAGAGGTTCTAAGATCGCGTATAGATCTTTGAACAGAAGAGACTAGATTTGTGAGATTGAGAGAAGACTTGTAAGTACTCTTGATAATCAATCTAGTAAAGTTCTTTTGAGAAGATAAACCATGTTATTTGTGTTTTACATTCTGTAGTAGTAGCTGTTACATTTTCATTAGCCACACTCTCCCTCTCCGTACACCTCTTGCCCCAATCCATCAGTTTCGAACGCGCTGGCTCGATGTTGAAGTTACAAAACTTCTGGTATGCAGGAAACCAGCAGTAGAATCCAATCAGGACAATGTCTACAAACCCGAATTTGTCGTCGCCAAAGTAAGGTTTATGTGATAACCCAAACCGGTTTAATTTTTAATTTCTGCCTAAACCGAAACAAGACCCGTATATAAACCTAAAGTTAGAAAAATAAACCCTAGGTCTATTATTTTTTCTCTCCTCTCTCTCTCTTTCTCTCTTCTCTCTCGCGGCTGCTCTCTTCTCTCTCTCTCTCACGTTTTCTCCCTCTTTCTCTCTCCTTCTCTCTCTCTCGCGGCTCTCTCCTTGCTCTCTCTCACCGGCGCCTTGCTCTCTCTCCCTCGAGCTCTCCGTCGCCGACTTCTCTCTCACCATCGCCGTCAGCCTCGTCGCCAGCATCACTACCGCACCGCTCCTCCTCTCTCCTGCTCGCGCCGCCGCTGAAGCCATCAAGAGAAACCGGCCGAATTTTCTTCTCCCGTCATCACCACCGCCGTCACCTTGCGGGCCATTTTCCCGACAAACCGCTGCGAACCAGAGGATACAGTACATATCAAACTGAAGCCCCGGGTCTCTTCTTTCCGTGAAGCTCGAGTTCGTCTGAATCTAAGATCTGTACCAGAAGATATGGCGGTTCCAGTGAAAGGTACTAGATCTGCCTCTCCACCTCCATCACCGAGCTCTTCTGACGAGGTCAGAGGCGAGCTGGTCACGTCACCTTCACCGTCTCCTCCTCCTCCTCCACCGCATGTAGTCAGGTGAGGACTTGATACGTTTTCCCCTTTTTCCATTACTCGATTTGATGTCGATAGTCCATTCTTAAACTGTTGCTGCATGTATTGTGTATAGTTAGGTAATGGGTAATGGGTAGAAGTTAGATATGTGATTCGTTGATTGATGATACCAGATTGAACTTTCTGGTTTGCTTGTTTCGTTGTCCGGCTTGAGAGTCATGCACCTAGATGAATGTTTGTGTGTTAGGAATACACTGGTATTGCTTGTGATATTTTAGTAATCGTTAGGTCCTCGACACTGTGATGGGATCAGTGGTTCGATTTGTTTGTGCATCCGAGACCAGCTGTGGTAGGATTGCACGGGGTTAAAAGGAGCTATCCCGATGCTCTAGTTACGAGAAAAGGCTAGTGAGCCAAGTATGAGAAAAGGCCAGTGAGCTAGATGGATTCCCATTGTGTGTTAGATTGCGTGTGAGCACTGGTAGAGTGCATTTTTTTAGAACCGGAAATAAAAGATGAGTATTGAGAAAAGAGATTATGTGATGAAATGAGAAAGACTAATTAATAAAGAATATTGTGTGGAACCTTATTTGAGCTCGTTTTAGGTTTAGACTGTTGATTATTATTTCGTGTAATGTTGGAAGGGTTAAGTGAGTCTCTGAAGACTCATCCTCACTGGGTAATCTTGATTACTCAACCCTCTCCCCTTGTTTCTTTTCAGGTTAGATCGGATCGTGTGAGTTGTGTTGTTGTTGTTACCGGGCGTTTTCCTGGCGATCCTGTGTTGCTGGCCACTGGTGCACCTAACATGCCCGATTCTCGGTTATCTCCGGAGACATGGGATAGGGATGTTACAAAGTGGTATCAGAGCCCTGTATTAGATCACTCTAGCGCTGTCCTAGAATGGTCGCGCCCAAAGTTTGAAAATCGTTTTTTCAAAAAAATAATAAAAACAATATTTTCTTTAAGTTATGATTTTAATATGTACGATTTCAAACCGAGAACAACAACAACATGAACCACGATCTAATAGAGTTTTTTTTCTTGTTTGTTCTGTTTCAGCCGCTATCCCTTTTCCAGGACTCGTCTCATTGCCCGCAGGCAGGTCCCGGACTATATCTGAGTGATGTCATGGAAGAAGAGGGGCACGAACGACCCAGTCAGTTCACGTGTGGCTCCCTGCTCTACTCCGCCTCGTAAGCGCCATGCCTCCGGTCACATTCGGACGACATCACCTACAGCCAGAGACCGAGCTTGGACAGCCGCCTCTCTACCCAAGCATGGAAGATGCTGTCAATGCAAGCGTGTTGCAATTGCCAGAGTACCTCCGAGAGCCGAACCGTTCAGGGTTGACCAACCGATCACATTGAAGAGGGACCAGTCGCTCCAGGACTACAACATCGCTTTTACCCGAGCCGTGGAATCCCTTGGCTATCCCCTCCCCATTGCCCAGCTAGCCCGAAACTTCTACCTCGGACTCCGTGGAGATATCCGTATCCGATTTGAGCGGATGGGACCCACCGAGACAGAACGTGTGAGCCTCGTTTTCCGCAACGCTCTCCGAGCAGAGATGGAGCCAATCGAAGAACCGGTCTACATCTCTTCCGACGATGACTTCGAGTAAGACCCATCGGAAGATTCCTTTAGTGGCTAGGGGAAATTTTTGTTTTTATAGGAGTAGAACTTAGTTTTATTTTTTTCCATTTTCATTCTTTGGTGCAATTTTTCTTTCTTAGGAATTAGTTAGCTTTCGTGTTGGTTTTCGTTTCTTTTCCGATTTAGTGTTTTGCAAAAAATGTGTTATACTCCTCTTTTATCTTAATAAAAAAATCATTTTGGTTTTAATAACGATTCCTCCTGGTTCTTACTCTCGTTTGTGTTTCCGTCAACCGTTCTAGCAACCTTCTCTTTTATGTGCTTCCCCGTTCCACCTTGCTTGTATTTGTGCTCTCGCGTTCTTTTCCTACATTTCCTTTCTTACTTACCTGTGACCTTTTTGTTTCATTACGAAACGTTTCCTTTTCCGTTTCGTTCCTTCACAGACTTCTTTCCTTGGATTCGAGGACGAATCCTATTCAAAGGTGGGAGAATGTGATAACCCAAACCGGTTTGATTTTTAATTTCCGCCTAAACCGAAACAAGACCCGTATATAAACCTAAAGCGAGGAAAATAAACCCTAGGTCTATTATTTTTTCTCTCATCTCTCTCTTTCTCTCTTCTCTCTTCTCTCTCTCTCTCACGGTTTCTCTCTCCTTCTCTCTCTCGCGGCTCTCTCCTTGCTCTCTCTCACCGGCGCCTTGCTCTCTCTCCCTCAAGCTCTCCGCCGCCGGCTTCTCTCTCACCGTCGCCGCCAGCCTCGTCGCCAGCATCACCGCCGCACCGCTCCTCCTCTCTCCTGCTCGCGCTGCCGCTGCAGCCACCAAAAGAAACAGGCCGAATCTTCTTCTCCCGTCATCACCATCGCCGTCACCTTGCGGGAAGTTTTTCCGATGAACCGCTGCGAACCAGAGGACATACTACATATCAAACTGAAGCCCCGGGTCTCTTCTTTCCGTGAAGCTCGAGTTCGTCTGAATCTGAGATCTGTACCAGACGATATGGCTGTTCCAGTGAAAGGTACCGGATATGCTTCTCCACCTCCATCACCGAGCTCTTCTTACGAGGTCAGAGGCGAGCTGGTCACTTCACCTTCACCGTCTCCTCCTCCTCCTCCACCGCATGCAGTCAGGTGAGGACGTGATGCGTTTTCCCCTTTTTCCATTACTCGATTTGATGTCGATAGTCCATTCTTAAACCGTTGCTGCATGTATTGTGTATAGTTGGGTAATGGGTAATAGGTAGAAGTTAGATATGTGATTCGTTGATTGATGATACCAGATTGAACTTTCTGGTTTGCTTGTTTCGTTGTCCGGCTTGAGAGTCATGCACCTAGATGAATGTTTGTGTGTTAGAAATACACTGGTATTGCTTGTGATATTTTAGTAATCGTTAGGTCCTCGACACTGTGATGGGATCAGTGATCCGATTTGTTTGTGCACCCGAGACCAGTTGTGGTAGGCTTGCACGGGGTTAAAAGGAACTATCCCGATGCTCTAGTTACGAGAAAAGGCCAGTGAGCCAAGTATGAGAAAACGCCAGTGAGCCAGATGGATTCCCATTGTGTGTTAGATTGCGTGTGAGCACTGGTAGAGTGCATTGTTTGAGAACTGGAAAGAAAAGATGAGTATTGAGAAAAGATATTATGTGATGAAATGAGAAAGACTAATTAAAAATGAATATTGTGTGGAACCTTGTTTGAGCTCGTTTTAGGTTTAGACTGTTCATTATTATTTCGTGTAATGTTGGAAGGGTTAAGTGAGTCTCTGAAGACTCATCCTCACTGGGTAATCTTGATTACTCAACCATCTCCCCTTGTTTCTTTTCAGGTTAGATCGGATCGTGTGAGTTGTGTTGTTGTTGTTACCGGGCGTTTTCCTGGCGATCCTGTGTTGCTGGCCACTGGTGCACCTAACATGCCTGATTCTCGGTTATCTCCAGAGACCTGGGATAGGGATGTTACAGTTTATCTCTGAGCTCAGATTGAAGAATCTTGAGTATTTCTACAAACTCCTTCGTGGCCGCTCCTTGCTCCTCACCCTTCGTTGACCAAGGGTGTGACTGGTTACATTTAATAGGGGAAAGGAAGAGAGAGGAACATTGTTCTCTTGATTTTTTCACCAGTCAAGTAGAAAAAAATAATAGGAGAAATTAAAGAAAATTAAAGAAAAAATAAAAAAGTAACGTAATTTTGTCCTCTACATAAAACAAGTGGAACAATGCTTCCCCTACTTTAATATTTCCTTTCTTATCCCCTTAATTTTCTTTTCCCTATTTTTCCCCTAACTAATACACCACTCACACCCCAAGTCTTTCTCCCACAAACATACAAATGATCCTTGTGACACAAGTAAGATACTCACATATATGACTTACAAGCAAAAGAGCCCTAAGAAGTTCGTCTGAATTTTTTTTAACTGCAAAGTCAATATATTTTCTTTAATTGGTCTAATACTGTTAAGAATCCCGCATCGAAGTGAGATGAGATCTCGAAAGTTTCTAAATCAAAAGACACTTGTTGTTACCTTCTTGTCGATGAAATCGGCCCAGAATAAGGCTTGAGCTCTCTGGTAAGGACCAGAAGTAAGGAATGGGTTATTCTCAGACCAGACCTCGTCGATGTACTGAACCTGTATGATAGATTCGCAGACCGGTTTACCGTTGTGGATGAGAACCGGGATCTTCTTGTGAATCGGATTCATCTCTAGAAGCAAAGGACTTTTGTTATTGTATAGATCCTCTTGTCTATACTCATACTTCACTCCTTTCTCCTTCAAGGCGATCATCGTCCTCATTCCGAACATGCTCGGCCAGAAATTCAGAAGGATTACCTCTTCCGCCATTGTTTCGATCCCTGAAGCTCACAAAGATGGTAACTTTATCATTTCTTTCGTTTTTTTGTTGTTGTAATATCTCGTATTTTGCTGTGCGGCTGGTCAGCAAAATCATACATATTTTTACAGAGTAGTTTTAGAAGTACCTTTTGTTAAACAATTGCAGAGTATGAGAAATCAAGGTTTAAACCCTATTAATTATCCACTATTTCTTTTCCATTCATAATATCTATCTAGAAGAAAGAAAAAGGATCAGTTGCATAAACTTTTTTAACGCACTATCTTTTTGGGTCAGTTGCATGGCTGTTAATTTGAGTGTTTATCTGTGGATCCCGTGGGTTTTGATCCATTGCGGGGTGGATGCGAATCGAAAATTTTTAAAATATCAAAAAGCGGGGTGGGTGCGAGTCAAGTATTTTCAAATGTGAGGCGGGTACGGATCGGTATTTTTTTTCCTGTGGGTCTTGCGGGTTACCTGCAATTAAAAAAAAATATTTACTAAATACTATTAAAATGTTTAAATATTTTGTAATATATATATGAATATTTTTTGTTAACTGATTTGTTTTGTAATATATATAAATTAATTAATTATTTTATTTATTTTTCAAAAAATTGTGTATTTATGTTTTTTTCATGTAAAATTTATTTTATTAAATATATTTATTTTACTAAAAATTTTTTTTTTAAATATATGCGGGTTACCCGTAGGTACCTACGAGTTCAAATAAGATGGGTGCGGGTCAAATAATTTTTGTTAATGAGTCAAACAGGATAAATCGATGCGGGTCGGAAAAAATAAGTAATCCGCATAAGACAAATCTAGGAGGGCGGATTGGATCCGCTTGACAGCTTGCATGCGGCATCAGCGTTTGCAGCTTTTAATGTTAAAATCAACATAAAGACGGATTATTCTTTATTGGTTCTTGCATGATTGTAACGTGGCCACCTACTCTATTAATCGGTCTGTAGTATATGCGTTTGGTGGACTAAAAGACAAACTCTATCTGCTGAGAGAAAAGAAAAAAATATACAAAATATCTCCTAGTGATAAAGAAAAGAAGCCCAACACTTTATAGTGATTGTTTTTTGTTTTTTGAAAGGGATGTTCCTCTTCCATCCAAACGATTTTATTCTACTAGACTAGTTTGTGAATACGACTAGTTACCGACTCGAGCTATGGAAATGCTCACATCGCCTTGCTCGATACTCGCAACTGAGAAGAATAATCAATCTCCTTAGACTCTGATTTTATAAAAACGCTGCAATTGATATAAAAGATGTTTTTTGGTTTGAATATAATTTAACATTCTCTTCAAAACAAAGAAAAAGAATACGACTTCATATTTGGACGCTTATGAAGATGCAAGTGTTGCTGTGTCAATCACGAAGTAGTACAGGAAGTGGTACAGGACGTGAATATATGAGATTGCTGAGATATGATCGAATCTGGGTGATAAGATTCGAATCTAGAGTTGCTTGGTGAATTGGAATGAAGATGTGTGTGTTTGAAGTGTTGCTGTACCAATTGAGAAGTAGTACAGGAAGTGCTACAAGCGATACAAGAAGTACTACAGGCGATCAAATCGTGGTCATTGGATGAATTGGAGCCAGCGTGGGCTGGAGTAAACTTCTAGAATATTCTAGAGACGTGCCAATAGGGGTATATGAGCTGGATAAAGAAGATATTATTGTTTTAGAGTGTTTCCATATTCTTAGGAAAAGATATTGGAAAAGAGAATATTTCCTAAAAGATTTGGAGATATCGAATATGCTATTTGGAAGAACTTGGAGTGCAAGTTTGAGGCAATATATACAAGAGGTCGTGGTCTTTTGGAAGTAAGAAGAGAGAGAGCTTAAAAGGACAAAAAGATGAAGAAGAAAAAGAAAAAGAAAAAAAGGGTTTTGGGTGTGTATTACACAAGGGTGATGGTGTGTGTTACCCACATGTGGTATTGATCTGTGGAATCTGCAGACGTCAAGAGGACGTTGTTGCACCGGTGCGTCCGGGTGGTATTTAAGCATGCGTGCTTGATGCTGTTTTCATGGAGAGATCGTGTGTGAATGGAAGTCTAGGCTTGGGAGAGTTTAGCTCAGGATTAGGTTATCCTGAAGAGTTCATGTTATTGAATGGAGCGGTATTTCAAGAGTGTTGTGCTTGATCTACGCGTTTGCGATTAAGTTGTAATTGCTTTCTAATTCTGGTGAATTCGAATACTGGACGTGGTCCCGGGGGTGTAGGAAACGAACCTCGTTAACAAACTTTGTGTGTCTTTACTTTCTGCACTTTATTTGTGTCTCGCCTACACTTACAATTGGTATCAGAGCGGGTTCTCGATAGAGATTTAGTCTTGTTTCGGGTAGATCGAAGGTGAGGATTAAAAGTAGTACAGGAAGTAGGACAGAGATTGAAATCGAGTCTGATGGAGTTCTATCATGGAGGGATAAGGCTCGGGAAGATTTGGTATTGGATTTAAAGGGAAATCTTCAAAAGTTGATTGTGTTTTTGTCCTTGGTGGAAAAATGAAGGCTGCAATGACATCTGCTACAGAAACTGCAACTGGTACAGCGTAGGCAGCTGGTACAAGAACTGCTACAGCGTCTGCAAAAAGGAAAATTCCAGAAGTACAGAGTGCACCTCGACGAATTTTTTCGACCTGTGTGCCATCACTGTGGAGTTGTTGGGCATATTAGGCCAAGATGTTTGAGATTATTGAGGGAGAATAATCGAATGGAGCAAGCTAATGGTGTGAGATTTCATGGTCCAACATGTTATCATTGTGGGGTTGTTGGACATGTTCAACGTAATTGTTCCAGGTTTGTTCAAGGGGCTTTTTGGACTCGGAAAGATAATCATTACAGAGATGGTGCAGTAGGAGTTTATCCTCAATTTGGAGGGAGACGGCTCTTCTATTAGTTTTTGACCATGATGTGTCTCAAGCAGGGGGAGAATGGGTGCTGCTAGTGTTGTTGTGTTACTAGTGATGAAGATTTTGAAGCTAAGAGAGCTTGAGTTCACATACATAGTCAAAAAGGGGGAGAATGAAGATGCAAGTGTTGCTGTGTCAATCACGAAGTAGTACAGGACGTGGTACAGGACGTGAATATATGAGATTGCTGAGATATGATCGAATCTGGGTGATAAGATTCGAATCTAGAGTTGCTTGGTGAATTGGAATGAAGATGTGTGTGTTTGAAGTGTTGCTGTACCAATTGAGAAGTAGTACAGGAAGTGCTACAAGCGATACAAGAAGTACTACAGGCGATCAAATCGTGGTCATTGGATGAATTGGAGCCAGCGTGGGCTGGAGTAAACTTCTAGAATATTCTAGAGACGTGCCAATAGGGGTATATGAGCTGGATAAAGAAGATATTATTGTTTTAGAGTGTTTCCATATTCTTAGGAAAAGATATTGGAAAAGAGAATATTTCCTAAAAGATTTGGAGATATCGAATATGCTATTTGGAAGAACTTGGAGTGCAAGTTTGAGGCAATATATACAAGAGGTCGTGGTCTTTTGGAAGTAAGAAGAGAGAGAGCTTAAAAGGACAAAAAGATGAAGAAGAAAAAGAAAAAGAAAAAAGGGTTTTGGGTGTGTATTACACAAGGGTGATGGTGTGTGTTACCCACATGTGGTATTGATCTGTGGAATCTGCAGACGTCAAGAGGACGTTGTTGCACCGGTGCGTCCGGGTGGTATTTAAGCATGCGTGCTTGATGCTGTTTTCATGGAGAGATCGTGTGTGAATGGAAGTCTAGGCTTGGGAGAGTTTAGCTCAGGATTAGGTTATCCTGAAGAGTTCATGTTATTGAATGGAGCGGTATTTCAAGAGTGTTGTGCTTGATCTACGCGTTTGCGATTAAGTTGTAATTGCTTTCTAATTCTGGTGAATTCGAATACTGGACGTGGTCCCGGGGGTGTAGGAAACGAACCTCGTTAACAAACTTTGTGTGTCTTTACTTTCTGCACTTTATTTGTGTCTCGCCTACACTTACAGCTTAAACCGATACATATTTCATTTAAAATTCATACTTAAGATCCATACAAACCACCGCACACACATTGATGCTCTCTCGCATTATTAGGAAATCACAAACCATAAAAAACCCAAAGTTAAAAAAAAACAGAACGCACAAGAGAACAACAAGAAGATTTTTATTTAGATCCGAGATTATTCTTCCTAAACTCAGCGGCGTATGCAACAATCTTCTCAGGGTCAGGGAGAGACTTAGACACACTCTCTTTCTCCATGCACGCACCAAGCAATCAGTTTTGGACTCTCTGCCTCGATGCTGAAGTTACCAAAATTTTCGTATGCTTGGAACCAACTGTAGAATGTAATCAAGGAAATGTCTACATAGCCATTAGCCAAAGCTATCTCCGCCAAAGTAAGGTTTGTCTCCAAACTCAGATTCAAGAGTCTTGATTGCCTCAATAAACTCCTTCTTGTCTGCTTCTTGTTCCTCACCTTTCTTCCCCCAAATCTTAAATTGGGCTTCGCTGAATTGAATATATTCATTGCACATTGTGACAAAACGTCGAGTTATGTCAGACCAGAACGCTCAAAACATTTCAAAACCATACAATTTCATCTGTCTGAACCTATCAGTTGCTTTCAAGAAGACATCAAATAAATTCAAAGATGAGTCTACAAACAAAAACCCTAAAATTTGGGGCTAATTAATTTGTCAGAGCCAGAGCCTATCAAGCGGAAACTCAGATCAAATCCCAAATCGACATGCATCAATGCAAAACTCAACCCTAAACCCCATTATTGCCAAGTTCAGACTAAGATAACGAAATATAGGGCACAAAAGGGATTTAGTTACCTTCTTGTCCGGGTGACAAAAAAAAGAAGTTACCTTCTTGTCCACGAAATCGGCCCATAACCTAGCCTGAACTCTCCCGTAAGGATTGGCAGGGAAGAATGGGTTCTTGTCGGACCAAGCCTCGTTGACGTATTGGACAACGTTGAGGGATTCACATACCGGTTTACCATTGTGGATCAAAATCGGGATTTTCTTGTGAATCAGATTACTCTGGAGGAGCAAAGGGCTCTTGTTCGTGAGATCCTCTTCTCTGTACTCGAACTCCACACCTTTCTCCCTCAACGCGACTCTCGCCCTCATTCTGAAAATGTCCGGCCAATAATCCAGAAGAATTGGCTGGTTCGCCATTGATTTCGATCGATGAAGCTCACAAATGAACAAGGGAGTGTGTGTAGTGAAGAATGGTGCGAGTAAGAGTCGTTTATACAAGAAGATAATGTGACACGTAATAGCATCTTCAATGAGACACTTACCATTAACAAAAATAAAAATAAAATAATGTGACATGTCTGTCTTTTTTTTTCTTTTGTTTAATGAAAAATATCTCAATAAAACATTCCATTATGAATGCTCTCAATATGTTTCTTTATTAATGATTCAATTATTTTTTTAAATTAAAATTTAATTATAAAATTAAATTATATTAAATTATTAATATTATTATTTTGTTGAAATACCTGGTGGATGTCTCATCAATACCATGTTCGAACCGATTTTGTTTTCCGTAACGTCACATCAACATTTATAAAAAGCATTAATTGTGGTCCAAACATAAATATTTTTAAAAAGTAGAATTTTATAATTTTATGTCATTCGCTTTTTTATAAGATCACTCTACCCGCCGATAATATATATACTTGTTCCAATGGAATATTAACACTTCTTTTGAACTAATTATATAAATTATTATTGTCTACAGTGTAGTCGTAATGATTGAATGCCTCATATTTAGGGGATATATCCTATTAAACTATTAAGTTGTATTTTTTGCAAGAAAAGTTCTCTAGTTAACCCTTGCGAATCTCAGGAATCAGGATGCACATTTCTTTTCCACGCCAACTACGACTATTTTCTTTGGAGCAACTTGGCAAATGTTACTGGTTACTTCAAAATTAATGGAGCTTAGAGAGATCTTGAGTCACCGGTTTGCTATCTCTCTCTACTTGTGTCGTGGCCACCTACTCTACTCTACTTCCTCTTTTGTGTTATTGTGGCTGTACATTTAACACGTGATTTTGGTGGCCTAAAGCAAATTTTTTTTTATCATACAAAATATAATTATCTTTAAATAATAAAATAAATTTGAATCTAATTTTTTGGTAAAACGAAAACAAAAATATGTACTTGTTTCTTTAAATGTTTTTAATTCGAATATTTTAGAATTACACAACATATATTTTGATAAAATTAAATTCATATAATTTTTTAAAAAATATGATTGGTGTAAGTTACCTTATTACTTTCTAAACTATTGAACTACAATTTATATAAATCTACTTATAATAGTTTTATTTAAAGCTATATAAAATCATAATAAATTTATAATTTTTTTGGACAACTAATGTTACACAAATATATCTAACACCATGACTAAAAAACTATATTTAAAATAATTCATTTTAGGCCAGAATAACAAATCGAAAAATCATTGTGGGCCACAATATCAAATTCAAATGCATGAGATTTTTTTTTTTCTAAAAAGATGCTAACAAAAAAATCGAACTTGAGACAACCAAGAGATCAAAACACTATATAACCAGTTTCACTAACGTATAATTTAACACGTGGCCCTTAAAATTTATATATATATATATATATATATATTTGGGACCTAAATCATGTGCTTTATATGCTTTAAGCAAGTAACGGGTATGATTAACTAACGTGCAAATAATACCCATTAGCGAGCAAAGAGCCAAAGAAAATATAACATTTACAAGTTTACGTTTAAAGAATCAAAACGCTGATTCGGTGGAGCTGTCGCTGCGAGTCCGGTCAATCTGGGAGGTAGCGAGGGCAGTATCTGACACCTGGGAATTGGCTAGAGGATCAACCTCAACGCGAGCTAAATCTTTAGCAACGGCCTCGAGTCTCGGGATAATAGATAGAACCGGGGCCAAAACTTGAACTTGAGGCGGGGGAGACGGAGATCGAGAATCTGAGAAATCAAACAAGGAAGATCTGAATGAGGATAAACTCATGACCCAAGAAAAAATAGAGTATAAATATACATGCATACAAACCTATGATCCGGAGAGCAGTAGCAACAGATAGCCCGAGAGCTCGGCGCTCGCGAGCTTGTTGAATCCTATCGAGGGTGAAACGCTTACAGTCGGAGCTCTCCTCTTTGACAAGATCGACGAGCTGTTGAACCTCGACTGTCACTATTTTCGAAGAATCAATTGACTCTGCAAAAAAAAAAAATCAAATTAAATCAGAACAGAAGAAAATAGCGATTAAGGAATCTCCAGAAAAGGCACTCGAATCGGCATCCTAGGGATCATGCTGACCAGTAATCTGAGCCCATGAATGCTGAAGTACCGACTCGCCCTGTTTCCGGCCAAATTTCTTCTTTCAGCCTCGATTTTTTGCTCTTTCTGCAATGGCGTCTTCCTCTCAGCCGGGTACTTCTCTCCCCCTCGCCGATCGGTTCGAATCTCACTCAAAGAGCACGATTTTGCATGTTGAGCTCTCAAATATCTCCGCCTTATGCGGACTCGATACCTGCGACATGCTCATTCCGTCGGCCGATAGCTCTCCAGAAAGTCCCCCGGAGGGTTATGCATGCGGTTATGCCGCATTCTTCTTGAGATGCCGCCTTACTTTTTCCATCCCGGCGGTTATCTCTAACATTATCAGCGACCTCGGGCTCGCCCTTCCACAGCTTATGCCCAGCGCGATGAGATCCCTTGTCGCACTCTGGGTGCGCTCTAAAGAGTCTGGGGTCGTTTTCGACAATAAGGTCTTTCGCCAACTCTTTAATGTCAAAGGGAACTCTCATCTTCGTTGAACCTATTATTTTTCGGCGAAGGTTAACCAGTCTGTTTTCAAGTTTAATGTGAGGGATACCCCTTTAATTCCACACTTAAGGCCCAACCTGATTGAATATGCCTAACAAAGAAGCCCAGTACGCGATGAGACATCATGGAGCGAGCCCGCAAGTTGGAAGGAGCCGAGCACGCAGGAAGAGGCGAGGTCGCTAGGAGAACGAGCTTGCGTCTAAAAAGTCAAACATACTAATTCAAGATCCTAGAATCAGGCTCAGCATTAAAGACAAATATTACGGATTTAATTCTATGTTTAATGTAAATAATTGAGCTTAGGCAATTATATTTCGAACTAGTATAAGTTTGAAACAGGAACCACATTTTAAGGCACCAGATTCTTGGCTAAAAATAATATATACAACTTTCTCTCTCTAATTTCCTAAGTTATTCTCAAAAACATACGACCTGAAAAACTAAGAATCGAGGTTGTGAGATTCTGCTCTCACACTCCTAATTCTATTCGGTTTCGGTTTGGTTCTTCGATTCCAGGTATTTTGCTCATGCCTAGATTAAACACACTAAAATAATGCAGTATTCCATCCACTACCACACTTCAAAAAACAATTATTGACTATAAATTTTTTGTTTATTAGTTCTTGAAATTAATTAATTATTGCTTCTCTTCTTTCTTATTTTATAATTCTCATTTTATTTTTTATACATTTAGAAAGTTTATATCTTCCAATTTGACATAATTTATAATTTTAAAGTAAATAATTTTATTTATTATTTCTAAAATTAGAAACAATTTTGTTTACATTATTCAAAAAATTATATTCTAAATATAATAGCAATTTTTAATTTAATTTAAATTATTATAAATATATACAATATATCCGACTGCTTGTTATCTGCTTTCACCATTCAACATTATATTTTCAACCGCTGGATTCGCTTGATATGCACTTGTTCCGCCTGATCCGCATTTGTTCCGCCTGATCCGCTTAAACCACTTAATCCGCACCGCTTGATCTGCTTTCTCCATTCGGAGTCATAGTGTTTGGTACAACAGAAATTACATCCAGGAGATCACATATCGTTAAGATTCTTGCAAGCAAAAGACTTTTTTGTGTGCTATAAAAGTTCTTAGTTTTTTTTTTTCTCCAACTCATACTTATATTAATCTTAACGGCGCTTAAAATCCAAAGAAGTTGGAAGCTCATTGCCAAAGAATCCAAACTTTCAACATAATTAAAATACAAAACATGATAAAAATAAGATAGATGGTTACAATCATAGAAAATAACCGGAAGCTCCTTCAAGAGGGTTAGTTCTTCTTCTGCCATCAAAAACGAGCGAACAAAATTTTTAGCTCGTAGTGCCATCAATGCTGAGCGTTTAAAGACACTACATAAAAGAGAAAGTGGATGGAAGGGTACTCTCTGAAACAGAGGAATGTGATGAAAGTGATCTCTCCAAAACGGAGGAAGTTCTCTCCCCAAGGGAGGAAGTTGGTAACACAGTCAAATCCGAACCGGGAAAGACCGAAATACTCCTAGAAATCTGACCAAGTCGGGCCAAGTCGGACCAAATCGGGACAAATCGGTCAAGTCTGTCAATTGGCGGTTTAGTATATGGTTTAGCTATTTTCAATTATTTTTTTGGGTTTTTCAAAGTGATGTCGTTTAAAGAAGTGAAAACCAAAAAAAAAATATGATTTATTAGTTTTGCTTTACTTTCAAGGTTTTTAGCTTGAAAACTATTTTGGTTCGAAGTATTTTATGATTTTAGATTTATTTCTATGTTAGAACTTTATTTTAGAATATGATTTATTAATTTTTTTCTTTTTTTATATTTAAAACAAAAAATTTAACAATGTAATTTTCAAATAAAACACCAAAAGTTTAAAAAATATATATATTATATAAATAGAAATATATAATAATATAATAAATTAATAGGATGAAGAGAATATAAGGGTCTCTAGCAGGCAGGTTCACCTGGTTTATCCGCCAAGACAGGTTGATCCAAGGGCAGTGGGAACTCCTTCCTAAGCTCCTGAGAACCAAGGTCCAGCTGATCACTTAATGATTGTGCACTTGGCCCAGCAAGCAGCGTAACCGAATCATCGGATACCTACGGAATGTCAAGTTTACCCAAGAAAAAACCTGATACATGGACGATGGCAGGCTCTGAATCCAACCTCAGCTTTTCAGCCTCATATTCTTTTCTGTCAGCCTCAAAGTCAATGATGGTCTGATTAATAATATCATCAAGAAGAAGGATGTTGGACTTACACTCCATAATCTGAGTCTCGGTGTCAACCTTGATTTTCTTATTCTAGAATTTATCCTTTATCCCCAAAAGAATGATGGGATATTGTTTGGACATCTCCCTCCGCGCAGCCTTCTCCTCCCTCCTCACCATCTCTTTCTGCCTCTTGGCGAGTTTTTTTTAATCCTCTTTGACCTTCTCAACCTGGACTCTTAAGCCTACTATACTCTCGCTGGCAGAGCGTAAGCCAACCTCAGCAGTCCCAGCTCGCCCCTCGGCGACTTGGAGGTCCACCCTCAAATCTTCACCAGATTTCTCCAGTGCAGAGATTCGAGCTTGAAGAGTGTCAGCACGAGCTTGAGCCTCCCGAGCAGAGTCTTCCCATCTCTTGGCCAAAACGGACTGATCTTTAACCGAACTTTCCAGAAGGGCGATCTCAGCCATCTCCTCCTTGTTTCGCGTAATCCTCCCCGCCAGCTCGTCCCGTTCGGCAACCAGATCAGCAATGGTTTTAGCCTGCCTCTCAACCTCCTCAGGCTGAGTAGCAGAGCGAAGATCTTGCTCAAATGAGTGAACTAACTCATTCGCAGCGGAAATCGCCTAATAAGAAATGTTAAAATTTCTTTAGCAAAGAAATCAAATATAAAAGGAAAAGAAGAGGAAATCATAGCTACCTGACCAATTGCACCCGCGAACTTGGTATAGCTTTCAGACTTCTTCATATTCCTCAGGGTCGGTAGGAATCAGGAAGAAGGCCTAACACGCCTGAAAAGATTCGTGAGCTGGGAGTTGTTCTCTACGATTGCCTCAGGTCCATCAAAGTCGAACGTAAAAGCATTCGGAGAACTTCCTCCACCACCTTGTGAGCGAGGTGCCACATGCCTTCTTGATGTTTCCTCACCCTCAAATCCATAGTCGCGAGATCGCTTAGCGCGAGACTGATGCTCAGCAGAGTGACTGGGTCCCTTAGAAGATACCCTGGAAGTAGACCTTTGGGAGCCCCTAGCTCGCACATCAGGCTGGGCAATCTCAGTCTCACCACCCGTTGGCAAGTTGCCGCCATCACCACGATCAGCGATTAAGGAATCTCCAGAAAAGGCACTCGAATCAGCATCCTAGGGATCATGCGGACTAGTAATCTGAGCCCATGAATGCTGAAGTACCGACTCGCCCTGTTTCCGGCCAAATTTCTTCTTTCAACCTCGATTTTTTGCTCTTTCTGCAATGGCGTCTTCCTCTCAGCCGGGTACTTCTCTCCCCCTCGCCGATCGGTTCGAATCTCACTCAAAGAGCACGATTTCGCATGTTGAGCTCGCAAATATCTCCGCCTTATGCGGACTCGATACCTGCGACATGCTCATTCTGTCGGCCGATAGCTCTCCAGAAAGTCCCCCGGAGGGTTATGCATGCGGTTATGCCGCATTCTTCTTGAGATGCCGCCTTACTTTTTCCATCCCGGCGGTTATCTCTAACATTATCAGCGACCTCGGGCTCGCCCTTCCACAGCTTATGCCCAGCGCGATGAGATCCCTTGTCGCACTCTGGGTGCGCTCTAAAGAGTCTGGGGTCGTTTTCGACAATAATGTCTTTCGCCAACTCTTTAATGTCAAAGGGAACTCTCATCTTCGTTGAACCTATTATTTTTCGGCGAAGGTTAACCAGTCTGTTTTCAAGTTTAATGTGAGGGATACCCCTTTAATTCCACACTTAAGGCCCAACCTGATTGAATATGCCTAACAAAGAAGCCCAATACGCGATGAGACATCATGGAGCGAGCCCGCAAGTTGGAAGGAGCCGAGCACGCATGAAGAGGCGAGGTCGCTAGGAGAACGAGCTTGCGTCTAAAAAGTCAAACATACTAATTCAAGATCCTAGAATCAGGCTCAGCATTAAAGACAAATATTACGGATTTAATTCTATGTTTAATGTAAATAATTGAGCTTAGGCAATTATATTTGGAGCTAGTATAAGTTTGAAACAAGAACCACATTTTAAGGCACCAGATTCTTGGCTAAAAATAATATATACAACTTTCTCTGTCTAATTTCCTAAGTTATTCTCAAAAACATACGATCTGAAAAACTAAGAATCGAGGTTGTGAGATTCTGCTCTCACACTCCTAATTCGATTCGGTTTCGGTTTGGTTCTTCGATTCTAGGTATTTTTGCTCATGCCTAGATTAAACACACTAAAATAATGCAGTATTCCATCCACTACCACACTTCAAAAAACAATTATTGACTATAAATTTTTTGTTTATTAGTTCTTGAAATTAATTAATTATTGCTTCTCTTCTTTCTTACTTTATAATTCTCATTTTATTTTTTATACATTTAGAAAGTTTATATCTTCCAATTTGACATAATTTATAATTTTAAAGTAAATAATTTTATTTATTATTTCTAAAATTAGAAACAATTTTGTTTACATTATTCAGAAAATTATATTCTAAATATAATAGTAATTTTTAATTTAATTTAATTTATTATAAATATATACAATATATCCGGCCGCTTGTTATCTGCTTTCACCATTCAACATTATATTTTCAACCGCTGGATTCGCTTGATATGCACTTGTTCCGCCTGATCCGCATTTGTTCCGCCTGATCCGCTTAAACCACTTGATCCGCACCGCTTGATCTGCTTTCTCCATTCGGAGTCATAGTGTTTGGTACAACAGAAATTACATCCAGGAGATCACATATCGTTAAGATTCTTGCAAGCAAAAGTCTTTTTTGTGTGCCATAAAAGTTCTTAGTTTTTTTTTTTCCAACTCATACTTATATTAATCTTAACGGCGCTTAAAATCCAAAGAAGCTGGAAGCTCATTGCCAAAGAATCCAAACTTTCAACATAATTAAAATACAAAACATGATAAAAATAAGATAGATGGTTACAATCATAGAAAATAACCGGAAGCTCCTTCAAGAGGGTTAGTTCTTCTTCTGCCATCAAAAACGAGCGAACAAAAATTTTAGCTCGTAGTGCCATCAATGCTGAGCGTTTAAAGACACTCCATAAAAGAGAAAGTGGATGGAAGGGTTCTCTCTGAAACAGAGGAATGTGATGAAAGTGATCTCTCCAAAACGGAGGAAGTTCTCTCCCCAAGGGAGGAAGTTGGTAACACAGTCAAATCCGAACCGGGAAAGACCGAAATACTCCTAGCAATCTGACCAAGTCGGGCCAAGTCGGACCAAATCGGGACAAATCGGTCAAGTCGGTCAATTGGCGGTTTAGTATATGGTTTAGCTATTTTCAATTATTTTTTTGGGTTTTTCAAAGTGATGTCGTTTAAAGAAGTGAAAACCAAAAAAAAAATATGATTTATTAGTTTTGCTTTACTTTCAAGGTTTTTAGCTTGAAAACTATTTTGGTTCGAAGTATTTTATGATTTTAGATTTATTTCTATGTTAGAACTTTATTTTAGAATATGATTTATTAATTTTTTTTCTTTTTTTATATTTAAAACAAAAAATTTAATAATGTAATTTTCAAATAAAACACCAAAAGTTTAAAAAATATATATATTATATAAATAGAAATATATAATAATATAATAAATTAATAAAAAAATTATTAACGTCTGGATTTCGCCTAGATCCCGATTAATCCACCTAAGCGCTAGTTCCCATCAAACGCCTAGCTACCACCTAGCGATTTTTTGAACATTGTATACAATAATACAAGAGGAAGTAGAGTAGAGTAGGTGGCCACGGCAAAAGTAGAGAGAGATAGCAAACCGGTGACTCAAGATCTCTCTAAGCTCCATTAATTTTGAAGTAACCAGTAACATTTGCCAAGTTGCTCCAAAGAAAATAGTCGTTGGCGTGGAAAAGAAATGTGCATCCTGATTCCTGAGATTCGCAAGGGTTAACTAGAGAACTTTTCTTGCAAAAAATACAACTTAGTAGTTTAATAGGATATATCCCCTTGTTCATTTGTGATTTTGGAATGATACCTAGTTTACGTTTAAAGAATCAAAACGGTTTGTAGAAAGGAATGTCAAGTGTAACAGCTCACACGTGAGCTTGATGCCGATGTTAATTTGTTGATGATTCTCTGCTTAATGAAACACTCGGATATATTCTAATTAGAAATCACAAATTTACTTTAAAAGATAATTAGTTCCACACTTAAGCAGATGCATACAAACACCCCAATAGCCAGAAATCACCCAAACAAAGACATACATTATTTAAGAAAGACATCGAACTGAAAGAAGAACAGAAACACAACTGAGCACAGGAACCAAACAACAAAGAAAAGGATCTACTCAACTATAAATCTCTTCCTGACCTCAGAGACGAATTCAGTAACCTTCTCAGACTCGGGCAAGGATTCAGCCACGCTCTCCCTCTGGAGACACTTCTTAGCCCAATCGATAATTTTCGGACACTCTGATTTGATGCTGAAGTTACCAAACTTCTCGTATGCATCAAACCAGGTGTAGAATCCAATCAAGCCAATGTCTACATAGCCAAAGTCATCGCCACCAAAGTAAGGTTTGTCTCCAAGCTCAGATTCAAGAGTCTTGAGTATCTCAATTAACTCTTTCTTGCCTGTCTCTTGTTCCTCCCCCTTGGTCGCCCACACCTTCCTCTGAGCCTCGTACATCTGATCCATTGCACAAAGAGTAAATATAACATCGAGCTATGTCAGAACTCCAAACAAAATCTCAGCAAATGTAACCATAATAACATTTTGTGGCAGATTTGTCTGAACCAATTTATTTTGCAAACCCCAAATCAATTTCCACAAATCAATATGGGACTTAGCAACAACTAATCTGAAAACACCAATTTTGATTACCTTCTTGTCGATAAAATCAACCCAGAATCTAGCCTGAGCCCTGTGGTAAAGATCGGAAGGGAGGATAGGGTTGTTGGGAGACCAGACCTCGTCGATGTACTGAACCTGGATGGTAGATTCGCAGACCGGTTTACCGTTGTGGATGAGAACAGGGATCTTCTTGTGGATCGGATTCATCTGGAGAAGCAAAGGGCTCTTGTTCCTCAGATCCTCTTCTCTGTACTCGAACTCCACACCTTTCTCCCTCAACGCGATCCGAGTCCTCATCCCGAACATGCTAGGCCAGAAATCAAGAAGGATCACCTCGTTCGCCATTGTTGTGATCTCCCTCAAGCTCACAAAAATATCTTGATACTGTTTGTGTTTCTCGATTGATCTGGTGGACACTTGTGTGTGTGTATAGAAGAGAGTGTGAGGGCTGCGTCATTTATAATGGCAGAATAAAGGAAACGAAAATGGATTTTGCTTCCTTTTTTTTACATAAAAGTTATTAATTTTTGACAAACAATTTTTGAATTGTTCATCTCCGATGATGGGTTCTTACCAATTTTTTAATCATAAATTTTGATTATTTAAATTTTTAGAACCTCATAAGTTTTTTCACCTACAATGGTGAACCTCATTAGGGGTTCTTAAAAAAAAAAATTTATAATTAATTTTCTTTAGTTTAATTTATTTTGTAAAAGTTTATAAACATATTATATTTTATAAAACCAAAATTATATTGCATTTCATGAATTTTAAAACATATAAAATATTGCCGAAATTTCAGGAAGAAAAAGTTTATAATTTTAGAATGTTAAAAAAAATGAATATGTAAAGATTTCAATTCATTAATATGTAAAAAAAAATTAAAAATTTTAAAATTGAAGTTAAGAAAATTTTTTTTTTAAAAAAGTTAAGAATTTTTTTTTAAGTTAAAGTTAAGAAAAAGTAAAAATAAAATCTGGCAAAACAAAAAAATCCGGCGAATTAGCTATTGACATATGGCTAAGAATCCCTCCTAAGAACCGGTTCTTAACTATTACAATTATTTTTTGTTGTTAAGAACCCCACCTAAGAACCCCCATTTGAGCTGCTCTTACAAAAGTCAGAAAAATGATAAGTATCGTGAGTAAATATTTTTAGAGCCCACCATTATTATACATACACAGTAACTTATTTTTTTAACTCTATATATATAAACGATTTCGTTCATTGTAAAACATACTTCACAACATCAATAAAATTAAAATCTCTCTCTCGCTTCTTTATATTATCAGTATCCCGATCTTTTACCACATATAATATTTTTGTCTTTATTAATATTTATCTTTACGATAAATTATATTTCTTTTTATAACACGTTATCAGCACGATCACTTTTCATTATAGCTAAATATATATTCATAATATATATCCTACCATAGCGGACGGTATATCGGTTCTATAATAATTTAATATTTTTCAGTGCTTGTTTAATACACCACTATTTACTTAATATTATAACATGCAGTTTGTCGCCTCGTTTATTTTATTATGCTTATATGGATGACGCTGTCACCATATATTTATTGACTCCTTCATTTTATATGCTATTTAAATATGGATGACTGTCACCATAATTTATTTAATTGCAATTTTAAACGGATGACTTTATTCATTATGATTTATTTATTTACTGTTAATATTATAGTGGACGTCTGAGACGCCACCTAAATTATTTACTACTAATAATATAGTGGACGTCCTAAACGTCACAAAATTTATTTACTGTTTAAATGTGGATGATTCCATCACCACAATATTATCGTTAATTATCTGTTTATTATAGTTATTATATAAGGAGGCTCGGCCGCCTGTATATAAACCTTGTATCTGAAATTTGGTAAATTTAACTGATTAATTATTTAAACTAGGGATTTACTCCCGCGCTTCACGCGGACCTTATTTACATTCATGTTTTATATTTTTTTTATGTAATTTATTTGGAAATATATTTTTTTCTTTAAAATTTAGTTTAATATTCGGTTTATGTTTAAAGTTGCCTTATGTGTTTGTGTGTTTTCTTTTTTCTCCTTATTATTGTTTGTATATAGTAACGGTTTTCTCTTATTTATGTTGAAATATTGTTCATTTTTTATGTGTTTATATTTTGTATTTCACTACTGTGTGATTTTAATTATAGTTTTATATTTATTTTACATATTTACATTCATATTTTTAAATTTGTTTATATGCTATTTTTTAGAAATTATTTTCTAAGGTCACAATAAGATATCCAAAAAGTTCTTGTGGGAGTGATTCTATGCAGCTGATTTCTTTTTTGTTTGGATCCATTGCAGGTTTTTTTTTTTATTATTGTAACGTGGGTTGTAGTTTTCAGAATTACAGGTAATTTGTTTAAATAGTAGAATGGTGGTAGTAGTAGCCTTTTGAACTCCATAACGTCCAAGTTAATTTGCCTTAATGTACCTATACTAATTGATCATTAAATTTTAGTATTGAAGATATCCTCATCTTTGGTGTTTTTAATTCTTTTGGGAAATATGGTTCGTCATTTTTTATTGACTTACTTTTTTATAATTTTGGTTTTGGTTGATAAATTTGTTTTTAATTATTGAAAGTTACTTGACACAATAAAATAACACAGCTTTTAATTAGTAAGATTTTTAGATAGGTGGAGTCTATTAATTAAGGAGTTTAGTGTTGATGTGGACAGTTTAGAATGAGAGAAAATTCTCTTATTATATTATAGATTTCCAGATTGATTTTCTTTAATTCTAACGGACACAAAAAAAATTCAATTTTTTTTTACTTTTTCAAACGGCTATAAACAGTATTTTCAATCTATAAATATAATCATCTTTCACTCATTTTTCTTCACTCAAACATTCTACTTTCTCTAAAATGTTTTTCGGTTTTTAATTCCATAAAAAATGATTCGCTTGTTGTTGTTTTTAAGTTCAATTGTAATTTTTGCTTCTATTTATGGTCTCTTCGTTGGAGAATTTAGTCACGAAAAGTTTGCATCAACTGTTGTGCTAGTTTTCTATGCATTATTTTTCTTGTAATTGCTTTAGTTATTCATGTAAACGGTTTCTAATAAAATTACTAATAATATTTTTATGATTTTACTTTTAGAAATAAAAAAATGGCAACCGTTGAAAATCTTAAGATCTCAGCTCTCAAAATTACTGGAGCGAACTACATAGCATGGACCACCGATGTGGAACTCCATCTAGAGTAGAAAAAATTATCCGACACAATAAAAGAAGGAAACAACTTCCCTGCCGAAGATAAGGCAACATCGATATTTTTTTAAAGAAAACATCTAGATGAGAATGTGACGAATGATTATGCGGGCACGAAAGACCCAGCAGAGCGGTGGCAAGCTCTTAAAGAAAGGTTTGACAACCAGAGGGAAATGACTCTCCCTCATGCATTAGAGGAGTGAAATAACATGAGATTTCTGGATTTTGAGAAAGTTGATGAATATAATCCTGCTATTTTGAGAATAGTCTCATAGTTGAAATTTTGTGGTAAGCCTGTCTCCGAAGCAAAGATGCTCGAGAAGACTTACCTCACTTTTCATAAAGAACACCGTATCTTGCAAGAACTTTATAGAAGTCGCAGATACAAAAGGTTCTCTGAGCTAATTGTGACTCTCATATTAGCGGAAAAGAATTATGAACTTCTCATAAAAAACCACAACTCTCGACCTACGGGAATTAGAGCATTCCCTGAAGTGAATGCCACAAATGTGAGGAATCCCGAGAGAAAAAAGTCAAACCTATCGGGGTCGTGGTCGTTGATTTAATCGCAGACGTGGAAGAACTTACAACCCAAAAGGGAGGGGATCGTACAAATGGGTTCGACCTGAATATACTAATAAAGGAAAAGAAACCCAAGATAATTCCACTCATAAGCGTGAGAATAACTGTTACAGATGTGGGTCAAAAGGGCATTGGGTCCATGTATGTCGAACCCTTCCACATATTTGTAAGTTGTATCAAGAGTCCATTAAAGGAAAAGGGAAGGAAGTGAACCTCATGGAACACTTTGAGGGTACATCGTACCTCGACTCTCCCGACTTTGCGAATGATTTCGACGAGACCGCTCTTGCGGATAACTGAAATGCTTGTAGTGAGACTACTGGATAGTCTCGAGTAATGCCATTTATAATTATTACATTTCAGTTTTAAAATGAATAAATATTGTTTTAAAAAAAACAATCTAATGTATAATTATTGTGTGTTTTTCTATGAATGATTTTTTTCGTTTTCTTTATTGATGTTGATGTTGATTACAGAAATGGATCACAATACGAATGGAACAATATCCAAAAAAATATTCGAGAAATTTGTATACCAGATAGTGGAACAACGCACGCTATTCTGAGACACAAGAGATTTTTCTCTGTGTTAAAACCAACAAAAATGATTGTTGGCACAATATCGGGTCCTAATGACTTGATTGAGGGAACATGCAAAGCCAACTTTATGTTGCCTAATGGAACAAAATTTTCCATAAATAACGCCTTGTATTCTCCAAATTCTAAAAGGAAATTGTTGAGTTTCAAAGACATATACCTTCAACGATATGAAACTCAGTCTGCAACTGAGAATAGAAAGAAGTATATGTACATAACTTCTGATAAATTGGGAAAAAGGGTTATATTGGAAAAGTTCCCATAACTCCCTTATGGTTTGCATCATACTTATATAGATGCAATAGAATCGCATCTTGTGATAAAAAAAATCCAGAGGATTTAATATTATGGCATGATCGCCTCGGTCACCCAAGCACATCGATGATGCGAAAGATCGTAGAGAGCTCACATGGTCATTCGATGAAAATCTATGAGATTTATCGGAGAAGTAAAATGACATGTGCTGCATGTTCTCTAAGAAAATTGATCATAAGGCCATCGCCAACCAAAATCAATAATGAATCATCAAAGTTCCTTGAACGAATTCAAGGAGATATTTGTGGACCAATACATCCACCGTGTGGACCATTCCACTATATTATGGTAAAAATTGACGCATCCAGCAGATGGTCACATGTTTGTCTATTGTCATCTCGAAATATGGCGTTTGCGAGATTCTTAACTCAAATAATCAAACTGAAATCTCAGTTTTCTGATTATCCCATTAAAAAAGTTAGACTATACAACTCTGGTGAATTCACATCCCAAGCATTCAATGATTATTGCAAGGTAATGGAAACCAAATTTGAACATTATGTGGCACATGTTCATACACAAAATGGTTTGGCTGAATCATTAATTAAGCGTCTGCAACTGATTGCAAGACCATTGATCATGAGATCAAAACTTCCAACCTCTGTATGGGGACATGCTATTTTGCATTCAGAAGCACTCATTCGGATAAGACCAAGTGCGTACCATGAGTATTCCCCACTACAGTTAGCATTTGGTCGAGAACCAAATATTTTTCATCTAAGAATTTTTGGTTGTGCGGTTTATGTGCCTGTAGCACCACCACAACGTACAAAGAATGGGCCACAAAGAAGGTTGGGAATATATATTGGATGTGATTCTCCATCAATTATACAATACCTAGAACCACAGACTGGTGACGTCTTTAAGGCACATTTTGCCGATTCTCATTTTGATGAGAAAGTATTTCGGTTCTAGGGGAGAAAATAAACAAGTAGAGAATGATATCAAATGGAGTGTGCCAACCTTGTACACCTTGATTCTCCTACTAAACAGTCGAAACTAGAAGTTCGACGAATCATGCATTTATAGAGTATAACAAATCAGCTACCTGATGCATTTGCAGATACACAAACGGTAACTAAATCACATATACCAGCTACAAATGCTCCTGCTCGTATTGAAATACCACAAGAAAGTGAAAGAGCAGATGATACACATAAGTCAAGAACACGCATAAAGCGTGGTAGACCTGTTGGTTCTAAGGATAAAAATCCTAGAAAACGAAAGGAAGCTGAAAATCATGATATTTCCAAAATAGCAGAAAGCATTTTGGAAGAAACAAATCATGAGACTAATGATAATATAGAGCATCATGAACCTGAAAGAAATCATGAAATTTTCATCAACTACATCCGTAATGGAAAGATATGGAATGGAAATGAAATGGATGATGTTGATGACGTTTTCTCATACTTAGTGTCCAAAGAAATAGATGATGAAAACGAAGATCCAGAACCAATGTCTGTATATGAATGTCAAAAGAGGCAAGACTGGTTGAAATGGAAAGATGCTATACAAGTCGAACTTGATTTGCTTAATAAACGAAATGTATCTGGGCCTATTATACTCACACCTAAAGATGTTAGACCAGTTGGATACAAATGGGGTTTCGTTCGAAAACAAAATGAGAAAAACGAAATTATGAGATACAAAGCTCGCCTCGTGGCTCAAGGTTTTTCTCAAAGGCCCGGGGTTGATTATGAGGAAACATTTTCTCCCGTTATGGATGCAATCATGTTTAGGTTCCTAATGAATCTAGCGGCTAGCGAGAATCTAGAGATGCGTCTCATAGATGTCGTTACAGCATATCTATATGGATCATTAGATATTGATATCTATATGAGAATTCCCGATTGGTTTAAAATGCCAGAAGCATTGAAATCTAAACCCAAAGAATTATGTGCAATAAAGTTGCAGAGATCATTATATGGGCTAAATCAATCTGGACGTATGTGGTATAATCGTCTCAGTAAGCATTTAACGAAAGAAGGATATGTGAATAATCCTATATGCCCATGTGTTTTCATCAAGAAAACAACATCTGGATTTGTAATTATCGGGGTATATGTTGATGATCTAAACATTACCGGAACTCAAGGGGAAATACAGAAAGCATCAAATTATTTGAAAGGGGAATTTGAGATGAAAGATCTCGGACAGACCTAAGTACTGTCTTGGCCTACAAATTGAGCATTCTCAAAAGGGTATATTTGTGCATCAATCCACATATACCAAAAGAGTGTTAAAACGCTTTAATATGGATAAGGCAACTCCTCTAATCACTCCTATGGTCGTTAGATCACTTAAGGTTGAAAATGACCCATTCCGACCGCATGAGGAAAATGAAAAGATACTTGGTCCTGAAGTACCATATATAAGTGCAATTGGAGCCCTTATGTACCTTGCCAATTGTACACGACCTGTCATATCATTTGTTGTTAATCTTTTGGCAAGATTCAGTTCGTCCCCTACACAAAGACATTGGAATGAGATTAAACATATTTTTCGTTATCTTCAAGGGACTATTGATTTAGGTTTAATCTATCCTAAAAATCAAATAGTTGGTTTTGCAGATGCATGATATTTGTCAGATCCACATAAAACCCGATCACAAATAGGGTATGTGTTCACGATCGGTGGCACCGCTATATCTTGGCGTTCTCAGAAGCAGACGCTTGTGGCCACTTCTTCAAATCATGTTGAAGTCATCGCACTCCATGAAACAAGTAGAGAATGCATGTGGCTGAAATCAATTAGTCACCACATCCTATCAAGTAGTGGAATTCACGTAGATACAGAGCCAACTATCTTATATGAAGACAACGCTGCATGTGTTGCCCAAACAAAGAAATGATATAAGCAAACATATCCCTCCGAAGTTCTTCTCATACACTCAAGAACTCGAGAAAAATAAAGAAATTGAAGTGAGATATATCCAATCATGTGAAAATGCAGCAGATCTCTTCACGAAATCATTACCCACCACTGTGTTCAGAAAACATGTGCATAACATTAGAATGCGTCATCTACGAGACTTATAAGATGATATCCTAGCCATTCGAGGGGGGGGGGGGGGGGCTTGCATGGTTGTATTCTTTTTACATTCCTATGGTTTTTCCCACTGGGTTTTCCTGGAAATATTTTTAACCAGGCAACAAATATATAACGCAAGAGACAATCGTGACACTGGTCACCAAGGGAGAGTATTACAAAAGTCAGAAAAATGATACGTATAAGTAAACGTGAGTAAATATTTTTATAGCCCACCGTGACTATGCATACACAGTAACTTATCTTTTTAACTCTATATATACGAACGATTTCGTTCATTCTAAAGCACACTTCACAACATCAATAAAATTAAAATCTCTCTCTATTCTTTATATTATCAGTATCCCGATCTTTTACCATATATAATATATTTGTCTTTATTTATATTTATATAAAAAGATAAATTATATTTCTTTTTATAACATGCATTTATTTTTTTCCGCAACAATTTTTGAATTTAGATGTAACTTTATTTATTGATCAAACAAATACTACCAAAATAGATTTTGCTTTTTTTAATAAGTAAATAGATTTTGCTTTCTCCAATCGTTACGTCACATATTCTACATTGTTTACGTAGATACGATATAGGATTTGAATGGGTATAAGCAAGGTTTGAAAAGGCGTTAGGCGCTAAGCGGGCGGTCGGGCACCGATTTGCGCCTAGGCCGAAAAGCAGTGATTAATCACCGATTAATCAGTGATTAATTTTGAACATTTTTTTTTAATTTTAAAGTTTATATGTATATAAGTTATAAGTTATGAATATATGAATCAAAACAAGTATGAAATAAGTTTTTTTGATTATCAAAGTAACAAAACATTAGGAAATTAAGTTCAAATTCACATTTAAATTCCAAAAACAAAAAAGAAGTACAAACATATGATGCAAAAAATTGATTTATCTTGATATTGAGATACAAAAAAAGTACAAGGAGAGAAAAATCTTCACCATCTTCTTCAATGATCAAATTATCATGTGTGTTGTACTTCTAGATGTATTTCCAAAACTTTATAACAGACCATATGTTCGTCACAATAAAAAAAATAAAAAAAAATGTTGACTTTTTTGAAAAAGTCAACGATTTTTTTTGAAAAAAATCGTTAAAAAGCGTTGACATTTTGAAAAAAGCGTTTGACCGCCTAGACACTAATCGCGGCGGTGAGTCTCTGACTAGCGCCTAGACGGCCGCCTAGGCGGCTAGGCGGCCGCTTTTTAGAACCTGGGGTATAAGGTACAAAAGCGGTTCAATGGTAGAGCGAACTATCCGCTTATATATCTCCATTCATGTTAAATGAAAAATACATATGTTTATAAAATATAAAGTAATAATTATAAAAATATATACAAGACGGTCGAAATTAACAAGGAAAATAAGAAATGCATGCGGAACGAACATAACACCTCCAAATTAGAGTGGTACAAGCTATTCTCCCTTTTTAAAACTGTTTTTCATTTTAAAAATTCTGATTAGGTACACATAATATATATAGTTGAATTCAGAGTATATGAAATATATTAAAAATAATTTCTAATTATTACCATTTATGACTTATTGGTTATTTTGGGTACTCATTCGGTTCGATTTCGGTTCTTCGAATATAGGAGTTTATAATATGTTCGGGTATTTTGTCAGTTTCAGTTCAGTTCGGTACTTCCTTGTTGGGCCCAAATTCCACACTCAAGGCCCACCCTGATTGAATAGGCCTAACAAAGAAGCCCAGTACGCGATGAGACCTCATAGAGCAAGCCCGCAAGCTGGAAGGAGCTGAGCACGCAGGAAGAGGCGAGGTCGCTAGGAGAACGAGCTTGCGTCTAAAAACTCAAACATACTAATTCAAGTTCCTAGAATCAGGCTCAGCATTAAAGACAAAGATTACGGATTTAATTCTATGTTTAATGTAAATAATTGAGTTTAGGCATTTATATTTGGAGCTACTATAAGTTTGAAACAAGAGCCACATTGTAAGGCACCAGATTATTGGCTAAAAATAATATATACAACTTTCTCTCTCTAATTTCCTAAGTTATTCTCAAAAACATACGACCTGAAAAGCTAAGAATCGAGGTTGTGAGATTCTGCTTTCACAATTTGGCGCTGTCTGTGGGGAATGAGCAAAAAAACTTCCTCCTTTTAACCTACGAAACCGATCACTCGAAAGAAGACAATGTCGGACACAACAAGTGCATCAACCCCTACTTCATCCAGAGTTATAAACACCTCCATCCCACCAACCCAGCCTGACACCCTCGCTCCGGCAAACCTGGACGAAACGACAAACGTTCTCATTACCACCTCTGGAGCGAGTGTCACGACTGGGACTAACGGCACTGCTGATCCTTCGGGACCTGCAGCCTTAAACCAGCCGGCTCCGGATCAAATAGCTGAGATCCGGAACTTGATATCGTTTCTCATAGAACAGAATCACCTAATGGCAGCTCGCTAAGATGATCTCAAAAGAACAGCTCGGGCAGGTGCCATCGGGCGGTTCGCTCTCCCACCTGGGACACAATCCCCTTTCGCCCCTGGACAGTGAGGATTACTATTCTCATCTCCACCGGAACGAGGCTAAACTTTTCCGATATTAATGCCTCGACCAGCAGAATGGTTGGCTCAGCCACCACCTCACGGTTCAGCTCGATGATATCAGACCCATATTCACTCCTTTCACGATCCAGACCGCAGAAGGAGGAACCACGCAAACTGCGACTCTCCCGGGAGTATATCCGACCACAAACCGATTAATCGGTCAAGATCGCTCTGGAAACGCCAACGAAGTCGAAACTCGGGATAATCCCGAGGTCGAAGCACGACCTGAAAATGGGGTCAATAACCATGCCCAGCCCGTTGGAGAATCCTTCTTCGGTTCCCGGGCAATAATGAAAACAATATGGGACCCGGCACCTCACATGGATTTGAATCGATCAAGAAATATTACGAAGAAACCAGTGCCGAACTTCAGCGGATGAGATCGCAGGTCCATGCTGCTCTAAGCTCAGCACCCGAAATAGATAGGGTAATTGATGAAGTCAATCATACCCCATTCATCTTGCGGATTGCGAACCCCCAGCTCGGCGATGTCGGGAAAATCCGATTTCCCCGATATAACGGAGAAACCGACCCCAAGACATTTATGAGAAGTTTCAAATTCGTCTTTTCGAGGGTGCGACTACTCGGGGCCGACCTCGAGTCAGCACGCTGTAGTATCTTCACCGAAAATCTAACAGATTCGGCCCTGAAATGGTTCACCTCCCTGAAACCAAACTCGATTGACAACTTCACCCAACTTCAAGCTGCATTCTTGAAGCAATACTCGGTATTTATTCAGATCGAGACCTCGGAGGCCGATCTATGGGCACTTATTCAAAATCCATGTGACTCGTTGGGGAAGTACATTGACAGTTTTAAAGCCGTCAAGGCAAAAATCGCCGATCTACATAACCCAACGGCCCTGAAAGCCCTTCAAAATGGATTGCTAAAACCCTCAAAATTCTTTGAGGAGCTCACGGTTCGGGAGCCAGTGTCGCTAGATGATGCGTTACACCGAGCTTCGCGTTGGATTATTCTCGAGGAAGCTAGTGCAGCTCAGTCAAAGCAGCATGCACCCGCAACCTCGAAAAAGCCAGCTCAGATGACAAACTCCCAGGGAACCAAAAAATCGGGAGGAAAGAGTCCCAAGACCAAAAACAGAATCAGGGGTTGCATTCATATTTAATATTCAGTAGGAAGCCCACCTCATAACAGGTTCAAACCGTATGACCGCAGCAAGTGGTGTGATTTGCATAAAATGAAAGGTCATTCGACTGAGGAATGCTATGAGGTGAAAAAGCAACTCGCTGCAAAATTCGCAGCAGGAAAGCTGGGCAACATCGAGCTGGAAAACCCCCTTTCAAGGAGGAACTATTACCCAACTCGAGATGACGAAAGGCGAGATCGCCCATCTAAGGATGATCGCAACCGAGAGCGCTCTTCCGAGGACGCGATGAGGCGAGATCGCCCAACTGAGGATGATCAGAGGCGAGAACGCTCCGATGACAGGGAAGTAGAGCTACCTCCTCCCAGCATAAAGAAGAGGATTAATTTCATCAACGGGGGATCTCAGTTGTGTCACAACTCCGTGAATTCAATCAAGAAGCATCATCGGAAGGTGAATACTGATTTACGTGATAAAATCCCGTTTAAAATACCCGACACGAAAATCTCATTCTGGGAAAGCGAAGCTCTCGAGCTAGACTCTCCACACGATGACGCCCTCCTAATCATGCTGGAAGTGGGTGGATGCGAGCTCACCAGGATGCTGGTATCTACTGGCAGCTCCGTGGAACATATCCTCCTAAGTGTTCTTAGGAAAATGAGTATACTTGGTCACAAAATCTAAGGGGATAAGATGGTGTTAACCGGCTTCTCCGGGGAAACCAAGGGTTGTATCCTCAACCTACCATTAGTGTGTAAAATTCCCTACTCAGCATGGAATCGCAACAATAAAGGGAAGCCAGAAGGCTTCCAGAGTATGTTATATGGCATGTTTCCAGATAGCAAAGGAAAACGCCATATATCAAATACAACGTAAGGATGAGCTCGCTTACCGCCTGGCAAAAAAGAAGAGTGGTCCAGGCTCTATCGGACCTCGCAAAGACTTTATCGAGAAAGTTATGGTCAACGAGTCTCATCCTGACCAGAAGGTAGGCTCTATCGGATCCGAGCTCTCCAAGGCTCAAAAAGATCAACTAATACCATTCCTCCAAAAAAATACCGGCTCATTCGCATGGACAACAGCTGATATGCCCGGAATCGATCTAAGCATCATCTCGTACGAGCTCAATGTGGATCCAAATCACAAACCAATACGTCAAAAGCGTCGGAAATTCGGACCTGACAAGACCGAGGCTGTTAACAGCGAAGTCACCAGATTTCTAAGCGTTGGATTCATCAAGGAGGTTAGATATCCCGACTGACTAGCGAATCCGGTTGTGGTGAAGAAGAAAAATGGCACATGGCGAGTGTGTGTGGATTTTCCAGATCTAAACAAAGCATGTCCTAAGGATAGCTTCCCACTACCTCACATCGACAACCTGGTGGAAGCTACCGCAGGGCACCAACTCCTCAGCTTTATGGATGCGTTCTCAGGGTATAATCAAATACAAATAAACCCCGAAGACCAAGATAAGACATCCTTCATAAAAGAACGAGGAACATACTGTTATAAAGTGATGCCATTTGGACTTAAAAACGCAGGAACAACCTACCAAAGACTTATGAACATGATGTTTACCAGCTTCCTGGGCAAGTCAATGGAGGTCTACATTGAGTACATGTTAGTTAAATCATTGAAAGATGAAGACCACATAAGTCAGCTGGGGGAATGTTTCACCTTACTAAACAACTGTGGGATAAAACCGAATCCCTCAAAGTGTACTTTCGGGGTTGCTTCAGGTGAATTCCTAGGTTACATAGTGACTCAAAGAGGAATAGAAGCAAACCCCAAACAAATTAGTGCGTTCTTGGAAATGCAATCTCCGAGCTCGGTAAAGGAGGTGCAAAGGCTGACAGGCCGCATTGCTGCCCTGAATCGATTTATTTTCAGATCGACTGATAAATGTCTCCCTTTTTACCAACTGCTAAAAGGAAACAAAAGTTCATTTGGGATGACAAGTGCGGGGAAGCCTTCAAGCAATTAAAAGCGTACCTCTCCGAGCCCCCCATTATGTCAAAACCAATTGAGGAGGAGCCGCTTTACCTAAACGTAGCAATCTCCGAGGCAGCAGTAAGTGACGTCCTCATTAGAGAGGATCGAGCTGAGCAAAAACCAATATACTACGTGAGCAAATCCCTAGTGGACGCTGAAACCAGATATCCACGAATGGAAAAGATAACTTTGGCAGTAGTAGTCTCAGCTCGCAAGCTCAGACCGTATTTTCAGTCAAACCCTATCATAATGATGACGACACATCCATTACGCACAGTATTGCACAGTCCCAGCCAGTCTGGCAGGCTAGCCAAATGGGCTATCAAGCTGAGCGAATAGGATATCGAATTTTAACCTCGGACTAGCGCCAAAGCACGTTTACTAGCAGATTTCATCATCGAGCTTACAGCTAATAGCGAGGTAACTGAAACAAGCTCTGAAACCTGGCAGCTCTACGTCGATGGAGCTTCCTCAAAACAGGGGGCATGTGTTGGAATTCACCTCGTATCCCCGACTAATGAGGTAGTGGAACAGTCCTTCAAACTCGGATTCTCAGCGTAGAATAACAAAGCCGAGTATGAGGCTTTAATAGCAGGTCTCCGACTCGCAGCTGGGATAGGAATACGCAACCTGAATGCGTTCAACGATTCCCAGTTCATTACAAGTCAGTTTCATGGAGAATACGAAGCTAGAGATAGCAGGATAGAATCCTATCTAGCAATAGTCCACGAGCTAGTTAAGCGATTCGAAGTCTTCAGTCTGACGTGAATACCGCGAGGTGAGAACACGATCGCAGACGCATTGGCAGCTCTGCCATCAACCTCTAATCCACTTGTAAAAATAGTGATTCCAGTGGAAGGGATCGAAAAACCAAGCATTAAAATCAATAAAGATGTCGATGATTTAATGGAAATAGACTATGACCATATAGGGTTGGACATAGTACTAGCTCCAATAGAGGACGACCTCCCTCCCAAAATAGGAGAAGCCGAGGACCCAGAACAACTCTGCTCGATGCCAGACATGTTACTCTCCGCGAAAAAATGATTGCAAGAACTGACTGGCAAACAGCGATTATACAATGCATTGAGGGGGGAGAGCCCCCCCCCCCCCCCCCCCCCCCCCCCAGCAAGTGGGAAACTCGCAAGCTCAAAATCATAGCTTCAAGATATTGTATAATCAGCTCCCGCCTTTATAAGCAAAGTATGAATGGCCCCTACCTGGTATGTTTTCACGGGATCGAAGCTTTTACGATATTGTTGGAAGTACACGGAGGCTCATATGGCAGCCATTCAGGAGGAAGGGCGTTAGCCATCAGGATCAAAAGGCAAGGGTATTTTTCGCCCACCTTGGTCGCTGACTGCGAAGAACACTCTTAAGCGTGCGACAAATGCAAACGGCATGCTCCCACATTGCATTAACCTACTGAAAATTTATCTTCCATCTCATCTCCATACCCCTTTATGAGGTGGTCTATGGAAATAGTATGACATATGGTAACCTCGGGAAGAAGGAAGTGTCGCTTCCTACTCGTCCTCACTGATTACTTCACCAAGTGGATAGAGGCAGAAGCTTTATAGCAGGTTAAAGAAAACCACATACATGAATTCGTTTGGCAAAATGTAGTCTGCCGGCACGGAGTCCCATACGAGATTGTAACCGATAATGGTTCACATTTCATCTCAAATAAGTTCCTCGAGTTTTGTGAAGAACACAGAATCAGGCTGACAACCTCGAATCCACGTTACCCTCATGGCAACGGGCAAGCCGAGGCAGCAAATAAGCTAATATTGAGCAATCTCAAAAAACGACTGGATGATAAAAAGCAAAAGTGGTCCGACGAACTCCCCGAAGTACTATGGGCCTGTCGGACCTCACCTCGCAAATCAGCCTCATAAACACCATTCTCTTTGGTTTATGGGATTGAAGCCGTGGTTCCCGCTGAGGTCGCAGTCCCTAGCCTAAGGGTAGATATGTGTCCCATAAACGAGGAGCTAAACAACGAAATGCTCCTCGACCAACTCGATGTCATCGATGAGCGTCGAGATCGAGCATTCGTTAATCTTCAAAACTACCAACACGCAACAGCACGCTACTATAATTCAAATGTCAAACAGCGAAGATTTCAAGTTGGCGAGCTCGTCCTACGAAAAGTCTATGAAAATACAAAGAAAGGAATGCTGGAAAATTGGGTACCAACTGGGAAGGTCCATACCGAATTTCTGAGGTAGTAAAGAACGGCATATACAAGCTCGTGAGGGTGCACGACAACACACCCGAGAGGAACTCATGGAATACCATGAACTTAAAGAAGTATTATCACTAAAAAGACACTTGTAAAAATCAAACTACGAAAATGCTTGATCCCTCTTGAGGGTACGTAGGCAACCTCATAAGGGTACATCTATTAAAATAAAAATAAATCTCCCCTCAAACCAGTTAAATGCAGCTTGAGGACTCTCAACTTCTATTTACAAGCTAAAAGCTTTACTACATAAATGAACAGCCTTACGAGCTAGAGCATGCTATCAGCTAGCATGGCTCGACTTTGCGTCTAAATTGCAAGGTCACAACTTTTCTAGTTTCTAAATGACAACAACCTCTACGTCTAAATTGTTTAGGTTACATGCATGCCTCTAAACGGCTTCGACCTTGCGTCTTAAAATCGTCTGGTCAGCTCCCAAGGTCTCTAAACGACCTGGGAGAAAGGTCTCTGAACGACCTGGGAGAAAGGTCTCTGAACGACCTGGGAGAAAGGTCTCTGAACGACCTGGATATTTCGCTGAAAAACTGCCTCTGGTCTGATGAAAAGCATCAGCCTCTAAATGGCAAAAATTATCATAAAAAAGAACACACACAAAAAGAGGATCTTTAAAGAAAAATCAAAATAATTAAAACCTCCTCAAGGGAGCATAAGTTCAAACCAAAAAGCCCATCAGGGCATAACGAGTTCAACAATAAACAGAAATGGGTTTAAAGGCCTCCCCATGCACCAAGTTCAAAAAAAGAAAAACATAAGAGGATGAAGAGAATATAAGGGTCTCTAGCAGGCAGGTTCACCTGGTTTATCCGCCAAGACAGGTTGATCCAAGGGCAGTGGGAACTCCTTCCTAAGCTCCTGAGAACCAAGGTCCAGCTGATCACTTAATGATTGTGCACTTGGCCCAGCAAGCAGCGTAACCGAATCATCGGATACCTACGGAATGTCAAGTTTACCCAAGAAAAAACCTGATACATGGACGATGGCAGGCTCTGAATCCAACCTCAGCTTTTCAGCCTCATATTCTTTTCTGTCAGCCTCAAAGTCAATGATGGTCTGATTAATAATATCATCAAGAAGAAGGATGTTGGACTTACACTCCATAATCTGAGTCTCGGTGTCAACCTTGATTTTCTTATTCTAGAATTTATCCTTTATCCCCAAAAGAATGATGGGATATTGTTTGGACATCTCCCTCCGCGCAGCCTTCTCCTCCCTCCTCACCATCTCTTTCTGCCTCTTGGCGAGTTTTTTTTAATCCTCTTTGACCTTCTCAACCTGGACTCTTAAGCCTACTATACTCTCGCTGGCAGAGCGTAAGCCAACCTCAGCAGTCCCAGCTCGCCCCTCGGCGACTTGGAGGTCCACCCTCAAATCTTCACCAGATTTCTCCAGTGCAGAGATTCGAGCTTGAAGAGTGTCAGCACGAGCTTGAGCCTCCCGAGCAGAGTCTTCCCATCTCTTGGCCAAAACGGACTGATCTTTAACCGAACTTTCCAGAAGGGCGATCTCAGCCATCTCCTCCTTGTTTCGCGTAATCCTCCCCGCCAGCTCGTCCCGTTCGGCAACCAGATCAGCAATGGTTTTAGCCTGCCTCTCAACCTCCTCAGGCTGAGTAGCAGAGCGAAGATCTTGCTCAAATGAGTGAACTAACTCATTCGCAGCGGAAATCGCCTAATAAGAAATGTTAAAATTTCTTTAGCAAAGAAATCAAATATAAAAGGACAAGAAGAGGAAATCATAGCTACCTGACCAATTGCACCCGCGAACTTGGTATAGCTTTCAGACTTCTTCATATTCCTCAGGGTCGGTAGGAATCAGGAAGAAGGCCTAACACGCCTGAAAAGATTCGTGAGCTGGGAGTTGTTCTCTACGATTGCCTCAGGTCCATCAAAGTCGAACGTAAAAGCATTCGGAGAACTTCCTCCACCACCTTGTGAGCGAGGTGCCACATGCCTTCTTGATGTTTCCTCACCCTCAAATCCATAGTCGCGAGATCGCTTAGCGCGAGACTGATGCTCAGCAGAGTGATTGGGTCCCTTAGAAGATACCCTGGAAGTAGACCTTTGGGAGCCCCTAGCTCGCACATCAGGCTGGGCAATCTCAGTCTCACCACCCGTTGGCAAGTTGCCGCCATCACCACGATCAGCGATTAAGGAATCTCCAGAAAAGGCACTCGAATCAGCATCCTAGGGATCATGCGGACTAGTAATCTGAGCCCATGAATGCTGAAGTACCGACTCGCCCTGTTTCCGGCCAAATTTCTTCTTTCAACCTCGATTTTTTGCTCTTTCTGCAATGGCGTCTTCCTCTCAGCCGGGTACTTCTCTCCCCCTCGCCGATCGGTTCGAATCTCACTCAAAGAGCACGATTTCGCATGTTGAGCTCGCAAATATCTCCGCCTTATGCGGACTCGATACCTGCGACATGCTCATTCTGTCGGCCGATAGCTCTCCAGAAAGTCCCCCGGAGGGTTATGCATGCGGTTATGCCGCATTCTTCTTGAGATGCCGCCTTACTTTTTCCATCCCGGCGGTTATCTCTAACATTATCAGCGACCTCGGGCTCGCCCTTCCACAGCTTATGCCCAGCGCGATGAGATCCCTTGTCGCACTCTGGGTGCGCTCTAAAGAGTCTGGGGTCGTTTTCGACAATAATGTCTTTCGCCAACTCTTTAATGTCAAAGGGA
The DNA here is from genome assembly GCA_030161315.1 of Eutrema japonicum. Classification (NCBI taxonomy): domain Eukaryota; kingdom Viridiplantae; phylum Streptophyta; class Magnoliopsida; order Brassicales; family Brassicaceae; genus Eutrema; species Eutrema japonicum. The sequence continues at coordinate 11,512,070 of BSQW01000013.1, forward strand.
ACTCTCATCTTCGTTGAACCTATTATTTTTCGGCGAAGGTTAACCAGTCTGTTTTCAAGTTTAATGTGAGGGATACCCCTTTAATTCCACACTTAAGGCCCAACCTGATTGAATATGCCTAACAAAGAAGCCCAATACGCGATGAGACATCATGGAGCGAGCCCGCAAGTTGGAAGGAGCCGAGCACGCATGAAGAGGCGAGGTCGCTAGGAGAACGAGCTTGCGTCTAAAAAGTCAAACATACTAATTCAAGATCCTAGAATCAGGCTCAGCATTAAAGACAAATATTACGGATTTAATTCTATGTTTAATGTAAATAATTGAGCTTAGGCAATTATATTTGGAGCTAGTATAAGTTTGAAACAAGAACCACATTTTAAGGCACCAGATTCTTGGCTAAAAATAATATATACAACTTTCTCTGTCTAATTTCCTAAGTTATTCTCAAAAACATACGATCTGAAAAACTAAGAATCGAGGTTGTGAGATTCTGCTCTCACACTCCTAATTCGATTCGGTTTCGGTTTGGTTCTTCGATTCCAGGTATTTTTGCTCATGCCTAGATTAAACACACTAAAATAATGCAGTATTCCATCCACTACCACACTTCAAAAAACAATTATTGACTATAAATTTTTTGTTTATTAGTTCTTGAAATTAATTAATTATTGCTTCTCTTCTTTCTTACTTTATAATTCTCATTTTATTTTTTATACATTTAGAAAGTTTATATCTTCCAATTTGACATAATTTATAATTTTAAAGTAAATAATTTTATTTATTATTTCTAAAATTAGAAACAATTTTGTTTACATTATTCAGAAAATTATATTCTAAATATAATAGCAATTTTTAATTTAATTTAATTTATTATAAATATATACAATATATCCGGCCGCTTGTTATCTGCTTTCACCATTCAACATTATATTTTCAACCGCTGGATTCGCTTGATATGCACTTGTTCCGCCTGATCCGCATTTGTTCCGCCTGATCCGCTTAAACCACTTGATCCGCACCGCTTGATCTGCTTTCTCCATTCGGAGTCATAGTGTTTGGTACAACAGAAATTACATCCAGGAGATCACATATCGTTAAGATTCTTGCAAGCAAAAGTCTTTTTTGTGTGCCATAAAAGTTCTTAGTTTTTTTTTTTCCAACTCATACTTATATTAATCTTAACGGCGCTTAAAATCCAAAGAAGCTGGAAGCTCATTGCCAAAGAATCCAAACTTTCAACATAATTAAAATACAAAACATGATAAAAATAAGATAGATGGTTACAATCATAGAAAATAACCGGAAGCTCCTTCAAGAGGGTTAGTTCTTCTTCTGCCATCAAAAACGAGCGAACAAAAATTTTAGCTCGTAGTGCCATCAATGCTGAGCGTTTAAAGACACTCCATAAAAGAGAAAGTGGATGGAAGGGTTCTCTCTGAAACAGAAGAATGTGATGAAAGTGATCTCTCCAAAACGGAGGAAGTTCTCTCCCCAAGGGAGGAAGTTGGTAACACAGTCAAATCCGAACCGGGAAAGACCGAAATACTCCTAGCAATCTGACCAAGTCGGGCCAAGTCGGACCAAATCGGGACAAATCGGTCAAGTCGGTCAATTGGCGGTTTAGTATATGGTTTAGCTATTTTCAATTATTTTTTTGGGTTTTTCAAAGTGATGTCGTTTAAAGAAGTGAAAACCAAAAAAAAAATATGATTTATTAGTTTTGCTTTACTTTCAAGGTTTTTAGCTTGAAAACTATTTTGGTTCGAAGTATTTTATGATTTATTTCTATGTTAGAACTTTATTTTAGAATATGATTTATTAATTTTTTTTCTTTTTTTATATTTAAAACAAAAAATTTAATAATGTAATTTTCAAATAAAACACCAAAAGTTTAAAAAATATATATATTATATAAATAGAAATATATAATAATATAATAAATTAATAAAAAAATTATTAACGCCTGGATTTCGCCTAGATCCCGATTAATCCACCTAAGCGCTAGTTCCCATCAAACGCCTAGCTACCACCTAGCGATTTTTTGAACATTGTATACAATAATACAAGAGGAAGTAGAGTAGAGTAGGTGGCCACGGCAAAAGTAGAGAGAGATAGCAAACCGGTGACTCAAGATCTCTCTAAGCTCCATTAATTTTGAAGTAACCAGTAACATTTGCCAAGTTGCTCCAAAGAAAATAGTCGTTGGCGTGGAAAAGAAATGTGCATCCTGATTCCTGAGATTCGCAAGGGTTAACTAGAGAACTTTTCTTGCAAAAAATACAACTTAGTAGTTTAATAGGATATATCCCCTTGTTCATTTGTGATTTTGGAATGATACCTAGTTTACGTTTAAAGAATCAAAACGGTTTGTAGAAAGGAATGTCAAGTGTAACAGCTCACACGTGAGCTTGATGCCGATGTTAATTTGTTGATGATTCTCTGCTTAATGAAACACTCGGATATATTCTAATTAGAAATCACAAATTTACTTTAAAAGATAATTAGTTCCACACTTAAGCAGATGCATACAAACACCCCAATAGCCAGAAATCACCCAAACAAAGACATACATTATTTAAGAAAGACATCGAACTGAAAGAAGAACAGAAACACAACTGAGCACAGGAACCAAACAACAAAGAAAAGGATCTACTCAACTATAAATCTCTTCCTGACCTCAGAGACGAATTCAGTAACCTTCTCAGACTCGGGCAAGGATTCAGCCACGCTCTCCCTCTGGAGACACTTCTTAGCCCAATCGATAATTTTCGGACACTCTGATTTGATGCTGAAGTTACCAAACTTCTCGTATGCATCAAACCAGGTGTAGAATCCAATCAAGCCAATGTCTACATAGCCAAAGTCATCGCCACCAAAGTAAGGTTTGTCTCCAAGCTCAGATTCAAGAGTCTTGAGTATCTCAATTAACTCTTTCTTGCCTGTCTCTTGTTCCTCCCCCTTGGTCGCCCACACCTTCCTCTGAGCCTCGTACATCTGATCCATTGCACAAAGAGTAAATATAACATCGAGCTATGTCAGAACTCCAAACAAAATCTCAGCAAATGTAACCATAATAACATTTTGTGGCAGATTTGTCTGAACCAATTTATTTTGCAAACCCCAAATCAATTTCCACAAATCAATATGGGACTTAGCAACAACTAATCTGAAAACACCAATTTTGATTACCTTCTTGTCGATAAAATCAACCCAGAATCTAGCCTGAGCCCTGTGGTAAAGATCGGAAGGGAGGATAGGGTTGTTGGGAGACCAGACCTCGTCGATGTACTGAACCTGGATGGTAGATTCGCAGACCGGTTTACCGTTGTGGATGAGAACAGGGATCTTCTTGTGGATCGGATTCATCTGGAGAAGCAAAGGGCTCTTGTTCCTCAGATCCTCTTCTCTGTACTCGAACTCCACACCTTTCTCCCTCAACGCGATCCGAGTCCTCATCCCGAACATGCTAGGCCAGAAATCAAGAAGGATCACCTCGTTCGCCATTGTTGTGATCTCCCTCAAGCTCACAAAAATATCTTGATACTGTTTGTGTTTCTCGATTGATCTGGTGGACACTTGTGTGTGTGTATAGAAGAGAGTGTGAGGGCTGCGTCATTTATAATGGCAGAATAAAGGAAACGAAAATGGATTTTGCTTCCTTTTTTTTACATAAAAGTTATTTGTTTTTGACAAACAATTTTTGAATTGTTCATCTCCGATGATGGGTTCTTACCAATTTTTTAATCATAAATTTTGATTATTTAAATTTTTAGAACCTCATAAGTTTTTTCACCTACAATGGTGAACCTCATTAGGGGTTCTTAAAAAAAAAAATTTATAATTAATTTTCTTAAGTTTAATTTATTTTGTAAAAGTTTATAAACATATTATATTTTATAAAACCAAAATTATATTGCATTTCATGAATTTTAAAACATATAAAATATTGCCGAAATTTCAGGAAGAAAAAGTTTATAATTTTAGAATGTTAAAAAAATGAATATGTAAAGATTTCAATTCATTAATATGTAAAAAAAAATTAAAAATTTTAAAATTGAAGTTAAGAAAATTTTTTTTTTAAAAAAGTTAAGAATTTTTTTTTTAAGTTAAAGTTAAGAAAAAGTAAAAATAAAATCTGGCAAAACAAAAAAATCCGGCGAATTAGCTATTGACATATGGCTAAGAATCCCTCCTAAGAACCGGTTCTTAACTATTACAATTATTTTTTTTTGTTAAGAACCCCACCTAAGAACCCCCATTTGAGCTGCTCTTACAAAAGTCAGAAAAATGATAAGTATCGTGAGTAAATATTTTTAGAGCCCACCATTATTATACATACACAGTAACTTATTTTTTTAACTCTATATATATAAACGATTTCGTTCATTGTAAAACATACTTCACAACATCAATAAAATTAAAATCTCTCTCTCGCTTCTTTATATTATCAGTATCCCGATCTTTTACCACATATAATATTTTTGTCTTTATTAATATTTATCTTTACGATAAATTATATTTCTTTTTATAACACGTTATCAGCACGATCACTTTTCATTATAGCTAAATATATATTCATAATATATATCCTACCATAGCGGACGGTATATCGGTTCTATAATAATTTAATATTTTTCAGTGCTTGTTTAATACACCACTATTTACTTAATATTATAACATGCAGTTTGTCGCCTCGTTTATTTTATTATGCTTATATGGATGACGCTGTCACCATATATTTATTGACTCCTTCATTTTATATGCTATTTAAATATGGATGACTGTCACCATAATTTATTTAATTGCAATTTTAAATGGATGACTTTATTCATTATGATTTATTTATTTACTGTTAATATTATAGTGGACGTCTGAGACGCCACCTAAATTATTTACTACTAATAATATAGTGGACGTCCTAAACGTCACAAAATTTATTTACTGTTTAAATGTGGATGATTCCATCACCACAATATTATCGTTAATTATCTGTTTATTATAGTTATTATATAAGGAGGCTCGGCCGCCTGTATATAAACCTTGTATCTGAAATTTGGTAAATTTAACTGATTAATTATTTAAACTAGGGATTTACTCCCGCGCTTCACGCGGACCTTATTTACATTCATGTTTTATATTTTTTTTATGTAATTTATTTGGAAATATATTTTTTTCTTTAAAATTTAGTTTAATATTCGGTTTATGTTTAAAGTTGCCTTATGTGTTTGTGTGTTTTCTTTTTTCTCCTTATTATTGTTTGTATATAGTAACGGTTTTCTCTTATTTATGTTGAAATATTGTTCATTTTTTATGTGTTTATATTTTGTATTTCACTATTGTGTGATTTTAATTATAGTTTTATATTTATTTTACATATTTACATTCATATTTTTAAATTTGTTTATATGCTATTTTTTAGAAATTATTTTTTAAGGTCACAATAAGATATCCAAAAAGTTTTTGTGGGAGTGCTTCTATGCGGCTGATTTTTTTTTTGTTTGGATCCATTGCAGGTTTTTTTTTTGATTATTGTAACGTGGGTTGTGGTTTTCAGAATTACAGGTAATTTGTTTAAATAGTAGAATGGTGGTAGTAGTAGCCTTTTGAACTCCATAACGTCTAAGTTAATTTGCCTTAATGTACCTATACTAATTGATCATTAAATTTTAGTATTGAAGATATCCTCATCTTTGGTGTTTTTAATTCTTTTGGGAAATATGGTTCGTCATTTTTTATTGACTTACTTTTTTATAATTTTGGTTTTGGTTGATAAATTTGTTTTTAATTATTGAAAGTTACTTGACACAATAAAATAACACAGCTTTTAATTAGTAAGATTTTTAAATAGGTGGAGTCTATTAATTAAGGAGTTTAGTGTTGATGTGGACAGTTTAGAATGAGAGAAATTTATCTTATTATATTATAGATTTCCAGATTGATTTTCTTTAATTCTAACGGACACAAAAAAAAATTCAATTTTTTTTACTTTTTCAAACGGCTATAAACAGTATTTTCAATCTATAAATATAATCATCTTTCACTCATTTTTCTTCACTCAAACATTCTACTTTCTCTAAAATGTTTTTCGGTTTTTAATTCCATAAAAAAACGATTCGCTTGTTGTTGTTTTTAAGTTCAATTGTAATTTTTGCTTCTATTTATGGTCTCTTCGTTGGAGAATTTAGTCACGAAAAGTTTGCATCAACTGTTGTGCTAGTTTTCTATGCATTATTTTTTCTTGTAATTGCTTTAGTTATTCATGTAAACGGTTTCTAATAAAATTACTAATATTATTTTTATGATTTTACTTTTAGAAATAAAAAAATGGCAACCGTCGAAAATCTTAAGATCTCAGCTCTCAAAATTACTGGAGCGAACTACATAGCATGGACCACCGATGTGGAACTCCATCTAGAGTCGAAAAAATTATCCGACACAATAAAAGAAGGAAACAACTTCCCTGCCGAAGATAAGGCAACATCGATATTTTTTTTAAGAAAACATCTAGATGAGAATGTGACGCATGATTATGCGGGCACAAAAGACCCAGCAGAGCGGTGGCAAGCTCTTAAAGAAAGGTTTGACAACCAGAGGGAAATGACTCTCCCTCATGCATTAGAGGAGTGAAATAACCTGAGATTTCTGGATTTTGAGAAAGTTGATGAATATAATTCTGCTATTTTGAGAATAGTCTCATAGTTGAAATTTTGTGGTAAGCTTGTCTCCGAAGCAAAGATGCTCGAGAAGACTTACCTCACTTTTCATAAAGAACACCGTATCTTGCAAGAACTTTATAGAAGTCGCATATACAAAAGGTTCTCTGAGCTAATTGTGACTCTCATATTAGCGGAAAAGAATTGTGAACTTCTCATAAAAAACCACAACTCTCGACCTACGGGAACTAGAGCATTCCCTGAAGTGAATGCCACAAATGTGAGGAATCCCGAGAGAAAAAAGTCAAACCTATCGGGGTCGTGGTCGTTGATTTAATCGCAGACGTGGAAGAACTTACAACCCAAAAGGGAGGGGATCGTACAAATGGGTTCGACCTGAATATACTAATAAAGGAAAAGAAACCCAAGATAATTCTACTCATAAGCATGAGAATAACTGTTACAGATGTGGGTCAAAAGGGCATTGGGTCCATGTATGTCGAACCTTTCCACATATTTGTAAGTTGTATCAAGAGTCCATTAAAGGAAAAGGGAAGGAAGTGAACCTCATGGAACACTTTGAGGGTACATCGTACCTCGACTCTCCCAACTTTGCGAATGATTTCGACGAGACCGATCTTGCGGATAACTGAAATGCTTGTAGTGAGACTACTGGATAGTCTCGAGTAATGCAATTTATAATTATTACATTTCAGTTTTAAAATGAATAAATATTGTTTTAAAAAAACAATCTAATGTATAATTATTGTGTGTTTTTCTATGAATGATTTTTTCGTTTTCTTTATTGATGTTGATGTTGATTACAGAAATGGATCACAATACGAATGGAACAATATCCAAAAAAAATATTCGAGAAATTTGTATACCAGATAGTGGAACAACGCACGCTATTCTGAGACACAAGAGATTTTTCTCTGTGTTAAAACCAACAAAAATGATTGTTGGCACAATATCGGGTCCTAATGACTTGATTGAGGGAACATGCAAAGCCAACTTTATGTTGCCTAATGGAACAAAATTTTCCATAAATAACGCCTTGTATTCTCCAAATTCTAAAAGGAAATTGTTGAGTTTCAAAGACATATACCTTCAACGATATGAATCTCAGTCTGCAACTGAGAATAGAAAGAAGTATATGTACATAACTTCTGATAAATTGGGAAAAATGGTTATATTGGAAAAGTTCCCAGAACTCCCTTATGGTTTGCATCATACTTATATAGATGCAATAGAATCGCATCTTGTGATAAAAAAAAATCCAGAGGATTTAATATTATGGCATGATCGCCTCGGTCACCCAGGCACATCGATGATGCGAAAGATCGTAGAGAGCTCACATGGTCATTCGATGAAAATCTATGAGATTTATCGGAGAAGTAAAATGACATGTGCTGCATGTTCTCTAAGAAAATTGATCATAAGGCCATCGCCAACCAAAATCAATAATGAATCATCAAAATTCCTTGAACGAATCCAAGGAGATATTTGTGGACGAATACATCCACCGTGTGGACCATTCCACTATATTATGGTAAAAATTGACGCATCCAGCAGATGGTCACATGTTTGTCTATTGTCATCTCGAAATATGGCGTTTGCGAGATTCTTAACTCAAATAATCAAACTGAAATCTCAATTTTCTGATTATCCCATTAAAAAGTTAGACTATACAACGCTGGTGAATTCACATCCCAAGCATTCAATGATTATTGCAAGGTAATGGAAACCGAATTTGAACATTATGTGGCACATGTTCATACACAAAATGGTTTGGCTGAATCATTAATTAAGCGTCTGCAACTGATTGCAAGACCATTGATCATGAGATCAAAACTTCCAACCTCTGTATGGGGACATGCTATTTTGCATTCAGAAGAACTCATTCGGATAAGACCAAGTGCGTACCATGAGTATTCCCCACTACAGTTAGCATTTGGTCGAGAACCAAATATTTTTCATCTAAGAATTTTTGGTTGTGCGGTTTATGTGCCTGTAGCACCACCACAACGTACAAAGAATGGGCCACAAAGAAGGTTGGGAATATATATTGGATGTGATTCTCCATCAATTATACAATACCTAGAACCACATACTGGTGACGTCTTTAAGACACGTTTTGCCGATTCTCATTTTGATGAGAAAGTATTTCGGTTCTAGGGGAGAAAATAAACAAGTAGAGAAGGATATCAAATGGAGTGTGCCAACCTTGTACACCTTGATTCTCCTACTAAACAGTCGAAACTAGAAGTTCGACGAATCATGCATTTACAGAGTATAGCAAATCAGCTACCTGATGCATTTGCAGATACACAAACGGTAACTAAATCACATATACCAGCTACAAATGCTCCTGCTCGTATTGAAATACCACAAGAAAGTGAAAGAGCAGATGATACACATAAGTCAAGAACACGCATAAAGCGTGGTAAACCTGTTGGTTCTAAGGATAAAAATCCTAGAAAACGAAAGGAAGCTGAAAATCATGATATTTCCAAAATAGCATAAAGCATTTTGGAAGAAGCAAATCATGAGACTAATGATAATATAGAGCATCATGAACCTGAAAGAAATCATGAAATTTTCATCAACTACATCCGTAATGGAAAGATATGGAATGGAAATGAAATGGATGATGTTGATGACGTTTTCTCATACTTAGTGTCCAAAGAAATAGATGATGAAAACGAAGATCCAGAACCAATGTCTGTATATGAATGTCAAAAGAGGTAAGATTGGTTGAAATGGAAAGATGCTATACAAGTCGAACTTGATTTGCTTAATAAACGAAATGTATCTGGGCCTATTATACTCACACCTAAAGATGTGAGACCAGTTGGATACAAATGGGGTTTCGTTCGAAAACAAAATGAGAAAAACGAAATTATGAGATACAAAGCTCGCCTCGTGGCTCAAGGTTTTTCTCAAAGGCACGGGGTTGATTATGAGGAAACATTTTCTCCCGTTATGGATGCAATCATGTTTAGGTTCCTAATGAATCTAGCGGCTAGCGAGAATCTAGAGATGCGTCTCATAGATGTCGTTACATCATATCTATATGGATCATTAGATATTGATATCTATATGAGAATTCCCGATTGGTTTAAAATGCCAGAAGCATTGAAATCTAAACCCAAAGAATTATGTGCAATAAAGTTGCAGAGATCATTATATGGGCTAAATCAATCTGGACGTATGTGGTATAATCGTCTCAGTAAGCATTTAACGAAAGAAGGATATGTGAATAATCCTATATGCCCATGTGTTTTCATCAAGAAAACAACATCTGGATTTGTAATTATCGGGGTATATGTTGATGATCTAAACATTACCGGAACTCAAGGGGAAATACAGAAAGCATCAAATTATTTGAAAGGGGAATTTGAGATGAAAGATCTCGGACAGACCTAAGTACTGTCTTGGCCTACAAATTGAGCATTCTCAAAAGGGTATATTTGTGCATCAATCCACATATACCAAAAGAGTGTTAAAACGCTTTAATATGGATAAGGCAACTCCTCTAATCACTCCTATGGTCGTTAGATCACTTAAGGTTGAAAATGACCCATTCCGACCGCATGAGGAAAATGAAAAGATACTTGGTCCTGAAGTACCATATATAAGTGCAATTGGAGCCCTTATGTACCTTGCCAATTGTACACGACCTGTCATATCATTTGTTGTTAATCTTTTGGCAAGATTCAGTTCGTCCCCTACACAAAGACATTGGAATGAGATTAAACATATTTTTCGTTATCTTCAAGGGACTATTGATTTAGGTTTACTCTATCCTAAAAATCAAATAGTTGGTTTTGCAGATGCATGATATTTGTCGGATCCACATAAAACCCGATCACAAATAGGGTATGTGTTCATGATCGGTGGCACCGCTATATCTTGGCGTTCTCAGAAGCAGACGCTTGTGGCCACTTCTTCAAATCATGTTGAAGTCATCGCACTCCATGAAACAAGTAGAGAATGCGTGTGGCTGAAATCAATTAGTCACCACATCCTATCAAGTAGTGGAATTCACGTAGATACAGAGCTAACTATCTTATATGAAGACAACGCTGCATGTGTTGCCCAAACAAAGAAATGATATAACAAAACATATCCCTCCGAAGTTCTTCTCATACACTCAAGAACTCGAGAAAAATAAAGAAATTGAAGTGAGATATATCCAATCATGTGAAAATGCAGCAGATCTCTTCACGAAATCATTACCCACCACTGTGTTCAGAAAACATGTGCATAACATTAGAATGCGTCATCTACGAGACTTATAAGATGATATCCTAACCATTCGAGGGGGGGGGGGGGCTTGCATGGTTGTATTCTTTTTACATTCCTATGGTTTTTCCCACTGGGTTTTCCTGGAAATATTTTTAACCAGGCAACAAATATATAACGCAAGAGACAATCGTGACACTGGTCACCAAGGGAGAGTGTTACAAAAGTCAGAAAATGATATGTATAAATAAACGTGAGTAAATATTTGTATAGCCCACCGTGACTATGCATACACAGTAACTTATCTTTTTAACTCTATATATACGAACGATTTCGTTCATTCTAAAACACACTTCACAACATCAATAAAATTAAAATCTCTCTCTATTCTTTATATTATCAGTATCCCGATCTTTTACCAGATATAATATTTTTGTCTTTATTTATATTTATATAAAAAAATAAATTATATTTCTTTTTATAACATGCATTTATTTTTTTCCGCAACAATTTTTGAATTTAGATGTAACTTTATTTATTGATCAAACAAATACTACCAAAATAGATTTTGCTTTTTTTTAATAAGTAAATAGATTTTGCTTTCTCCAATCGTTACGTCACATATTCTACATTGTTTACGTAGATACGATATAGGATTTGAATGGGTATAAGCAAGGTTCGAAAAGGCGTTAGGCGCTAAGCGGGCGGTCGGGCACCGATTTGCGCCTAGGCCGAAAAGCAGTGATTAATCACCGATTAATCAGTGATTAATTTTGAACATTTTTTTTAATTTTAAAGTTTATATGTATATAAGTTATAATTTATGAATATATGAATCAAAACAAGTATGAAATAAGTTTTTTTGATTATCAAAGTAACAAAACATTAGGAAATTAAGTTCAAATTCACATCTAAATTTCAAAAACAAAAAAAGAAGTACAAACATATGATGCAAAAAATAGATTTGTCTTGATATTGAGATACAAAAAAGTACAAGGAGAGAAAAATCTTCATCATCTTCTTCAATGATCAAATTATCATGTGTGTTGTACTTTTAGATGTATTTCCAAAACTTTGTAACAGACCATATGTTCGTCACAATAAAAAAATAAAAAAATAAAATAAAAAATGTTGACTTTTTTGAAAAAGTCAACGATTGTTTTGAAAAAAATCGTTAAAAAGCGTTGACATTTTGAAAAAAGAGTTTGACCGCCTAGACACTAATCGCGGCGGTGAGTCTCTGACTAGCGCCTAAACGGCCGCCTAGGCGGCTAGGCGGCCGCTTTTTAGAACCTGGGGTATAAGGTACAAAAGCGGTTCAATGGTAAAGCGAACTATCCGCTTATATATCTCCATTCACGTTAAATGAGAAATACATATGTTTATAAAATATAAAGTAACAATTATAAAAATATATACAAGACGGTCGAAATTAACAAGGAAAATAAGAAATGCATGCGGAACGAACATAACACCTCCAAATTAGAGTGGTACAAGCTATTCTCCCTTTTTAAAACTGTTTTTCATTTTAAAAATTCTGATTAGGTACACATAATATATATAGTTGAATTCAGAGTATATGAAATATATTAAAAATAATTTCTAATTATTACCATTTATGACTTATTGGTTATTTTGGGTACTCATTCGGTTCGATTTCGGTTCTTCGAATATAGGAGTTTATGATATATTCGGGTATTTTGTCAGTTTCAGTTTAGTTCGGTACCTCCTTGTTGGGCCCAAATTCCATACTCAAGGCCCACCCTGATTGAATAGGCCTAACAAAGAAGCCCAGTACGCGATGAGACCTCATAGAGCAAGCCCGCAAGCTGGAAGGAGCTTAGCACGCAGGAAGAGGCGAGGTCGCTAGGAGAACGAGCTTGCGTCTAAAAACTCAAACATACTAATTCAAGATCCTAGAATCAGGCTCAGCATTAATGACAAAGATTACGGATTTAATTCTATGTTTAATGTAAATAATTGAGTTTAGGCATTTATATTTGGAGCTACTATAAGTTTGAAACAAGAGCCACATTGTAAGGCACCAGATTATTGGCTAAAAATAATATATACAACTTTCTCTCTCTAATTTCCTAAGTTATTCTCAAAAACATACGACCTGAAAAGCTAAGAATCGAGGTTGTGAGATTCTGCTTTCACAATTTGGCGCTGTCTGTGGGGAATGAGCAAAACAACTTCCTCCTTTTAACCTACGAAACCGATCACTCGAAAGAAGACAATGTCGGACACAACAAGTGCATCAACCCCTACTTCATCCGGAGTTATAAACACCTCCATCCCACCAATCCAGCCTGACACCCTCGCTCCGGCAAACCTGGACGAAACGACAAACGTTCTCATTACCACCTCTGGAGCGAGTGTCACGACTGGGACTAACGGCAATGCTGATCCTTCGGGACCTGCAGCCTTAAACCAGCCGGCTCCGGATCAAATAGCTAAGATCCGGAACTTGATATCGTTTCTCATAGAACATAATCACCTAATGGCAGCTCGCTAAGATGATCTCAAAAGAACGGCTCGGGCAGGTGCCATCGGGCGGTTCGCTCTCCCACCTGGGACACAATCCCCTTTCGCCCCTGGACAGTGAGGATTACTATTCTCGTCTCCACCGGAACGAGGCTAAACTTTTCCGATATTAATGCCTCGACCAGCAGAATGGTTGGCTCAGCCACCACCTCACGGTTCAGCTCGATGATATCAGACCCATATTCACTCCTTTCACGATCCAGACCGCGGAAGGAGGAACCACGCAAATTGCGACTCTCCCGGGAGTAGATCCGACCACGAACCGATTAATCGGTCAAGATCGCTCTGGAAACGCCAACGAAGTCGAAACTCGGGATAATCCCGAGGTCGAAGCACGAACTGAAAATGGGGTCAATAACCATGACCAGCCCGTTGGAGAATCCTTCTTCGGTCCCCGGGCAATAATGAAAACAATCTGGGACCCGGCACCTCACATGGATTGAATCGATCAAGAAATATTACGAAGAAACTAGTGCCGAACTTCAGCGGATGAGATCGCAGGTCCATGCTGCTCTAAGCTCAGCACCCGAAATAGATAGGGTAATTGATGAAGTCAATCAGACCCCATTCACCTTGCGGATTGCGAACCCCCAGCTCGGCGATGTCGGGAACATCCGATTTCCCCGATATAACGGAGAAACCGACCCCAAGGCATTTATGAGAAGTTTCAAATTCGCCTTTTCGAGGGTGAGACTACTCGGGGGCGACCTCGAGTCAGCACGATGTAGTATCTTCGCCGAAAATCTAACAGATTCGGCCCTGAAATGGTTCACCACCCTGAAACCAAACTCGATTGACAACTTCACCCAACTTCAAGCTGCATTCTTGAAGCAATACTCGGTATTTATTTAGATCGAGACCTCGGAGGCCGATCTATGGGCACTTATTCAAAGTTCATGTGACTCGTTGGGGAAGTACATTGACAGTTTTAAAGTCGTCAAGGCAAAAATCGCCGATCTACATAACCCAACGGCCCTGAAAGCCCTTCAAAACGGATTGCTATAAACCTCAAAGTTCTTTGAGGAGCTTACGGTTCGGGAGCCAGTGTCGCTAAATGATGTGTTACACCGAGCTTCGCGTTGGATTATTCTCGAGGAAGCTAGTGCAACTCAGTCAAAGCAGCATGCACCCGCAACCTCGAAAAAGCCAGCTCATATGACAAACTCCCAGGGAACCAAAAAACTCGGGAGGAAAGAGTCCCAAGACCAAAAACAGAATCAGGGGTTGCATTCATATTTAATATTCAGTAGGAAGCCCACCTCATAACAGGTTCAAGCCGTATGACCCCAGCAAGTGGTGTGATTTTCATAAAATCAAAGGTCATTCGACTGAGGAATGCTATGAGGTGAAAAAGCAACTCGCACCAAAATTCGCAGCAGGAAAGCTGGGCAACGTCGAGCTGGAAAAACCCCTTTCAAGGAGGAACTATTACCCAACTCGAGATGATGAAAGGCGAGATCGCCCATCTAAGGATGATCGCAACCAAGAGCGCTCTTCCGAGGACGCGATGAGGCGAGATCGCCCAACTGAGGATGATCAGAGGCGAGAACGCTCCGATGACAGGGAAGTAGAGCTACCTCCTCCCAGCATAAAGAAGAGGATTAATTTCATCAAGGGGGGATCTCAGTTGTGTCACAACTCCGTGAATTCAATCAAGAAGCATCATCGGAAGGTGAATACTGATTTACGTGACAAAATCCCGTTTAAAAGACCCGACACGAAAATCTCATTCTGGGAAAGCGAAGCTCTCGAGCTAGACTCTCCACACGATGACGCCCTCCTAATCATGCTGGAAGTGGGTGGATGCGAGCTCACCAGGATGCTGGTATCTACTGGCAGCTCTGTGGAACTTATCCTCCTAAGTGTTCTTAGGAAAATGAGTATACTTGGTCACAAAATCAAAGGGGATAAGATGGTGTTAACCGGCTTCTCCGGGGAAACCAAGGGTTGTATCCTCAACCTACCATTAGTGTTCAAAATTCCCTACTCAGCATGGAATCGTGATATGCTCAATTTAATACCCTAAAAAGTACTAAAGCAGTTGCTGCAGTAAATCAGGGGTCGAACACAAGAACTCAAGAATCGCTCAATAGATTCTATAGATCAGAAACAAGCTAAACCAGATGATGTAATTGAAAAACAGGGTTGCAAGTAAAACGTTTGTAAATTCAATTGGAGGAATGTAGGCTTAGGGTATTTCTCAGGAAATCAATGAATGCAGCTAAGTTAGCTAACAGGATCCAGATTAAGCACTGTTCTAGAACTCAAATCACTAAAATATAATTAACCAACTCTCGTTGCGAAAACTATCTAAATCTAAATTCTAGAAATTCCAAATCTCTTTGCGAATCCTAAAGTCTAAATCAGCTTTAAAATCAGGTTTGATATGTTCACAAATCAATTAAACCAAATCTCTTTGCGAATAATCAATTTGCTCACCTAAGGTTCTATCAGGTAATTAATCGCACTCTCGTGCCTAATTAATTATCCTAAGATCTAAGTTCCAGATTCGTCAACCTAGAATTAGCTTTGAGAACAACCTAAGGCGAAGAACTAATTTAGATAGTGAATCCTAACAGATAATCAACCTAGCATTCAAAGAAATCCCTATGAGAAAACCCTAAACCTAACAGGTGATCTACTCAGACATGGATATTAAATTAATAAACATGTTGAATAAATACTCTTATATTAAATCAGAAAGAGAAACAAGGTTTTGAGATCTGATCTCGGACGAAGGGAAACCAGACTTGTCTCTCACCAAAATCTCTCTTAAACCTAAACAATAATAAAGCATAGCCTAAACAATGGCTGTAAAATCCTATTTATAACCTAAATCACGATTTGGGGCCTTCTTGTAATTATCAAAGTCTTCTGGGTGCTTTTGCAATTCTCCAAGGTTTCATAACTAGTCGCGGCCCATGAAATCTCGATGAGTGTCGATCGATACCAGGGGGTATCGATCGATGCTCGGTGCTCAGATCGGGCTCTTAGTCATCAGACTTCAGTCTCGCTCCAGAATGCTCCAGAAAAGCTCCAATAATTCCAATTAAGCTCCAGACGTGCTATAACCTGTGAAAGACTCTAAAAGACTCCAAAACACAAGAAAAGACTCTATAAAAGGACTTATATCATGGCCTAAACAGGGTAAAAACCATGATATATCAACTCCCCCAGACTTAGCCTTTTGCTTGTCCTCAAGCAAATAGAAGACTAAATCAGAAAAAGAGGTTTGAAAACGTAGAGATTCACCTGTTCCTGAACCATCGAAATGACCTTCTTTCCAAGCACCCAAATGTTACCTGATCAGCTTTTGATCTGACCACCATGTACTTCTCCGTAGACATTTGCAGCTTTTCCAGACTCCACACAAAATCCCACAGCATTGTTCAAGTAAAACCTTCATCGCCAGTTTCATCGCTGCAGTTAATGTTCAAGAACCTTCTAGATTCTTTACCAGACAATATCATGACAAAGGAACCACCCTTTTTAACACTTTTTGTATCAATTTCTCTCCCCCAGACTTATTTCTTATTATGTTCTATTTATATATATTTTTTTTATTTTCAGCTTAGCATATACACATCAAGGTATGAGACGCGAGTATTGATGGTGTTTGCCACCGAATCCCCGGTTCTTCCCTCTCTATGTATCAAAGGATGTCGGCGAATAATGGCATCATAGGAAAATCCTAGCCTCGCTTCCAATCCTTTGTGTGATCATCCCCTCTCAAGTAGAATAATGGGATCGCTGGAAATTTTCCTAACCCTCTACTCAGAAGAAAATCATTTCAATCTTTTATGCTCTTATCTATCAACTTATTTCAGGGGAGAGAGATACCATAATTCTAAACACACGGGTTCCTTTATCAGATATGAATGATGAATCAAGCTCTATGAACACTAACCATATTGATGAAGTGCAAAAATTTGGCTCAGGTTTCAGAAGAACTCTGCTGGAGACATGGATGTTTTCTAGTCAACTGGTCAGCCTTTGGATTTTTCATTAGTCGATCTAGAACTGATCCTGTAACACTGTGCACTCAAAAACAAAATCAAATCAATAGGTTCAAGCACAGGATCATCATCTCCAACAAATTTTTGACTCAATAAAACAGTTTTGACTCGATAAAACGACTGACTCTAAGAAAAACGAAAACAATGTCAGCAGACACCTCCCCCAGACTTGAACAACACTGTCCCCAGTGTTATCTAGCCTAGAGTCAGTGAAAGAAACAAAAGAAAAGGATAGAATGAAGAGAAACAAGAAATTACCTTCCTGGAACAGCGAGTGTCGATCGACACACAGCACGGTATCGATCGATACCACGCTTAGATCGACTTGGTGAACTTTCGTCCGCGATTGGTGTCGATCGATACCAATGGGGTATCGATCGATACTTAGGCGATTGCGAGTTGCTCCTTGTTCATCCTGACACAGACTCAAAACAAATGAAAAATCAAAAGGAAAAACGACTCAAGGACAGACTCACCAGTGGGTTGCCTCCCACCAAGCGCTCGTTTAACGTCAATAGCTTGACTGTAACGCCATTCAGGCTGTTGGTGCATCATCCAGAGGCATTATCTGCCCTGTTGGAATCTCGGCTTGCGCCCAATAGTGTTTCACTCTTTGTCCATTGACAGTGAATTCCTCGCCTGTGCGATTTATCAGCACCACAGCACCATGTGGTCTGACCTCTTTGATTGTGAAGGGACCTGACCAACGTGAACGCAGTTTACCAGGAAACAATTGCAAACGAGAGTTATACAGAAGTACCTGGTCGTTCGGTTCGAAGTGTCTGGAGATGATCTTCTTATCATGATAAGCTTTAGTTCTCTCCTTGTACAGCCTCGAGTTCTCATAAGCATGGTGCCTGATCTCATCCAGCTCGTTCAGCTGAATCAACCTCCTCTCAGCAGCAGGCTTGATGTCGAAGTTCAGCATCTTTGTTGCCCATGCAGCCTTGTGCTCAATCTCTACTGGAAGGTGGCATGCTTTCCCATACAGCATTTGGAAAGGTGTAGTACCCAGCGGTGTCTTGAAGGCAGTCCTGTATGCCCAAAGTGCATCATCCAGCTTTGTAGACCAATTATTCCTAGAAGCATTCACTGTCTTCTCCAAGATCTCCTTGATCTGCCTGTTGGAGACTTCAACTTGCCCACTTGTCTGAGGGTGATATGGAGTAGCCACACGATGGTTCACACCATATTGCTTCAACAACCTCTCGAACACCTTGTTGATAAAGTGAGAGCCACCATCACTTATCACAATTCGAGGTACTCCAAAGCGAGGGAAAATGATGGTCTTAAACAGCTTAAGAACCACCGCAGAGTCATTCTTCTCACTGGCTATCGCTTCCACCCATTTAGACACATAGTCCACAGCAACCAGGATGTAGGTCTTCTTGTGTGAAGATGGGAAAGGACCCATAAAGTCAATGCCCCAGCAATCAAAAACTTCAACCTCAAGGATGAAATTTTGTGGCATCTCATGTCTCTTACTGATCTTCCCTCTCCTCTGACAAGCGTCGCACTGTGAGACGAAAGTGTGAGCATCCTTGAACATGGTAGGCCACCAGAAGCCTGCTTGAAGAGCCTTGGATACTGTCTTGAAGGTGGCAAAGTGTCCAGCATAGTCTGATCCATGGCAATGAAACAAAACATCTGAAACCTCTGATTCAGCAATGCATCTCCTGTATATGCCATCAGAACAATGCTTGTACAAGTAAGGTTCATCCCAAAAGAATCTCCTTATGTCGCGCATGAACTTCTTCTTGTCATACTTCTTGAGGTGGTTTGGCTTTGCATCTGCAGCGAGATAATTTGCAATATCAGCGTACCATGGAGTATCAGAATCTGCTGCAGCGACGAGATGGTGGTTAGAAACGACTGAATGATCGATGATGAAAACAGCGTCTGAATCGTCAGGGTATCGACCGATACCATCATGGTATCGATCGATACCGGAACCTGCAACTCGTGGAAATTGCTGATTCTCGGCCAGATTCATCTGAAACCCAGTTTCAATGAAGTAGATGGCTTCCTCAGGTAATTGATCATCAATGGGGACGTCCTCATCGATCCGCATCCGCGAGAGATGGTCAGCAACTCCATTCTCTATGCCTTTCTTGTCCTTAACCTCAATGTCAAACCCTTGTAGCAAAAGAACCCAACGACAGAGACGAGGCTTGAGATCCTTGTTATTCATCAGATACTTGAGAGCAGCATGATCGGTATGAACAACCACCTTGCTCCCAATCAAGTAAGATCGGAATTTCTCAAAGGAGAAAACAACAGCAAGTAGCTCCTTCTCTGTGGTGCTGTAATTCCTCTGAGCATCATCCAAAGTCCTGCTGGCATAGTAGATGACGTGCAGCTGCCTGTCTTTCCTCTGACCCAGAACTGACCCCACAGCAAAGTCACTGGCATCACACATGATCTCGAAAGGCAGAATCCAATCAGGGGGTTGCACAACAGGAGCACTCACTAAAGCCTTTTTGATCTCCTCAAAGGCTGCAAGACAATCGGCTGTGAAATCAAATTTGATCTCTTTGCACAGCAGAGCAGTGAGTGGACGTGCTATCTTGGAGAAATCCTTGATGAACCTCCTGTAAAAACCAGCATGACCAAGGAAACTCCGAATATCCTTCACAGAAGTAGGTGGTGGGAGACTTGTCATGACCTGAATCTTGGCTTTGTCAACTTCGATTCCAGCTTCAGAGACTTTGTGCCCAAGTACAATGCCATCCTGAACCATAAAATGACACTTTTCCCAGTTAAGGACCAAGTGTTTCTCTTCACACCTCTGGAGCACCTTGCACAGATTAGTCAAACAGATCTTGAATGATGACCCATATACTGAAAAATCATCCATGAACACCTCCATGAAGTCCTCGATCATGTCTGTGAAGATGGACATCATGCACCTCTGAAAAGTGGCTGGAGCGTTGCACAATCCAAATGGCATTCTCCTGTATGCGAACGTGCCATAGGGACACGTGAAAGTGGTATACCCTTGGTCATCTGGATGGATAGGAATCTGGAAGAAACCTGAATATCCATCAAGGAAGCAGTAGTAGGGATGACTGGCCAATCTCTCTAACATCTGGTCAATGAATGGCAATGGGAAGTGATCTTTCCGTGTGGCTGCGTTCAACTTCCTGTAATCAATGCACATTCGATGTCCTGTGATAGTCCTTGTGGGAATCATCTCATCCATGTTGTTCTTCACCACAGTTATCCCTCCTTTCTTAGGAACAACGTGCACTGGACTGACCCAAGAGCTATCTGAGATAGCATAGATAACTCCTGCATCTAAGAGTTTCATGATCTCTTTCTTAACCACTTCCTTCAGGTTTGGATTCAGCCTCCTTTGATGCTCAACTGAAGCCTTTGACGCGTCCTCAAGATGAATCCTATGCATGCACAGGTTCGGGGAAATACCTGAAATGTCATCAAGAGAATAGCCAAGAGCTTTGCGATACTTGCGCAGCTTGCTTAGCAGTAAAGTGACCTCTGCGTTGTTCAAAGAAGAATTAAGGATTACAGGGTACGTGGAATTAGGACCAAGAAAACCATACCTTAGATTCGCAGGAAGTGGTTTGAGTTCCACTTTAGGAGCGTTCTCCTCGCTCCAATCTCCAAGCCCAGCGGCTTGCATAGTTCTTTCGGCCAAACTTCTTTCTGGACGTAGGGTATCGATCGATACCATCCGAGTATCGATCGATACTGGTCGTGCTGAATCGAGTATCCTTCCGTATTCAGCAGCAGCATCGTGTGGCTTAACTTCGGACTCAGCAGAACAGGCCAATGCTCTCTCCAATGGGTCCTCAGGATGCATCTCTAAGAAGTACTCCTCAGCAATATCACAGAAGGTATCAACGAAGAAAGTCCGCCCATCGATGGTTGGTCTTTTCATCATCTTTTCCATGTTAAAATTCATGACCAACTCACCAATGTTAAGAGATATCTTCCCATTCCTGCAATCAATCAGAGCACCAGCTGTTGCTAGGAATGGCCTTCCCAAGATGAGAGGATCTCTGGGTTCCGAATCATACTCCAAGACAATGAAATCAGTTGGGATTAAGCAGTTCCCAATCACAATCGGAACATCCTCGAGCAATCCTTCTGGAAGTCTAGTTGAACGATCAGCGAGAATCAGCGAGATTCTAGTAGCAGTGAAGTCTGTCATTCCCATCCTCTTAGCAACCGAGTATGGCATGAGGTTGACACTTGAGCCAAGGTCACAGAGAGAACGCTCAAACCTGTCAGTAGCTATTGTGCAATCCAAGACAAAGCTCCCTGGATCTGGAAGTTTCGTTGGGATCCTGTTGCTTAGGATTGCACTGCACTCATGAGTGATCATTAGACAGCCTTCTTCAAGGTTCACATTGCTGGACACCATCTTCTTGACATACCTCTTGAAAGCTACCGAGGTCTTGATAGCATCGATGAAGGGAAGTTCAACAACCAGTTTGTCCAAAATTTCCTTGCATTTAGCATCCTCTACGTCTTTCTTAGTCTTCCCAAGAGCTCTGGGATAGGGTACCCTCGGGATGTAGACCCTCTCTGGTGCTGCTTTAGGCTTCTCCTTCACAACCTCAACTTCTGCATCGTCTTCAGGTTCGGTATCGATCGATACTGGGGGGGTATCGATCGATACACGGGAATTTGAGTCTTCCCGTCTGAGAATCGCGATCGGTGTCGATCGATGCTGAGGAGTGTCGATCGATGCCTTAGCGATTTCAGTGTCTTCATCGTCAGACATCTCGAAATTTACAGTAGGCTGATCCACTTTTGCCCCTGATTTGACCTCCTTACCACTTCTCAAGGTAATGGCATTGATGTGTGCCCTTGGGTTCTCTCCTTTTCCTGGTAGAAAACCTTCTTGTCTTCTTGAACTCTCTGAAGTCTGAGCTACTTGAGTTTCCAGCTTCTTCTGACCAATACCCAGAGAATCGATCCTTCCACTCAGATCTTTGTACATGGCGTCCATCTTACCATTGAAGGTTACTGTAATCTGCTGCTGTCCTTGAATGAGTGTTTCAAGCATGGCTTCAATCTTGTTCTCTGATGTCTTAGCAGTCACAGGCTCGTAGGAAGGACCTCCGTAGTTCCTGGTGTAACCACTGGTCTGGGCAGGTTTCTGGTTGAATCCTCCTTGCTGGAAGTTGTTGTTGAAGCCTCGATTGTTGTTGTACTGGTTCCTCTGTCCCTGAAAGCCAGAACCACCAATGTAGTTCACGTCTTCTGCTTCATTCTCATTGAAAACCTCAACATCCTCAGCAAAATGGACAGCTTTTGTTGTCTTTCCCAGCAGAAGACTGTGCATAGAATCTAGTTGAGCCTTAAACTCAGCGATCTGCGATCCATCTTGATTACCAGCCAGCTTCTTGCGCTCGAAATCTGCACTCTTTGTGCTGCTGCTAGATGCAAAATTCTCAATTAACACATAGGCGTCCTCAGGATAGTTGGTGTTGAAGTTTCCATTGCTTGAAGAGTCCAGAGCCATCTGATACCTCCAATCTACTCCTCTGAAGAAGATACCTAGCAGCTGCACATCAGAGTATCCATGGTGTGGACAGTCTCTTTGGTACGATCTGAATCTTGTCCAAGCAGCCTTGAACGCCTCAGTAGGTCCTTGAGAAAAAGTGGAGATCTTATTCCTCAGATCTTCAGATCGTCCATCATCATAGAAGTTAATTAGGAAGGCTCTCTTGGTGTCTTCCCAATTAGTCAGTGATCCAGGAGGTAGCTGCCTCAGCCAGTAAGTAGCCTCTCCACCTAGAGAGTAGGGGAAAAGCTTGCAGAAGAGATAATCGTAGGACACTCCATTGCTCTTGATGCTAGTGACCAAGTCCTCGAATTTCTCTACATGATCCATTGGATGCTCATGAGGCAAACCATGGAAGAGATGCTGTCCTACTAGAGTGTAGTAAGCAGGCTTTAGCTCAAAGTCATTCCGCTCATACGCAGGGGGACGAATCGCGGAGCGATTTGCGAAAAATTGCTCTGGCCTGTTGTGTTCACCAATCGTTCTACCACGATTAACCACAGCATCCCTTGCGTTCCTAGCGGCATTCTCAGCGACAACCGGAGCAGGTTGAATGACAATCCCCTCTCCATCCAGACGTTGTCCTTGCTCATTGCACAACCGACCCTGTTGGTCCCTGTAAGCTCCAGCAGCATCACGAACCAACCCAACTTGATTGTTGTTCATCTTAGCTGACTTCTTTGCTTTCCTGTTTGTGCGTTCCACTTGTGCTAGCTGTTCCAGTGATAGATCAACTAGCGGAGTACTCTTTTTGCTTCTGGTTTCAAGATTATGCATGCACCTGAAATCACAAGTAAAGAGCGTAAGTAACTGAAATTTACGACGGGTATCGACCGATACTCAAGGGTATCGATCGATACTCGGGCGATTTAGACGAATTTCCTAGCTAAAATCTAACGGCGAATTGAGTCCCCGGCAACGGCGCCAAAATTGATATGCTCAATTTAATACCCTAAAAAGTACTAAAGCAGTTGCTGCAGTAAATCAGGGGTCGAACACAAGAACTCAAGAATCGCTCAATAGATTCTATAGATCAGAAACAAGCTAAACCAGATGATGTAATTGAAAAACAGGGTTGCAAGTAAAACGTTTGTAAATTCAATTGGAGGAATGTAGGCTTAGGGTATTTCTCAGGAAATCAATGAATGCAGCTAAGTTAGCTAACAGGATCCAGATTAAGCACTGTTCTAGAACTCAAATCACTAAAATATAATTAACCAACTCTCGTTGCGAAAACTATCTAAATCTAAATTCTAGAAATTCCAAATCTCTTTGCGAATCCTAAAGTCTAAATCAGCTTTAAAATCAGGTTTGATATGTTCACAAATCAATTAAACCAAATCTCTTTGCGAATAATCAATTTGCTCACCTAAGGTTCTATCAGGTAATTAATCGCACTCTCGTGCCTAATTAATTATCCTAAGATCTAAGTTCCAGATTCGTCAACCTAGAATTAGCTTTGAGAACAACCTAAGGCGAAGAACTAATTTAGATAGTGAATCCTAACAGATAATCAACCTAGCATTCAAAGAAATCCCTATGAGAAAACCCTAAACCTAACAGGTGATCTACTCAGACATGGATATTAAATTAATAAACATGTTGAATAAATACTCTTATATTAAATCAGAAAGAGAAACAAGGTTTTGAGATCTGATCTCGGACGAAGGGAAACCAGACTTGTCTCTCACCAAAATCTCTCTTAAACCTAAACAATAATAAAGCATAGCCTAAACAATGGCTGTAAAATCCTATTTATAACCTAAATCACGATTTGGGGCCTTCTTGTAATTATCAAAGTCTTCTGGGTGCTTTTGCAATTCTCCAAGGTTTCATAACTAGTCGCGGCCCATGAAATCTCGATGAGTGTCGATCGATACCAGGGGGTATCGATCGATGCTCGGTGCTCAGATCGGGCTCTTAGTCATCAGACTTCAGTCTCGCTCCAGAATGCTCCAGAAAAGCTCCAATAATTCCAATTAAGCTCCAGACGTGCTATAACCTGTGAAAGACTCTAAAAGACTCCAAAACACAAGAAAAGACTCTATAAAAGGACTTATATCATGGCCTAAACAGGGTAAAAACCATGATATATCAAATCGCAACAATAAAAGGAAGCCAGAAGGCTTCCAGAGTATGTTATATGGCATGTTTCCAGATAGCAAAGGAAAACGCCATATATCAAATACAACGTAAGGATGAGCTCGCTTACCGCCTGGCAAAAAAGAAGAGTGGTCCAGGCTCTATCGGACCTCGCAAAGACTTTATCGAGAAAGTTATGGTCAACGAGTCTCATCCTGACCAGAAGGTAGGCTCTATCGGATCCGAGCTCTCCAAGGCTCAAAAAGATCAACTAATAACATTCCTCCAAAAAAATACCAGCTCATTCGCATGGACAACAGCTGATATGCCCGGAATCGATCTAAGCATCATCTCGTACGAGCTCAATGTGGATCCAAATCACAAACCAATACGTCAAAAGCGTCGGAAATTCGGACCTGACAAAACCGAGGCTGTTAACAGCGAAGTCACCAAATTTCTAAGCGTTGGATTCATCAAGGAGGTGAGATATCCCGACTGACTAGCGATTCCGGTTGTGGTGAAGAAGAAAAATGGCACATGGCGAGTGTGTGTGGATTTTACAGATCTAAACAAAGCATGTCCTAAGGATAGCTTCCCACTACCTCACATCGACAACCTGGTGGAAGCTACCGCAGGGCACCAGCTCCTCAGCTTTATGGATGCGTTCTCAGGGTATAATCAAATACAAATGAACCCCGAAGACCAAGATAAGACATCCTTCATAAAAGAACGAGGAACATACTGTTATAAAGTGATGCCATTTGGACTTAAAAACGCAGGAACAACCTACCAAAGACTTATGAACATGATGTTTACCAGCTTCCTGGGCAAGTCAATGAAGGTCTACATTGAGTACATGTTAGTTAAATCATTGAAAGATGAAGACCACATAAGTCAGCTGGGGGAATGTTTCACCTTACTAAACAACTGTGGGATAAAACCGAATCCCTCAAAGTGTACTTTCGGGGTTGCTTCAGGTGAATTCCTAGGTTACATAGTGACTCAAAGAGGAATAGAAGCAAACCCCAAACAAATTAGTGCGTTCTTGGAAATGCAATCTCCGAGCTCGGTAAAGGAGGTGCAAAGGCTGACAGGCCGCATTGCTGCCCTAAATCGATTTATTTTCAGATCGACTGATAAATGTCTCCCTTTTTACCAACTGCTAAAAGGAAACAAAAGTTCATTTGGGATGACAAGTGCGGGGAAGCCTTCAAGCAATTAAAAGCGTACCTCTCCGAGCCCCCCATTCTGTCAAAACCAATTGAGGAGGAGCCGCTTTACCTAAGCGTAGCAATCTCCGAGGCAGCAGTAAGTGGCGTCCTCATTAGAGAGGAGCGAGCTGAGCAAAAACCAATATACTACGTGAGCAAATCCCTAGTGGACGCTGAAACCAGATATCCACGAATGGAAAAGATAACTTTGGCAGTAGTAGTCTCAGCTCGCAAGCTCAGACCGTATTTTCAGTCAAACCCTATCATAATGATGACGACACATCCATTACGCACAGTATTGCACAGTCCCAGCCAGTCTGGCAGGCTAGCCAAATGGGCTATCAAGCTGAGCGAATAGGATATCGAATTTTAACCTCGGACTAGCGCCAAAGCACATGTACTAGCAGATTTCATCATCGAGCTTACAGCTAATAGCGAGGTAACTGAAATAAGCTCTGAAACCTGGCAGCTCTACGTCGATGGAGCTTCCTCAAAACAGGGGGCAAGTGTTGGAATTCACCTCGTATCCCCGACTAATGAGGTAGTGGAACAGTCCTTCAAACTCGGATTCTCAGCGTAGAATAACAAAGCCGAGTATGAGGCTTTAATAGCAGGTCTCCGACTCGCAGCTGGGATAGGAATACGCAACCTGAATGCGCTCAACGATTCCCAGTTCATTACAAGTCAGTTTCATGGAGAATACGAAGCTAGAGATAGCAGGATAGAATCCTATCTAGCAATAGTCCACGAGCTAGTTAAGCGATTCGAAGTCTTCAGTCTGACGTGAATACCGCGAGGTGAGAACACGATCGCAGAAGCATTGGCAGCTCTGCCATCAACCTCGAATCCACTTGTAAAAATAGTGATTCCAGTGGAAGGGATCGAAAAACCAAGCTTTAAAATCAATAAAGATGTCGAGGATTTAATGGAAATAGACTATGACCATATAGGGTTGGACATAGTACTAGCTCCAATAGAGGACGACCTCCCTCTCGAAATAGGAGAAGCCGAGGACTCAGAACAACTCTGCTCGATGCCAGGCATGTTACTCTCCGCGAAAAAATGATTGCAAGAACTGACTGGCAAACAGCGATTATACAATGCATTGAGGGGGGGAGAGCCCCCCCCCCCCCCAGCAAGTGGGAAACTCGCAAGCTCAAAATCATAGCTTCAAGATATTGTATAATCAGCTCCCGCCTTTATAAGCAAAGTATGAATGGCCCCTACCTGGTATGTTTTCACGGGATCGAAGCTTTTACGATATTGTTGGAAGTACATGGAGGCTCATGTGGCAGCCATTCAGGAGGAAGGGCGTTAGCCATCAGGATCAAAAGGCAAGGGTATTTTCGGCCCACTTTGGTCGCTGACTACGAAGAACACTCTTAAGCGTGCGACAAATGCCAACGGCATGCTCCCACATTGCATTAACCTACTGAAAATTTATCTTCCATCTCATCTCCATACCCCTTTATGAGGTGGTCTATGGAAATAGTAGGACCTATGGTAACCTCGGGAAGAAGGAAGTGTCGCTTCCTACTCGTCCTCACTGACTACTTCACCAAGTGGATAGAGGCAGAAGCTTTCTAGCAGGTTAAAGCAAATCACATACAGGAATTCGTATGGCAAAATGTAGTCTGCCGGCACGGAGTCCCATACGAGATTGTAATCGATAATGGTTCACATTTCATCTCAAATCAGTTCTTCGAGTTTTGTGAAGATCACAGAATCAGGCCGAAAACCTCGAATCCACGTTACCCTCATGTCAACGGGCAAGCCGAGACAGCAAATAAGCTAATATTGAGCAATCTCAAAAAACGACTGGATGATAAAAAGCAAAAATGGTCCGACGAACTCCCCGAAGTACTATGGGCCTGTCGGACCTCACCTCGCAAAGCAGCCTCAGAAACACCATTCTCTTTGGTTTATGGGATTGAAGCCGTGGTTCCCGCTGAGGTCGCAGTCCCTAGCCTAAGGGTAGATATGTGTCCCATAAACGAGGAGCTAAATAACGAAATGCTCCTCGACCAACTCGATGTCATCGATGAGCGTCGAGATCGAGCATTCGTTAATCTTCAAAACTACCAACACGCAGCAGCACGCTACTATAATTAAAATGTCAAACAGCGAAGATTTCAAGTTGGCGAGCTCGTCCTACGAAAAGTCTATGAAAATACAAGAGAAAGGAATGCTGGAAAATTGGGTACCAACTGGGAAGGTCCATACCGAATTTCTGAGGTAGTAAAGAATGGCATATACAAGCTCGCGAGGGTGCACGACAACACACCCGAGAGGAACTCATGGAATGCCATGAACTTGAAGAAGTATTATCACTAAAAAGACACTTGTAAAAATCAAACTACGAAAATGCTTGATCCCTCCTGAGGGTACGTAGGCAACCTCATAAGGGTGCAGCTATTAAAATAAAAATAAATCTCCCCTCAAACCAGTTAAATGCAGCTTGAGGACTCTCAACTTCTATTTACAAGCTAAAAGTTTTACTACATAAATGAACAGCCTTACGAGCTAGAGCATGCTATCAGCTAGCATGGCTCGACTTTGCGTCTAAATTACAAGGTCACAACTTTTCTAGTTTCTAAATGACAACAACCTCTACGTCTAAATTGTTTAGGTTACATGCATGTCTCTAAACGGCTTCGACCTTGCGTCTTAAAATCTTCTGGTCAGCTCCCGAGGTCTCTAAACGACCTAGGAGAAAGGTCTCTGAACGACCTGGATCTTTCGCTGAAAAACTACCTCTGGTCTGATGAAAACCATCAGCCTCTAAATGGCAAAAATTATCATAAAAAAGAACACACACAAAAAGAGGATCTTTAGAGAAAAATCAAAATAATTAAAACCTCCTCAAGGGAGCATAAGTTCAAACCAAAAATCCCATCAGGGCATAACGAGTTCAACAATAAACAGAAATGGGTTTAAAGGCCTCTCCATGCACCAAGTTCAAAAAAAATAAAAACATAAGAGGATGAAGAGAATATAAGGGTCTCTAGCAGGCAGGTTCACCTGGTTTATCCGCCAAGACAGGTTGATCCAAGGGCAGTGGGAACTCCTTTCTAAGCTCCTGAGAACCAAGGTCCAGCTGATCACTTAATGATTGTGCACTTGGCCCAGCAAGCAGCGTACACTACAAGAAAACTGTCTATTTCCAACGAAAATTTACGACCGTTTTAAATCGATGTAACTTTACGTCGACTTTACGACGAATTTACGACGAAATATGTGTTCGATGTAAAATCGTCGTAAATATGTGTCGTCGTAATTTCGATGTAAATTTACGACTAGTTTACGACGACATTACGACGACAACATAAATCGTCGTAATGTCGTCGTAAAATTACATCGATATTACGACGAATATTTCTTCTGTATATTACGTTGATATTACGACGATTTGATGTCACATGTTCCCGGTTAGGTAGACCACGTTTTTTAATCGTAAAATTCGTAAAATCCGTTGGAAAATCGTTGGTAATTCTGAAAAAAAATTTATAAATACAGCGTAACTTCAAACTAAAGAATCAAAAAAAAAAAACAAACAGAATAAAAAAATATATATATATATATATAAATGTCTATATACGAACTACGAAAATGGATGTATACGCAAAAGGATTCAGAGGGAGATTTGACGGAAGAATTCAAAGAAGGGCTTGAAATATTCATGTATCAGGCCGGAAATATGCAAACAACCCTGGAAAGTGGTAAGATGTTCTGTCCTTGTCGTAAATGCAAGAATACGAGATATATTTTTATTGAGACGGTGTGGAAGCATTTACTAAATAGAGGGTTTATGCCGCAATATTATGTTTGGTATCAACATGGAGAGGGTTTTGAAAGAACTCAAGCAACGGATAGTAGTAGTAATTATCAAGGTCAAGTAGAATCAAATTATCAAGGTAGTTATGATCATGGTCAACATCAATTTGATCAGGGTGTAGATCATGATAGGATGCATGCCATGGTTAATGATGCATTTCATGAAACAAATGCTGATAATAGTACTGTTGAGGAACCCAACGTAGATGCGAAGTGATTTTATGATATGCTAGACGCTGCAAACCAGCCACTCTACGATGGAAGTAGAGAAGGTCAGTCTAAATTGTCGTTAGCTGTTAGGATGATGACAATTAAAACTGATCATAACTTAGCTGAGGTTTGCATGGATGATTGGGCTGATCTTATTAAAGAGTATTTGCCAGAGGATAATTTGGCTGCCGAAACATACTATGAGATACAGAAGTTGGTGTTTAGTCTTGGGTTGCCTTCTGAGATGATAGATGTATGTGTTGACAATTGTATGCTTTTTTGGAAAGATGATGATAAGCTGCAGGAATGTCGATTTTGCCAAAAACCGAGATTTAGGCCCCAAACAACTGGGCGTAAAAAGATACCATACCAACGGATGTGGTATCTTCCTATAACTGATAGGTTGAAACGATTGTATCAATCTGAAAGGACAGCTGCATCGATGAGGTGGCATGCAGAACATTCACAGAGAGAAGGAGAAGTGACTCACCCGTCAGATGCAAAAGCTTGGAAACACTTTAACACGGTACACCCTGATTTTGCTAACTCTAAGCGAAATGTGTATCTTGGTCTTTGCACTGATGGATTTAGTCCGTTCGGTATGTCTGGTAGGCAATATTCTTTGTGGCCAGTTATCGTAACTCCTTATAACCTTCCCCCAGATATGTGCATGCAAAGGGAATTTCTTTTCCTGAATATTTTAGTCCCTGGTCCCAATCATCCGAAGCGGTCCCTTGATGTATTTTTGCAGCCTCTCATTCATGAGTTGAAACAGTTGTGGTATACAGGAGTGCGGACATATGATTGTTCGAGGAAAAAAAATTTTACGATGCGTGCGGTGCTTATGTTGACAATAAACGACTTCCCTGCATACGGAATGCTATCAGGTTGGAAGACGCATGGGAGGTTATCTTGTCCTTATTGCCTCGATCGGACAGATGCGTTTCAACTGAAACATGGTCGAAAAACATGCTGGTTTGATTGTCACCGCCGGTTTTTACCAATCAATCATCCATATAGGAGAAACAGGCGGTTGTTTAGGAAGAACAAAATCGTGCGTGTCCCCCCACCAGTGTATCTATCTGGGGAAGATTTAGAAGCGCAAATAGATCATTTTGGGGGACTAGAAACTGTGAATCGTGGGGGAAATTGGCACACTACTGCTAATATGCCTGATGGATACGGGGTTAATCACAATTGGCACAAGAAAAGCATTTTTTGGGATCTTCCGTACTGGAAAAATCATCTACTGAGACACAATCTTGATGTTATGCACATTGAGAAAAACTTTTTTGATAACATCATGCATACAGTGTTAAACGTGAAAGGAAGAACCAAAGACAGCGGAAAGTCAAGGTTGGACTTGCCAGATATTTGCAACAGAAATGAGTTGCATATAATGAGCAATGGAAAATCACCAGTTCCTATATTTCGGTTGGGTGCAGAACAAAAGGCATCGTTGTTCAATTGGGTTTCATCTGACGTGAAGTTTCCTGATGGTATGTATCCAATCTTGCTAAATCTATTGAGAAAGGAGAAAAGTATTCAGGGATGAAGAGTCATGACTGCCACGTGTTTATGCAACGTTTACTTCCTTTCGCATTTGTCGAACTCCTTCCAGAAAATGTTCATGAAGCAATTGGAGGTAAGATACTTCATCACATATAAAATTATTGAGATTAATTATATATATATATATATATATGTTACAATGTATATAATTTTGTCTTTGCAGGCATCTGAGCGTTTTTCCGGGATCTTAGTACACGGACGTTGTCAGAAGATGTAATTGCACAACTGACTGCTAATATTCCAATCTTGTTGTGCAATTTGGAGAAGATATTCCCCCCTGCGTTTTTTGATGTTATGGAACATCTTCCCATTCATCTCCCCCACGAAGCAGAACTAGGAGGCCCTGTTCAGTTTAGGTGGATGTACCCATTCGAGCGCTTCATGAAACATTTAAAGGGAAAGACAAAAAATCTAGCAAGGGTTGAAGGATCAATTGTTGCGGGAAGTTTGACAGAAGAAACTTCACACTTCACTTCATATTATTTCGCTCCAAAAGTCCGTACACGCAAACGGGCTCCCCGACGATACGATGATGGCGGTGTGGGACGAATTTATGCAGTAGAGGGTGTCCCAGATATATTCTCACCAATTGGTCGTCTTAGTGGAAAATTGAAGGAAGTTTGGTGGGATAACGAGCATGACAGGCACAGCGCACATACGTACATCCTCCTAAACTGTGATGAAGTGAGTCCTTTCGAAAGGTATAATAACAAAACTATTTAATTAATCAGTCATTAATAATTAATAATTAATATAATTATAATTAAATGTGTTAATTTTTATGTCTATATATGTATTTTGCAGCTTATTTGATACCCAAGTACGAGAATGCATTGAAGGGGTTTCAGATGATGAAATAAACGACCGTAAAGATCGTCACTTTGTTGAGTGGTTGAAGACGCAAGTAAGTTAATATAGTTATAAATATTTCATTTAATTATATCGGCTTTCAATCTAACTTTTACACTTATCATAGGTTGATCATGGTGATCCCGTATATCCATTTTGGTTTCATGAGTTACTCCTAGGCCCCATCGGGAAGATAACGACCGCACCCATGTATTTTACCCGTGGTTATGTGTTTCATACATACAAGTATGGCGTTCGTCGAGCAACTACCAACTACGGAGTATGTGTTAGGGGTGAAATAGATTTTTATGGGGTTTTGCAGGAAATAATTGAAGTGGAGTACCCCGGACTGGTTAGGTTGAAATGCGTTCTCTTCAAATGTGATTGGTTCGATCCAACAGTCGGTCGAGGGGTGCGAATTAACAAATTTGGTGTGGTTGACGTCAACAAAGCACGACGTTACAACAAGTTTGAGCCATTCATCCTAGCATCACAAGCAGAACAAGTAACGTTCGTTCCATATCCGCGAGTTCGAACATCTGGGATCTCATGGTTATCAGTTATTAAAATAGCTCCAAGGGGTAAAATTGTTGGTGTTGATGATCTTCCAATGCAACAAGATTCTTGCCTTGATATTACAGAACCAGAGATTACGGAGAACGTTCTTTTAATTGATCCACGAAACAGGCAACTTGAATATCTACCTAACGACACAGAAGAAGAAGGCGATTCCGACGAGTTTGAAGAAACTGACGATGATGATGGACCTGAAGATGATGAACCCAATCAAGATGATGAACCCAACGAAGATGATGATTCTGATTGAAAGCTTATATATATATAGGTAATTTTCGGTTTGTTAGATGTTTAAGTTTTTGTTGTAAAATTATATATTAAACGAAATTACGACGTATTCGGCGATTAAATTCATGATTTTCCCCAAGAATTGCCTGATGCCAAAACAATTCATCCAGACCGCACCGAAACACAGACACCACTTCACTATTTCGGCGATTTCTCGGGTACCAGAGACGATCAAGGAAGGATCAATAGAAATAAATCACAAGAAGGTTACCTTTGCTCGACGAAGGAATCGCGTTATTGCGGGGCCGTAGCTCCATCGCACCCAAAATCGCAAAATCAAGGAAAGATGAAATATTAGGGTTTATCAATCGTCGCTCTATCTTTCCAGAGGTATTAGTTACGAGGGTGTGACTGGTGCGCAACTGTCAAAGTCGGATTTTCTGTGGTAGAATTGTTTATAATCTTCGTTTATGCAAATTTTGAAAATGAATGGAGGTATATCCAATAGCTATAAAGATTTAGGGTTTAAGGTTTAGGGTATAGATTTATTTTATAACAACGAAATTACGATGTATTCGTCGTAAATTCGTTGTAAATTTACAACGATTTTACGACGAATACGTAGTAATTTCGTCGTAATACCCAAAATATTTTAATTTACCCGCGTGGGGGAAATTTCGATAGGTTGAATTTTTGGTTACAGTTTTACGACGAATCCGTCGTAAAATCGTTGTAAATGACCAACGATTTTACGACGAATCCGCCGTAATTTCGTTGTAATACCCAAATATTGTATTCCCGCTTCTGATGATCTGGTCAACAAAGAATTTTGGAGATCAAGTTTTCTATATTCATAAAAACCAACCACCATAAGTGAAAGATACATAGAATTGGACATCCTTATATTACGAAGGATTTATAAAGATGTCCAATTCTATGAATCATTCACCTATGGTAGTTGAAGACTGTCTTTACTTGAAAACAAGATCCTACAGGATTATTGTTTGGCCAGATCATCAAGAAGTGGGAACACAATGATCAGCGTAAAAACTCAAGGAAAAGGGGATATGTATTTTTTTTTTTTTTGAGTTTGCATTGAAGGTGTGGAAGGTATTTATAGAAATGTTTTAGAAATTACCAACGGATTTGCAACAAAAATTTACAACGAATTTACATCGAATAGCATTACAACGATTTTACATCGGATATGCGACAAAATTACGTCGACAAAATGCGATGTAAATAATTAGGTGACCTATAAAAAACCGTGTTTTACCAAACTCTACCGATGTCACTTATTTTACGACTTATTTACGACGATTTAGAAATTACCAACGGATTTACATCGATTATCATTACAACGATTTTACATTGATTAGCTTGAATCTATTGTTAAATATTAGAAGTATTAGATGCACAAATATACTTCGTTCTTACGTCCATGATATGTGTATTGTGATTTAGGGTTTAGGGTATAGATTTATTGTATTACAACGAATTTACGACGATTTCGTCGTAAATTCATTGTAAAATTACAACGATTTTAAGACGGATCCGTCGTAAAATCGTTGTAATACCTAAAATACAGGGTTTAGGGTTTGATTTACTTGTTTAGTTTTTTTATCTTATATCTTGTTTTACGTAAGTTCTAATCATAATATAAACAATTTTATGTTTTTACAAAATCATTTACATTATTTAAGTCATGCATGATACGAATATACTTATAAGAACGAATGCTATACATTATTATGTAAAATAAGGAAATCGACGACGATATAGATTCAATCGTCGTTATTGAATCTATTGTTAAATATTAGAAGTATTAGATGCACAAATATACTTCGTTCTTACGTCCATGATATGTGTATTGTGATTTAGGGTTTAGGGTATAGTTTTATTGTATTACAACGAATTTACGACGAATTCGTCGTAAATTCATTGTAAAATTACAACGATTTTACGACGGATCCGTCGTAAAATCGTTGTAATACCTAAAATATAGGGTTTAGGGTTTGATTTACTTGTTTAGTTTTTTTTTATCTTATATCTTGTTTTACGTAAGTTCTAATCATAATATAAACAATTTTATGTTTTTACAAAATCATTTACATTATTTAAGTCATGCATGATACGAATATACTTATAAGAACGAATGCTATACATTATTATGTAATATAAGGAAATCGACGACGATATAGATTCAATCGTCGTTATTGAATCTATTGTTAAATATTAGAAGTATTAGATGCACAAATATACTTCGTTCTTACGTTCATGATATGTGTATTGTGATTTAGGATTTAGGGTATAGATTTATTGTATTACAACGAATTTACGACGAATTCGTCGTAAATTCATTGTAAAATTACAACGATTTTACGACGGATCCGTCGTAAAATCGTTGTAATACCTAAAATATAGGGTTTAGGGTTTGATTTACTTGTTTAGTTTTTTTATCTTATATCTTGTTTTACGTAAGTTCTAATCATAATATAAACAATTTTATGTTTTTACAAATTCATTTACATTATTTAAGTCATGCATGATACGAATATACTTATAAGAACGAATGATATACATTATTATGTAAAATAAGGAAATCGACGACGATATAGATTCAATCGTCGTTATTGAATCTATTGTTAAATATTAGAAGTATTAGATGCACAAATATACTTCGTTCTTACGTCCATGATATGTGTATTGTGATTTAGGGTTTAGGGTATAGATTTATTGTATTACAACGAATTTACGATGAATTCGTCGTAAATTCATTGTAAAATTACAACGATTTTACGACTGATCCGTCGTAAAATCGTTGTAATACCTAAAATATAGGGTTTAGGGTTTGATTTACTTGTTTAGTTTTTTTTTTATCTTATATCTTGTTTTACGTAAGTTCTAATCATAATATAAACAATTTTATGTTTTTACAAAATCATTTACATTATTTAAGTCATGCATGATACGAATATACTTATAAGAACGAATGCTATACATTATTATGTAAAATAAGGAAATCGACGACGATATAGATTCAATCGTCGTTATTGAATCTATTGTTAAATATTAGAAGTATTAGATGCACAAATATACTTCGTTCTTACGTCCATGATATGTGTATTGTGATTTAGGGTTTAGGGTATAGATTTATTGTATATTACAACGAATTTACGACGAATTCGTCGTAAATTCATTGTAAAATTACAACGATTTTACGACGGATCCGTCGTAAAATCGTTGTAATACCTAAAATATAGGGTTTAGGGTTTGATTTACTTGTTTAGTTTTTTTTATCTTATATCTTGTTTTACGTAAGTTCTAATCATAATATAAACAATTTTATGTTTTTACAAAATCATTTACATTATTTAAGTCATGCATGATACGAATATACTTATAAGAACGAATGTTATACATTATTATGTAAAATAAGGAAATCGACGACGATATAAATTCAATCGTCGTTATTGAATCTATTGTTAAATATTAGAAGTATTAGATGCACAAATATACTTCGTTCTTACGTCCATTATATGTGTATTGTTATTTAGGGTTTAGGGTATAGATTTATTGTATTACAACGATTTTACGATGGATCCGTCGTAAAATCGTTGTAATACCTAAAATATAGGGTTTAGGGTTTGATTTACTTGTTTAGTTTTTTTTATCTTATATCTTGTTTTACGTAAGTTCTAATCATAATATAAATAATTTTATGTTTTTACAAAATCCTTTACATTATTTAAGTCATGCATGATACGAATATATTTATAAGAACGAATGCTATACATTATTATGTAAAATAAGGAAATCGACGACGATATAGATTCAATCGTCGTTATTGAATCTATTGTTAAATATTAGAAGTATTAGATGCACAAATATACTTCGTTCTTATGTCCATGATATGTGTATTGTGATTTAGGGTTTAGGGTATAGATTTGTTGTATTACAACGAATTTACGACGAATTCGTCGTAAATTCATTGTAAAATTACAACGATTTTACGACGGATCCGTCGTAAAATCGTTGTAATACCCAAATATTTAATTTACCGCATGGGGGGAAATTGCGATAGGTTGAATTTTTGGTCACAGTTTTACGACGAGTTTACGACGAATTCGTCGTAAAATCGTTGGTAATTTACGACGATTTTACGACGACACCAAAATCTATATATAAGCGATCGAATTTTTCCCCCTCCCTCACAATCTCTCAACTCTCTCTCTCTCTAAAACTTAATCTCTCAACTCTCTCTCTCTAAAATCTCTGCCCTCTCTCTAAAACAAAAGGTAACATTTTTTTTTTGTATTTATAAATTATATTATCGTTATAAGAATTTTGAATTGTTAGTTAGGATTGTAATATTTATTAGTTAGGATTGGAATTATTAGTTAGGAATGGAATTATATTATACTAAAATTGAGTTATTTTTAAATATTTTTTAGATATGGCGCCACGTAAGTCACACTATCGGCAGTTTCTCGAGACGGGACCGAGTGAAAATCCGCCACTCCCGTCATCTTCTGCGACACAGTCCGCTGTTCCGGATTCTTTTTCCGGACCAGCGCCGCCTCCAGATGCAGTTGCTCGACCGCCGTTGTTGTATGCAGGATTGACGGTCGAAGATATTTTGCAGTCACCGGGGTATGATTCTTTAGACCGGTTAGATCCGCGACGGCTCCCGAATACTTTTTGGTACGTAGCTACAATTTTTTTTTTAATAACATTATGAATTTGTCTTTTTTACTAATAAGTTTTGTTTTATTTCTCAGGTTTAAGGAAGATAACAAAGTTGGACGGAGTGTGGCTGACACCATTAAAGCCTATTTCATGGAGCCTCACCGCAATTGGTCTTCGGTTCCGGAAGACGTTGTCGAGACATGGTTTAAATGTTTCGCGGTAAAACTTTTTTTTTTAATTCAATATTATTTTGGAGAATTCTTTATCTTTAATATATCGTTTCTAATTTTTTTTTTTTTTTTTTTGTATAGCAAAAATGGCATTGGGACGTTACGATCAACGAGACGGTGAAGGCGGAATTCAAAAAGAAGGGAAAATTGCGGCTCAACAATACCATTTCCGATTGGAAGAGGAAGTGGGAGGTTAAAGGCGATCATGGAAAGCCACCATACATGTCTTCCGATGTTTGGAACGGCTTGACGGCATACTGGAGAGATCCACATGCGCAGCAAGTGGCCGCTAAGTGTTCGGCTTCTCGAAACACTATGGGTCCAGACGGTCTTCCAGCGCTTATGCCCCATACGTCGGGTCAAACATCTTTTGCGGGAAGACGCCTTCAAATGGTAATAATTTTTTCGCTTATAATTTTATTTATGTAATTTTATTTTGTTATTAATTTATATTATCCATCAACGGTTTGATTTCTTTTTTAATGTCTTTTTTGTTAGGCAAATGGAGGCGAACTTCCTCCAATGACCCGAGTTTTTGCCGAAACTCACAAGAAGAAAGACGGATCTTTTGTAGATCCTCGAGCTGAGGCAATCTACAATGACACGCATGCAAGGATCAGCGAGCGTCAAACTCAGCTTTCTCAGCAGCTATCACCTGGCGGTAGTTCAGTCCAATCCACTGCGACTT
Source organism: Eutrema japonicum (assembly GCA_030161315.1). Lineage (NCBI taxonomy): Eukaryota > Viridiplantae > Streptophyta > Magnoliopsida > Brassicales > Brassicaceae > Eutrema > Eutrema japonicum. The sequence goes on from BSQW01000013.1 coordinate 11,551,239, forward strand.
TGACGGTTGCCCAGATGGACGACATATACGCAGAGGTAATTTAACGTTTTTTTTTTACAAAAGTTAATGTTTTTTATACAATTTATTAAATTTTTCGTTTGTTTTTTAAAAGGTTGCCCCGAAGAAAAAGGGCAGAGTTTTAGGGATGGGATCGATCGTAGATAGTGCCGCTGCGTCGTCCCGTCGTCAGCTTTTCGACGATCCGGTTATTTTGCGGACGGAGTTAAACAACCCCAACTCCGAGATCAACAATTTGCGGGCGAAGCAGGTGATATACGATGAGAAGATCCAAGGATACGATCAAACGATCCAAGGATACAATAAAACAATCCAAGGATACAACACTCTCTTCGATATTATTGCCCTGAGTAACCCGACTTTGGCGGCTGCACTAAGGCAGCAGGAAGGATCGACATCGGGCCAGCCAACTGATCCGCTCGCGCAAGAACGAGCGAATATGGAGCAGAATGGATCAGACGACGAACTTTTTGATAATTTACGTTTTTTGGCTAGGAATTAGTTTGTAATAAAAATTTTATTTTGTATTTTGAATTTTATTTTATATTTTGAATTTATTTAAAAAAATTAATTTTTAAATATAATTTTTTTAATATAATTTTTTAATTTTTTTTTAATTTTATTTAATTTATATAAAAATTATATTTAAATTACGACGAATTTACATCGAATATTTTACATCGATTTTACATCGTTCCATAATTTACATCGATTTTACATCAATAGTTTTACATCGATTTTACATCATTCAAAAGTTACGACGAATTTACATCGAATATTTTACATCGATTTACCAACGTATTTACATCTACATATGACGACGAATTTACGACGAATCCGTAAAAACAGAAATTTTATAATTCGTTGTAAATTCGATGTAATGTTTCATCCTATTACGACGAATTTACGACGATTTGTCGGAAAAAAAAATGTATAATTCGATGTAAAATCGATGTAATGTTTTATCGTTATATCGATGTAAAATCGATGTAATATATTCGTCGTAAAATCGATGTAATATATTCGTCGTACATTCGATGTAAATATACAACGATTTTACGACGAATATATTACATCGATTTTACGACGATTTTTAGTCCTCCTTAATAGTACGACCAATTTACGACGATTTACGATTAACGACGATCATATTACGACGAATTGTTAATCGTCGCTAATCCGTCGTAATTCATGTTTTACGACCGATTTACGACGATTATGTTTGTTGTAAAAAGGTTGTTTTCTTGTAGTGGTAACCGAATCATCGGATACCTACGGAATGTCAAGTTTACCCAAGAAAAAACCTGATACCTGGACGATGGCAAGCTCTGCATCCAACCTCAGCTTTTCAGCCTCAATATCTTTTCTGTCAGCCTCAAAGTCGATGATGGTCTGATTAATAATATCATCAAGAAGAATGATGTTGGACTTACACTCCATAATCTGAGTCTCGGTGTCAACCTTGATTTTCTTATTCTCGAATTTATCCTTTATCCCCAAAAGAATGATGCGATATTGTTTGGATATCTCCCTCCGCGCAGCCTTCTCCTCCCTCCTCACCATCTCCTTCTGCCTCTTGGCGAGTTTTTTTTAATCCTCTTTGACCTTCTCAACCTGGACTCTTAAGCCTACTATACTCTCGCTGGCAGAGCGTAAGCCAACCTCAGCAGTCCCAGCTCGCCCCTCGGCGACTTGGAGGTCCACCCTCAAATATTCACCAGATTTCTCCAGTGCAGAGATTCGAGCTTGAAGAGTGTCAGCACGAGCTTGAGCCTCCCGAGCAGAGTCTTCCCATCTCTTGGCCAAAACGGCCTGATCTTTAACCGAACTTTCCAGAAGGGCGATCTCAGCCATCTCCTCCTTGTTTCGCGTAATCCTCCCCGACAGCTCGTCCCGTTCGGCAACCAGATCAGCAATGGTTTTAGCCGCCCTCTCAACCTCCTCAGGCTGAGTAGCAGAGCGAAGATCTTGCTCAAATGAGTGAACTAACTCATTCGCAGCGAAAATCGCCTAAAAAGAAATGTTAAAATTTCTTTAGCAAAGAAATCAAATATAAAAGGAAAAGAAGAGGAAATCAAAGCTACCTGACCAATCGCACCCGCGAACTTGGTATAGCTTTCAGACTTCTTCATATTCCTCAGGGACGGTAGGAATCAGGAAGAAGGCCTAACACGCCTGAAAAGATTCGTGAGCTGGGAGTTGTTCTCTACGATTGCCTCAGGTCCATCAAAGTCGAACGTAAAAGCATTCGGAGAACTTCCTCCACCACCTTGTGAACGAGGTGCCACATGCCTTCTTGATGTTTCCTCACCCTCAAATCCATAGTCGCGAGATCGCTTAGCGCGAGACTGATGCTCAACAGAGTGACTGGGTCCCTTAAAAGATACCCTGGAACTAGACCTTTGGGAGCCCCTAGCTCGCACATAAGGCTGGGCAATCTCAGTCTCACCACCCGTTGGCAAGTTGCCGCCATCACCACGATCAGCCTTGAATTCATGGTGGTCACCCCTCTCGGTTTCCTCACGCTGCGAGGTCTCAACGAGGGAAGATTTACCGAGAGCCTCCTTGACCTTTTTGTCAAGAGCTCCAGCTGGCGTCGGGGCAGGGCGCAGTCGCATTCTCTCCCTGTATGAAAGGCGTTGTGCTTTCTTGGGAGGAACCATCTTGTTGGATTCGGTGGAGCTGTCGCTGCGAGTCCGGTCAATCTGGGAGGTAGCGAGGGCAGTATCCGACACCTGGGAATTGGCTAGAGGATCAACCTCAACGCGAGCTAAATCTTTAGCAACGGCCTCGAGTCTCGGGATAATAGATAGAACCGGGGCCAAAACTTGAACTTGAGGCGGGGGAGACGGAGATCGAGAATCTGAGAAATCAAACAAGGAAGATCTGAATGAGGATAAACTCATGACCCAAGAAAAAATAGAGTATAAATATACATGCATACAAACCTATGATCCGGAGAGCAGTAGCAACAGATAGCCCGAGAGCTCGGCGCTCGCGAGCTTGTTGAATCCTATCGAGGGTGAAACGCTTACAGTCGGAGCTCTCCTCTTTGACAAGATCGACGAGCTGTTGAACCTCAACTGTCACTATTTTCGAAGAATCAATTGACTCTGCAAAAAAAAAATTCAAATTAAATCAGAACAGAAGAAAATAGCGATTAAGGAATCTCCAGAAAAGGCACTCGAATCGGCATCCTAGGGATCATGCTGACCAGTAATCTGAGCCCATGAATGCTGAAGTACCGACTCGCCCTGTTTCCGGCCAAATTTCTTCTTTCAGCCTCGATTTTTTGCTCTTTCTGCAATGGCGTCTTCCTCTCAGCCGGGTACTTCTCTCCCCCTCGCCGATCGGTTCGAATCTCACTCAAAGAGCACGATTTTGCATGTTGAGCTCTCAAATATCTCCGCCTTATGCGGACTCGATACCTGCGACATGCTCATTCCGTCGGCCGATAGCTCTCCAGAAAGTCCCCCGGAGGGTTATGCATGCGGTTATGCCGCATTCTTCTTGAGATGCCGCCTTACTTTTTCCATCCCGGCGGTTATCTCTAACATTATCAGCGACCTCGGGCTCGCCCTTCCACAGCTTATGCCCAGCGCGATGAGATCCCTTGTCGCACTCTGGGTGCGCTCTAAAGAGTCTGGGGTCGTTTTCGACAATAAGGTCTTTCGCCAACTCTTTAATGTCAAAGGGAACTCTCATCTTCGTTGAACCTATTATTTTTCGGCGAAGGTTAACCAGTCTGTTTTCAAGTTTAATGTGAGGGATACCCCTTTAATTCCACACTTAAGGCCCAACCTGATTGAATATGCCTAACAAAGAAGCCCAGTACGCGATGAGACATCATGGAGCGAGCCCGCAAGTTGGAAGGAGCCGAGCACGCAGGAAGAGGCGAGGTCGCTAGGAGAACGAGCTTGCGTCTAAAAAGTCAAACATACTAATTCAAGATCCTAGAATCAGGCTCAGCATTAAAGACAAATATTACGGATTTAATTCTATGTTTAATGTAAATAATTGAGCTTAGGCAATTATATTTCGAACTAGTATAAGTTTGAAACAGGAACCACATTTTAAGGCACCAGATTCTTGGCTAAAAATAATATATACAACTTTTTCTCTCTAATTTCCTAAGTTATTCTCAAAAACATACGACCTGAAAAACTAAGAATCGAGGTTGTGAGATTCTGCTCTCACACTCCTAATTCTATTCGGTTTCGGTTTGGTTCTTCGATTCCAGGTATTTTGCTCATGCCTAGATTAAACACACTAAAATAATGCAGTATTCCATCCACTACCACACTTCAAAAAACAATTATTGACTATAAATTTTTTGTTTATTAGTTCTTGAAATTAATTAATTATTGCTTCTCTTCTTTCTTACTTTATAATTCTCATTTTATTTTTTATACATTTAGAAAGTTTATATCTTCCAATTTGACATAATTTATAATTTTAAAGTAAATAATTTTATTTATTATTTCTAAAATTAGAAACAATTTTGTTTACATTATTCAGAAAATTATATTCTAAATATAATAGCAATTTTTAATTTAATTTAAATTATTATAAATATATACAATATATCCGACCGCTTGTTATCTGCTTTCACCATTCAACATTATATTTTCAACCGCTGGATTCGCTTGATATGCACTTGTTCCGCCTGATCCGCATTTGTTCCGCCTGATCCGCTTAAACCACTTAATCCGCACCGCTTGATCTGCTTTCTCCATTCGGAGTCATAGTGTTTGGTACAACAGAAATTACATCCAGGAGATCACATATCGTTAAGATTCTTGCAAGCAAAAGACTTTTTTGTGTGCTATAAAAGTTCTTAGTTTTTTTTTTCTCCAACTCATACTTATATTAATCTTAACGGCGCTTAAAATCCAAAGAAGTTGGAAGCTCATTGCCAAAGAATCCAAACTTTCAACATAATTAAAATACAAAACATGATAAAAATAAGATAGATGGTTACAATCATAGAAAATAACCGGAAGCTCCTTCAAGAGGGTTAGTTCTTCTTCTGCCATCAAAAACGAGCGAACAAAAATTTTAGCTCGTAGTGCCATCAATGCTGAGCGTTTAAAGACACTCCATAAAAGAGAAAGTGGATGGAAGGGTACTCTCTGAAACAGAGGAATGTGATGAAAGTGATCTCTCCAAAACGGAGGAAGTTCTCTCCCCAAGGGAGGAAGTTGGTAACACAGTCAAATCCGAACCGGGAAAGACCGAAATACTCCTAGAAATCTGACCAAGTCGGGCCAAGTCGGACCAAATCGGGACAAATCGGTCAAGTCTGTCAATTGGCGGTTTAGTATATGGTTTAGCTATTTTCAATTATTTTTTTGGGTTTTTCAAAGTGATGTCGTTTAAAGAAGTGAAAACCAAAAAAAAAATATGATTTATTAGTTTTGCTTTACTTTCAAGGTTTTTAGCTTGAAAACTATTTTGGTTCGAAGTATTTTATGATTTATTTCTATGTTAGAACTTTATTTTAGAATATGATTTATTAATTTTTTTTCTTTTTTTATATTTAAAACAAAAAATTTAATAATGTAATTTTCAAATAAAACACCAAAAGTTTAAAAAATATATATATTATATAAATAGAAATATATAATAATATAATAAATTAATAAAAAAATTATTAACGCCTGGATTTCGCCTAGATCCCGATTAATCCACCTAAGCGCTAGTTCCCATCAAATGCCTAGCTACCACCTAGCGATTTTTTGAACATTGTATACAATAATACAAGAGGAAGTAGAGTAGAGTAGGTGGCCACGGCAAAAGTAGAGAGAGATAGCAAACCGGTGACTCAAGATCTCTCTAAGCTCCATTAATTTTGAAGTAACCAGTAACATTTGCCAAGTTGCTCCAAAGAAAATAGTCGTTGGCGTGGAAAAGAAATGTGCATCCTGATTCCTGAGATTCGCAAGGGTTAACTAGAGAACTTTTCTTGCAAAAAATACAACTTAGTAGTTTAATAGGATATATCCCCTTGTTCATTTGTGATTTTGGAATGATACCTAGTTTACGTTTAAAGAATCAAAACGGTTTGTAGAAAGGAATGTCAAGTGTAACAGCTCACACGTGAGCTTGATGCCGATGTTAATTTGTTGATGATTCTCTGCTTAATGAAACACTCGGATATATTCTAATTAGAAATCACAAATTTACTTTAAAAGATAATTAGTTCCACACTTAAGCAGATGCATACAAACACCCCAATAGCCAGAAATCACCCAAACAAAGACATACATTATTTAAGAAAGACATCGAACTGAAAGAAGAACAGAAACACAACTGAGCACAGGAACCAAACAACAAAGAAAAGGATCTACTCAACTATAAATCTCTTCCTGACCTCAGAGACGAATTCAGTAACCTTCTCAGACTCGGGCAAGGATTCAGCCACGCTCTCCCTCTGGAGACACTTCTTAGCCCAATCGATAATTTTCGGACACTCTGATTTGATGCTGAAGTTACCAAACTTCTCGTATGCATCAAACCAGGTGTAGAATCCAATCAAGCCAATGTCTACATAGCCAAAGTCATCGCCACCAAAGTAAGGTTTGTCTCCAAGCTCAGATTCAAGAGTCTTGAGTATCTCAATTAACTCTTTCTTGCCTGTCTCTTGTTCCTCCCCCTTGGTCGCCCACACCTTCCTCTGAGCCTCGTACATCTGATCCATTGCACAAAGAGTAAATATAACATCGAGCTATGTCAGAACTCCAAACAAAATCTCAGCAAATGTAACCATAATAACATTTTGTGGCAGATTTGTCTGAACCAATTTATTTTGCAAACCCCAAATCAATTTCCACAAATCAATATGGGACTTAGCAACAACTAATCTGAAAACACCAATTTTGATTACCTTCTTGTCGATAAAATCAACCCAGAATCTAGCCTGAGCCCTGTGGTAAAGATCGGAAGGGAGGATAGGGTTGTTGGGAGACCAGACCTCGTCGATGTACTGAACCTGGATGGTAGATTCGCAGACCGGTTTACCGTTGTGGATGAGAACAGGGATCTTCTTGTGGATCGGATTCATCTGGAGAAGCAAAGGGCTCTTGTTCCTCAGATCCTCTTCTCTGTACTCGAACTCCACACCTTTCTCCCTCAACGCGATCCGAGTCCTCATCCCGAACATGCTAGGCCAGAAATCAAGAAGGATCACCTCGTTCGCCATTGTTGTGATCTCCCTCAAGCTCACAAAAATATCTTGATACTGTTTGTGTTTCTCGATTGATCTGGTGGACACTTGTGTGTGTGTATAGAAGAGAGTGTGAGGGCTGCGTCATTTATAATGGCAGAATAAAGGAAACGAAAATGGATTTTGCTTCCTTTTTTTTACATAAAAGTTATTAATTTGTTTTTGACATAAAAGTTTGAGAGATTTGGTTTACTATTCCAAAATTTTTATATATTTTGAAAACTAAACCTATGTTTTAACAAGTTTGAAAACTAAATTTTACATATAAAATTGCTAAAATACCTTAGATAAATCAAACTTAAAAATTGTTTTAAAATCTAATTGTATTATTTTTGATTAATTTAAAAATAAAGATAAATATATTTTTTTAATTTTATTAATTAAAATAAAAATACAAATATAATGGATGTAAACAAAAAAAACATCATTTTTAGATTTTGTGCGTTTAAAATATAAAAAATATGATTTTACTTAGATATTCTTAATATCTAATCCCCACACGATTATATCATAAATATGATCCATGATTGAAGTGATAAGAGATATTTTTTAGATTCAATTTGAGAACAAATTAATTAATAAATAGGCGTGAGTTTGAAACAACAACAAAAAAAGCAACATGAGTTTTGTTCTTTTTATATATATCTAATAAATATGTTTATAACTAAATATAAAGTATAATTAAAATAAGTGTTCACTGTTCTATAATAAAACTATTATTAAAAATTATGTTACCGTATATATTGTATTCCGAAAATTAAAATTTAAAAATAAATACTTTTTGTATTTATAAATTTTCAAAATTCATGATGGTATAATTATATTTTTACTTAATAAAAAGTTAGTTTTCAAACTTTTCAAAACATGAGTTAGTTTTTAAAATATATAAAATTTATGGAATATTAAATCAAATTTCCTCGAAAAGTTTTTGATATTAATTTTTTGACATACAATTTTTGAGTTTAGATGTAACTTTATTTATCGATCAAACAATTATGTCATAATTGCACCCACAATCATTTTTTCAGACTTTACTTACTTTTTGTCAATTTATATATATATTTTTTCACTGTCAAATGATTATTTTGTCTCTGTTTCCACATTTTCGTATAAAATTTTGCCTCAATCTATGTATAATACAAAACTGTTAATTTTTCAATTAAATTAACAAAATACTAAAAACTTTATAATTTTTTAAAAAAATGACCAAGAATCCCAACAACTATTACGAAAATGGATTTTGCTTTTTTGTTATTATAAGTAAATGGATTTTGCTTTTTTGTTATTATAAGTAAATGGAGTTTGCTTTTTTGTTATTATAAGTAAATAGATTTTGCTTTCTACAATCGTTACGTCACATATTCTACATTGATTACGTAGATAGGATATATTGATTGGTACAAGAGAAATTACATCCAAGAGATCACATATCGTTTAGATTCTTGTAAGCATGTGGACAAATCTAATCTATTAAACAGAGTGATATTTTGTGACCAAACAGGAAAAAATGTATTTAAAACTATTTTTATTCTGAATAACCTTTAAATTTTAAATTTTTGTGGAAAACTATCCTGTTTCCGAGCAGAATAATTTTGTTCAATTAAAAATTTATTTTTTGAAAATAAAATTTCAAATACAAATCATAATCTTTTAAACCATTGATATCACAAAATTTTTAATTTTGGTTATATTTTATATTTTAATTTAATTCCAAAAATTAAAAAACAATATTTTAAATTTTCTTAAATATAGGTTAAATTATTTATCAAAAATCAGAAAATTAGTTATTATCTTCAAAAATAATAAATCAGATATTAATTTAGATTTAATGTAATTATTCGAATTTAAATAATATTCTTATAATAATTTAACCTATTAAAACAGAGTGCTATTTTGTGACCAAATAGGAAAAATGCATTTTAAACTATTCATATCTTGGATAACTTTTAAACTTTCAATTTTTATGGATAACTATCCTGTTTCCAAACAGAATAATTTTGTTCAATTAAAAATTCATTTTTTGGAGATAAAATTTCAAATACAAATCATAATCTTTTAAACCATTGATATCACAAAATTTTTAATTTTGGTTATATTTTATATTTTAATTTAATTTCGAAAATTTTAAAAATATATTTTAAATTTTCTTAAATAGATGTTAGATTATTTAACAAAAATCAGAAAATTAGTTATTATCTTCAAAAACAATAAATCAGATGTTAATTTAGATTTAATGTAATTATTGTATTTTTTTATCATAATCAATCATCTTAATTTTAAATCATAATCAATCATCTTAATTTTAAATCTATCTTTTTGGACCATGATGATGGACGGGTTAGGGTTATGTTTTTATAATCGCCATCTTTTACGGGTTTGTTTGTCAAAAGATTCAATGTAGTAAGCAGATTTATGTTATAAAATTTATGTTTCAAAGATTCTAACTTAAATCATAAAAACATTTATGTTATAAAATTTATTAAAAAATAGATTAAATAAATGTTTTGAAATCCGACACATGAAGCAAACCGAAGAATCCTTCGAGCCACCGAGTCCATAGGTTAACCCGGTTCGATGCGGTCCGACCGCAATCAACAATTAATGAAATTATATATATACACGACACACACACACACACACACACACATATATATATATATATATATATATATATATATATATATGTATATATATAAGTATAAAAACTAAAAGATAACTAAGATATGTTTAAAAATGATATGTTTGTCAGTAAATTTTTTTTTTTATAAAATATTATTCACAAACAGAAGAAGATCATAAAGTACTAGAATGTAAAATCTAAGTGACTCAATAAAAATAATAAAAAAACCCTCTGATTGAATTATTAAACCATGATACATCCAGATCAACGATTAATATGTCATGCGATGTGTCTCATATACAAAAAAAAATAATTTTACAAAAAGTTATATCTAAACACAAAAATAAATATAGATTATATTACAAAATTTGATTAAAAAAAAGAAAATTTCATGTGGTGTAGAATCTAGTTTAAAGCTTTAAAAGATTTTTTTTTTAAAACCAAATTTTTTTTTTTAACGCTTTAAAAGTCTTTTTTTGTGCCATAAAAATCCTTTGATGAGCATCATTGTCCCTAAGCAACTCAATGGGGTGCTTAAACAATATTTTAATAATTAAAACTTTGTTAAGCAATCTATTAAGCAATTTGTTCTTTTTTCTTCTCCATTGCTAGAACTTCAATAGGGTGCTTAGGAATTTTTTTTTTTTTTTGATAATTTTGTTTTAATGTAATTTGAGTATGTTTATAAAAATAAAACATAAAATATTATTTATTGAATTAAATTTTAAACATACTTGATATAAAACATTATTACATAGATTTTAAAAGTATGAAATGGAAACGAACATTTAGTTGTTATCTTCGTCACGTCCAAATTTTTGCCATATATGCTCAACCAAATCATTCTTCAATTGTTGATGCTTGTGTCTATCACGAACTCTAGTTCGAATATCCAACATATTGGCGATATTTGTAGGCATATCTGTAGAATACGTGAGATCCACATGTGAACTTCCTTCTCGTTCTTGGAATTCTTATACATCAAATTGAGTGTATCCATCTCGTTCGTCTTCTACTATCATATTGTGGAGTATGATACAAGCTCGCATAATCTTTCCTATTTTTTCTTTATCCCAAAAGAGAGTTGGGTTTTTAACAATGGCAAATTGAGCTTGCAAGACTCCAAAAGCACGCTCGACATCTTTTTGAGTAGATTCTTGATGTGTAGCAAATAAACTTGCTTTCAGGCCTTGTGGAAGTAGAATATATTGGATAAAAGTTTCCCATTTCGGATAAATACCATCTGTAAGATAGTAAGCCAAATCATACTCCCTTCCGTTGACAGAGAAATTCACTTTCGGAGCTTTACCTTGTATTATATCATCAAAAACGGGTGAGCGATCAAGAACATTGATATCGTTTAAGGTACCTAGAGCTCCAAAAAATGCGTGCCATATCCAAAGATCATATGAAGCTAAGGCCTCTAAACCGATCATGGGTTTTTCTAAGCCACGTGAAAATTGCCTTTTCCAAGCGGTGGGGCAGTTCTTCCACTCCCAATGCATACAATCGATGCTTCCAACCATCCCGGGAAATCCGCGATACTCTCCAACATGTAGAAGTCGATGAAGATCCTCCGGCGTGGGTCTTCTTAGATACTGATCACCGAACAAATTTATTATACCATTGACAAAATTTTCCAGACATAAACGAGTGGTTGTTTCACCGAGCCGGAGGTATTCGTCAACCGTATCAGCCGCACAACCATATGCCAAGAGACGAATTGCTGTTGTACACTTTTGAAGTCCTGAGAGACCAAACCTTCCGAGAGCATCTTTTTTTTGGCGAAAGTATTGAACTTCATTGGAGAGTCGATCAACAATACGCAAGAACAATGGCTTGTTCATCCTAAAGCGGTGACGGAATAAATTAGCAGGGTATGTTGCATTTTCAGCGAAATAATCGTTCCATAATCGTATGTGCCCTTCTTCACGATTTCTTTCGATAAAAACACGCTCCTTCCTAGGCTCGGTTGCCTCCAATCTATCACCATAAGCATCAAACAGATTGTCGAATGTTTGATCAAATATTTGATCAAAATGTTGATCAAAATTCTCACTAACTGATCTGTCCAAATTATAATGAGAAGAAGATGCCATAGACTTCTGAAAACTTGTCAAGTATTTTGATGAAAGAAGTAAATTTTATCAACAATATTAGAAGGAGAATGAGAGTTGAAATAAGAAGATGATATGAAAGAATAAAATAATATGGTTGCTCGTGTTTATAAATAGAAGAAGAAGCAAAACTAGTGGCTTACAATATTCCTTACAAACTTGTGGTAGCGGTGCATTATTTGGAAAGACAAAAGCTACAAGAGTCTCAATATACAAAAAACAACAAAAAATTATGAGACAACACCTTCACGTTCCTTGTCGTTCCCTGCAAACGACCAAACAAGAGTCACAAGACTTGTTACGAGTAAAAATTCACAGTAAGCAATCCAATACATTGCAACAGTTTTGGTATTCTGAAACAAACAAGTATATGTACTGTAATAAAGGAATAGAGATCATCGTATGCGTTTAAAAGAGATGAGCTCACTAATTAGAAAACAGGTCTGACATTAGCTTATTCTTTAGCGATTCTTCAAACTCAGATAGAGAAAAGTTTTAGCTATGAGACTGTTGAGAATACCCATCTTCGAGAGCTTTTATTTCACAGCATTGTCCTTCTCCCTTATGGCCCACATGCTCTGAAAGTTTGAGAGATCCTTGCCCTGCACCGTAGCCTTCTTACCTCTGCCTTTTGCTGCTTTAACACTAGGAGGTCGGTTGAAAGTTTGATCATCTACTGCTTGAGAGCAAGGCGATTGCGGTTCTTCTTCAGACCTTCTCTTATTAGAGCTTCCGTTTGGTTTACCAGTTGAAAGTTCACACCATTTCTGATCTCCACGAAGCACCTTCCAAGCATGGTCGAGTGTAAAGTCCTTTTGATTATCATTTAAGAAGAATTCATGAGCAAGTTTTAGGACATCTTCTTCATTTTGGCCGCTTGTTTTCTGTCTTGACGCAGCAGCATACGCTCCACAGAACTTGGAAACTTGGGGATGAATTTTCTGCCACCTATGCTTACACTGATTTGCCCCTATGAATTCACCTCCTGCAACACTAGGACTGGCAGCAACGTATGATGCAATTCGTTGCCAAAAAGCACCGGACTTCTGCTCATTTCCTATGAGAGGGTCCTTGCTTGTGTTTAGCCAACCGCTGATGAGGACAAGATCATCCGTGGGAAGCCACTTCTTTCTTTCTCTACGATCTGCAGGGTTTGTTGCATCTCCGAAGCTTGAATCTTCAGAAAAGACAGGGAGTTGTGACAAAAAGGTGGCAGGAACGTTGCTCTCTTGCTGGCTATTGAGAAGATCAACAAAATTGGAGTTGTGATTCATAGCATCCATGATGTAATGTCGAAGAAGAGTTTGTTTTTTGAATAATGATACGTTTATTCATGAGCAGTTACCATATATTAATAGAAGCAACAAAAGAGAGCATTGATCACAACTACATTGAGTTGACACTTATCTACCACTGAGAATCATTCAACACAACAACACAACAACATCGAGTTGACAAGAACCATTTATTACCTAAGTTACAGTCGTAATCTAACTAAAAGAATCGACTAATCTAGTTTCAACCAGACAAATACCCAATTAAAACCAAACTAGTAACTATTTCAGACATAGCTATAATGACAAACACTTAATCTTAGTTTATCATCCGAGAAACATACATGAATCAGCTTCATTTTCTCTCTATCCCAAAGAAACGAAATCTGTCAATAAATCTATCCCAATTCTATGTTATACGACCTACATTCACTAAATCCGCAAGCAAAACCAAACCAAACAAGTCTCAATCTCTCCATAAAAATTGAAACCAAAGTCCACTGAAGCTTTAAGTTTCTACACAGCATCGACAGCTGGAAAAAGATTCTAGATTAGGAAACTAGACCTCGTGGATAGGATTGACGCGAAGAAGAAGAGGAAGAAGAAGGCTTCGAAGATGAACCATCGTCTTTGTCGCCGGAAGCAGCGACGAGAATCAGTAGCTCTCGATCTCTTTCTCGATTGGCCATCACAATCGCCGGCTTCTCGTATGAATCGCCATCACAAGAGATTGTCGAGGAGAGGGGAGAAGGAAAAAGGATTGGGACCAAAGTCTTGATTTTCTGGGCAACATAAGAGATTTTATGGCCGATTGAATTCTCTTCTCTCGTCGTCGATGAGAACAAGGAAGAAACAAAAGAAAGCCACAGAGACAAACTCTTTCACTTTTAGACATGTGTTCCATAAGCACCGTCGCTTAGAATGGTAAAAATAAGCAACAGTTCTTAAGTTAAGTATTTCTTTTTCATTTAATTAAATCACTTTTAATTCTAAACACCCCATAAAAAATCTGCGATAATGATGCTCTTAGTTTATAATATTATTTTATTGCTTCATTTTTTTCCCGACCACTAGCTTTTGATTTAAATTTTATTCCGATTAAAATTGTAGATATTCTTATGGAGTCTATTATTAAATATTGTAAGTTTCTCGGTATGGAATTATGGATTTTTTTTGAGTAAGGAAAAATGAAAGACTTAAATCAATATATTGTAAGTTTTTGGTAATGAAAAAAAAAATACAATTAAATTTTTTTGTATATAAGCATTATGCAATCTATTGGACCATTTGATATTTTGTTGAACTTGTTTATTTGTAGAAGAGTTTAATTAAAAGAATATGATCCAAAAGTGTGTTCATCTTATTTGAACGTGCTAACAAAAACCAAAAAAATGTAATTTGGATTTAGAAAAGTGAGCTAAAACGTCGAAAATCATTCTTCTCTCCCCCTTCTCTCATCTTCTCTCATCATCTGAGTTCCGGTGACCGGCGTGCGGCGGCTCCTTTAGCGCCAATGCCGGTCCTACTCCTTTCGAGTTTTTCCTTTAGTCTTTTTCTTTGTTCTGTGTTGGTTGTGTTCAGGTTGGAGGAAGTTTGGTCGAAAAGAATTCAGATCTGTCGTGAGATATGGTTTCTTTGAAGTTGAAAGCGCCGGTCTGTATTGATGAAGGTGTGGTTTGTCCACAAACGCTGAAGATTTCTAGATCCAGATCTAGATCGGATTTTTCAGATCTCCTTCGGTTTGGCCTCCGTCGTTTGGTTTGCGGCTTGGGGTTCAACTATCTTCGTTTCACTTCTTCCGTGCCGTCGATCTTCTCTTTTTCGGCGTTATCGAAGGTTTGTATTTTCTCTCGATCCATTTTGGTTCTGGCGCAGTGGTTGACGAGCGTTGTGTTTCCTTCGGCGGTTTCGGATCTGGTCTTGGTTCGTTGCTCTGCCCTCCGTGTGTTTATCTCGGCTGGGTTGGTGTCGGTGGTTAGCATTGTCGATTGTTTTCTCCTCTTCGTCGTTCAGCGGTTCGTTCTTGTTGGTGGTTTGAGTTGTTGTTGCTTCGCTCCTCCTCTCTTGGTCGTGGAAGATCACGCTTCGTTGTGGTTTGATATTTCCCTTTGCCGTCGGTGTCTTCCCGGTTTGGATACTTTCGCAGATCCTATCAGTACCTTATGTTCTGCTGCGTTAGTTGTTTATGGGTTGGAGGTTCGGTTCGTCGAAGTGGTTTCAATTCGTCATGCTTTGAAATCTTGGTGTTTGAGTTTTTTTTGCAGAAGTTTTGGTTTGACTGGATTGAACTTATGGCTTTGCCGGTCGCGTGTTTGTGTGAAGGTTCCGGGACAAGGGTTAAATGAGAGATTCAGTTTCTCCAAATTGTGATTTCTGCTAAATTCCTCTTTCATTAAGGTGTTTGTTAGTTTGGTCATTCTCTCTCGAGCTTGCAAGGATCGTGAAAAGTATGAGCTTTTTAGTTTGGCTTTTTGTTCTGTATATTTTCAAGTTTAGTTCACTCTTTTTTATAGAATTTTAGTCTCCGGGGAATACTTGTTTTCCTCCGGCTTTGCTTCCCTCTTTTAGGCGTTCGTTTCTGTTCTTGTAAGACTATAATTTCCAATAAAAATCTAGACGAAAAAAAAAAAAAAAAAAAGTGAGCTAAAATTCAAGTTAGAAGGTAGCAGAGTAACCTACGTGGACTGAGTCAATTGGATTGTTCATCGTTGTTTACTTAGGCCGCCACTACTTACGTCATATTATCATTGTATGCTTAGGCCACTACTTACGCCATTCTACTTACTTATTTGTTCTTGTCTCTTTGTAGAATAAAATAAATTAACAACTATTTTACTCTATAGTTTTAGTATTATCACTATCTAACAATTTATAATATAAAAATTAAGTAAGTAATAATGGATAATTCAAAATTAAATAAATAAGAATGAAAAATAAAAAAAAAACCATTAATACATTTTTAATTTCAAATAATCAATACAATAATAACACAAGTGCTGTTGACTTAAGCTTCAAGATAGCTTGAATCATTATGAATATTTAGGAGTTATCTAAATATATATTTATGAGTTATCTGAATATATATTTAGAAGTTATCTATATATATGCATTATCTAATAAGATTAGGAATTGCCTAGATCCTATATATAAGGAGATGCCAAATTGTGGCATAACTTAAGAGATGGGATTTAGAGAGCTTTAGTTTTGAGATGAGATTTTCTAAAGCAATAAGAGAGTTATTCTTAATATTCTTGAGTTCAATCTTGACGTTAAATCTATATTTGGTATCAGAGCGCGGTTTTAGAAAGAAAACGATCTAATGGGGGACATAGTTGGTGTAACAACAACAAAACCGAAGGAGATTAGCTCTTCCTCCATCCAATGTCCGACGCTTAACTCTACAAACTACACGGTGTGGTCTATACGGATGAAGGTCATGCTCAAAGTATACAAGGTGTGGGAAACCATAGAGACCAAGACAGACGATGTCGATAAGAACAATCTGCCCATCGCCTTATTGCTCCAATCCATACCCGAGTCGTTGATACTACAATTAGGGGAACCTGAAAAACCAAAGACGGTGTGGGAAGCGATAAAATCGAGACATGTTGGGGCTGAAAGAGTAAAGGAAGCAAGGTTACAAACCTTGATGGCTAAGTTTGATCACATAAAGATGAAGGATACGGACTCAATAGATGACTTTGTCGGCAAGTTATCCGAGCTATCATCAAAGGCGGCGGCGTTAGGAGCAAGTTTGGAGGAAGCAAAGCTAGTCAAGAAATTTCTTAAGGTTCTCCCAAGAAAGAAATATATTCACATGGTAGCTTCCTTGGAGCAAGTGTTAGATCTCAATAAAACAAGTTTTGAAGACATAGTAGGGAGACTAAAAGCCTACGAAGAGAGAATTTGTGAAGAGGAAGATCAACAAGAAGATCAAGGAAAGCTAATGTATGCCATGGAAACAGATCAATCTCTCCGAGATTATAATGGAGAAAATAGAGGAAGGGGAAGAGGAGGACGGTTCTACGGACGAGGAGGAAGAGGACGTGGTCGGGGCCAATATCAAAGCCAATATTATGATAATCCAAGCGGAGCCTACAAGCAAGGCAAGGATAAGTCAAAGATCGTGTGCTTTAGATGCGATAAACCGGGTCATTATGCCTCAAATTGTCCAGACCGTCTCCTAAATCTACAAGAAGCACAAGAGGAGGAGGAAACGGATACACAAGATGTAGACGAGCTTATGATACATGAGATTGTGTATGTCAATGAGAAGAACTTTGTGCCAAACAAACAAGACACTCATTCAGGCATGGACAACATTTGGTACCTAGATAACGGAGCAAGCAATCACATGACAGGAAATCGCATGTACTTCACGAAACTTGATGAAACCATTACGGGAAAGGTAAGATTCGGTGATGACTCTCAAATCGACATTAAAGGGAAGGGAACAATCTTGTTTATTGACCAAAATGGTGAACGTCGAAAGCTGTCGGACGTTTACTATATTCTAGATCTTAAGAGCAACATCATCAGCCTTGGACAAGCAATTGAATCCGGATGCAATGTGAGAATGAGAGAAGAGCTCCTTACCTTATGAGATCGTGATGGAAAGCTATTAGTAAAAGCGAACAGAGCAAGAAACAGATTGTACAAAGTCCGTATGGAGCTAGGAACGGACATGCGCTTGCAACTAGGAGAGATTAGTGATTCTTCCTTGTGGCATGCTAGATTAGGACACATTGGTCTCGAGACGATGAAACTAATGGTCAAGAAAGAACTGGTCTTAGGAGTTGAAAATCTAAAAGTTGAGAAGGGGATATGTGGTTCCTATTTACTCGGGAAGCAAGCGAGACAAAGCTTCCCACAAAGCACCATGTTTCGTGCAACACAAATCTTAGAACTTATTCATGGTGATCTATGCGGCCCTATAGCACCATGTACCATCGCTCAAAACAGGTATATATTTGTTTTGATAGATGATCACTCCAGATACATGTGGACGATACTTTTGAAAGAGAAGAGCGAGGCGTTTGAAAAATTCAAGAAATTTAAGGCTTTAGTCGAGCAAGAGACAGGAGACAAGATAAAACTGTTCAGAACGGATAGAGGAGGCGAGTTTGTGTCTCAGGAGTTCCAAGATTTTTGTGCTAATTCAGGTATCACACGACACTTGACGGCACCATACACACCCCAACAAAATGGTGTTGTAGAAAGGCGAAATAGAACATTGATGGGAATGACTCGTAGCATACTCAAACACATGAGAGTACCAAATTTCTTATGGGGGGAGGCAGTAAGACATGCTACCTACATCATTAATAGAGTAGCCACGAGAGCACTAAAGGAGAAAACCCCATACGAAGTGTTCAAGAAGCGCAAACCAAACCTAGAGCACCTAAGGATTTTCGGGTGTATCACCTATGCAAAGAGTGATGCTTCGCACTTAAGAAAGCTAGATGATCGGTCAAGAATACTGGTGCATCTCGGAACTAAACCAGGCTCCAAAGCCTACCAACTTTATGATCCAACATCGAAGAGAGTTACGATGAGCAGGGATGTTGTTTTGATGAAACAAAAGGTTGGAGATGGAATAATATGTATGAAGCAGAGACTAACGCACCGGGAATGCTAAGACTCGAGCTAGGAGCATACGGAAATCGTGGGATGACACAAGAAGACCACACTGGCATACGTGAAGATGAAAGAATCTCAGAACAAAATAACGAAGAAGCCGAAGAAAGAAATTCCTCTGTTCGCAACTCCCCTGTTCAAGTTCATGAAACAGAGGATACTCAACAAGAAGGTCCGTTGCAAGTAAGAAGATCAACGAGACAGAGTAATAAGCCGAGTTACCTTGAAGACTATATACTGTTTGCTGAAGATGAAAGTGATCGAGTCTTGATGATCTTAAACGATGAGCCAATGAATTTCTTTGAGGCCAAGGGATCGAGAGAATGGACACAAGCATGCGAAGACGAGATTGCATCGATCGAAAAGAACAGAACGTGGGACTTGGTTGAACTTCCGGTAGGAGCAAAGCCTATTGGCTTGAAGTGGGTCTTTAAGATAAAACAAAACTCTGACGGAAGCATAAACAAATATAAAGCAAGGCTGGTGGCAAAAGGATATATACAAAAACATGGGATAGACTTTGATGAAGTATTTGCACCTCTGGCACGTATAGAGACCATAAGACTTATCATTGCATTAACGGCATCAAACGCTTGGGAGATACATCATATGGATGTTAAGACCGCGTTCCTCCACGGAGAATTGAAGAAAACTGTCTATGTGAATCAACCTGATGGCTTTGTGAAAGAAGGAAGCGAGCACAAGGTCTATAAGTTGAAAAAGGCATTATACGGGCTAAGACAAGCACCAAGGGCTTGGAACAATAAGTTAAATCAAATTCTCAAGGATCTAAAGTTCACCAAGTGCTCCAAGGAACCATCGTTATACCGAAGAGGAGAAGAGGGAGATCTTCTTGTAGTAGCGGTTTATGTAGATGACTTACTTGTCACAGGATCAAAGCTAAAGATGATTCATGAGTTTAAGACGGAAATGGCGACTAAATTCGAGATGAGTGACCTCGGAAGGCTGACTTACTATCTCATAATTGAGGTACACCAACATGATACTGGAATCACTTTGAAGCAAGAATGATATGCGTTGAAAATCCTAGAAAACGCAGGAATGAAAGAGTGTAATGCGATTCAAGCTCCAATGGATTCGGGTTTGAAGTTTTCAAAAGCCCAAGAGGAGCAAGGAATTGACGAGAAATACTATAGAAGAAATATTGGGTGTCTTCGATATCTTCTTCATACAAGACCTGATCTTTCTTTCTGTGTGGGCGTATTAAGTAGATATATGCACGAGCCAAAGGAATCACATGGCATTGCATTAAAGCAAGTGTTACGTTATTTGCGAGGAACAATTAGGTATGGTCTGACGTTCGAGCGAGGAGCGGAACCAAGCTTAATGGGGTATAGTGACAGCTCTCACAACGTTGATCCAGATGACGGGAGAAGTACGATTGGACACATCTTTTACTTCAACAAATGTCCGGTCACCTGGTGAACATAAGCAAGAAACCGTGGCTTTATCTTCGTGTGAGGCCGAGTTTATGGCATCAACGGAGGCGGAAAAGCAAGCAATTTGGCTTCAAGAACTTCTTGGTGAGATCACGAGGACATCAAACAAGAAGGTGATCATACGGATTGAAAACAAGTCCGCAATAGCACTTTCCAAGAATCATGTTTTCCATGAACGTAGCAAGCACATACACACAAGGTATCACTTCATACGAGAATGTGTTGAGAATGAACAAGTAGAAATCGAGCACGTACCTGGAAGCGAGTAGAAGGCTGACATTTTTACGAAAGCATTGGGAAGAATCAAGTTCAAGGAAATGAGAGAGCTCGTTGGGATTCAAGAGGTGTCGAAATGTGATTTCAAGCTTAAGGGGGAGAATGTTGACTTAAGCTTGAAGATAGCTTGAGTCATTAGGAATATTTAGGAGTTATCTAAATATATATTTAGGAGTTATCTATATATATGCATTATCTAATAGGATTAGGAATTGCCTAGATCCTATATATAAGGAGATGCCAAGTTGTGGCATAACTTAAGAGATGAGATTTAGAGAAGTTTAGTTTTGAGAGTAGATTTTCTAAAGCAACAAGAGAGTTATTCTTAATATTCTAGAGTTCAATCTTGGCGTTAAATCTATAAGTGCCTCTCCATATGTTAACATCAAAGCTTTTTGTGCATTTTAAAATTGACACCTCATTTAAAATCTTAAACAATGAAATTAAATCAAAATAATACACCTCATATTTTTTTCTGCACAACTCATTAGAAAATTGAATATCAAAACCAATTAAAAAAAAACATTGATACACATAAGCTTTAACAAAAAAAGGTGTGTTTTTATAAATAAAAAGTCAAAAATTTGCTATGCAATATAAAAAACAATTACTCATACAAATTTGTTCTTTAAAGACAAAGGAGATTATCTCTTCGTCTACCGTAAGATTCATCATACTTTTTGTATTTATTTCAGATGCATTATCGCCAACCACCATATAACCACATTTATTTTCAGAGAAAACGTCGTTGATTACGACGATGGAGGTCTTCATGCATGTTTGTGATGAAAATCATTGCACCGTACGATTTGATTGTGCATACGAACTAGCTCGTGAATTTACATGTGGTTTAAATTGACCGCCTGGTGGACTGGCGATGCAACTAGGATGCGATGAAAGGATTATTGGGTCAGATATTTTCAGAAAAGGTGATCGACGAGGCGAGCTAATTGCAAAAGTTATTTTGCGTGCACTTACAAATTACGGAGTTACGGTGGTGCTAGCGGAGGTGAGTGGTGAGTTGGAGAAAGACACAGCCGATTGGTCCCAATTTGAACGATAAGGCTGAGAGTTTCCGACTAACCAATTAAATATTTCTATTCAACACCATTAAGAATGTAGCTACCGAAGGATAACAATAAAATTGGTTTCAATATTGCATAGCTCACAGAGATACCTAAATCGTAGAGACCACCAAAGTTAACAAAATGAAGAGACGATTTGAAGTATATATTTATCATAATTTTAATCCCGTTAAATTTAAGGTAGATGTCCCATTGAGTAATATATAAGTTTCCTGGGCTTCCAACTCAAAACCAATTGGTAATAAGTGGATTGGCCCAAGTCTCTTATATATTACTCAATGTCCCTTCCCACTTCCGATATGGGACAATCTTCACACATTCCCTAGAGATTAAGGCCCATGACCCATTAATCTCTACATAATCCCAATAAATTGAAAGTACAAAGGAAAGAGAATAAATCAATTGCACGATTAGCAAAACACAAGGAATCGTATCCTAATAGGAACTGAAAATATGTATGTGGTAATATTTTAGTCAGGATAATTTATCTAAGATAATGTCGAGAACATGAAGTGGATTAATATCTGAATGTAGTGGAGAGACATACTTTTGTCTATGATAGAAATGATATGGACAACATCAGGTATGTGGGTGATGAAAGCAAAACGCGTTTCTAGATTTCATATAGCTTATTGAAATAGAAAATAGCTCATATAAGTTTTATTAAAAACAAAGAAAAGTAAAAGATGGAAGATTTAGCTTGTTTTCAAGAACACAGGTTTGAGATTGATATTCATAAAAGGTTGAAGGTTGCACTAACGGCAGCCAAGGTTACCACAAAGAGAACATAAACACCCTATTTATATGAATATAAACTTGGAAATAAACCCTAAACACATGGGCCTAATTTTTTCTAATTTTTGCTTGCTTGTTGAATGACATTGGGCTTGGGCCAGAGATCTCCTTACACTCCCCCGCAAACTTGGCGTCGGGTGAAAGCCAAGATGCTAAGTTTGGATGAAGCAAATGAAAATGGCTTTGAAAGTAGCATGAGGAGTTGAAGCATCACATGAAGATGTCGACATAAGTCTCAATTCGCTGTGGAGATGTAAACAGTCGACTTCAAAAACAAATGAGAGCTTTGGTCTATACTTGGAGATCTATCATGACTCCCTCAGAAGTATCTTTGTACTTGGAGAGTTTAGTATAGTCCCTCAAAGGTATTTTGACCATTAATCCCACAAAATTCCGGGTTTTTCCGTACCCATCACTTAGCAAACAAGAATTTGCCCAAAAAATCTAAGATTCTACAACTCCACGCTTCCTAAGCATTAGCCAATAACCATATGCCTTTATGTTTGGCAACAATCTGGCATTCTAAATTCTGTTTGGTACCATGTAAGCATTTTCAAAACAAGAATAGATTCAAACTTTATTGTGATAGATAAAAAATCAAAGATATAAAGGGAAATAGCTCATTGAGCTTTATTGTGCAAGAAATAAAGAAAATGGAAAGATTGAATTTAGAACACCAAGAGCTAAATGATGTTTGATTGATATTTCATAAAAAAGGAAGAAGAGAGTTGCACAAATTGCAACTCCCAAAGTTAGCTCTCTTCTTCTCATTACACAAACTTATATATGAATCTATCTTGTTGAAAACCCTAAACACATAAAGACTAATGGGCTTAACATGAGATAATTATGGGCTTCTTCCTTATGCTCTAATACTCCTCCGCAAACTTGGCGTCGGGTGAAAGCCAAGATGAAAAGTTTGAAAGCAAATGAAGACGTCTTAGTAATAGCATGAAGAGGCGAAGCAAGAATCACAATGATGTAGACGCATACTCTATTCACCAAGGAGAACATTAGTGTGAGAACTTTTCAGGTTCTTTTGAACTTTTTGTTTCACGAAGAGTCCAGGTTTCTTTTTCCGTTTAACTCCCCTAAGTTATCTCATGACGAAAGAATCATCTTCCCACAACTATTGAAACTTCACTCAATCTCAACTTGTTATTCAAAAGCCACCAAAAATCTGCCATTCTAACAATCAGCCTTCTCTTTGGCATTTCACCGAGCACCTTGTGTGCGTTCAATGAGTATCAGAAATTTCCAGCCACAAACCTACCCAATACTGCCCTATTTCTTCCTAGCTTCACAATTCCAGATATATAGATCTAAAGCCAGCCATCAGAATCAGCAAACAAACCAACCGACATTGTTCTTCTCAAACTGTCAAACGGTCCTTGTTCTGTTTTAGAGTTAAGGATAGACACATTACCTTAAGCTCTTATAACTGCGGCTCTCCTCTTTTGATCAGCTTTAATCACCATAAACTTAGACCTTATGCTTCTTGTCACGTCACTTGTTTAGAATGAAAGCAGCCCCTCTTCAATCACTTTTCACTTCATCTTTCACAGTTACGCTCACATCTCCACTACCAATATCATCATTCCCTTCAAGTCTTCAGCTTGTGAACCTGATAGAAAACCTAAACCAGAAGTCTCATGACCAACCATATTCGGGACAAGCCATTTCCACACTCCTTTCAGCGAGAACCACAGTTTTCTTTAAACCACCGAAACACCATCTGTTGTCTTCTTTAGGATTAGATTGCTCTGAATCAGACTTTGATTTGGTTCCTGGAGGATCTCGGAGACTGGAATTGCAGGAGTTGGAAAAAGAATTTTGTTTTTCTTTTCTTTCGGTCCCTCGTGTCTAGAAGAGGCGGAGACAGTAATTTTTGTTTTCATAGATCTTGTGGAAAATGAAGCTGTGAAGATAAAACTGATTTGAGAAGAGAATAATTTCCCATGAATGGCCTAGTCTCTGATACCATGAAAGCAAAACACGTTTCTAGATTTCATATAGTTTATTGAAATAGAAAATAGCTCATATAAGCTTTATTAAGAACAAAAAAAAGTAAAAAATGGAAGATTTAGCTTGTCTTCAAGAACACAAAGGTTTGAGATTGATATTCATAAAAGGTTGAAGAAGGCTGCACTAACGGAAGCCAAGGTTACCACAAAGAGAACATAAACACCCTATTTATATGAATCTAAACTTGGAAATAAACCCTAAACACATGGGCCTAATTTTGTCTAATTTTTGTTTGCTTGTTGAATGACATTGGGCTTGGGCCAGAGATCTCCTTACAGGTGAGAGTATCAAGGTCGACGCTGGTGTTCGGATTTGATTATGGAAAAACTAAATTGAGAATCATTGTGAATTTGTAGCTTTATAGAATGTTCCATGTTTTGTTTTGTCACGAGAACGAAACTTTATCTCACAAATTTGAATATCACTTGCCGATCCAAAACAAATATGTCAGACCAAGTTAAGAGTCTAACAGCTCCGTTAGATAAATAGATGCAAGAAGATAATAGACATAGGGCCTGTTCTTTTACATGACGCTGCGTCAGCGGTAGCGACAGAGTAAAATAGTTTTGGCGGAGAGAAGATAACACGCCGGTGAGAGGAAAACTGTCGCAAAAAATGAACGCCGATGAAGATTGGAGTGTCGCTGTTATTTTCAGCGTCTCATCTCATGCCGTCGGCGACTCATCGGCTGTTATCCGAGATTATTCTAAAATTATTATTCTTGAGTTATGTTGTCGTTTATCTTGTTGCTCCATCACCGCTGATGTCGTTTTGCTCCGTACCAGCCGCTTTCGCAGCGTCATGTAAAAGAACATGCCCATAGTAGAAAAAGGAGATTTGATCTAGAGAAGTCGATTACCATTGTGAAAATGAAGAAAATATTTTGAGAATTTCAGGTTCAATCAAAAATTTAAATATAGAAAAATGAAAAGAAAGGCATCTCCACGGATAATTTTTAGTTGCTCAAATGTCATAAAGAGTATTAAGGATCATGGTGGTACAATGTGGAGGTTAGATTAAAGATGTATCCTCAATTATTCATTGTTTGAACTTTGAAGTCCATCATTTGTCAATACTATTTTTTATTTCTCTCCTGAATAGGTTAGTGAACCTATTATCAATATTATGTAAAAAAGATGGATGACTAAAGGGAAAATTCCATAAAAATACTCTAACTTTATTTCGATAAGCATTTTAATACATGAACTATTGTTGTACCCAGTAAAATACTCAAATTATTTGTTTTGTCTATTTTAAATATCCAACTACGAACCATATGCTCATTTTATAACCCCACGTTAACAGATATATACACAGTTTGATATAGTGTTTATATTTAATAAAAAAGAAACATTCAATTTGCAAAAAATCCCTAAAAAATCGAAAAAAATTCGAAAAAATTCCAAAAAATTAGAAAGTAAAATTATTTTTTTAAAAATATTATATTTTAGCTTTTGAAAATTTTGAACTAAAATTTTCTAAAAACTCAAAAAATTCAAAAATCCAAACAAATTCTCAAAAAAATTATAGAAATTCAAAAATCCATGAATAACACATCACAATTTTAAAAAAAAACTTTAGTAAATATTATTAGTCTTAGTTAGACTTCAATAAATTATCACGTTTTGCCGAACACATCACAGTTAGACTTCCGGAAAACGACACCAAAGTGGAGAGTCTTAACATTTTCTTATATATACATATATACTAGGTGTTTAATCCGCACAAGAAATTTCATCAAATAATCATATTATTTATATTATTAAATTTGTTATCGATAATAATTCGGACACAAATATAACAAAAATGTAAAACATATGATCAACCAAAAATAATAATAATCAATAATGTTTATTTGTAGAAACTAACAAAGATCAATAATAATTATTTCCAGAAGACTCCATATTTATTTCCGGCAAAACGTGATTATTTTGTGAAGTCTAACGAAGACCAATAATACTCCCTCTGTTTCATAATATAAGATGTTTTAGAGTTTTTATTTTGTTTCAAAATATAGGATTTTCTCACTTTTCAATGCAAATTTTAAATGTGTTTAGTGTTTTATGACCATTTGTATTCTGCAGTCTTTTTTATGATTGGTTTAGTTGTTTTAAATTAAATATTAAATAGTTGTTTTTAAATAACAATTAATTTCTTAATATTTGTATTTTTAGTCAAAACAACTAATATTTTGAAACAGAGGGATTATTTATTAAGGTTTTTTTAACTGTGATGTATTCATGGATTTTTGAATTTTTATAAAATTTTAAGTATTTGTTTGGATTTTTGTATTTTTTGAGTTTTAGAAAATATTACTTCAAAAATTCAAAAGCTAAAAGATAGTATTTTTTTTATTAAAATAATAAAAAAAAAATTTCTTAACTTTCTAATTTTTTTGAATTTTTTTCGATTTTTTGTGGATTTTTTGAATTTTTGAGGATTTTTCGAAAAAAATTATTTATTTATTAATATTTTATTATTAAATATAAACATTGTATCATGTTGTGTATATGTTCGTATATATCTGTTAACATGGGGTTGTAAAATGAGCACATGGTTCCTAGTTGGATATTTAAAATGGGCAAAACAAATATTTGAGTATTTTACTGGGTACAAAAATAATTCAGGTATTAAAAAGCTTATCGGAATAAAGTTGGGGTATTTTTATGGAATTTTCCCATGACTAAAACTACAAAAAAAAAAAAAAAAATTTAGTTCTGTAAAACAGTATCATATGTTTGAAGACTGAACACATGTAATTTCGACCAAAAAAATAACACATATAATTATTTTTATAGATTTTTATTTAATTTTCGATGTTTATAGTAAACAAAAATAAAACAATGTGGAATATATGGTTGTAAATAAGAAAGGACAAAACACAACATTGATGGATATCATATATTATTGTTTTTTTTTTTGGATTATCAGGAGGTTCTGGGCCGAAACCCGTAATCCCCCAAGACCGAAACCACAACATGTAATATTAGTTCCGTTTCAAGCGTCACTCGATCATGTAACCTCTAGGAGTACCGAATATTATGTTTTCCAATGATAAATAGTGTCGGTAACTTTGAATGAACAGTGTCGGTGGACGGTTGATAAACAATATCGCCAATTTTATTCATTGATAACACAGTTTACAAGGTAATTGTATTATGTGTAGTAAAAAAAAGATAAAGCTATTTTTATCTTTAAAAAGTTCTCTTTCCTATTAAACTAATTTCAAACTATCTATTGTTATATAATTAATTATTTGGTTAATCATTCATATCTCCTTTATATAAAAGGGATTCATTTGGAGGCTTCTAAGGTATGCCACATAGATTTCAACTGAACTGTACTCGCTCATGTGTGTAGAACAATGCCCATTATCATCATTTTAAAATAGTTATTCACTACAGTGTATCAACACATTTTATTTTTTTTAACATTCTTGCATTTTAGTGTTTCTCTTTTTTGGGTTCTCGATCTCGTGATATATAAATGCACATACATGTCACTATTCTAAGTAAAAAAGTGTTTTACATGCATATAGATTATCCAACTGCGCATTCACGTAAAACTGTATGGCAACTCGGTGCTCTCATACTAATTAAGTAGGGATTTTAGCCTATTTCCGCATGAATTATCCGTCTCCTGATTATTCATACACGAGGTATCGAGCAATGCCAAAACTATCATAAACTATCTTTAAATATGAATTTACTACATAAATTTTTGAGAAGTGGTCAATTTCATCAAAACCGTAAACGGAGTGAGTTTTCCGTTAACGGTTTCTGACGTGGCTGACATGTGGCATAGCGGTTTGGTCTGGTTTGACATTAAACCGATTTTTTTTTTTTTTTAATTTCACAGACCAAACGACGTCGTTTTGGTCTTATACTCACGATTCAAACAGACCAAACGACGTCGTATTTCAATTTGGGGGAAAATTAGATTTAGGGTTCTAAGGGGAGTCGCGATTTGAGAGTAGAGAGGAAGAGAGGAAGAGGCGAGTGGAGGAAGAGGCAGCTCGAATCAGGCTCGACGTGTGAGTATGGGTGATCGAAGAAGAGGGATCCCAACCCATTGTCGATGTGGTGAACGTGTAATATTGCTTACATCAAAAACTAAGACTAACCCAGGAAGGCTTTTCCATTCTTGTCGATTTGGAGAGGAGGTAATGATTGATGTGGTTTGTTATCGTATTTTGCTTTGTCTCATCACTTCATTTCATCATGGACATCAACATTCTGGGTAATTAGATTCACCAATGAGAATGCTTAATTTTCAACCGCAATTCGTGATGTGATGAACTGTTAAAGGGTTATAATATTCTCTAAATTTGTATATTGTAGAATAATCGATATCATTTGTTCAAATGGACGGATGAAGCAATGTTTGAAGAGATTGAGGATATGATACCGAAAATTGATGATCTTGAAAGAGCTTCATTGACCGTAGAGAAGAGTTTACAAGTTTGGGAATCAGAGATTGAAAATCTTACAATGGAGACTCGGACTTGTGAAGCTGTTGTAGGCGGTTTTGAGAAGGAGCTACGGGGTTTTGAAAAGGAGATACAAGATTGCAAGATGGAGCTAAGAGGTTTAAAGAACATGGTTGTGTGTGTTGTGGTGATATTTTTTGTACCAGTTTGTGATGTAGCTTGTTTGTTGAACTAGAATAATGTGTGTTGTGATCAAATTTAGTCGTTTGTAATGTTTGAGTCATTTGTAATGTCTTTTGTTAAGGAGTGAGTGTCTTTTTACATAAGCTAAAACGAAATCAAATAATTGAACATGAATGCAGCTAAAACGAGAATTGCATAAACCTGAGCAATACATCCATAAACCATGAACCTGGGTCAATACATCCATAAACCATAATATACATCATTCACGTGTAAATCCAAAATACATCCTTCACGTGTAAATCCAAAAAATCCTACACCTGAAACTCCTAATTATCCGAGAGTCTATTCCCTCTTTTAACCCCTGCAAAACAATAATAAACATAAACCCTTTTCTAATGTGTGCTCCTCTTGGATCATTTCTAATGCCCTTTTCTTTGCCTTTCTACACTGGTCTATTGTTGCAATCAATTCCCAACGCTTCTGAATTTCAGCTTGAATAGCTTTTGGCATGAAGTTGGGATTTTCCCTTATATCATTCACAAATAGCTTAGCAATGACCTCTTAAGTAAGTAGCTTCGAATGCCCATTCCTACTGCAAGTATGTCTCTTGATGTATACTTTAACCAACCACTTTTGATTTGGTTCTTCATAAGAACAATAAATCCTCCACAAACAAGCTTCCTCTCCTTCTTCAGCTTTACTTGCACATTTCAACTCAGATTTGTCTTTTTCCCAACGTATATATTTCACATTCCATCTATGTTTTAACACATAGTCTACCATAGCTTGTTTAAAAGCATCTAAACTGTCGAAATCTTGTTTTAACTTCAGCTCACCACTGTCTTTCTCATATTTGAAATAACCATCTGTCACGATACCATATTCATCATCATCTGAGCACACAAGTGTAGCATACTCATCAATAACTTCGTCAACGAAATCTGCCACATTCCTTTCAACCCTTGCTTCTTCATAAAACTGGTGCTCATCTCTCTCAATCTCATCTCTCTCCGGTTCATCTCTCTCCGGCTCATCTCTCTGAGGCTCATCTCTCTCAAACTCAGCAGGCACATCTCTCTCAATCGCATCAGGATCCTCTCTCTCAATCTCAGCAGGTGACTCATCTCTCTCAATCGCATCAGGCTCCAAAAATATATCAATTACGTTGGTCCACATTGCAGCTTCACACATCTTCTTAAAGTTGTGGTCACCATTACACAGCAATTTTCGGTCCCCTACTTCGTCAAAAGGGACCTTATACCATACTCTCTGACCATACAAACTCACCGGTATCTTATTCATTAGCTCTGTATAGGAAGCAGTATGATAAGATGGAAAGCTGCCCAAGATGTAGTGCTTCAAGATGGGAAATGGATAAGCATAGTGGTGATGTGAAGAAGGGAATTCCTGCGAAGGTCCCTAGGCATTTTCCAATCAAGGACAAATTCAGTAGGATGTTTAGATAAAAAAGAATTGCTGAGGATTTGCGTTGGCATTTAAGCAATGCAACAGAATATGGTACAATGAGACATCCAGTTGACTCTATAACTTGGGCTCAAGTGAAAGAGAAGTGGCCAGAGTTTGCTGATGAACCTAGAAACCTTCGGCTAGGTATTTCTATTGATGGTATGAACCCTTTCTCTATTCAGAATACCAAATACAGTACTTGGCCAGTGTTGTTAGTGAATTATAACATGTCTCCAACAACGTGTATGAAAGCTGAGAATATCATGCTGGCTATGTTAATCTCTGGGCCAACTGCACCGAGCAACAACATTGATGTTTATCTATAAACCCTTCATAGATGACTTGAAGGACTTGTGGAATGAAGGTATTGAGGTGTATGACTCGTTTTTAAAAGAGAAATTCACACTTAAAGCTTTGTTGTTGTGGAGTATCAGTGACTATCCAGCTTTAGGGACTTTGTCTGGATGTAAAGTGAAGGGAAAACAAGCGTGTAATATATGTGGGAAGGATACACCACATAGGTGGCTGAAGTTTAGTAGAAAGTATGTCTATTTGGGAAATAGGAAACGACTCAGACCTGGACATCCTTATAGACGCAGAAAGGGATGGTTTGATAACACTGTTGAGGACGGGACTATAAGGAGAATTCAAACCAGAGCAGAAATATTTGAGGCGATTAAGAATTTCAGGAATGACTTTGGAAGACCTTTAGGTAAGGATAGTAAAAGAAAACGAGCTGAGTTATGTGAAGATGATGTGGTTTCAGAGGAAGAATATGAAGAGGACACTGAACAATGGCGGTGGAATAAACGATCAATATTTTTTGACTTACCATATTGGAAGGTTAGTTGTTTTTAGTACTGACTTTATACTTTTATTATTAAAATCTATTTCGATTATTAACCCGTTTGATTTATTGTCTTAGGATTTGCCGGTTCGTCATAACATCGATGTGATGCATGTGGAGAAGAACCTGTCAGATGCTATATTGTCTACTCTGATGAATAGTGCTAAATCAAAAGATAGAATCAAGGAAAAAAAAACTTAGATATGGGTATTAGAAGAAACTTGCACACACAGATACGGGGAAATAGAACTTACTTGCCGCCAGCAGCTTTTTGGTTTTCGAATGAAGAAAAGATTCGATTCTGCAAGAGGTTATCTAAGTTCAGAGGCCCTGATGGATACTGTGCTAATATAGCTAATTGTATTTCTCTTGATCCTCATGTTATTAGTGGTATGAAGTCGCATGATCATCACGTCCTTATGCAAAATCTATTGCATGTGGCTTTGAGAGGATTGCTGCCAAAAGGACCCAGGGTTGCTGTGACTCGATTATGCAACTACTTCAACAGGTTGTGCCAGCGTGTTATTGATCCAGAGAAGCTGATTTCCCTGGAGTCTGAGTTTGTCGAGACCATGTGCCAAATGGAGCGGTTCTTTCCTCCTTCAATTTTCGATATCATGTTCAACCTTCCTATACATCTAGGAAGGGAGGCACGCTTGGGTGGACATGTACACTTTCGCTGGATGTATCCGTTTGAGAGGTACTCTATTTTTTATCTCTTTATCTATTAGATTGTTATGAATGATATTTTAGTTTATGTTTAACTGTTTGTATTAATGACAAACTGTTATGAGATTGAGCTGTAGGTACATGAAAACTCTGAAGGCATATGTTAAAAATTTTGCAAGGCCAGAAGCGTGTATGGCAGAGGGATACTTGGCTGAAGAATGCCTTTCCTTCTGTTTAGAGTTCCTCAAGAATACTCTACCAATTCAAGAACCCCTAAACCGTAATGAAGATGTTGCTTCTGATGAACACATCCTTGAAGGCCGTCCACTTCAGAAGCCAAAAGAAGTTACACTTTCAGATAAGGAGAGAAACATAGCTCATCGGTATGTTTTAATGAACACGGCAGTTATGGATCCTTATATTGAGTAAGTTCAACTCTATTTGACAATTATATCTTGTTATTTTGTCATTGATTATTGATGATCTATGAATAATAACTTATTATTGTGAAACATAATGTATTTAGAATAATTGCAAGATACTGATGTCCGATGTGCAAGAAACGAAACTCTTTGTTGGAAACTTCATACCGAAAGGTTTCCAGAGTGGATAAAGGCAAAGGTTTGGACAAAGTTACAGATATATATCATTTCAGTTTAAATTTTATCTTAATCTTTACAAATTGACTAATGTTGTAACTTTATGATTAGATACCAACTAATTCAGAGTGTCATTCCACCAAGCTGAGATGGTTGGCATTTGGTCCGAGACATATTGCTCAAAGCTATAAGGGGTACGTCATTAATGGCCATCGATTTCATAGAGATAACGTAAAGCGGAAGACTCAAAACAGTGGAGTGACATATGAAGCTTTCAGTATGTGTAGATCTAGTGCCCGAGATAGTAGACAAATGGCTGACATGGTTGTGTACTTTGGAGTGATAAAGGAGATCATTATGCTGGACTATCACATGTTCCATGTTCCACTATTCAAATGCATTTGGGAAAACAGAGGGAATGGTATGAAGGAAGGAGACGGCTTTACGCTGGTGAACCTCCATATGAACCAATCATCTTTTCTACAAGATCCATACATTATGCCATCGCAAGCAAAAAAAGTTTTTTACTCTAGAGAATATGACTCCTCATCGTGGTATGTAGTTATGCGGGCGCCACCGAGGGGATATCACGAATTGGAGATAGAAGAGGAGTTTGTTAGTGGAACAATATCAGTCCAGCAAAATGAAGATTTGGAAAATCAATTGTCTGATGATGAGAGTTTCTGTGTTAGGGATGATTGTGAAGGGGTCTTAATATAATATTAGCCATCATTTCCTTTTTTGGAGATTTGTTTTGCCATGCATAAGCTTTTATACTAATTGTGATTTTTTTGCTCTGCCATGTTTAAGGGTCAAACATGCCAAAGACGAGACCAACGAATGCTGTTGTCCGACGTAGCAAGCGTAATCTAGGTGAGGATGTAAGCCCTGCCGAACTGCCGGTGAGAAAAATCCGACAACAGAAGACTAGGCAGAAGGGTAGTGGTACTGATAAACATGATGATATTGGGATGTCTGTAAAGGATAAAGATCAGATGATAGACAAGCAAGTTGATGAGGTAGAAGACCAAATTCATGAGGAGAAAGGTGAAGACCTTGAAGTGGATTCAGAAAACGAAGAAATTGAAGAACATTCTAAGGAAAGTGAACATGTTGAGAAAGAAATGGCTCCAGAAGAAGAAGAGGTTGAAAACCCTACAGAGAACGATGCTGAGACTGAGCAGCAAGCCAGTAGAGGAGCTACATCCCAATTGAGTGGAGAGCAAGAACAAACCTAGCAGTGTGAGAATAAGAAAAGGAGAATACGAAGGTCGACTAAGAAGCATAAATTGGCAAACGAGACTTTGGATAAGGTAATTGTAGAATTTTCAGTGTTGGGAGAACATTCGGGACCAGGTTCAGTGACACTTTCCTCATTTCTTGGTCCTCTTGTGAGGGAGCATGTACCGGTACTAGTTGATGATTAGAGGGCAGTTGACTGTGCAACTAAGGAGACAATGTGGGAGGAAATTAAGGTACTCAGTTTTAATTTACAAAACTCAGGAGTGTTTATGTCTAACTTTGTAATTTTTTTGTAGGCAAGGTTTGATTTGGAATATGGTTGGCAAAGAGAATGTGTTTTCAAGCAGATGGGTTATATCTGGAGGGCTTCTAAATCTAGACTTGTTTCTAAACTTCGAGAAACTAAGAGTGCCACTCAGAGGCTTAAGTTAAAACCAAGCAACATTCAATCTCTTGCATCTTGGAACAATTGGGTGAAGACTAGGACTTCCACAGCTTTTAAGATAATGTAGTTGTTACTATTTTTTTTCATGTACTTTGTGATTTGGATAATAACATTGGGTAATTGCCGGATTGCAGGTACAAAGTGAGAAATACAAGGAGCTGAGGAAGTCTCAGATTCCTCACACCACCAGCAGGAAAGGAATGTTTCGTCTATCCATGGAAATGGTATGTGTGTTTCTCGTGTATTGTATTTTTAAATTGTATAACAATTATATACTTTTGTTGAGTACTATGTTTTACTCGTAGAAAAAGAAGAGTTCTGACCCAAAGGTGACTAGAAGTAAGGTCTGGTTAGCAGGACACACTCACTCTGATGGGAGACCTGTGAAAAAAGAATTTGCAGATACGATTGTAAGAATTCATAAAATTCTTATTATTAATGTTTTATTTTAGACTCTTAGATAATCTGGTTCAAACAAATTGTTTACAAATATTTGTATCATGAAAAGATACAATCAATCGATAGTCAAATGGACTCCACATCCACTGAAAATGTAATAGAAGATGCTGTCAGTCATATGAGTCATATGAGAGAGATTATTATGAACAAGATGGATTTCCTTAATGCTAGAGACTCGCATGTTCAGAAGTTTGAAGCTTCACAAGCAGAAATGCTGACCAAGATTGAAGAATTGCAGAATCAAGTTTGTTGCTTAGCTGGAAATAAAGTAAGTTTCACACTTGTTTTTGATGATGGCCAATGAAATAAGTTTTTAACCAATTGTTTTTCTTTTTGTTAGTCATCCTGTCAAGATGTGGATGCTCAATCTGAGGTTTCAAACATAAGCAAAGGAGGAACCAAGTGTAAGATATTGGATTGGTATACGTCAGAAGATGTTGTTGTCGGGGAAGGAGAAGTCTGCTCGGCTGAACCAAGCTATAAGATTGGTCATATTCCACTCGGTCCTAATGCGGCGGCAGTTATTGTGAAGTCTGCTTCAGACCCAGATGCATATGTATGGAGGCTTACAACAACAATTTGCTCAATTGGCCAAGCTGTAGGTGCCAAAATTCAATGGCTAAGCTGTAGGGTGGTTTTGGCTTCTGACTACAGCTCCCCAAGTGGACATAAGCCTGCTGGATCCACGGTAAAAAATTTTAACTTGTTTTTTTATTCTTAACTTGTAGAACTTTCAAGATCAAACATGGGATGACTAATATGCATGAATCCTTAGGCCTCTGATGAATCTACGAAATACAACATCTAAGATTGGAATTGTGGTGGAATTGTTGCTGAGGGTATATTATGTTCAGTTGACCCACATGAAAAGGTCAACCAAATTCTCCTGGGTCCTAATGCTGCAATTATGAAGATTGAGAAGGTGATTGATCATGATGCTTTTTTGTGGAGGCCAAGTGCTGAAATGGCAGTGATGGGTGATGCTGTAAATGCGACAATCGCATGGCCATTTGATAAGGTTGATATCGTCATCAATACACCTGATACTACACCAAAAACATCACATGCGGTAAATGTCTAAACCTTCTGCTTGTTATCGATCATTTTATTTTATTTTATGGATTTATGATGGATGTGTTTTACAATTTGAGTGTCAGAGTACAAGTAGAAGCACTGGTAGCAGCAAAGGTACCAAGAAGAAGTGTATCTTGTTTGATTGCAGCGGCTCCGGAAAAATTGTTGCGGAAGGTCGTGTTTGTTCTACTGATCCAGCTGACCGAGTACACTTCGTACCTTTAGGTCCGAATGCTAGCAAGGTTTAGATAGATGTTTCAAAGATTGGAGATGCTGAAGTGTGGAGACCAAATTCTGAATTCCAATATGTTGCGGATGCTATAGGTACGACGGTTGCTTGGCGTAATGACAAACTTAAATTAGTGTGATGCAAACACTTTTCATGTCTTAGTTTTTGGGTTGTTTTTGGACTTATTTAACTTTCAAAATCTTGTGTTAGTATCTGGTTCAGTGGTGTGTATTGTAATTTAATTTGTTTGTTTGTTAATATATTATTATTATGGATTTTTTTTATCAGGTTTCAAATTTTGATCAAATGCAAATTTAAAATTACAAAATATGAAACAAACAAAAGATATCAATAAAAAAAGCTATAAAAACAAACGCTATAAAAACAGGCGCTATAAAAACAAACGCTATAAAAACAAACGCTATAAAAACAAACGCTATACAAACAAAAACAAACGCTATGGATGAACGCTAAGAAATTTTAAATATTATACAATAACAAATCAATAACGCTATGAATACAACTTTTATAACAAAAAACACCCGCTATTATAAATATATCTATTGCATATAAAAGAGTGCTATATTAAATCTCCTATATAATTGCATTTCTTAAAAACGCTATCAAAAGTACAGAGTTTTTTATAACGGGAGTATACAGAGCGTCTGTAAAAGCGCTATGTATTTCAACCATAGCGGATATGACGCGCTACGAATATGCACATTTCTTGTAGTGTTGGATACATACCCATTAGGAAATTTCACGTCAGATGAAACCCAATTGAACAACGATGTCTTTTCTTCTGCACCCAACCGAAATATAGGAACTGATGATTTTTCATTGCTCATTATGTGCAACTCATTTCTGTTGCAAATATCGGACAAGTCCAACCTTGACTTTCCGCTGTCTTTGGTTCTTCCTTTTACGTTTAGCATTGTATCCATGATGTTATCAAAAACGTTTTTCTCAATGTTCATGACATCAAGATTGTGTCTCAAAAGATGATCTTTCCAGTACAGAAGTTGCCAAAATATGCTTTTCTTGTGCCAATTATGATTGACCCCGTATCCATCAGGCATATTAGCTGGAGTGTGCCAATTTCCCCCATGATTCACTGTTTCTAGTCCCCCAAAATGATCTATTTGCGCTTCTAGTTCTTCTCCAGATAGATACACTGGTGGTGGGACATGCAGGATTTTGTTCTTCCTAAACAGCCGCTTGTTTATCCGATATGGATGGTTGATTGGTAGAAACCTCCGGTGACAATCAAACCAGCATGTTTTTCGACCATGTTTCAGCTGAAACACATCTGTCCGATCGAGGCAATAAGGACAAGATAACCTCCCATGTGTCGTCCAACCTGGTAGCATTCCGTATGCAGGAAAGTCGCTTATTGTCCACATAAGGACCGCACGCATCATAAAATTTTTTTCCTCGAACAGTCATATGTACGAACTCCTGTATACCACAACTGTTTCAACTCTTGTGTGAGAGGCTGCAAAAACACATCAAGGGCCCTCTTTGGATGATTGGCACCATGTACTAAAATATTCAGGAATATAAATTTCCTTTGCATGCACATATCTGGGAGAAGATTATAAGGCGTTACGATAACTGGCCACAAAGAATATTGCCTACCAGACATACCGAATGGACTAAATCCATCAGTGCAAAGACCAAGATACACATTTCGCTTAGATTTAGCAAAGTCTGGGTGTACTTAAAGTGTTTCTGAGCTTTTGCATTTGACGGGTGAGTCACTTCTCTTTCTCTCTGTGGATGTTCTGCATGCCACCTCATCGATGCAGCTGTCCTTTCAGATTGATACAATCGTTTCAACCTATCAGTTATAGGAAGATACTACATCCGTTGGTACGGTATCTTACTAAGCCCAGAAGTTTGCGGTCTAAATCTTGGTGTTTGGCAAAATCGACATTCCTGCAGCTTATCATCATCTTTCCAAAAAATCATACAATTGTCAACACATACATCTATCATCTCAGAAGGCAACCCAAGACTAAACACTAACTTTTGTGTCTCATAGTATGTTTCGGCTGCCAAATTATCCTCTAGGAAATACACTTTAATAAGATCAGTCCAATCATCCATGCAAACCTCAGCTAAGTTATGATCAGTTTTAATTGTCATCATCCTAGCTGCTAACGATAATTTAGACTGGCCTTCTCTACATCCATCGTAGAGTGGCTGATTTGCAACGTCTAGCATATCATAAAATCGTCTCGCATCAACGTTAGGTTTTTCAACAGTATTATCAACATTTGTTTCATGAAATGCATCAGTAACCATGGCATGCATTCTATCATGATCTTGACCCTGATCAAATTGATGTTCACTATGATGATAACTACTACCCTGATCAAAATCAACATGACCTTGATAATTACTACTACTAGCACCTGCTTGAGACGTCCTTTCAAAACCCTCTCAATGTTGATACCAAATATAATATTGCGGCATAAACCCTCTATTTAGTAAATGCTTTTACACCGTCTCAATAAGAATATATCTCGTATTCTTGCATTTACGACAAGGACATAACATCTTACCGCTTTCCAGGGTTTTTTGCATATTTTCGGCCTGATACATGAATATTTCAAGCCCCTCTTTGAATTCTTTCGTTAACGCTCCCTCCGAATCCTTTTGCGTATACATCCATTTTCGTAGATCGTATATATACATTTTATAAAAAAAAGATTTTATATGTTTTTTTGGGTGGAAGTGTTTGTTCTTTTTTTGTTTGAAACTTCCGTTTGAAAGTCGGACTTATTTATAGAATTTTCTTCATATTACCAATGGATTTACATCGATTTTACATCAAAAAAATATTTACATCAAATTTACGACGGATTTACGATGAGTAGATTAGTCGTAAATAATTAGGTGATCCTGGTGGGAAACGTGTTCATCTACCTAGAAACAATCGACGTGAAATCGTCGTAAATTTACATCGAATTCAAGTCGTCGTAAATCTGATGTAACATTACGTCGACTTTATGACATACTTTACGAAAGTCAAATTCGTCGTAAAATCGATGTAATTGTACTTCAAATTTACATCGACTTTACGACGTAATTTACGAAATTTATATTCGTCGTAATATCGATGTAACGTAACCACGATATTACGACGTTTTCTGATATCGTCGTAAGCTAATTGTCATCGTCGTAAATAAATTGGTCAATTACGACGACTTTAAGACGACCAATATTTACGACGAAATTGCATCGAACTCATAAATCATCGTAATGCCATTGTAAAATCGTTGGTACTTTACGACGAATTGTAATCGACGTAAAATTTTGTTGGAAATTGACAGTTTTCTTGTAGTGAACCAAGGGACTCCACGCGCGCACCGCCCCCGCCGGACCAGACCAGTCTCGGGTCTCTCGGTGAAGTGGCACTTGGGCCACAAAAGATGTTCTTTTTGGGCCGCGTTTTGGTTAACGTTTTTAGCCCAAAAACGAAATGATCTTGGCTTAAACTCATAGATTTCTTCCGAGAATCTCGTCCACCATTAATTTGCGCGATTTGAATGGTCTAAGATTTCTTCCGAGAATCTCGCCATCATTACTCCGCGCCAATTAATTTGGATCTTGTTGGCTGCTTCCTTCCCCGTCAGTTATGTTGTCATCGGAGTATATATACTTAGGGGCTTTTTTGGATATCTGGCGCTTTTCTTCCACCATTGCCTTCGGTCGCATTGTTGGCAGAAATGTTGTTTGCGTCTGGACTGTTGAGAGCTGCAATGTCGTTGTAAAATCTAATTTTAATATTTCGGTTCGAGTGTGTTATCGAAAGGTTACGAAAATTATGTCTTACTGAAATTACGAGATAACCATAGCTAGAAGGGATCGAAAGGACTACGGGAGGTTTATTATTATCCAAACTAGACAATTTTTTTTTTAATTTTTCCGAGATGTAAAGCAATTATACAAAATTTAGATAACAGAATTAAAGTAGAGGAAGATACATATATCATAAATCAATCAGAATCATCATATTCGTTGAGTTCATCTTCATTGGGTTCATCATCTTGAAGTTCATCATCATCATCGTCAGTACTCTCTTCAAACTCATCGGAATCGCCTTCTTCTTCTATGTCGTCAGGTAGATATTCAAGTTGTCTGTTTTGGGGATGAACTAAAAGAACGTTGTCCGTAATCTCTAGTTCTGTAATGTCATCACAGCAGAATAATTTTTTAAAATAATATTGGTATGTGCTCTCTCCAAAGTTTTTGATTGAAAAAAAAGAAAGAAAGTTTGCTCTCATTTGGAGTTCACTTCTAATTAGTTTGCTGTCATATATCGTTGTTTTTTTTTCTTTGGAATTACTAGGAGGTTCTGGTCCGTACATCCTCAGGTCCGGGACCAGAGCATTTTATATGATCCCATTCCAAGCGTCACTCGATCCGGTGATATCTAGGCTTTGCCTTTGATACTTTTCCAGTTGAGTTAACATATATCATTGTTAACATACTAATTAAGTGTATTCAAGTTTATTACACGACTTCGGTTACCAACCCTATGAAGGGCTTAATATATTAAACTTTTGGTATCTCCCATTTTGTGTACAGTTAATCTCTATGAAGTATAGTATATGCTTAGATTCATATGTACTTTAGAAAAATGGTTAATGGGTGCGATGCTGGCGGGCAACAATCCATGTTGGCGCAAGATCATGGCATTTGAGGAGTATATGTCATTATTCGAGTTCTTTAACCTATGGATTCTTAATTTACTATTAGAGTTCTTCATGACATGTAGGCGCAATAAGCGTCCTTCTTTCAATCATATACATATACCTTCTTTAAATCATATACATATAGCTTCGGCATTTCTAATGTTTTATTCTCAGAACAGAAAAGCAGAAAAGCAAAGGAAAACTTGATGACAAGTTAGTGAATTCCTCTATTTTTGCATCATAGTTAAAATGTTTTCTAATTTATATGTTATGTGGTATGTTTCATGTTATATTAATTCTATGAACCACATGTTTGGCCATTGCTATAAAAAGTTTGGTAGTTTCGTGTTGTTTAATAGTCAAATTTTGTTTGAAATTCTTAGATTACGTCCATGGCACCCCTTGGCCAGTGCTTTTAACAATGTGCCGTGTCTGCGCAACATCATTTTAACAGAAAAAAACTTGAAATTCTAGAGAGAAAAAAGGAATTGAAGTGTCTAAGTTTGGGTTATTATATTCTAAGATATTTACCTTTTCTGTTCTTTTCAACAAGAGAAGCCATTGTGGCTTTTGGTAAAATATACATAAGCAAAAATAGGTGTAGAGTATTCAACACTCTTAAGCAAAATAGGCGTAAAGTATTCAACACTCGTTAACTATTTGAGAGAGAGATTCTCAGATTAATATGAATATATAATGTTTATGTTGAAGCTTGGAATGAAGTATACCTGTAATTTAAAACATTTATGATCTTATTAATTACTTTTCAGAGGAAACCATGTCTACCATCACCCATGCATCGTTACAACATATGGGACGAGGAAGAACATTTTTTTCCTCCAGCTCCTTAGGCTTAATTCCCATCAGTAAGTTTGGTTCTTAACCTGAGCTATGGCCAAAGCATAGAAGAATAAAATATGGATTAGGTGATTAGTCTTCGTGCAGCCAAAAAGGGAGGGTCTGTGAAGCTTAGATCGGTTATTTCTATTTAAAACGACACACAACTTTTGTCATTGCTTACCAATAGTGGTAGTTGGAGAAGGCGTAAGATCTAAGTTGAATAATATATAGTGACGAGATCCTAGAGACAAACTTGAGCTTATAAAGACTACCAGTTAGGTTCGTCATCTTTTCTCGTGCATATCATTAGAAAAATGTTTGTATAGTTTTCTAAGAAATTGCGAGTTGTTGCTTTTGAGAGAGCGTTGGCTACAAAATTGACAAGTACAATTAGCTTATGAAGGCTTTATGATGGCGGTTCAAATATCTTGATTTCATCTTATGGTTTGTGCTCCGCTGAGCTTTCATTTTGTAGTTTTTAAAGATATTCTTTGTTTAAAAACTTTGTGCTGTTGAATTTCTTTCAAATCTTACATCAACAGTGTAGTGACAAAATACTAATGTCACTACTAGAAATCAGATGTATAGGCACGGCACTGCCACATATATTACTGTGGCAAACAAAATTAGCCACGTAATAGCCACTACGCACAAAAACCTGAAAATCGTCGCAATTCGGTGACTATTTCCTGGCAATATAGCCAGACCGGATAGACAATGGCTTACAGTGGCTATATAGCCACGATTTGTCACGAATTTTGTCATGGCTATTTTTGCCACACTAATAGCCACCGTTTGCCCGTAGCTAATCGTCACGGTCAACATCAGTGGCTATCCCTGGCAATATAGCCACGTAAGGCTAGGGAAACACTGTGGCTATATGATATGTCAAATCTTATAATGGAAGTTCGATTATGGCATGAGTTGAATAGATACGTTCAAACATTGCCACTAATTTTTCCTGGCTATCTCTGGCTATATGAAAAGTAATCATTCAATCTTGTCAATCCGTGGAAGGGGGAATATATTCGCAAATAGCCAGGTCATTGTCATGGCTATATGTGGCTAACTGACAACATAGTCATGTCTTGTAATCGATTATTACAGAGAATA
The DNA here is from genome assembly GCA_030161315.1 of Eutrema japonicum. Lineage (NCBI taxonomy): Eukaryota > Viridiplantae > Streptophyta > Magnoliopsida > Brassicales > Brassicaceae > Eutrema > Eutrema japonicum. The sequence continues at coordinate 11,594,073 of BSQW01000013.1, forward strand.
TATTCGCATTAGCCAGGGATAAGGCGTGGCTATCCGTGGCTATCCGTGGCTATAGGTTTTCTATAAATTCAGCAACTTCGACCGTGTGTCATTCAAGTTTCAAAGTGAGAAAACGTTTGAAAAAAAAATCAAACAAAGAGTGCAGAATAATAAAAGACAAATGTCTAATTTTTTTGAATCGAGGGCATGGATGGATAGACGTTTAGATCTTGAGAGAAATTGTGTTTCAGATGAATTTCTTGAAGGGATAAACGTATTTATTCAATTTTCTTGTAATCAACAATCTTATATAGAGCGGGGGACTTTATTGTGTCCGTGTACGGGTTGTCGGAACATGAAGCGGCGTGACATAGATACAGTGGCCACTCATCTTTATAGGAAGGGATTTAAGGCGAATTACTATGTTTGGACGAGTCATGGAGAAAGTTGTACTTACGATGTCGGAGAATCGTCGAGGACAACTTATTGCGAGGTTGAAGAAGAATTGTGGAGTGATCCTGCAGCCAATATTCAAGTGTCGGTCGGTCAATACGATCATGTCCCATATGAAGATGTTAACATGTTACCAAATGTTAACTATATTCCAGAGAATATGACGGAAACTTTCCACGAGGAGCCGTGCCACGATAAGGTTTTTCAAGCGTTTGAAGCAGCAAATCAACCTCTTTACGATGGATGTGCAGATGGGATTTCTCAATTGTATCTGGCCACACGTATGATGAACATTAAAACCAATAACAATTTGGCAGAGGTATGTATGGATGAGATATCTCAGACGATTAAAAAAGTTCTTCCCTCACCTAATAAAGCTCATGAATCGTATTACGAGACGAAGAAGTTGGTGAGGTCATTGGGGTTGCCTGTCTATAAAATTGATGTGTGCGATGATAATTGTATGCTGTTTTGGAAGGGCGCAGATCAAGATTTGGTGCAGTGTCGATTTTGTAAAAAAGATAGGTACAAGCCAAACAATGGAGTGGGGAAGAATATATCGAAGCAGAGAATGTTCAATCTCCCACTTGCAGATCGGTTGAAGCGATTGTACCAATCAAAGGCGATAGCATCTCACATGCGATGGCACGCAGAACATATGTCTCCAGAAGGAAATATGCAACACCCATCAAATAGAGCTGCATGGAAGAATTTTAATAAGGTATATCCCGACTTTGCTTGTGAGAGTCGTAATATCTATTTGGGATTATCAACAGATGGATTTAATCCAATTGGTATGAATGGCGAGTCACATTCAAATTGGCCTGTCATAGTAACACCGTATAATCTGCCGCCCGGAATGTGCATGAAAAGAGAATTTTCTTTCTGTATGTGTTAGTTCCGGGGCCAAAACATCCAAGAAAAAGTCTAGATATTTATCTTCAACCATTGATCGAAGAACTACAATGTTTGTGGAAGGATGGTGTTGAAGCTTATGATGTCTCGAGAAAGCAATATTTCACTATGCGAGCTGCATTAATGTGGACAATAAGCGATTTTCCTGCTTACGGTATGCTTTCTGGCTGGATGACGCATGGTCGGTTGGCTTGTCCATATTGTTTAGATGAGACAAATTCTTTTTGGTTGCCAAATGGAAGAAAACACAGTTGGTTTGATTGTCATAGGATGTTTTTGCCTCAAGATCATCCTTACATGAGGAATGTGAAAGCGTTTACGAGAGGCAAATCAGTAAAGGATGTTTCTCCGCCATGGTTGACCGGGGAGGAAAGTTTGCATGAGAGGATCAACAGCATAGAAGGCGTGTATAAAACTGTTGACTGTGGAGGTAAAGGACATGATAACCCTTCTCGAACTATTGTTGGATATGGTGAATATCATAATTGGGTTAAAAAAAGTATTTTCTGGGATTTACCGTACTAGAGCAATCTACTTCTTCGACACAACCTCGATTTTATGCACATCGAGAAAAATTTCTTCGACAATCTCATCAACACGTTGTTGAATGTACCTGGAAAGACGAAAGACAATGTCAAATCAAGGATGGATCTCCCAGTATTTTGCAACAGACCAGAATTAGAACTATCTGGAGATGGAAAAGCACCTATTCCAATTTTCAGATTGTCGAAATATGGGAAGCAAAAGTTCCTCATGTGGCTGAAAAATGATGTTAAATTTCCAGATGGATATGCTTCAAAGTTTGCACGCTGTGTTGACGAAAACAATTGGAAGCTATCAGGCCTAAAAAGTCATTATTGTCATGTCATTATGCAACGCCTTCTCCCTTTTGCGTTTGCAGAACTTCTTCCAAAAACCGTTCACACATCAATATCAGGTAAGTAATTAATAAATTTCATTTTACATTATTATAGTTTTAATAAATGTTGTTAATAATGGGGTGAAATATTTTTATTTAGATATTGCGCTTTTCTTTCGGGATATATCTGCGAAGACATTAAAAACTGAAGATGTCCATGTATTGAAAGAAAATATTGCTGTGAAGATTTGCAACCTGGAGAAAATATTTCCTCCGTCGTTTTTTGATGTTATGGAACATCTACCTGTGCACCTACCTGATGAAGCTATTCTAGGCGGTCCAGTTCAATATAGGTGGATGTATCCGTTCGAGAGATATATGTACCACCTGAAAAAGAAGGTTAAAAACAAGGCACGAATTGGAGGGTCAATCGTTGCACAATGTGTAAATGAAGAGATTTCCTATGCAACATCCAATTATTTTGGACATCTCAATATTTCGAACACCGATGAAGGTCCCGGGGAAATCCGATTTACTTACACTTATCCAAATGTTCCGAATTTGTTCCAGCCTGTAGGACTTGTTAGCGGAAAATCAAAACGTGGTTGGCTAAGGACTACAATGTGCTCCAAACATTTATAATGCTCAATTGTGATGCATTTGCTCCATATGAGAGGTATACACTAATTTTAGAGTTTTAAATTTTATTATGTTTATTATTAGTTATTCTAATTATATATTTAAATTCAATACATTTTCAGAATGTTCGAAGAGTATATGACGTTGAGCATACCTGATATTACTTCAGACGCATTGACAAGAGCAAAAGACACACACTTTGCAGAATGGTGTAAAGACTACGTAAGTCGTACTTTGTTATATATTAATATATATATATATATATATATATATATATATATATCTACATATTTTCTAACTTTAGACAAGGTAATACATATATGCAGATAAACGATTCCAGCGAATCATATGTATTCCCGTTGTGGATGCTAGAATTTGTCCAAGGTCCGAAGAATCAATTCACTTCTTGGCCTATGTATTACTCGAGGGGTTACCATTTCCATATGCATAAGCATGGAGAAAACAAGAGAACACAAAATTATGGTGTGTGTGTACGAGGAACCACTGAAACAGAGTATTTTGGGCTGATACAAGAGATATTCATGATCGAGTATCACGGTGATGTTGGACTCAAAACCATGGTTTTCAAATGCAGTTGGTTCGACACAAGACTCGGACGTGGAATGCGCAGACATCCATCTGGTTTAATCGATGTTGCACCACAAAGACAATACGAGAAATATGATCCTTTCATTTTACCCGATCAGTGTGATCAAGTTTGCTTCATTCCTTATCCTCGTGTACGTCAAAGCGCAGTCAATTACGACTGGTGGGCTACTACAAAAGTTCTTCCGAGAGGATTTCAAGAAACTACTGAACTCGCCCAAATAGCACTACAAGACGACACTCATAATCATTTCGTCGCACCAAGTGGAATTTTGCGAGTTACCACTCATGCCATCGAAGATGAAACCGATTATGAACCTTTACCTTTGGACAATTCTAATGACGTTTATGTATCGGAAGATGATTTAGAAGATTCATGTGATGATTCTGATTCAGATTCAGATAATGATGTATGATTAAATATGTTACTATGTATCAGTTTTATAAAACCATATTACATAAAATTATCATTATATGATGTTTTAATTATTATAAAATTATCATAATGCATAAAACCCTATTATATGATTTATATTTTATATTGCATATTTTTTTGGGCAAATTTATTTCCCATATTTTTTTTCTAATGTCGAGCCTCTATTATATTTCCCACCATATTTTGGACAAACATTATCGAAAATTTCAATTCCCGCACCCATATATTTTCATTTGACACGCTTATTTTCGAAAATTGACAAGTGCATTAACCGCCGCTTGGTTACCTAGTGGCAAGAGAACTTTTACGGACCTTGGTGGAACTGGAGTATGGTCCCGCAGGAGAAGAAAGACAAATGGTGGGGTGATTTTGTGGTGAGTTTTACAAATATATTACACCATCATTTGTCAATTTTCTTTATTTACTAGTGTATGATCTAATAAATAGTATAATTTCATTTTTTGCAGCAAAGTTATTACTGGGAGCCACAACATCATAATTTTGTTTATTATAATTGGAAAGAGGAGGTGAAGGAATCGGTTGGTAACCTTGTAAGCAAGAGGAAGAGATCAGGGGTTAGGCCACTATACATTAACGAGTCTGACTGGGACTTGATGTTGGAGGAATGGTCCACCGAACCGGCGCTCAAAAAAAGCAAAAATGCAGCCAAAAGCCGTAAATCTAATAAAGATGGTAAAGGCATGCACAAACACACTGCTGGTGCTCAATCATTTCTGAAGATTGAGTATGACATGGTAAGGCTAAATTTTTCTGCTTATGCATATAGATTTCCAGTTTTTAATATCTAGTTTTTCATTTTATTTTTTTGTAGATGATTGCTTGTGGCGGAAATGAACCACCACCATTCATAGAAGTTGTGCGCAAGACACACACACGCAAAGACGGCACGTTTATTGACCTTCGCGCTAAGACTATCATATCTGAAGTTGAGGCTTATGTTAGGCAGCAGTCTTTCGGAGATGGATCTCCGACCAGCAACACTGCATCTTCAGCCACCATTCCATCTCGCCTTCAGCTCAATGAAGCCTATTTAGTGGTAATAAATTTATTAGTGCAAATAACTTGATCATTGCAGCTTTACTAATAATTTGAACAAGTTATTTTCCTTTGGATAAGATTTGAGTAGCACTCTTTTGCAATTGATAATGATGATGATAGTTATATTGTATACCAAATTTACAATAGTGTTATCATGTATCTTAAGATGACAAATTCATTCTTACTTTGCAGCATGTCCAGCCACACAAAGGCCGTATCTACGGACTCGGCTCGATTCAGTCTCGAGACAAGGAGCCAAACCATACCATCCATGCTTCTCTCTCCCGTAATGTAGACATGGAGATGCGGGTGGCCAGCTTGGAGAGTGAGTTCCGCACTTTCTCTTCCACTGTGACCAACAACATGGATGCGATGAGGCAAGCACAAAATGTGCTTCTATGGGCCAATGGCATCGACCCTGATACGCTACTTCCGATAGTGCCTCCTAATTTTTCCACTAATCCTTGTGCTAGTCCTACTGTCAATCCTCCTGCTGGACCTGATGCAACTCCAAATAATCAAGATCCACTCGAATCTGGTGAATCAGTTGGAACCTATTTCCAATGTGATGTTTAATAACGTGTAATGCATGGTTGTTTCTCTTTTGTTTGTGGGTTTTTAACTTGACTAAGTGTTTGTTAATCATTTTTTGGAACTTCTGGTTAGCAAACCTTTCGGCTAATGCTTTTGGATTTGTAATTATGTTTGTAAACTATTTCAATATATTTTATTTGGCTATTTCAGTTTCTGCTTTTATTTTTCTTTTATTCTTTTTACAATTTTGAAATCTATAATAAAATTAATAATGAAAACTATTAGATGCAAAAACTTAATAGACAAACAATTCATGGCTATTTGTAACTTTTAGACGTGAATGCACCATAGCCATAAGTGGCTTTTAGAAACAGAAAAGTCATGGAAAATTGTGGTTTTTAGATACTTAAATATTTGTGGCCAACAATGGCTTTTTAGATATTGTAAAAGCGTGGCAAATTGTAGCTATATAGCTACGGAGGGGTAGTGGCTATCAGTGGCGAAAAGCCATGGTGGCAATGTGGCAAAACGTGATCTTTAGCCACGAAACTCGCGTCGCTAGGCCTGGCTAATTGCTACGCGATCGTAGTGACTCTTCGTGACTACCTTTGCCAGGAAAACACAGTTGCTAAATAGTGGCAATTAGCCAGAATTCCCGCCGTGTCTATATGTGGCAGCGTAGCCACGGTTAGCCACAAATATTAGTTAGCCACGACGATATAGCCAGAATCTTCATTCGTGGCAATCCGTGGCTATGGAACATATAGCCACGTAATTGAAGCCATAACTACGGTTTTTACTGTGGCTATACGTCTGATTTCTAGTAGTGTGTCTACGTACATAATTTTAACTATTATGTATTTCAAAACAACATGTTTTTTACCTTGATAAATGCAGATATATTATGAGATTCACTTGACATATTTGTGGACTCTCTGTACTTTTTACTTCATGCAGATTCTTAGGTTTGTTTGGAAAAATTATAGTCAAAAGAAATGAAAATAGAAAATCAAGTGGAAAACCAAACACTCCATAAATTCTTCTGATCAAGATTGAAGACAAAGCAATAAAGGCTACAAATGGAATCATGTTGATAGAAATTTCAAGTTTTAGTAGAAATGGTTTTCTATTTGAGGTGATGAATCGGCATAGAGGTTTTTGTAGATTGAAAATTGTATGTTAGTAGAAATAGTTTTCGCTTTCCACAAATAATATTATTTTTTAATGATTTAATGATGGCTGAGCAGATGATTTCATCTGGAGTTAAAAAAAAATAGTCATTATAGGGTCAAGTTAGAAGACCTTGCGAGTAAGTTGTATCTGGCCAAATTCTTCCACTCTCTACTTAAAAAGATACCAAATTATTCGCCTACAACAACCCAAAGCTTTTTGTTTGTAGAATCACTCAAGATTGTTTAAGATCACAAAGTTAATTACTCTTATGATTACATTAATAAGATTAAGCATGGGCATTCGGCTATCCGTTCGGATTCGGGTTGGGTTTTTCGGGTTTTCGGGTTTAGGTTCAAAGGTCCCATTCGGGTATTTTAAACCACCGGGTCGGGTTTGGTTCGTGTTTAGTTATAACGGAAGTAACCATGGTTTCTGGTAAGTTTGGGTAAAATCGGGTATGTTCGGATATTTTTACTCATACTATGATCAAAACCCAAAATAGTTCAACAAATTCTCATAATTCAACAAACGTTTACAAGTCTCAAATTGCAAACACACAAACAAAAAACATAGATTAAATAATTAACAAATAAGAAATGTAAAAGCGAAAAAACGAAGACTTATAAACACACAATGCAAGGCTTTAGCATGAAACAAAAAATACTATAAAATAAATCAAATTTCAAATCAGCCAAACTATTAGATAGAAAATGTAATAATTTTGTTACATGACATAGTAGACCACATATACACATGCAAAGAAAATAATAACAGTATACAATCTAAAGCTTTTCATATCAATTTACTAACTCTTTTTTAAATAATATTTTCAAATACTAATGTTGAAAATACGAACTCCAAGATAAAAAAAAAAAAAAAAAAACTGCACACAACAAGTCCTACAAATACCAATTAAAAAAACAGATAGACCATTTAAGAAATAATCATAGAAAAATAAAATTATTCTCAAAAGAAAGGGTGTAATAATATAACATTTCACAAATCTCAAAATCTTACAGTAAAAAATAAATAATAAAAAACAAATATTAGTAAACGGATAAAATATTTAAAAAAATTTCCCAGACAACGGTATGAAAAGAAAAAAAAAATATATATATAAGCAATTTGTTTTTGATACACAAAGAACGTAAATAATTTAATCATTTTTGGAGAATCCATAAAATTAATTTCCTTTTTTTTTTATCAATCACAACATGAATTAATTTCAAAAAAAAAACAAAATATATGAAAAACCCGAGCTAGTCACTGGCTGCTTGCCACATCAAAGTTGGAGAGAGAGCCATGTGGCATTTCCATTAAATATAAAATAATACAAAATTGCAAAAGATCAAACATTTCTTCTCATGTCGTGTTCTTAATCGGTTCATCAAATCATAACGCTTAATATCGATTTATAGTCGAATTTTTGATTGTGGAAGACGATCTCTCTATTTATTCTCTTCATTACAACATAAACATCACCTAGCTAGCCACCAATATCTCCGCCGCCATGAATCCTTTCTCTGCCATATATGCATGTGTCGTGTGGATCCACTGAAATTAATTCTATAAACTCAATCCGACGGCCTACTCAAAATTTTTTTTTTTTTTTTTTTTTTTTGATGCCTTTCGGCCCCCGGGAGTAATCCCAAGCCCAAAGGCCCAGACTAATCTCCCGGGTGGGAGTGACACAGCCCACTTATAATGCCCCACTTGGCCAAGTGCTTGTCCTGGTAATTCCGCTCCCGCGGGGAATCGATCCCTGGCCTAGACCAACAGGGCCGACACTCACCGCAGGAAGGGAACCACCCGACCACCAACAACTTGGTTGGCCTACTCAAAATTGAGGTACAGAATAACATACATACCAAATTAACATGAGTGATTGCGTTATAATGAACACTTTCAGGTACGATCTCTTTTTAATTGATTATTTTCTTCCTAGATTGAATGTTATTGCAAGTGGCATACTATCCCAAACCAAATTAGAAATCACTTCCAGTAACAGCTTACACACACACACAAAAATGATTTAATTTCTTCAGAAATCTTTACAATGTTATTTCTATTTGATAGTTTGCAGAGGCGAGTCAAGATGTCTTGCGTAAAGTTCTTAATGCTTGGACCAATGAGGTTCCAAACTTGTGGACACACGTCAAGAAGATGCATTGTTTTCTATTATTTGTTTTCTTGAGTTTTCTATATGAAGCTTTCTGGTTTAGGACCATTTTTTGATATCCATATATGTAATATCTTTTTAAGACTCCTTTCAATTTTATATGCTTCAACTGTTTTGCTCCCTAATAATTGTTCATTTTTGCGAATATACTTTTAGTTAAACGATGTCCAATTTATTGCAGGTCTTTGTAGTTATAAATTGTCACTCATTTTTCGTTTGTAGAAGATTCCCTTAGTATTGACATGGTCTATTGTTTACGCACTTAGACATGCTGATAGTATGTTGAGCTATGAATTTAATCTCGTGGGTTCTATTAATCCAGGTGTTCCAAACATCAATAGTACTACCAACCTGCAGAAGATGAACTTTTGGCCACCCAAAGCACGAGTTGAGAAAGTCTTTTAATGTAATTTTCAACGGTTTAATTTGATCTCCAAATACTTATGAAGCTGTTGAAACCAATAGTAAAAGTGGATTGGATTTGGTTGATGTCTGATTCTTGTCTGGTGTTCATGGCCTACAAGGGAAATTTCCATAAAAACCAAGACTGATTTTCCCATTTTCAAGTATGAGTTTGTTTAGGTATTTGGTGTTATCCTAATATTTTAACAAGATCATATAAGAAGCGTAGTAGATATCTTTATAAGAACATGAGGAATGCTTGAAGTATTGTGTTATTACTATTTCCCTAGCTTAGAAAGTCTGCTGATTAGGTCTTATCACTATTGTTGTTAACTGAGAATTGGGTGTTCTGATTATTTCGGAACTGGGACATGTCCTATGGGATTAAGCAGGTTCAAGTGTTGAAGCAGGTTCCACTTTGCTTATGTATTCGGCTAAAATTGTTTTGAATAAAATTGGTTATCAAAGTGTGATACAATTGGTTAACAAAGTGATGATACAAAAATACAAATTTCAAAGGTAACAAACAAATACGTATATCAATAAACATTATACAATATAGCAAAAAATCAAATAATAAACAAAAACCTTGCGCGTTGCGCGGGTATTCATCTAGTTTAGTCTAGTTTTAATCATCACTTCAAATCCACAATAGCGAATTAATGAAATTTCGAATAATTAGGTTGTTGCTCACTAGATTTTACTACTTAATTATAAAACTTAAATTTATGATATTTATAATAAGAAGCTGGGGGATTATGATCTTGAGGCGGGAGAGATCCCATATTCAGTCAATATTCAAGTTGTAAAAGTCGGTAAATAAATTAGTCATTCATTTTTTTTTTTTTGAAAGAAAATTAGTCATTCATTTTAATTTACGTGTTTTTTGTTGTCTATATGTCAGTCTCAGTTTTCAGGTTTTTCAATTCATTTTTTTTATTCAAATAATATTTGAAGTTTTATAATGAGAAAGATCCAATTAGGAGCTGCAGAATGATCATTAAAAAAAAACCTTATCTGATATCTCAAATACGCATGTATAATTTAAATATAATAAGCTCATACAATCATATATATTCATATTGCAATCTAATATCTTACGCAACAGAAATGAAACACGAAAACACCAATCATAGTTTCTAAAAACAAACAAAAAAACAAAAAATCACAAATAGTCTCTGCTTTTTCAAGTGAGTGAGAACAAAAAAAAAGGTTTGGTTTGGATAAGAACTCTCCTAATTCGATTGGTTCTACTTCCTCTCCAAATCCCAACCTCCAATTTCTCATCCTCTTCAAATAGTTTCTGTCCTCAATTATATGAAATAGTTTCTGTTACCTTCGTCCCAAGTCACTTCGTCTCCTCAACTTGGTGAGATTTCTCTCAGAGATTCTTGTCCTTTACACATGTATGTATGTCTGTAGAACTGCTCATATGTCTATATTGATATTATCTTTGCTCTATTCTCCCTGATCTCAGCAGATATTTATAAGAGATAAGCTAGAAGAAGAGATGGAGATCACTAACGTGAACGAGTATGAAGCCATTGCTAAGGAAAAATTACCAAAGATGGTCTACGATTACTACGCTTCTGGCGCAGAAGACCAGTGGACTCTTCAAGAGAACCGAAACGCCTTCTCTAGAATCTTGTGAGCTTCTGATGAAAGTTAACCCTTATCAACTGTTATGCAGCTTATGCTTCATCAAGAAAGCTCCTCTGATCAAACCAAACCTTCTCTCTCTCTCTCTTGTAATTAAGGTTTCGGCCTCGTATTCTGATTGACGTAAGCAAGATTGATATGACTACAACTGTCTTGGGATTCAATATTTCTATGCCCATTATGGTTGCTCCAACTGCTATGCAGAAGATGGCGCATCCCGAAGGTAAGAAATCAAAAACAGAATAGAGTGTAAGAAAGCAGAGTGGAAAACAGAGCATTATGGTTTCTGATCTATGATTTTACTGTAATGTTCAGGTGAGTATGCTACGGCTAGAGCTGCATCCGCTGCTGGAACTATCATGGTTTGTCTCTGAACCTTTATTCTTCGGACAGTAACAATTTGAAAGTTGCAACATAACAAAGCTCTTGTTGCAGACACTATCTTCATGGGCAACTTCTAGCGTTGAAGAGGTTGCTTCAACAGGACCCGGAATCCGATTTTTCCAGCTCTATGTAAGCTCCGTCGTGCGCTATATTACTCGCTCATGAATCAAGAAGCTTCAACATTTAGTTTTTTTTTTTATAGGTCTACAAGGACAGGAACGTGGTTGCTCAGCTTGTGAGAAGAGCAGAGAGAGCCGGATTCAAAGCAATCGCTCTCACTGTCGATACACCGAGGCTTGGTCGCAGGGAATCTGATATTAAGAACAGGTTTACCTTGCCACCTTACTTGACTTTGAAGAATTTTGAAGGTCTTGACCTCGGCAAGATGGATATGGTATCAACATCGATCTTTGATCATATATGTAATTTCCAAATGACTTGGTACTTTACGAAACATTTATCGATGGACTATGTAGGCAAATGACTCAGGGCTAGCATCTTACGTGGCTGGACAAATCGATCGTACCTTGAGCTGGAAGGTAAAGCAAATACAAATCAATGAATTGGAGACTATTACAGAATCGAAAAATAAAGAAAAAAACTTCTTGTGATTGATCTTCTTTGGGATACAGGATGTGAAATGGCTTCAGACAATCACAAAGCTTCCTATTCTTGTGAAAGGTGTACTCACAGCTGAGGATGGTGAGAAAGCCCTAAACTCAACAACACACAACTCTCTTCATCTTCATGACTAGTTTCATGTGTCATTACTCTACATTTTGTGGAAAAAAGTGTATGTAAGTTTCTTCGTCTGCCAGCTAGGATGTCGGTACAAGCAGGAGCAGCCGGTATCATCGTGTCTAACCACGGTGCTCGTCAGCTTGATTACGTCCCAGCCACAATCATAGCCCTTGAAGAGGTAAATTAGTAACTACAAATCAACTTCTTAATTTTTCCAACTTAATGAAGTTTGTTATTACAATTTAACTCTTGATGACTCTGTTATTATGGTTCTCAGGTTGTTAAAGCAGCTCAGGGAAGGATTCCGGTGTTCTTAGACGGTGGAGTTCGCCGTGGAACCGATGTCTTCAAAGCACTTGCGCTTGGAGCCTCGGGCATATTCGTAAGTGGCAATAGTTTCTTGCAACACAAGAAATCATTTGCCTCATTATTCCTTCTTATAAGTCTTTTAATTGTGAAACAGATCGGACGTCCAGTGGTGTTCTCGTTGGCGGCGGAAGGAGAGGCAGGAGTGAAAAAAGTGCTTCAGATGATGAGAGAAGAGTTCGAACTCACAATGGCATTAAGTGGATGCACTTGTTTAAAGGAGATCACACGTAACCACATTGTCACCGATTGGGATGCTCCTCAGGCACGTTTAGTCCCTAAGCTGTAGATGCATATACCAAAAAAAACAAAACTCCGTGTATGTATTGTCTTCCTCGTCGTCTATCCTTTGACTTGTATGTATATTTCAATGGCTATCGCTACTCTTCTGCCTTTTCTTTTCTCTCTGCGTATCTTTTGTTAATTCCCTTGATAGTCTACTATTATATCGTTTTTATGCTCTTATGGGCAATGAACACAGGAGAATCATCTATGACGTTCGAATCAGATTGCCTTCAGATGGATAAGCTGATCGACGAAGAAGATTGACCTCCTTTGGTTTTGGAAATTGATGAAATAATAAATATAATCCAAAATTGTCAAAATCTGCTTTTTTATATTTTCACATCGTTAAATTAAATTAAATTCCATATATGAAAAAGTGCTCAAAATGGAACGGACAAGATCTACTTAAAATTAAGAGGGAGTGTAAATTTGACTGCTTATGAAGAGTCGCATGTCTATTTTCAGGTAATACCATGAGAGCATCTTGAGGATCATCTAACTCCTATGAAAAGCATTCTTGATTAAGACTAAATAAGAAAAATAAATTTTATACAAGAGCACTCTTACGCTTTTGAATAAATTATTTTTGATTGCAATCACAACGTTGTTTCATTTCATGTTACATATGGTTAGAAACAGAAATGTCCATTTCATTGTCCATGGCCTAAAGAGAGGATGATCTACATTCTTCAGCACGCACTCAAGCCGGAGATAAAAAACCGAATCAATCAAGCAAACCGAAACTCGGTTTAGACTCTGCAAAGAATGTGATAAAATCACTTAACAAAACGGCTACAAGGTTTCGTAAGATCACTTTCCCTACATACCAGAAAACAAGAATACTTACAGCAGAAGAAGAAGAAGAACGCTAAAAGAGTCTCCCGTTCAGACATCATCGTGTCTTCTCTTGGACTGAAGAGCTAAACGAGCGTCTCTCTCTTTCTCAAATTGTCTGTAATCAGCTCTCTCCAGGAAAGAAACTTTGTCAAGATACTTGTCCGAGCTCTTCTTGTACTTATCTAGCTCGTCTTCAACACCTTTGTTTTCCTCCTTGTACTCTCCCCAATCTTTTTTCGTCTTGTCCAGAACGCTCAGCTTCTGTTTCTTTTTTATCTGCTCAAGAACCGCATCAACCGCTGAAGGCGTTGCGGCCGAGGAGGAAGAGGAGCCTTTGTTTCCCCTCTCCAATGCTTCCTTTGAACCGGCTTCCACTAACCGCTTTACTTCGATTTCTTGACCCGCAAAGTCTTTGACCTCGGTTATCTGGAAATGGTCGAGAATAACATATACATCAATAGAATGAATGGAATGCTCAATTCACAGATTACAAAGGTTTAGTCCTATACCAATCCATCTTCCTAATCCCAAACAGCTGGGAGATCTTAGATTCTAACATTACAGAGGCAAATTCATACAAAAAAAAGCAAGCTTTATTCACGGATCGCTAAGGTTCAATTGAATATTAACTAGAGACAGAGATCTTCTTCCTAGTTCCTGTGAGCTGAGAGATGTTGGATTCTAACTACACCGAGCCAAAATCAAAGAAAAGGTAAGCTTTCTGACCTCAATCTTGCCCCGGCTCGATGCGGCTGCAGCGGTTGCGGTTGCGTTTCTGACAGCTGCTAGAGCGGCTGCAGCAATGGTCTTAGCCTCCTCGCTACAGCTAATATCCGAACCGCTATCTTCCTTTTGCACAATTTTGTGATCCTTCTTCTTCTTCGAATCCACACCAAGATAACTTTTCCAGTTCTGCGAATCGAAAAAACCCACACATTTAAAATCACAGACGACAAAGATAACCAAAAAAAATAAAAACGGAAGAAGAAAGAATCTCACGTTATTAGCTGAGTTTTGAGCGGGCAAAGCGGTTGAGCTCTTTGAAGTAAAATTGAATCGCTTTGTGGGCACTCCCTCGTTCATTCGCTCCCAGATCTCCGCGACTTTCTTAGACACACTGCTCGAACCACTTTTCTCCGGCGATTTCTTCTCTGAAGAACCCATGCCTAGATTCATGATACGAACACGAATTGAATCAAAGTGTTCGTATCTCAAGGGATATGTTCTATATCATTGATTGTAGAGTGGTGGAGGTACAGAAACAGCTTACCTGAAACAAACAAAAACCCTAATCGATTAAACTGTCAATCAACGAACGGCGTCGTTAGCTCTACAAGGAGACGAGAAGCCTTTTTCTTATATTAATTAATTGACCACTATAGTTTAAAAAGCACAAATAGCCCCCAAAACTTTTAGATATGTTACAGAAACTCCTCATTGCTAACAAATTATAAACCAATTCAGTATTAGGATCCCAAAATGTTGATGAATGCATTATTCAAATCATCACTAGTATAAGTGCATTATTTTCTGAAATATGTTGGATGAGACTATGAAATAATTATCTTTCTATGCTTTCGTGATTCTTTCATTTAGTTAAATATTCCTCTAAGTGGGTTATTCGAACGAAACCTTAAAATTAAATCATTTTGACTTTGATATGGGACTTGGCAGGGCTGATGAAAGTATGAAACAACTTATCCGAGCTATTAGATCTCTAGACGGAAAAAATGTCAAAATCAATATCTACTAAAGTCAATGTGCCAAAAAAAACTTGAACTAAAATACAGTGTAATTTTCTATCTTTCGGATATAAAATTTCAAATTTTATATCCAAACTATTGAATATAAGTCAAATCCGGCATTGACCGCAAATCTCTTACTCAAACCGTTAACATCGCTGACTCAGCAATTTGAGTCAGCTGCCACGTCAGCTAAAACGTCAACAGTTGCTGAGTCAACTACCACGTCAGTGTCATTTAAAAAAAAAAAAAGTCCAAATTTTTTTTAAAAAATGATAGTGTTCTTCTATATATATTTTTGTCTAAATTTTTAATATTCTATTAATCTTAATTACATAAAAAATATTTTAATTACACGAGTTAAAAATATATAATTAACTAGGATTTAACCCGCGCTAATTATAGCGCGGAGTATTTTAAAAAAAAAAAAAAAGTTTTTATGTGAAATTTACAATACATTTAACTAATGATTATAGATAAAACTGTCACTTTGTAATAATTTATCTATTTAACCCGTTTTCAGTTAACTAAAATATTATTCGGGATAACTCGCAAAAACTTATTATCTTGAAAACATAACTCTAATATGCACTATTAAATGACTCTAGTTTTTGAGCTTAGTTTATGAACTCTTGAAAACAAAAAAAAAGTTTTCTTGTGTCTAATTTTTTATAAAATTAGTAAAATATTTTTCTATTTTTGTTTTGATATATATTTAAATAAAATATAATAAATTATAGTGAAAAATATAGCAAGATTTTGAATAGAATTTTTTTCTTTGATTATATATGAATTGATTATTATTTTAAAATATATAGTATTAAAAGTAATTAAGAAATTAAATAATAAATAACATCTTTAATGCAAAATATATAATTTTCATATTCTAATCAATAATTTTAAAAGACTATTATATCATTTGCTATTTCAATTATTCTTTGTTATTTGTAATGGCATTTCATGTAATAACTTACAAAACAAAATTTATTTTTAAAAATATCTTCTTAAATAATATTATAGAGATTATTATACTAAAGATTAATGAAATATTACACTAAAATTCCCAATTCAAAAATTTAAATTTCTAAACACGGTTTAGTTAAGTTTAGTTTGACATAACCTCCAGACACGGTTTTTCCCATCTCTAGACACGGTTTATTTAAGTTATTTTGATATAACCTCCAGATCAAAATAATCTATGTGATCTATTCAATTTCGTCAAAGCTGTTCAATTACCACAGACCTGTAAACAACAAAACCAATCCTTTCGAAGGAACAACAACAGTCATGACAAGGTAAGGTGTACCAAAACTGCCATCATATTCTAATAATTGTAATTCAGTTCCCTCTTTGTTTTGCCTTCTTGGAGTCCTTTCTCTTCCATTTCTTATTCTCAACATCTCTGTTCTTCTCTTCAATCTCCCTGACTTTACGCTTCCTGTAAAAACACAATCACTTAGCAAACATGTCGTAACCGCAACACCTATCAATTCCCAAGAAAACAATTCCTATCATAATTCCTGACAGAAACAAACCATTCTGGCTTTTTTTTTTTCATTCTTATGATACAGAATCTAAGCATTCTTATACACCCTTTCTTAGTAGACAGACAATGGAAGTAACTTACCTGTACTGAGAAGTTTTGGGGTCTGACACCAACTCATCAGCAAGAGTTGATTTTCTGTTCTTCTTTGTCAATCTCACATAGAACTCTTCAGCTGGTTCAATTACTGTGCCAACCTGGTTTTTTGACACAAAAAAAACGATAAGAGTTCAGAGGCTGAGAGACAAAAAGTTCTTGTCTTGATCTAGTTTGCCGCTCAGAAACTTGCCTGGAAATATTTTTCACCTAATTTTGAACGGGACACAACTCTCTTGTAGTGTTGGGAAGGATCCATTACATTTCTCAACTGCAGTAGATATAAAATTAGAATGGAGTTAGGACATTGAAACCAGAATCAGAGAACAGTAACATCAAGAAAGGAACCCAATGACCTTAAGCAATTGAAGATCCCTTTTCAACTCGGGAGTCATTGTTGGTGCCGGCATATCAAACCTATCCACAGTGGCATGACAATGTGAATAATTCATATCAAACAAAAAGGGTATGTAAAGAGTGGTGAAAAGCAAAGTCACCAGTTAGATCCAGTGGTGTCTTTGAGTTGCTTTCTAATCATCTTGTTAATCTTCCTTGGATCAGTAGGAGGAAGACAAAGTCCATCAACGAGCTCTGAATTACAAGTCCAGAGAGAACCGCTTTCGTTTCTCTCCTCAGCTACTTTGCTTGAACTGGAACCAGTTTTCAAATCTAAAGATAAGCCTGGAAGCTTTGGTTCCCATTTAAGACCGATCAATGGTTTACTCTCCGCCATTAATCTAAATTGCCTTTTTCTCTGTGATTTAACGAAAAAACAAAAATCAGAAAATTTTAAAAATCAAAACAAAGGCTAATAAGTAATAAGAACTCAAGAGTATTTTGAGAGCAAGAACCCTAATGAGACACGATGATTGATATATTCGTATCAACTAAATTGACATTAAAAAAAAAAAGAGCAGATAACCACATACAGCTTCAAAAGTGGAATATGAAAATTAACAGTTTCGATAGAATCTCCGGCTCTCTAAAAATGTGAAGAAGAACCCCAGATCGTAAAGTTGATTACTTTGTAAAAAGAAGAAAAGAGCACCTGGATTTCTAGAGAACGTCGACGGCTGAGGAAGAAGAGTTCTGGGCTCAGTTGGTGTGCTCGGAAGGTTTTATTTAGGGCTTTATATTCTCACAGAGTGAAACGAGGCCGTTTTAATTAAAACTGCATTTATAAGAGATTTCGAAATTTTTTTGGAAAAGTTACGGGTTTGATTGGAAAGAACTTTAGAGGCTGCACACATCCATATTTATTTCTACAGCTAATTTTTGTTTCCAATCATGATTTTTATAGATTTTTAAATCTACAGCTTTTTGTATCTTTTTTTGGCTGTAGAGAGCTATATTTCCACAGCCCATATTTCCCTTCTTTCACTTTTTAAAAAGCTACAACCAAAATTCTACAGCAAAAAAACCACAACATAAAACCGAA
Organism: Eutrema japonicum; assembly: GCA_030161315.1. Lineage (NCBI taxonomy): Eukaryota > Viridiplantae > Streptophyta > Magnoliopsida > Brassicales > Brassicaceae > Eutrema > Eutrema japonicum. Next base: position 11,612,398 of record BSQW01000013.1, read on the forward strand.
AAATACAGCTATTACCAATCAACCTCATCCTTTCTTTTAGTTGGTCTGCATTTAAGCTTATGCTCTTCAATGCCCGAGGGCTATTGGGGTTAGTCGACCCGAACCGTGGGCTCGGTGTCGCTAATGCCGGTTTAGTCTATTTCAACGGTCATCTCTTGGCCATGTGACGTCCGAAGACGATCTAGAGTTACTCCAACCAGAGATTTAGAGACTTCGGGTCGGTACGATTTCGACGGTCAGTTAAAAACCACAATAAACAACATTTTGTTTGATTACCATTTAGCCTTTAATTAGTTAATGTGTTGTGTGTGATTCCAAAAAATAACATGATAATTTATTGGATATCACGCTATTTAAAACAGATTGTAATAATTCATCATTCATGATTGCAACTTTACTAAATAAAAATTTGACCAAATACCATGTTAGTCTATAAAATCACACGATTACATAAAATTGCATACATGTATTTTTGTCGATCCGTGTTTACAGGTCATCTTTCTTTATAAAATTACTAGAATCTGATCCGCGGTACGCTCGGACATGTTAACTTTTTTTTATATATATTTTGTTTTTGATAGTTTAATACTTTAAATATATTATTTTCAATATTGTTTTTTCTTATAAAAATAGAAGGTGTTTGTAAGTTTTTTATCTTTTACGTTTGTTGTCAATATATGCAATTAATTTTTTTTTAAAGTTTGTTATTTTGCGTTTTTATAGTAGAAAACATTAGGAATCTCTAATAATGCATTTTTTATTTTAATTTATATCAATTAGAGTGTATTAATTATATGTTAATTGACGTCGCAAAGTTCATCTTTAAAGTAGTTACATTAAAGCGTAATGAAGGCACCAAAGAGATAAAAATACACTAAATGAGTTGTTTTGTTTTAGAGTTATTGCGGAAGGAGGTTGAGAGTTCGGTTCTGAAGCATATGTGGCGGATGTTGGGTTTATCCTTACTTAGAATTAGATATTGTGCTTTGGGATGGAGCTAGTTGCACCGAATTTTAGGTTCGTGGCTCTTGTCTTCCTCGAGTAATATTGTGTTTTTTCGTTTTATATTTTTTGTTTTATTTTTAGTATTATTTCCAATATTGTTGATGTACGATTCTAATCCTCATTATTGTGTAAAATATGTTTCTAATTCTTAAGTCTTTTTGTTTCCAATTTTTAAGTAATAAGTCTTCAAGTGTAGATAAATATGATAATATAACATACATATCCAAGTCTTGATTTATTATAATTTTTCACATTTTTCATTTGTATCTTGTGTCCAGGTCCGACTCTAGGCAAGTGCTGAAGGTGCAAATGCACAGTGACCACCTGATTTTTGTAAAATTTTGTCATGTTTGAAGGTTTTATTTGTAAATATTTAAGGGTTCTTTATAAAAAAAATTGTTTATAACTTTTTTTATAATATGCACAAGGTTCACTTTATTAGTGAGCCGGTCCTGTTTGTGTCATGTAGTAGCCGAATAATTTTGATGCATCTTCATAGAGAAGATTTCTATGATTTCATTCGGATTGCTGTTTTGGTGTGGATTTTTTTTCCTCGATGTTTATTTAATAATTTTATTAGATTTTAAGTTTTGTTTTATGTGGTGTTTAATTTGTATTTGTATTTAGTTGTAATTTTATTGTGTCTATCAAAATATGAGAGTTGAAATAAATTATCATATTTTGATATTTAAGCTTATTTTGATGATATTTTTTATAAATTAAATATTAAAAATGTGATAGATATCAATAGATTTTAATTTTTGTTGAAATTAATTATTAGTATGCTTTTTTTTTATATGTATAAATAAAATTTATTCATTAATGATCAGGGTCCACATAAAAATAAGTACAAAAAAATTGTTTATATGCCTAAAATTAGAATTTTTTTTATAATAAGCACTAGGTCCACTTTATTAGCCGAGTAATTTTGCTACATCTTCATAGAGAAGATTTCTATGATTTCATTCGGATTGCTGTTTTGGTGTGGATGTTTTTTCCTCGATGTTTATTTAATAATTTTATTTGATTCTAAGTTTTGTTTTATGTGGTGTTTAATTTATATTTGTATTTAGTTGTAATTTTATTGTGTCTATCAAAATGTGAGAGTTGAAATAAATTATCATATTTTTATATTTAAGCTTAATTTGAGGATATTTTTTATAAATTAAATATTAAAAATGTGGTAGATATCAATAGATTTTAATTTTTGTTGAAATTAATTATCAGTATGCTTTTTGTTTTATATGTATAAATAAATTTTATTCATTAATGATCTTAGTTATGTAATTAAAACCAATTGTTAAAATAATAATAATTAAAATGATGTTAAAAATGACCAATTAAAATTTGACATGTGGATGATGAGTTGGCAGCATGAGAAAAGAGAAAAGCTAACTTTATATATATATATATATTAGGCTAACTATTTAATTAAATTTTTTTAGAAGTAATACAATGTTTTATTTATTTATCACAGTTTGTTTTATTCAACACATGATATCCTTTACACACAAAAATAACGCCAATAATAATCAAGATCACGAATTAACCCAAATAACAAATGAGTCCAAGTGAGACGAAAGTGTTTTTTTTTTGGGGGTCTAATTATAAGTTTCTTTCATTTTTTGATTTTTTCTATATATGTGAGTTGGTTATTTAATTATTATTTTGTGTAGCAGTATTTATGGGATTAAAAGATGCAACAAAACTACTTTCGACGAAACCCAAAAATATATAGGGTTTAAAGTCACATATTATGGTGATCAATTTCCAGCATTCCAACTATGTTGGTAATGTGCTATCGCCGCATTTAATCTTTTTTGTTTTCAAATTTTTTTTTTGTTATCCTAAGAATTCTGATAACTTTTTTTTGGTAATTCTTTTTGTTTGATGTAATCCAAAAGTTTTAAGTTAATGAAATTAAATGTTGCATAAAAAATTACAAGTCTCTCCTTTTTCTTTGTCAGCTTGTAATTAAGCCTCTAATGTGATTAAATTATACACATTTTAAGCAAAAAAATCAAGAGATTCGATCCCGGGGACTAATGCACAACAATCCCTCAGGCAACAATTCACTCTCTCTCTATCAACACTAAGAGCATGACCAATGGTCACACTTAAGGATCTAATTATAGGGTCTAAAGTATAAAAAATTAATTAAAGTAAGTTTAGGAGATCTAAAAATGGTTTAAAAGATTTAATATTGGATTTTTTGGGGAAAATTAGATCTAGTGTTCCAATGTGACGTGGCAGTGTGTGGTTGGTCAGAAAAAAAAAAAATCGACAAGGGAAAAAAAATTTGTTCCCATGTTTCTCTTCTCTCTTCTTCTCGTCTTCTCCTAGGAGATTTAAAAATTAGGAGAATTTTCCTCTCAAATCTCAAATCTGTTGTTTTCCTCTCAAATCTCAAGAGAGCAAGTCTCATGGCGATTCGTAAAAATCCGATCAGTCACTTGCAGGGTTTTGATTCTTCTTTGGTAAAAATCAATCGCTCTTTTCTGTTTCGCAACTTCTTTGGTTACCGTAGCCGATTCTTCTTCCGGTTTGGTCATGTTTTCCTTCTTCTTCTGATGATTTCACGAAATGAATTTTCTTGCGATTGCTGTTACCTCTGATATTGTTCTGTAATTTGAGATGTTTTTCTAGTTTGTGAGTGCCATTGAGCTATCTTGATTTTGTGATTGTTTCGGAGACACTAGTTTGCATCAATTGTTTTTGCTGATTTTTGTTTAATTGATCATTACTTGCGATTGTCAAGGTTTGCATTCAATTGCTTTATCGATTAAATATATATATATATATATATATATATATATATATATATATATATATATATATATATATATATATATATCGAATTGGGATCATTGTTCTTGTCGATGTATGAGTTTAGTTAGATTCAGGTTACAATTGGTCTGTTTGATTTTGATTGAATTCATATATTACTCTGTCTTTATTGTTCATAGTATGTTATGAAGAATTTTACATTTTTGGCTCAAGTGGATAAATCTTCATATTGTCGTTGTATGAGTTTTTTCCCAATTTCTTTGAGGTTACACCTCTGGAGAAGCAGGCAAAGGGAAGACTGCAGTAGGAAGAGGTATGTTTCAGTTTTCATACTCATTTCCTTTTTTCAAGTTTGCCATATGTTCTAAAATTTGTATTTTCTTTTCTTTAGGTTGTTTGGCTACCATATGAACATGTCGTAGAGAGATTGGACAAGAAATTATTCTTCTTTACAAGGTACTACTATTGATTCTCTTTGTTGATTTATTTCTTCTCTTTGTGACTGAGTTCAAATGTGACGACTGAGCAGAACAACTGATTTAGATGAATGCAATGATTTTGTTAACTGAGTTGAACTGATTGCTTCTTACCATTGTTTTGTCATTGAAACTGAGTTGAACTGATTGTCATTCAAATTTGTGTACCATTGTTTTCGCAATAAAACTGAATTATTTCCCTCCTTAGAAATGATAATATTGGCTTTGGTCATTCCCTTGAACTGCTTCTGCTAGTTTAACAGTTGATATATATTATTGTTTGTGTGAAAAGTGGTAATAAATGCTACTTTAGATTAGTTGTAATTGGTTTAATGCAGTCTTCTTACTCTGTGTAGATGAACTTAATGTAATTGCTTTTGTTTAATGGTTTTAAAATGTTTGTGTGATGAATGGTTTATACGGTTATGAATGCTTGTGATGTGAAATGGTTGTAGATTATTAAGTTCTGACTTGAAAAATGAGTGTATATTAGGTAAAGAGTACATTTGTAATTGAATGCTTTAATAAATTAGATGAGCTGCTTCTGTTAGGTCAGACCTTTTGTTCAAGTCAATTAAACCAGTTCTCTCTTAACCTTTTGTTCATTCTTCTCTTCTGTTTCATCTTGTCTTCTCTTTTGTCTCCTCTTGTCTTCTCTTCTGTTTTCTCTTCTGTTCATAAGCTGAAAGCTAGGATATGGATAATCCATATAGTCAAAGGTCCAACTTTATAGACCTTTTAAATAGCCAAGACGACAGCCCTAACCCTCAACAGACTCCTTTTCAATTTTTTTCTCATTCTGTACCTCTTGGATCATCATCACAGATTCCAATGTTCACTACTGAGGCAGGTGATGATCCTCCAGAGATTGATGAAGATGATCGAAAAGAGAGAAAGAGATGGAGTAAAGCAGAAGATGTTGTGTTGATCAGTTCATGGTTAAACACCAGTAAGGACACTGTAGTGTCAAATGAGCAAAAGAGTAAAGCCTTCTGGAATCGCATAGGAGCAATGTACAATGCTAGTCCTAACATTCCAGCTGATGGAAAGAGAGAGCCCAATCACTGCAAGCAGAGGTGGAGGAAGATCAATGATCACGTGTCCAAGTTTTGTGGAGCCTGGGCGGCTGCAAACTGTCCTCCCAAAAGTGGGTTTGGTGATAAAGATTATTTGAAGCTGGCTCACGAAATCTTCTTGTCAGACTACAATGTGAAATTCATGCTTGAGCATTGCTGGCATGAGCTGAAAAATGAGAAGAAGTGGTGTGAAGTCTATAGTGAAAGAGGTGTAGAAGGAGGCAGTTCCAAAAGAAGGAAGTGTGATGATGGTTCTGCTCAATCTGGCAGTTCACAGTCGGTGAACAATGTAGACGATGTTCCTCAGCAATCAGTTGAGGTTAGGCCTCCTGGTGTTAAAGCTGCAAAGGCCAAAATGAAAAGGTCAGTGACCAAGACAGCCAAGGACCTAGAACAAACCAAAAAGATTGAGAATATTAAAACCGTTTGGGAGATAAAACAACAAGATGCAACTATCAAAGCAAAGCTTAGTGATAAAATCATGCTGAAGAGTCTTCTGGCCAGAACAGTGGCAGAGCCACAGTCAGATTTAGAACTAGCTCTCAAGAACAAGCTCATAAAGGACTTCTTGTCTCAGCCTTAGAAAAAGCTCTCATGAATCAGTTAATCTCCTGCTATTTGGTCATCCTGTTTATGTTCTTGTTCCTGTGTTTCCAGTGTATGAAATTAGGCGTCTATCAACTCTTGTATGAAACTAGGCTTCTATCAAATCTTGTATGAAATTAGGCTTGTATCAAATGTTGTATGAAATTAGGCTTGTATCAAATGTTGTATGAAATTGTGTTTTCTCTTTCTGTTTCGCATGTATTTGATGCTGAGGTTGGAGGAGATGATATGGAGAAGATTAGTGAATACGAGGAGATGCATTGCAGATTATATACTTAAGGTTAGTTGTTGCTTGTGATGTGTACTTGTACCTAATGAATCCATTATTGTTTTATGCTAATTTGTTTTGATGAAATTGCAGGTTATTTGGTTGTATATGTCGGCACACAGTTTAATTTGGAATCAAAGACAACAAGTCACATGTTGTTGTCTTCAAGCTTCACAAAGTCAGAGTCACTTTATGTTTTGTATCACAAGTTGTATTAATTTCTTTGTCTTTGCTTCTTTGTTACAATAATTTGGACATTTCACATATATTATTTATACAAGATTTTTTTTCTGTTTATAATCGTTCTACGTTCGATTCCTCTCCTCTTCTTGTGAAGTGTTTATATTCATTCTACGTTTGATTCCTCTCCTCTTCTTGTGAAGTAATATTCCTTCTCATTCTTGAATCTCTTTCTCGTTAGACGAATCTCTTTCTCTTCTTCTACAAACAAAGTCTATTTTACAAACCAAACCAAATATAAAATTCCCCCAAATTTTCACACAAATATAGCTTCCTCTTCAAATGATCCTTTCTCACGAGCACTCGACCAAGAATTTAATGAATTTATCGACCAACAATTCAAAGATTTGTTAAATGATTTTGATGATGTTGAAGAGGAAACCGGGCCCAAGAAAAAACGACTCTACATCAACAGAGATCACGAAGAGGGACACGTGCAGTTATGGAACGACTACTTTAGTGACGCATCAACTTACCCGCACAATTTATTCCGACGCCGTTTTAGAATGAACAAGCACTTGTTCATGCATATCGTCGACCGACTCTCAAATGAATTTTCATTCTTTCGACAAAAGAAAGATGCTACTGGAAGGCTTGGCCTCTCTCCACTTCAAAAGTGTACAGCTGCAATTCGTCTCCTGGCATATGGTGATGCGGCTGACCAAGTCGACGAATACCTCCGGCTCGGTCGAAGTACTACTCTTCAATGCTTGGAGAAATTTGTCGAAGGAGTAATAATGTTGTTCGGAAAAGAATACCTAAGAAGACCCACAGCAGAGGATCTTCAACGATTACTTTATATCGGAAATGAACGGAGATTTCCTGGGATGATAGGAAGTATCGATTGTATGCATTGGGAGTGGAAGAATTGCCCTACGACTTGGAAAGGACAATATTCACGTGGATCTGCAAAACCAACAATTGTTTTAGAGGCTGTTGCATCATATGATCTGTGGATATGGCACGCATTTTTTGGCGCTCCAGGTACCTTAAACGATATCAATATTCTTCACTGCTCACCAGTTTTTAATGATATCCTTCAAGGTAAAGCTCCAAAAGTGTGTTTCTCTGTGAACGGAAAAGACTATGATTTGGCTTACTATCTAACAGATGGTATTTATCCAAAATGAGCTACTTTTATCCAATCCATTCCACTCCCTCAAGATCCAAAAGCATTTTTATTTGCGAACGTCAAGAAGCTGTCCGAAAAGATGTCGAACGTGCTTTCGGAGTTATGCAAGCTCGGTTTGCGATCATTAAAAATCCGGCTCTTTTTTGGGATAAGGCAAAGATAGGTAACATTATGAGAGCTTGTGTTATACTCCACAACATGATTGTAGAAGATGAACGAGGTGCATACACTCAGTATAATGTATCAGAGTTCGAACAAAAAGAAAGAAGTTCAGATGTAGATTTCTCGTTTTCTGCTCATATGCCTGTAAATGTCCCCCAAATGCCAAACGGCCGAGCTCGAATTCGTGATAAAAAGAAACATGAAGATTTGAAAAGAGATTTGATTGAGCATATATGGAATACCCAACAACGTCAAAATTAAAAAATTATTTTATAAAATAAATAAATTTATTAATATTTTATATTTTTGGACACCCAACGTTCGGTGTCTCCATTGGAAGTGTCTATAACCGAAAATATCTAAAAATATAAAACTTAATTAATTAATACTTTAGACCCTCATTACACTAAAGTGTGACCATTGGTCATGCCCTATAGTAACATTTATAAAACCCTAAAAATAAAAATCTGAGATTAACACAAAGCTTTCATCAATAGATCTTCATTACTGATGAACGCTCCGTGGAAACCGTAAGGCACTCTCGACGGAAGCGTAACCGTAGCTTCAAGCTTTAGATTAACGGCGTTAATGATTTGGAGCTCCGATTTCACTTTCTCCTCGTCGTGAACGAACACCATAATGTAACCGCCGTCTTCTCCGTCACCCGAAACCTCCGGCATAAACAGAGGCTCTCCTCCGTATTTCCCATGTCCGTATACATACTTTTGAATCTCTCCGGTCGACAAATCAGCTTTCGCAAAACCGGACACTTTAGGCCACGGTTCGGCTAAAGCAAGGTAAGCGAACCGGGTTTTTCTACCTAAAAGATTTCGGTTTACCATACCGGCTTCGAGATTTACTTGTTCGGAGATAACCGGTCGACGCGTGGATTCCCCTGTTTTTAGGTTTAGCCTTATCTCCGACAAAACACTCTGAAGTGTTTCGTCGTGTTCGTTGAAAATTGAATCAGGTGGCGTCATGCATGACCCAATCACGATAACCTCGTCTGTTTCTGGTTCTTCCCAGGCGTTCCAGAGATGGAAACAGAAGCAATCAGGTACCTCGATCCATCGAATCGACGAAGCATCTTTCGCGTATTTATTCAAAATCCCGAATCTTGATTTCTTCTTCTTGTTGTAAACCACAGGGGAACCACCTCGGATCATCTCAGGCAATCGAAAAACCACTTGTTGGTCTGGAATCACTACGAGATTCTCCGTGATTGCGAAATCGTGGATCATAGTCGGTTGATCAAGCGGAATCTCGACGTCTGGGGATTTCTCGCCGTCGGATGTGAATCTGAAGTATTTTAGGTGAGGCTTAGAAACGACGTCGTAGCTAAGAGCGAATAGTTCCCGGGTTTCCGGGTCGATTTTCGGGTGGGCAATCATTGTGGTTTTTAACTGACCGTCGAAATCGTACCGACCCGAAGTCTCTAAATCTCCAGTTGGAGTAACTCTGACATGGTACGGTAGATCGTCTTCGGACATGGCCAAGAGATGACCGTTGAAATAGACTAAACCGGCATTAGCGACACCGAGCCCACGGTTCGGGTCGACTAACCCGAATAGCCCTCGGGCATTGAAGAGCATAAGCTTGGCTATTCCTAAATGTCCGTGAAGCTCTCCAATTGCTTTGGGGAAAACAGAGCGACCGAATTCTCGCTCTTGAACAAACCGGTTTGTTTCTGTGGAGTGATAACGTGTTGAGCAAGCAGAATTGAAAGACAATCAAGACTTGCTAAAGACTAACCATGGTTGGTGTAGACTAAACCTTAGTTGAGTTACTTGTTGGGACCACACTGCAAAGGGAACTGGAAGTTGCAGAAACAACCAAGCAACGTTTCTTTTCTGCTTTAAGGACATTCTGTCTGCTTGTGCCCAAAAAGGAAAGCCATGTTTGGCTGTTTCAGTTGCTGCTACAAGACTGCACCTTCAGCGTTTGAAGAAGCACTTTTGGGCGATTGGAGTTGGCACATGAAGCCCTAGTTTGTTACATTATAAATTAGGTGCTTATGGTTTAGTGAGAGAGAGCTAAGAAAACCAGAGAACGTTTTAGTGAGAGGAGAGAAAATCAGTAAGTATAAACTTGTTCTGAGTTTTCTCTAGCACAGGAAGTGGTACAGAGTGAGTCTAAGTACTAGTGAAGGGTATTAGGCGGATCACTTGTAGCTTCTTGTTGTAATCACTATACTGGTTCTAGTGGATTCCGAGGAGAGTCTCGGCGAGACGTAGCGACCCTCTTTAACGGGCGTGAACTCGTTAAAGTTCTGTGTGTGCTCCTGTTTTATCTTCTGTATCACACTCTGTTTTACTATCTGTTTTTACTGTTCATCGTCTTCTTCGTGAAACAGCTACAGATCTCGGTTTGTTTGGTCTTCTCCTAAGGAAAGTCGACGCCTTTAGGGTCTAGGAGTCCTAACAGAGTGGTATCAGAGCTTTGGTTCGTGGTTTGTGGTTCTGTAGAGTTACCTCAAGCTTTGAATCATGTCTTCGGCGAGAGTAGAGGTTGAGAAGTTTGATGGACGTGGGGATTACACTATGTGGAGAGAGAAGCTCGAAGCTCAACTGGATATTCTGGGTTTGAGTATAGCTTTCAAGGAAACTAAGGTTAGTGATGAAGAATCCTCAAAACAGAAAGAAGGAGAAAGCACGGGTGAAGAAGATAAGGAAAAGATGGAAAAGCTTGAAGCTTTAGAGGAAAAGAAAAAGAAAGCAAGGAGTGCAATAGTTCTGAGTCTCACAGATAGGGTTTTGAGGAAGGTCAAGAAAGAGAAGACTGCAGCTTCTATGTTGAATGCTTTGGACAAGCTGTACATGTCTAAAGCTCTTCCAAACCGGATCTATCTGAAGCAGAAGTTTTACAGCTTCAAGATGTCTGAGAATCTGTCTGTTGAAGGTAACATCGATGAGTTCCTTCATATTGTTGCAGATTTAGAGAACATGGATATTATTATTGAGGATGAGGATCAAGCAATCCTTCTGCTGATGTCGCTTCCTAAGGTGTTTGATCAGCTGAAAGATACTCTGAGATATAGCTCAGGAAAAGCTATATTAACTCTTGATGAAGTTGTAGCAGCCATTTACTCAAAAGAGTTGGAACTTGGCTCAGCCAGGAAGAGTATAAAGGGTCAAGCTGAAGGTCTTTATGTGGAGGAGAAACATGAGACCAGAGGAAGGAGCGAACAAAGGGACAAAGGAAACAAGACCAAGAGATCAAAATCCAAGAGTAAACAAGGGTGTTGGATCTGTGGTGAAGATGGCCATTTTAAGGTTTCATGTCCGAACAAGAACAAGGCTCAGTACAAGCCAAGTTATGGAAGCAGTAAAGGAGAGTCCTCAGGAGGAAATGGGAACTTAGCTGAAGCAGCTGGGTTGTATGTGTCTGAAGCTCTGTCCTCAACAGATATTCATCTCGAAGATGAATGGATCATGGACACAGGATGTAGCTATCACATGACCTATAAAAGGGAATGGTTTGAGGAGCTAGATGAAGATGCAGGGGGTTCTGCCAGAATGGGTAACAAGACATTGTCTAAGGTTAAAGGAGTGGGAACTATCAGGATCAAGAATGAAGATGGTTTGAGTGTGTTGCTCACAAACGTGAGGTACATTCCTGAGATGGACAGAAACCTCTTATCTTTGGGAACTTTTGAGAAAGCTGGTTACAGGTTTGAATCAGAAAATGGAGTTATAAGCATCAAGGCTGGAGATCAGGTTCTACTTACAGGAAGAAGATATGACACATTGTATCTCCTTCATTGGAAGCCTGTGAGAGATGAGTCACTTGCTGTTGTAAGACGGCAGGATGACACAGTTCTGTGGCACAGAAGACTGTGTCACATGAGTCAGAAAAACATGAATATGCTGGTGAAGAAAGGTCTTCTCGACAAGAAGAAAGTTTCAGTCTTTGACACCTGTGAAGACTGCATATATGGCAGAGCTAAAAGGATTGGTTTCAACTTAGCTCAGCATGATACAAGGGAGAAGTTGGAGTATGTTCATTCTGATTTGTGGGGAGCACCTTCAGTTCCAATGTCGCTTGGAAAGTGTCAATACTTTATATCTTTCATTGATGATCACACAAGAAAGGTATGGGTTTATTTTCTGAAAACCAAGGATGAAGCTTTTGATAAGTTTGTTGAATGGATCAGTCTGGTGGAGAATCAAAGCGAGAAGAAGTTAAAGACTCTCAGAACAGACAATGGTCTAGAGTTCTGTAACAGGTTGTTTGATGGCTTTTGTGAATCAAGAGGGATTCAAAGGCACAGAACATGTGCATACACGCCTCAGCAGAACGGTGTTGCAGAACGCATGAACAGGACGATCATGGAGAAAGTGAGAAGTATGCTGAGTGATTCTGGTCTACCTAAGAGGTTTTGGGCGGAGGCAACTCACACAGCAGTAATTCTCATAAATAAGACGCCCTCATCAGCTCTGAACTTTGAGATACCAGACAAGAAGTGGTCTGGGAAAGCACCTGTGTACAGCTATCTCAGAAGATTTGGCTGTGTTACTTTTGTTCACACAGATGATGGGAAGTTAAATCCCAGAGCAAAGAAAGGGGTCTTGATTGGTTATCCTAGTGGAGTGAAGGGATACAAGGTGTGGCTGACTGATGAAAAGAAATGTGTAGTGAGCAGAAATGTCATCTTTCAAGAAAATGCAGTGTATAAAGATCTGATGCAGAGAAGTGAAAGCATTTCAACAGAAGATGAAGATCAATCTGGATCTTATCTAGATTTAGATCTTGAAGCAGAAAGGGACATCATCTCGGGTGAAGACAGGGAGACTGCTCAAGACACAGGAATGTCAGGAAGTCCCATTCTGGTCACTCCTACAAGGGATGGTACAGATGATGATGCAGAGGCTGATGTAAGTCACCCTCCATTAAGCTATCATCTGGTGAGAGACAGAAACAGAAGAGAAATCAAGGCACCAAGAAGGTTTGATGATGAAGATTACTTTGCTGAAGCTCTTTATACTACAGAAGATGGGGATGCAGTAGAACCTGCAAATTACAGCGAGGCAAAAAGAGATACAAATTGGGATAAGTGGAAGCTTGCAATGAATGAAGAGATTGATTCTCAAATGAAGAACAACACCTGGACTACTGTTACAAGGCCAGAGAATCAGAGAATCATTGGTTGTAGATGGATCTACAAGTATAAGCTTGGGATACCTGAGGTTGAAGAACCAAGATTCAAAGCAAGGCTTGTTGCTAAAGGGTATGCTCAAAGGGAAGGCATAAACTATCATGAGATCTTTGCTCCGGTTGTAAAGCATGTCTCTATAAGGATTCTGCTTTCGATTGTAGCTCAAGAGGACTTAGAGCTGGAGCAGTTGGATGTTAAAACAGCTTTCCTACATGGAGAACTGAAAGAGAAGATCTACATGACACCTCCTGAAGGATATGAGTCAATGTTCAAGGATAATGAGGTATGTCTTCTAAACAAGTCGATGTATGGACTCAAGCAATCACCTAGGCAGTGGAATGAGAAGTTTGACAACTACATGACTGATATCGGGTTCGTGAGAAGTGATTATGACAGTTGTGCATACACAAAGGTGTTGCTTGATGGTTCTATGATGTATCTCATGATTTATGTGGATGATATGCTGGTGGCAGCAAGGAACATTGAAGCCATAGCTCAGCTGAAGAAAGAGCTCAGTTTGAAGTTTGAAATGAAGGATCTAGGCGCTGCTAAGAGGATTCTTGGTATGGAGATCACAAGAGACAGAGCTTCTGGTGCTTTGTGGCTGTCTCAGGAAGGGTACTTGAACAGAATTCTGGAAACTTACAACATGACAGAAGCGAAGCATGCTGTAACACCATTGGGAGCTCATTTGAAGATGTGTGCTGCAACTGAAGAAAAGCTGGTCAGAGATGAAGAGTATATGAAGTCAATCCCGTACTCAAATGCGGTGGGAAGCATCATGTATGCTATGATTGGCACACGTCCTGATTTAGCCTATCCTGTTGGTATCATTAGCAGATTTATGAGCCAACCTATCAAGGATCATTGGCTGGGAGTTAAATGGGTGCTGAGATACATCAAAGGCACTCTTAACACAAGGCTGTGTTACAAGAGAAGCTCAGATTTTAAGATTGTGGGTTACTGTGATGCAGACTTTGCTGCAGATCCTGACAAGAGGAGATCAACCACAGGATTGGTGTTCACACTTGGTGGAAACACCATAAGCTGGAAGTCTGGATTGCAGAGAGTTGTGGCTTTATCAACCACCGAGTCTGAATACATGTCTCTGACAGAGGCTGTAAAGGAAGCTGTGTGGCTGAAGGGTCTGTTGAAGGAGTTTGGTTATGAGCAGAAATCTGTAGAGATCTTCTGTGATTCGCAGAGTGCCATCGCACTCTCAAAGAACAATGTGCATCATGAAAGGACGAAGCACATTGATGTCAAGTGCCATTACATCCGAGAGATCATTGCGGATGGAACGGTGGAAGTGTTGAAGATATCGACTGAGAAGAATCCAGCAGATATTTTCACCAAGGTATTGGCTGTGAGCAAGTTTCAGGTTGCACTGAACTTGCTACAGGTCAAGTCTGAGTAATAAACTCAGGGATCCGAGACTGGAATCCGGAACTAGAATCAGGTACTCTCTCTCTTATTTTGTGTGCGGTTTGATTACTTGATCATCATGTTATCAGGTGAAGATTTGTGGAGTGATAACGTGTTGAGCAAGCAGAATTGAAAGACAATCAAGACTTGCTAAAGACTAACCATGGTTGGTGTAGACTAAACCTTAGTTGAGTTACTTGTTGGGACCACACTGCAAAGGGAACTGGAAGTTGCAGAAACAACCAAGCAACGTTTCTTTTCTGCTTTAAGGACATTATGTCTGCTTGTGCCCAAAAAGGAAAGCCCTGTTTGGCTGTTTCAGTTGCTGCTACAAGACTGCACCTTCAGCGTTTGAAGAAGCACTTTTGGGCGATTGGAGTTGGCACATGAAGCCCTAGTTTGTTACATTATAAATTAGGTGCTTATGGTTTAGTGAGAGAGAGCTAAGAAAACCAGAGAACGTTTTAGTGAGAGGAGAGAAAATCAGTAAGTATAAACTTGTTCTGAGTTTTCTCTAGCACAGGAAGTGGTACAGAGTGAGTCTAAGTACTAGTGAAGGGTATTAGGCGGATCACTTGTAGCTTCTTGTTGTAATCACTATACTGGTTCTAGTGGATTCCGAGGAGAGTCTCGGCGAGACGTAGTGACCCTCTTTAACGGGCGTGAACTCGTTAAAGTTCTGTGTGTGCTCCTGTTTTATTTTCTGTATCACACTCTGTTTTACTATCTGTTTTTTACTGTTCATCGTCTTCTTCGTGAAACAGCTACAGATCTCGGTTTGTTTGGTCTTCTCCTAAGGAAAGTCGACGCCTTTAGGGTCTAGGAGTCCTAACAGTTTCGGTAAACCGGCACGCGTAGCTAACCGAACCGTGATCGAACCGGACAGCATGAACCATACCGTCTCCGTCGAATAAATGGTGGCTGGAGATTGGCTTGTGAAGCGGATTAGCTCCGTTTCTGACGTACACTCCTTGAATACACTCTGGTACTGTTCCAGTCACCGGAAGATTATGCCGGACTGGTTGCTCCGGGACCGGGAAGAAGTTTCCGGCTATTTGTACGGCGGGATTCGCCGTTTTAGGAAGTGGATGACGGCGTCGCTCGTGGGAGATCATGGCGTTCTCCACCGCGTCTAAGATCGTAGCGGCGGCTCTCTGTACCGGGTTTAATTTTGGACTCTGATTCGTCGTTTTGGGGATCAAATTGGATACATCGTTACATAGTTTCTTCCAAGACGGTGGTTGGTATGTCGTTGGAGATTGGAGAGAAGACGAGACTGTTGATTTTTTGTCGACAGAGAAGGAAACAGAGCAAGGGTTTTGTTTCTTGTTTCCGAGTGTCGAGGAAGAGGAAAACGACAGAGATTGAAGATTGGGTCTCGAAGAAGAAATTGAGAAAGTGCGATCCAGAAATTGGGTTGAAGTAGAAGGAAGTAAGGTAGTAGAAGTAGAAGCCATAATCGAACGCTGCGTTTTGGTTTTGTATTTGTTTCTCTTGTATTGGTTTCTTCAGGACCAAGTTTGTGTTTTGTCCATATTGTGCGTGAGAGAGAGAGATGTGAGTATTTTGCGAAAACAAGGGACAAGCGAGTCATTTATACAAGGATGAAAGAAGGGTAATATCGTCTCGCTCCTAGTCATTTTTACATGTGTTTTGTTAGTTCTATACCATGTTCAAAAAAGCGGGCGCCTAGACAATTAATCAGCCGTCAAGGCGTTGATCGGAGGTCAACCGCTGTGATTTTGTCCAAATCGGACACCTTACTCGGTTTTCCGACTAATCGGCCGACTAATATTATCAAGCCGATTTTTTAAAGAAAATCGGCCCAAATTAATGGCACAATTTAAAAACGAATAGGCCCAATTACTTGTAGCCCATAATAAAATTAGATGATTGAGTGAGATAAATGAGACTTATATTTACCTTCTGCTTATAATTTGTTCAAGATTTCCGATGTGGGACAATCAATTACTTGAAAAAAAAATTAGTTGGCTTTGCTGATTTTCGAAATAAATTTACATGGATGTATTGGATTAGAAATTTTAGGAGATTTTGGTTTTTTATTAAAATTCCCTGTTATTGAACTAAGGATTTTTAAATGTCTTCCCAAATCCAATGTTATTGAACATAGAATTTATATAAAATCCCTAAAAATCATATCAAATCCACTGTTATTCAATTAACAATTTGTAAAAACCAAATCAAATATACTGTTAGTCAAAACTAAACAATTTTTTTTTAAATGGTTAAAAGGATTTCAGAAGACTTTACATTCATTTTTAGTTAAAAATAGTGACAAATAGTGGTCAAGAAAATCACAACTCTACGGGTGTTATTTGGAGAGATTTTCAAAAAGAAAAAAGAAAAAAAAGTGTTCTTCCCTCTTCTTCTTTTTTGGTCGAAGTCGTTCTTCCCCTCTTTCAAAAAAAACAAAACAAAAACCATAGAAATAGCTCATCTCTCTTTTTCTCGAGCCGAGAGAGAGACAGGCTCGTTCTAACAATCCTCGTTTTCGCTGTAACAATTTTGTTTAGATGCCTTTATATCAAGATGGCGAATGCATATGGGTTCTTCATTCATCCTTCAATTCCTACCTTACTAAGCAGAATCCATGTTCCGATTAGAGTTTCTTGATCTGGGTTTTGCGTTTCGAATCGATTTTGTGCTTTAGAGTCAGCTCCATGGATGGCGTCGATACACATGCTTTGCCATCTCGATGACCCAGGTGAAAAAACACATTTTTAGATATTCTCCTGTTAGATTCTTTAATAATCGATTCACACACACAAAGGTTGATTCTAGATCACATGTTTCGATCAATAGAAGATATGCGGCTTGTCAATTCTCGCTGAAAGTTTGATAATAGTTTTGGCTTCTCTGAAACAGTTTTTGACCGGAAAAGTATTCGGAATCGGCAGCGGAAGAGGATAAAATTGTACATCCTTGTCTTGCCATGGTATTACATTTATGTTTCTACGTCGTTGGTTTATTTTAGTGGGTTCGATTTTCTTATTACATTAATCTTTTCTTTGCTTATTTAACCGGGAAAGTTAAGAGATTTTGCCCTTCTTCTTAATTCTAGCTTCCTGAGCACATCTTTTTTCTACCAATTTGCACTGTTCGTCTGATTGCTATAATCAATCGAAAAATTTAGATATGGCCAGTTTGGTTGTAGGATTGATTAGTCTGTGTAATCTTGTTTGCAGGCCATGTATATTCGTGTGAAGCGCATGAAAACCACTTACTTTATCCAATGCGATCCAACAGAGACTGTTTTGGATGTTAAGCAAAAACTGTTTGCCCTCATTGAGCAATCAGCGTCTGGTCTTAATGTCTACCGAAAAAGTATTAGAGGATTCGAAATCCCTAGCGGAGCAGAAGGTATCAGAGATCTGTCTCATATATTTATCTTTCCAGCCAATGTTGGGGAATGAATAACAATTCTTGTTCGAGTTTAAAGCAGGACTATCTTAGTCGTATGGAAACTGCCACCATTTGCGTGGTTTAAGTTATAAGCTTGTCACCATATCCTTTTGGTTGTTGTTCAGGTTGAGAATGATGCAGTCGTGGCTTTGGCTTTGAGGACAGGTTATCCCTTATTCTCCATTGCTCCTTATCTTATTCTGATAAATTCAACACCTTGTTGGTATATAGACTTGTTGTAATCGAGTATACATCTTGGTCAACTATTATCACAGTTTTTGTATGTTTCTTTGGTCTGTGAACCCTTCAAACTTCATTGATTTGTATTGAGGCTATTGAAACATTGCAGTCTCTAAAACTTTTGTGGGAAAGTATAGCTGAATTTGATTCATGTTTACATCCCATCGCTAAAATTATTTCAGACCAGCCAAATTGATTGGTTTTCCTCCTACAATAGCTCGTATATCAACATGATTCACTACTGGAGATCATACAATATAATATAAACCACCAACTACAATTAGCAGGTTGCTGCAATTCTTGAAAAAGTCAACACTCTCCGCCATGTCTCTGTTTTTGACCTTACATAAGATATTCAAACCTGAGCAAAAGCAGATTAAAGAGATTAATTGCAGAGACTCGAGAGGGACGTTAAACGTAAGTGTAGAGCATTAGTTGTTTTTGCTATCTTTTACCAAATCACACAAAATTATCTGAAATTTTAAAGAAAATCTTACCAAATCACTTATAGATTTTATTTATTTTTTTCAAATCACCGAAATATCCTCAAAATCCACATAAATCCCACTAAATATAAAACCCACCAAAATCACCTAAAATCTCGGATCCGATACACCCCTTAGGCTTTACATTTTGGGCTTTGCTGGGTTCCAAAATAAATTTAGGCTTTACATTTTTTATTTGTTTGTTTTCTTTTCAGCTACACATTTTTTATTTATTTGTTTTCTTTATTATATATTACTCATAATGATGACATTTAACTGTTACTAATTTTATTTTGATACCATTATGCATTTCTAAAATGGAAACTATCTATATTTCATTATTTTATTTTAAAAAAGTATATATAACAAATTTAATCTTCAATAAAATATGAAACTTACAAAATAATAAAAAATAGTTAAAAAACTAATCTCCGATTAATCCCTGATTAATTTCCGATTAATCTCCGATTTTTTTGCTAGGCGCTAGGCCTGACCCGACCGCCCGACTAGCGCCTAACGTAATTTTGAACATTGGTTCTATATCTCATGAGACTGATTTTTGCTGGTTGTTTGTCAACCAAAAAAAAGAGAGATGATTTTCGTTCGATATCAATTTCTCCTTTTATTCAATGAGGATAAATTTCATAAATTCATAAATGTTGCTTTTATAATATTTTATAAACTCTGATTAAAATTCACCAAATCATATGTTAACCAATTAATTTTTTATGAGTGTATTAGATTCAGGTGTTAACATAAATGATCAAACGTTATATTCTAATAAGTCCCAAGTATATTTATATAATCTTAAAAGCTCCTATGTCATTTTTTATCTTATTTTTAATTTCCCATAGTTTCACTGTATGTACTGACTCTCTAGCTAAGGAAGTGCGGAGCAATCTATTTTCTCATGTAAGTAATAATCCTTCGGTAAAGTATATTCTCCGAAGCAACGACCGTACCGACCAAAGTTGATTTAATATATGAAGTTAGTTGGCAAAAAATAATCCCAAAGTATTTATAATCAATTATATTCTTTGAAAAGTGTAATTGTCAATAATTTCACGTACGTAACATAAAACAAACAACAGAATTAACGTTCCCATTCTCGAATAATGTCACAAAGAAAAGTTTATCATCTCGTCAATATGAATTAGGCATATATAAAGGAAGGACAGATTTAATAAAACAATTCTACCTCTTCTTCCCCCAACCTCGCCGCCTAGGGTTTCTTCGATTTAGATCTGCTTTCCGGCGCCGATGGCTCCCTCAACACCGACGCCGGTCTCTCTTGCTCTTCCTTGTTTTGTTTTCTCAGGTGTAGCTTCAGATCTGGTGTTTCTCACCGGTTTTCGGCGGCAGGGGTTGTTTTTCGACGGTGGTTCCTTGTTCGACAGCGAGCAAGCTCAGCGGTGTCGTTGAGTTTGTGGTGGCAGTATGGTGCTTCCCGTGTGGTCAACGCTCAATCCGGCGTTCACCTCGTCCTATCTCCGGCGATGTCTCCTCCCTCTGGTTTTACTTTCCAGCGTTTCCTCACCGATGGGGTTCGGTTTTATTTTCAGGGCTCTTCCTGCTGGGGTCGGCGTGCGCTCCGGCTTATTCTGGTGGTGGGGTGGTGGCAGTCAGCCTCTCCGCCGAGTAAGGGTCCTCCAAAATCTCAGTTACCGATCTTGTTTTCGGAGGTGGCGGAGGTACCGGTTTCTAGATCTAAGTTTCCGATTCCCAGCGATGGCGATGATGGGCCTAGAGGACGGGTTTGCTCGCCGTCAATTAGTTTTTGTGCTTTGGTCTCGTGGCTAGCCTTGGAGTGGTGACTCTCGTTTTTTCCGGCAAGTGCGGCTCCACCGGCGGTGTCTCTCAGCAGTGGCTCTAGGCGGGTGGCTCGGCGGACGCTTCTTTCGGCTCGTTCAGTAGTCACGCTCCGGTGCCGTCTTCCATCGGTGTGGCATGGGTTTCTCGGCGGTGTGTGTTCCCAGCATAGGTGTGTCAGCTTCGTGTTTGTGCTTGAGGCCTCGACTTGTGTTGGTTCCGGGAGTGGTCCGGTGTAGATGGTGGAGCGACTCCAGACGAGAGATGTTGAGGCGCCGGTTTGTTGTTGCGGGTAGCTTGTAGTTGTAGGGGCTGGTTCCTGAGGAGATTCGTTTTCTCGGGAATGGCGATCGGAGGTGACTCTTCGATTGCCCGCTTGGACTCCTTTGTCGGTGGTTGCAAGTTAGTCCGTTACGAATCCCGGAAATCCTGTTAGTTCTCGGAGAAACTGTAGGCATCTCACTCCTGAGGTTTAAGGATTGACTTCATGATGATGCTCGTGGCAACAAGGATGAGAACTCTAGTTCTTCTGAGATGCGGCAAAAATGGGATGGTCTGCGTTTAGGCGTGTGACTGCTGCTTTCTCGTCTGGTTTTGTTTCGGTTTTCGTTTTTCTTGTCTCACTAACCGTTTTCTTAGCTATTCGGTGTTGTTTGTTGCATTTTTTTTGTCATTGTCAGTAATTTTTTTTTTGGTTAATCTGATTTTTTAGTTTTCCTTATAACTTCTGTCAAAAACTCAAAAATTGGTAATATAATATTTATATTTTATCGTAAAAAAAAGAAAAGAATTAGGCATATAAAATATAACAATTAAGATGATACCAACAATGTGAGACATTCGTTAGAGAACTTATTATTATAGTCAGTTTTAACTTTTAGTGATTATAATATTTATAATCTACTTTTCCAAAAATTATGTGTGAGAATAATACAAATCTCTCGTTTTTCAGCTGCTTCGACGAACGTATGTGAAAC
Organism: Eutrema japonicum; assembly: GCA_030161315.1. Classification (NCBI taxonomy): domain Eukaryota; kingdom Viridiplantae; phylum Streptophyta; class Magnoliopsida; order Brassicales; family Brassicaceae; genus Eutrema; species Eutrema japonicum. The sequence goes on from BSQW01000013.1 coordinate 11,633,664, forward strand.
TTAATCCAGTTACAAATTAATATGTAAGTAAATTATGTTTTTTTTTGGGGTAAAAAAAGTAAATTACGTTATTGATTGGGCAATTCTCGAAAATGGTTCGTTCAAAAAAAAATTCTTTCTAAAATGGTACAGAGAAATTGAAAGTTAAGACGCGTTTGGTGTTCTACATAGGTATGGATATTCGGATATCGGTTCGAGTTCGGTTCAGATTTTTTGGGTTTTGGGTATTTTGGTTCTAGAGGTTTAGGACTCATTCATATATTTTCTTTTTTGGCCGGGTTCGATTATTTCGCCTAGGTTCGGATCAGTTATGGGTATCCAAAATACTCGACAAAACTAAAAAATAGTTTAATTTAAATAAAATTTGGTTAAATTTTGCAAATTTTTTCTTAATTTTGACAAATATAATTTTTATTTTTTGGATATTTTAATTATTTTGGTTATTTCGGTCTAAACATAATTAATATATTCGTTTTATAATTGTAATTATGGGTATTTTGGTTATTTCAAATCTAAATATACATAATATTTTAGATATATAATTGTATTTCATATATTTTGGATACTCATTCAAGTTTCAGTTTGGTCCGGTTCAATTTAAATACCTAAAATATGTTATAAAAAAATCATTCAAATATTTATGAAAATACAATTCGGTATGTATTAATTCGGTTTAGTTCCGGTTCGATTTTTTTGATTCCGGGTATGTTGCCGATGTCTAGTTCCACGGCTAATGGGAGTAGAGAGAGTCTGGACTCTGGAGACTGGCTTGTTGGTTAAGACGCGTTGTCGCCTTCACATCAAAACGCTTTTATCGCACCACACGTGGCGACTTCCCCATTATTGTGACTTAATTCCCATAAATGTAAATGTTAAAAATTAAATATAAATAATTGTTCTCACTGGAGATTACATAACACAAGCACGAACAAATTACATTAATATGGTGCTTTAACGCCATTCCATTCAAGTTACTAAAACAATTTCCATCTGTTCCATTATACTTTCTTTGTTCTTTTCTTATAAAAAAATTTGATTAAAAACACTTATATTAAGAATTTTTTATATTATTTTTATTTCTAATTAATAGATGTATTACAATTTTTTCTTATTTTAAAATTTTAATTTTTTTCAAATTTTATGTGTTACTAGATGAGTACTCGGGTTTTTATGTTTAAATATCTTTTCTCGATGGTTTTTCGTGTATAATTAGTTTTATTGTTTAATAGTATTTAAAATTTTTTGAATGTGTATATAGTTAGATAGTAGATTTTTATTTGTTTACTTTTGAATCTTGTAGTACGAGTACCATTCTTAAGTTTTAAAATTTATAGGATTCCAAATTGTCCACGTTTTTGTGCCCTTCTAGATATAATATATAAAGTATTGTTTTTAAACTTTGTTTGATAACATTTTTAGCTTTATAATCACACATGATTATTCTCGTTGACCAAAAATATACATATGATTCTCATACCGTTTTGGTTCATCTTTACAATTTGTCTCAATAAAAAATATTTTTTCTACTCAATTTTCATGATATACGTTATTCTCTTGTCCACCAATGAAATTAATATACAATTTAAAGTATTTTTGGCTATGGAAAAAGTTTTTTATTTTTAGATAGTAAGAAAAACTATACGTAGAGACGAACACGTGCTTAATGTGTAATAGGAGAATATGAGATTATGACATTATTTGTGAGCAAAAGTTATATTATGACATTATATTACGTGAATTTGTTAAACACCATGGGCAAAAAAAATGTTTGTTATATATAGTTTTGTGTCTACGGATAATTTTATTCATACATGGATAGAAATCTGTCGTGGTCGGTATATTATTATCGTTAAATTTTTTTTTTTTTTTGTAAAAATGTTAAGATTATATTACCATTTTCGATTTTTGACAGAATTACAGAGACAAACAAGAGACGAAAAAGACCGAAAACAACTGAAGTAATCTACAACAAACGGAAACAACAATCAAGACTGGAAATAACCTATCTGACAAGACAACCTGAAGAAGAACCAAGGGAGAGGACGAGCAAGGAGCAAACTGCGGGAAGGGAAAGCTTAGACGTCTTTAAAACGATGATGTTGCCACGAGAATCACGATCCTGATCCGTCCTCAAAACCTAAGAACATGATGTCTACAGTTTCACCACGAGCTTAGAATTTATCGTTAAATTTTTGAATGAATTATGTATTAGATGGGAGAAAAAAACAATGCGACTCATTAACTAAAAATGGAATTTTTTGAAACTAAAAGTATTGTGCATATATAAGTTATTGGGCTATGCAGAATAAAGTCTTATTATTTCAAAATACGTAAGTGGTTAAATTAAGTTGGGTGATTGCAAAATCAAGGAGTTGAGGCAGCACGTAGTTGATTTTTAAAGTTGTCAAAAAAAATTTGGGTGATAGTGATTTGCTGAGTAACCATCCACTTGAAAATTGAAATTAAGATGCATTTGATACCAGAAAAAAAATTAAGATGCATTACAGTCCACTAATTACACAATTAATTAACCATTTTAATTAGTTCGTAATTAACGAAACATGCAGGCCTTCAGGTGCCTGTTTTACACAGAACCAGATTTATAAACCAAACTCCCAATTGTAACATAGAGTTTGTCTAGCGAATAAAATATTCGATTCATAATTTTTAGGAAGAAACATTATTATATAATACTTGATATATCAAAAATGGATAATTAACAAATAAAATATATGTATCTAAAATGGATATTAGGTTTGAATTGAAAGATAATCTTAAACTTAGATATTGTGGCTACCAAATAGTTTATTAATGCTTATATACCAAGATGTCTAGAGTTCAATGCACAAAGAATGTAATTTTTGCAGATTAATAAAGACAAATTTATAAAAAAATCTGCAGCGTAGTACAAATGTAGCCGTTCATCGTAGTCGTGATTCCTAATAAAATGAATCCGTTATAGGATTGTCTTTGTAGTAGTTTTCATAATTTGTATCAATGTTAAAAAAAACTTAAATATTATGCATCATAAAAATAAGAAATTATAATAAATTAATAATTATAAGTTTACCACCTTGACCTCGAGCACCTAAATGTATTGGCTGTACTTATGAAAAATTATGCATATATAACCATATATTAATTACCCTAACCGGAAGAGTTTGAACTATATAGTTTGTGAACATATGCGCATTTAATCTTATAGAGTTACAATATGTTACGTATAAATATGCAATATAGTTCAATTCATGTGGCCACATGGAAGCAGTACATGCTTAAACCAAGTCACCTCTGTTGGAAGTGGGCCTAGCACCCCTAATTAGTTAGGCCCATCTTAGGAAAGACCCCTCTTCAGCTCGGTCGCCAGCCTAAAAGCACCGACCCGCAAGTCCCCTCTTCAGCTCGGTCGCCGACCTGAAAGCGACGCACCTCGGGCCCGGTCTGACACTTCAAGGCAGGAATGTCAGAAGAGCAGAAGGCAAGTGGGAGTTGGTCGAACAGTGTATTGTCTGAGCAGGAGTATGGGCTGACCTCGACATCTCACCAACCCTGCAGGCTTGACAAAGGAGAAGAAGACACGTGGAGGAGTTGGTCAAACAGTACGCTGCTCTGCAACACGCCACGCCGAGCTCATCATGACCTCCATCCTCGAAAGCCGGAACACGCCTCCTAGGCCACCTTACCCGCGAAAGAGGCCGAAGACGCCACGTGGCCCCGAGATCCCGGGGAGCAGGAAGCCAACCTCGGCTATATATACCCCTCAATGTCATTAATGAGGGGGACTTTTTGATTTGGACAATTTCCGACCTGTAACTAGCTACCCGACCTCTCTCTTTCTCTCTTTGTAACAAGACAACATTTTAGAACGCCGAACTGGACGACCTTCGGAACCAGTTCGTAATTCTAAAGTGTTCATCTCTCTCACTATCAATAAAAAGAAACACGGCCTCCGGCCTACTCATCTTTCTCCCGGCCTGTCTTAAGAGTGGTTAGACTGCTCTAATTAACGAAAATCTCACCTCTCATCTCCTAATCATCCCGTAAACATAATTAGTGATCCCCGGGATCAACAATTGGCGCTAGAGGGAGGGGGAGAGATTCTTCTATACGCAAAGAGCAGTTCAACCACCACCGCAACCGCAGCAACGATGTCAATTCCGCCCCCAAGAGTGTTGTCAGACAACGAGACCCCGGCCCAAACAACGGCCCAGGCCCCGACAACGGCCCCGCAGACGACTCAAACGACGGCGACCATCCCGTCGTCAGCCCAAGCAGCTGCCAACCAGACGATTCCTCGAGAGCAGTTCTTCAGGGCCCCGCCCCCGGCTTAGGCACCTGCTCATCCCGACGGCTCCGCCGCTCACAACGCGCCCCGAGCATCGGAGGATCAGCCCACGCTGTCCGCCGTGATGCAGACCCTGCTCGCCCGAATAGACGAGCTGACGCGAGCCACCGACCAACGGTTCGCCACGCTAGGGGCCTCCCGTGACCGGTCGGACAACACCGGGTCCCCCGACGTCCATCTCAGGGAGCCGGCCTTTCGGGAAGAAACCCCCCGTATCCGGACAAGCCGACCTGGCGACTCACCGTCAGGGTCAGAAGGGCCGGGCGGACGCTTCGCCCCGGCCGTAGGAAGCCACCCGGGCGACGAAGCCCACCACCTCCGATCCAGCGCGGAGCGCTCGAGGGACGCCGAGTTCGAAGCTATGAAGGAGACTATCCGCGCGATGTCCTCCAAAATCCATCAGGCCACCAGCGCGGCCCCGGAAATCGATCGCGTCCTCAGAGAGACGCAAAACACGCCGTTCACCCCCCGGATCGCCTCCGTCCCGCTCCAGCACCTCGGGAAGCTCAAGCTCCAGCCCTACGCGGGCACCACCGACCCGGCCCAGTATCTTACGGCGTTCACCATCGCCATGGGCCGCGCCCACTTCTCACCGGATGAGCGCGAAGCCGCCCACTGCCAGCTCTTCGTAGAGAACCTCACCGGCCCGGCTCTCACGTGGTTCTCTCGGCTGAAGACGCACTCCATAGACACCTTCAGAGACCTGTCGACCACCTTCCTCGAGCACTACTCCATCTACATCCGGCAGTCCGCATCCAGCGCGGACCTCTGGGCGATGAACAAAGGAGCGAAGGAGTCGCTCAGATCCTTCATAGAGCGCTTCAAGGCCACGGCCTCCCAAAGCAACGTGTCCGACGAGTCAGCGCTCCCCGCTCTGAGAAAAGGACTGCGGGCCGATTCGGCCTTCAAGGACGATATGAAGCTCAACAGGCCGCGCTCGCTGGAAGACGCCTTGCACCGCGCTGGACTCTTCGTCGAACTCGAGGAGAAGAAGGCGGATGAGTCGAGAAACAGCGCCTCTCACAAGGCCCCGGCCCCAAAGGAGCGGCCCCAGGAAAGGTATCAAGAGCCTCGTCAGCACTACGATGACGAGTACCAGCGCAGCAAGGGAAAGCAGGCCGCTGCATTCCTTGTCAACGGACCGCCCTCCGGCCTCCGTCTGCACGATCCCGTACTTCCCCCCAACCCCGCGCCAGGGTTGCCTTGGAACAAGTACGTACGGGATCCCCGCCAGCAGGATCGGCGTCCCGACGAGCCGAGCGATAGGGAACCCCGACCAGACGAGCCTTACGACAGGACGGCCTTCTGCGACTTCCACCGGCGAAAGGGGCACCCAACCTCTCACTGCCGCGCCCTCCAGGAGGTCCTGCTGAACCAATTTCAACGGGGAGAAATCAGCGTCCCAGAGCGGCTGCGTCCGCATGCCCGGGACGACGATCGAGTGCAACCCCGCGACAACCGAGGTCGCGAGGATAACCGGGCTAGGCCTTACAACCGCGCCCAAAACGACGACCGGCGGCGACGATCTCCCTCGCGAGACCGGGATACGGGCAGATCGCCTCCCCCGGCCCGGACTCTGATAGGGATGATCATGGGAGGCCTCCTCTCGTGCAACGACTCGGTGCGGTCCATCAAGCGTCATGAGAGGAAGACCGACGCCTCCCTGAAGTGGCACTCCGGGCCGGAGATCGACGCCCAGGACACGAGCAAGAGGGGGATATGTTTCACCGAGACCGACGCGGTCGGGGTCCACCAGCCCCACAACGACCCCCTCGTCGTACAAGTCCGCGTAGCCGACTGCGACGTTAACCGAGTCCTCGTCGATACAGGCAGCTCGGTCGATCTCATATTCAAGGATACCCTGGCCAGGATGAACCTAAACGGGGTCGAAATCAAGCCGCACTCCATCCTGCTGACCGGCTTCGCCGGGGACACCGTCAACGGAATCGGCACCATCGAATTGCCGGTCTACGTAGGTCGGGTGACGAAAATCGTCAAGTTCGTGGTCTTCGATACCACCCCGATCTACAATATCATCCTTGGAACCCCTTGGTTGCACTCGATGAAGGCAGTCACGTCGACGTACCACCAATGCCTCAAGTTCCCCAACCAGGCCGGTACGTATACTCTTAGGAGTAACCAGAGGGTCTCCCGCGCCTGCTTCGCCATCGAGCATAAGCTGCGCCGCGCCGCGCCGGCCTGCTTGGCCATCAACGCGCTTCAGCCCGGCGAGCCCGGCGAGCCCGACGTCCAGGACCTCCCAGGGCGGGACCTTGTCGCCCAGGTCAACATCGATCCGCGCGACCCCGCCCGCTGCGTTGGCATCGGTACCGATCTCGACGAGGGCATCAAGCGAGAGCTGGTTGAGTTCCTAGGGCAGAACGTCTCCACCTTCGCCTGGTCAACCGGCGACATGCCCGGCATTGACCCGGCCACGTGCAGCCACGAGCTCAACGTGGATCCGACCTGCAGACCGGTCAAGCAAAAACGGCGAAAGCTGGGTCCGGAGCGCGCCCAGGCAGTCAACGACGAGGTCGAAAGGCTCACCGCGGCCGGTTCGATCACCGAGGTCAAATACCCGGACTGGTCAAGAAGAAGAGCGGGAAATGGAGGGTCTGTGTGGATTTCACCGACCTCAATAAAGCGTGCCCGAAGGACAGCTTTCCCCTCCCTCGAATCGACCAGGTCGTCGAAGCCACCGCGGGGAACGAGCTACTCTCCTTCATGGATGCTTTCTCGGGGTATAATCAGATCCCCATGCACCCCTATGATCAGGAGAAAACCGCGTTCATCACGGACCGAGGCATTTACTGCTATAAGGTAATGCCCTTCGGACTCAAGAACGCCGGGGCCACCTACCAGCGCCTCGTCAACCGGATGTTCGCCGACCAAATAGGCCGCACCATGGAGGCATACATAGATGACATGTTGGTGAAGTCTCTAGTGGCGGCCGACCACGTCACTCACCTCCGGTCCTGCTTCCGGACGTTGAACGAATACAACATGAAGCTGAACCCGGCCAAGTGCTCCTTCGGCGTCACGTCGGGCGAATTCCTCGGGTACATCATCACCCAGCGCGGGATCGAGGCCGACCCCAAGCAGATCCGGGCCATCATCGAGCTCAAATCCCCGGAGAGCACGCGCCAAGTACAACGACTCACCGGGAGAATCGCCGCACTGAACCGATTCATCTCCCGCTCTACCGACAAGTGCCTCCCGTTCTACCAGCTGCTCCGAGCCAACAAGCGGTTCGAATGGGACGACAAATGCGAAGACGCCCTCCGACAGCTGAAGGAGTACATATCCACTCCTCCCGTCCTGTCCAAGCCAGAAGAAGGCGAAATCCTCTACCTCTACGTCGCCATCTCCGCGTCCGCGGTCAGCGGAGTGCTGGTACGGGAAGACCGGGGTGACCAAAAACCCATCTCCTACATCAGCAAATCTTTCGACGACGCGGAGAGCAGGTACCCGACCCTGGAGAAGCTCGCCTTGGCGGTGGTCGTCGCAGCTAGAAAGCTCCGGCCTTACTTTCAATCCCATGCGATTGCCGTCCTAAGCACCTACCCCCTCAGAACCATCCTCCACAGCCCGAGCCGATCGGGCCGGATAATGAAATGGGCTGTTGAGCTGAGCGAGTACGAGATCGAGTAACGAGGACGGACCGCGATCAAATCTCAGGCCCTGGCTGATTTCCTAGTTGAGTTGGCCCCCGAGATGGTAGTCAGCGAGGTCCCCGAAGTATGGAGCCTGCATGTCGACGGATCGGCCTCCAAGCACGGGTCCGGAGTCGGCATACGCCTCGAATCCCCGACCAAGGAGATCCTCGAGCAGTCTTTCCGTCTGGCCTTCCCGGCGTCAAATAACGAGGCGGAGTACGAAACCCTGATTGCCGGCCTGCGTCTGGCAAGGGAGGTCGGCGCGAAGAAAATCCGAGCTTACTGCGACTCCCAGCTCGTCGCCAATCAATTCAGCGGGGAGTACGAGGCCAAGAATGATCGCATGGACGCCTACCTCAAGGTAACCCAAGGCTTGGCCGCAGAATTCTCCGAATTCACCCTGACGAAGATCCCCCGCGGCGATAACACTTCCGCAGACGCCCTCGCCGCGCTGGCCTCCACCTCGGCCCCAGCCCAACGACGGGTGATCCCGGTCGAGAGCATCGACTTCCCTAGCATCGAGCTGCCAAAGGGGGCCTACTTGATCAACCCCCAGGCCGCGGACCCTGGCGAAGAGGCGCCACCTCCCGAAGTCCTGCCGCCACCCCCGGCCGAGCCCGAACTACCGGACTGGGGAATCGCCATACTGCTGTACATCGCAGACGGCGATCATCCCCCAGAACGGTGGGCCGCCCGACGGCTAAGAAAGAAGTGTGCCCGGTACACGATGCTGGACGGCAATCTATTCCGATGGAGCGCCTCGGGAACCCTGCTCGGCTGCCTCCACGGGCAGGAAACCATTGACGTGATGAAGGAAATGCACGAGGGCGCTGACGGAAACCACTCCAGCGGCCGGGCTCTCGCCCTGAGAATACGGAACCAGGGACACTACTGGCCAACGATGCTGCAAGACTGCGAAAGATTCGCAGCCCGGTGCGAGAAGTGCCAGCGTCACGGCCCGCGCATTCACTGCCCTACCGAGCTCCTCACCACTGCGGTCGCGCCCTACCCCTTTAGGCGATGGGCCATGGACATAGTCGGGCCCCTTCCCCGATCTCGCCAAAAGCGCTTCCTCTTGGTCATGACCGACTACTTCACCAAATGGGTCGAGGCCGAAGCTTACGCCAAGATCACGGCAGAGGACGTCCGAAAATTCGTCTGGAAGTTCATCATCTGCCGGCACGGGCTGCCCTACGAGATCGTAACTGACAACGGTCCCCAATTCACGTCGGCCCTCTTCGAAGACTTCTGTGCGAAGTGGAAAATCAGGCTGAGTAAGTCGACCCCGAGATATCCACAAGGGAACGGACAAGCCGAGGCCACCAACAAAACCATACTCGAAGGCCTCAAAAAGCGACTAGACGACAAGAAGGGGTCCTGGGCCGACGAGCTCGATGGAGTCCTCTGGTCCCATCGCACAACGCCGAAGACGTCGACAGGGCGCACACCGTTCAGCCTCTCTCACGGAATGGAAGCAATGGCCCCCTCCGAGGTCGGGCTCCCCACTCCTCGCCGCGTTATGCTCACCCAGCAGCCCGACCTTAACGACACCGTCCTACTCAGCGAGCTGGATTTCCTTGAGGAACAACGGGACCACTCCCTCCTCCGAATCCAGAACTACCAGCAGCTCGCCTCCAAGTACTACAACAAGAGGGTTCGAGGCAGGTTCTTTACCGAAGGCGACCTGGTCCTCCGCAAAGTCTTCGAAAACACCGCCGAGCTAAACGCAGGCAAGCTCGGTGCACATTGGGAGGGCCCCTACCTTATCTCCAAGGTCGTGAAGCCCGGCGTCTACGAGCTAGTCACGATGACCGGCAACGCAATCCCGCGCTCATGGAATTCGATCAACCTCAAACGGTTCTACTACTAAGCCCCCGGGCTCCATTCCGCTCTCCGCCTTTGTAAACAAACGAACTACGATTGGCTTGATCCCTTCTACTAAAGGGTACGTAGGCAACCCCTAACCAGGGCTCAGCTATTAACCTAATAAAATCTTTTTGACAAAGGAATAAGGTCCCCGACCTGTGCACAAAAGCCGAGCTCCAAACGCTCGCACTACAAAAAAAAAAAAAAAAAAAAAAAAAAAAAAGCCGAGCTCCAAACGCTCGCACTACAAAAAAAAAAAGAGGAAAGCCGAGCTCCAAACGTTCGCACTACAAAAAAAAAAAGAGAAGAAAAAGGCGAGCTCCAAACGCTCGCACTACAAAAAAAAAGGGGACCGAGCTCCGGTGCTCGCTCTCCCCGGCACACAAGTTATAAGTGCCAAAGCCGAGTTCCAATGCTCGCACCCCCATAGTACACAAGTAATAAGTACTAAAGCCGGGCCCCAGGGCTCGCTCCTCTACTAGACACACAAGCATTAAGTGTCTCTAAGCCGGGCTCGCTACCCGCACCAAAAAAACAAGGTACACAAGCAATAAGTACCTTAAGCCGAGATCACCTCGCACCCACTAAAAATATTAAAGATACACAGGCAATAAGTATCTCAAGCCGAGTCGTACCTCGCACCCAATACAAGAGCACGGTCCACGACCTGCATACATTGACAGGGTACGGTCTACGACCTACCCTACCAATCAAAAAAGCCTCGAAACGGCACTTACAAAAAAAAAAAAAAAAAGGGCCAACGGCCTCGATTATCACAAAAGAGCCCACGGCCTAGTCATTACAAAAGCCTCGAAACGGCAAGGGCCAACGGCCTCGATTATACAAAAGGGCCCACGGCCTAGTCATTACAAAAGCCTCGAAACGGCACTTACAAAAAAAAAAAGAGAGGGCCAACGGCCTCGATTATCACAAAAGGGCCCACGGCCTAGTCATTACAAAAGCCTCGAAACGGCAAGGGCCAACGGCCTCGATTATCACAAAAGGGCCCACGGCCTAGTCATTACAAAAGCCTCGAAACGGCACTTACAAAAAAAAAAAAAAAAGAGAGAAGAGAAAAGGGGCCAACGGCCTTGTTATCATAAAAAGAGGGGTCAACGGCCTGGTCCTTACATAAACGGCCTACGGCCCGGTCTTTACAAAGAGAGAAGAAAACAAAAAGGAAAAAACTACAAAAAGAAGTTTTTACAAGGCCCCATCGGCCGGTCGGTCTTCACTCCCGTCAGCACGGGTACCATTTAAATCACCCGGGCCCACCATCCTCGCATTGGTGCCGTACTCACCAAGGAAGGGCTGCTCAGCCCCCTCCTCACCAACCACGGCCTCCCCGGACGGCGCTTCAATACCGGCCTCCCCGGCTGGCGCCTCGGTACAGGCCTCGCCGGCTGGCGCCTCGGTACCGGCCTCGCCAGATGGCGCTTCAGTTCCGGTCTCACCGGATGGCGCGTCGGTCCCGGCCTCGCCAGCAAACAGGACCGAGGGATCTGTTTGGATGGTCTCAGCAGCCGAGGGAGCGTCCTCAGTCAGATCCACATAGGGCGGCTCCGAAGAAGCGACGGGCATGAGCCGCTCGAGCTGGACGCCATGAGCGCGACCGAGAGGGATGTCCAGATCCTCCGGGGTCAAGTCCGGAAAATCCATCCCATCCAGCACGGCACCGAATGCCTCCTCGTCCTCGTCCAGCTTCTGGTACCGGTACCACGGCACCACCAGACTGTCATCGGCCTCCATCCTCCTGAGGCATGCCTTCATGCCGATCACCTGATTGTACATAAGGTGAGGCTCTAAGGCCCTCTGGCGCCCATCGAGGTGAGCGCGGATTTTCTCCATCTTGGCGGACCACTTCCGGTTCCGCGCATCCCACCGGGCCGTTACCCGCTCGCTTTCCGCGGCCACGGCCACCTTCGCCCGGCCTATGGCGGACTCCAGCCCCTTGACCCGGGAGCGGAGCGTCTCCCTCTCCCCCATCAGGAGCCCGACCTCCTCCTCCAGAACAGCCGGCCGGGCCCGCTCAGCGGCAGACCGGGCCCTCTCAGCCTCCAGCTCGGCCTGGAGTCTGCCCACCTCGTCAGCCCGGGCCCGCGCCCGCGCCTCCTCCTCCTCCAGCCCCTTGACCTTGGAGCGGAGCGTCTCCCTCTCCCCCTTCAGGAGCCCGACCTCCTCCTCCAGAGCAGCCGACCGGGCCCGCTCAGCGGCAGACCTGGACCTCTCAGCCTCCACCTCGGCCTGAAGCCTGCCCACCTCTCCAGCCCGGGCCCGCGCCCGAGCCGCCTCCTCCTCCAGCCCCGCTGCCCTGGCACTCTCATTCTTCAGCTCCTTCTCGAGCCCACGGAGGAGAAGGGACTGGCCCTGCGAACTGGCTTCCCGGGTCGCCTTCAGAAAGCCAAGCGACGCGTCCTTCTCGGCGAGTCGCTTCTCATAGGCCTCCGCCAGAAAGGCACTAAGGGCCATCGTCTGTATCGAAACAGTTGTTAGCAAAGACTCACAACAAATCCAGCTAAAAACAGTGAGGTCGGAACAAAACTTACCCGCGCTGCGGATCGCGCCACCTGGCGAAAGGTATCGCCCTCCGCCATCTCCAGCGGAACGAAGTGCGGGTGCTTCTGCCCGAACATCATGGCCTGCGCCAGCTCGGCGCACTCGTCCTGGTCCACGATGACCTGGGAACTGCCATCTTCGTGGCAGAAATGGAAGCTGTAGTCCCGAGGCCCGTCCTCGGAACCCTCCGGAGCCCCATCACTCCGGTCACCGGCGGCCCCCCGCCCTTCTTCCACAACGACGGCTGCATCGCCGCCCTCCGTCGCCCGACCAGCGACATCTTCAATCGCGAGGGTCCGGGCCTCTTCGACCTCCCCCGCAGGCACCTCGGCCGCAGGTGTCTCGGCCTCCCCGACTGGAGCACCTCGGGAGCCCTCGGGCTCGCAACCAGCCTCTTCAGGCCGGACAGGCTCCCGACCTGAAGTCGAGGACCCCTCTTGCGTTCCTGCGGCATCTCTATCAGCCACAACCTCGGTCCTCTTCTTCTTCCTGCCAGCCCTAGCACTGGCAGCGTCGGCCCCCCTCTTCTTCGAGAGAACCGCCTCGGAGGCCTCCCCCCCAGTCCGCGGCACCGGGTCTCGCCGGACCGGCACCTCACGCATCGGCGGCGGCGGCGCCACAAAGGAGTCCGCGTACAGCGGATTGGCAAACCGTGCTCGACCTACATTGGTGGCAACCGTCAGCCCGGTTCAAAAAAAAAAAAAAAAAAAAAAAAAAAAAAGAAGTCAACAACAACAACCGACCTCCGGCCATCGCAGCTTCAATTCTCCCCGAGGTGAATGACTTCCACTCTCTGTCGTGCACCGACCTAAGCACAGCAACGATACCCGCGTAGTCCGGCAGCTTAAATCTGGAAGAGTGAGGACCTGAAAGAAGAGCAAACAACATCAGTCAGGCCAAACTAAAGCAAAAGAAAAGCAGCCCGATCTACAAACCCCTACCCGGGGAAAAATTCCAATCCCGGGTGTATCGCGCCAACGGGTCGAGTCCAGCCACCTCGGTGGCTCGGACGTAGAAGTAGCTGCGAGACCAGTCCTCGACCTTCGACAGCTTGCTGGCCTTGGACCCCGAGCTGGGTGCCTCCAGGACGTTCGCCGCGGGCTTGAAAGCGGCATAGAAGGTCCCAGGAATCCCAGGATTTGCCTTCTGCTGGGTGAGCGCCTCGAACATAGGCACCGTCACCTCCACGTCGCATTCGTGCCCCAAGGTCAGCAGCACGATCATCCCCTGGATCGTGGACGGGCAGACCTGCGAGAAGGCCAAGCCCCGCGCCCGGCAATACTGGACGAACAGCTCGGGGAGAGGAAGGCGCAAGCCGCACTTCTGGAAGAACGACTCATACAGGCAGACGAAGCCCGGCCGAGGAGTCCACGGGCGCTCCTCCGCCCTAGGAAGCCGGAGCTCGACGCCAGCAGGGAAGTCGCACAAATCCCTCAGCAGAGTCACCGATTCCGCTGTGCTCCAGGTCGGTGACCCTCCCTGCTCGAAAGGAACCAGGGGAGACCTCACCCTGGCCACTCGTACTCCGCCGCCGCGGCCGCCCTAACGACCCCCGCGGTCGCCCAGATGCCCGGTTCTACCCCCAGCTTGGCCAACGCCGCGACCGCCAGAGGAAGACCTAACCACTGTCTTCTTCCGGAGATGGGTCCCCGGGAGCGTCGGGGCGGCCCCCGAAGTCGAAGGAGCAGACTGTCCCCCACTGTCTGCGCCTCGACACGGAGAGGAGGCACGGTCGGAACCACCGGAGGAAGAACTCGGAGAATCGTTACCGCCACCACGGGACGCCGACTCTTCGCTCGACTCAGCCCTAATACCGTCTAACACCGGCGCCATTGCACGGAGAGGAGGAGATCGAAAAATACAGAGAAAGCAAGAAGGGAAAGGAGGAAATCGGAGAGAGGAGGTTACCTTAGGGTTATGCGCAGAAGATTTTAACAGGAGGAGGAAGAAGGGTTTAAATAGAAGAAGGGGGACAGTGAAGCGACGCCCGGACACGTGTCGAAAAATTCACGGCCGCCCAGAAACCTAATGATGACGCCTCTTCGCTATCCCCACGCCAAAAAAGCAAAGGACGCCTCGGTAAACGTGAAGCGTCTATCGCACGCCGCGCGTGGGCGTCCCACGCAAAAAACGAGGCGACCTTTCACTCTCTCACGCGATGGGCACGCGCCAACACGACCGAGCACGGACTTCCCGTCCTAAGATGTGCCGAACTAACATCAGATCAACTTCGGCATGCTCGCTTCGCCTCAAGATACCGAACTGGGGGAGGGCCTATTGTTGGAGGTGGGCCTAGCACCCCCAATTAGTTAGGTCCATCTTAGGAAAGACCCCTCTTCAGCTCGGTCGCCGGCCTAAAAGCACCGACCCGCAAGTCCCCTCTTCAGCTCGGTCGCCGACCTGAAAGCGACGCACCTCGGGCCCGGTCTGACACTTCAAGGCAGGAATGTCAGAAGAGCAGAAGGCAAGTGGGAGTTGGTCGAACAGTGTATTGTCTGAGCAGGAGTATGGGCTGACCTCGACATCTCACCAACCCTGCAGGCTTGACAAAGGAGAAGAAGACACGTGGAGGAGTTGGTCAAACAGTACGCTGCTCTGCAACACGCCACGCCGAGCTCATCATGACCTCCATCCTCGAAAGCCGGAACACGCCTCCTAGGCCACCTTACCCGCGAAAGAGGCCGAAGACGCCACGTGGCCCCGAGATCCCGGGGAGCAGGAAGCCAACCTCGGCTATATATACCCCTCAATGTCATTAATGAGGGGGACTTTTTGATTTGGGCAATTTCCGACCTGTAACTAGCTACCCGACCTCTCTCTTTCTCTCTTTGTAACAAGACAACATTTTAGAACGCCGAACTGGACGACCTTCGGAACCAGTTCGTAATTCTAAAGTGTTCATCTCTCTCACTATCAATAAAAAGAAACACGGCCCCCGGCCTACTCATCTTTCTCCCGGCCTGTCTTAAGAGTGGTTAGACTGCTCTAATTAACGAAAATCTCACCTCTCATCTCCTAATCATCCCATAAACATAATTAGTGATCCCCGGGATCAACAACATCTCCCCAAGATTCATACCGATTATTGTCCAATGGTTTATATAGATGAATAGTGGCTTTAAATTTAGTGAAATCCATTGAAAGGTAGGATACGGTCGGTCCAACAATCTACATTAGTTATTCCAACTAGTAACTAACAAACTTTATGATTGGCTCGCAAGACCATTATTATGAGTAACATGGTCGTTGCGCTTACTATTTGTTTACTTATTTGAACCCAGTAAACCTTGTTTAAGAAACTCATAATTCCCACAATTATGTTCTTATCTGAGACTACGTAATGAATTTAGCTTGAGATAACTGAATTTAAACCAAATTCGATTGCCAAATTATGTCTCAAATAAGAACATATTTCGGAAAATTGTTAAGAATTTCTTATGCTAAAATTCATTATACATGTAGTCTCAAATAAGAATATATAATATTTTGGCAATCGAATTTCTTTGTCGGTATTTCTTTGTCAACATGTGAAACTATACGTATAAAAAAGCATCATGTATACATACACATGAAAATACAAAAGAGAAAAGAAGATATTATTGTAATACACTATAAATATACACTATATATAGCCTATAGCATGGAGTGGAAGCATTCGAGAGTTTGACCAACCGACTTTACCCGAAAAAACTGCCAAAACCCTTATGACCTAACAGATATTTGGCTGCAAATTGCTTTCATTTAGACTATAAAATTCTCTGAGACATGCGTTCTTGCGATATTTTCGATATAATAATTGAATTCTCATCATACACCAAATTAGTTTAGTATAAAATAGTTTGTCCTATTCAATAAAATCAATAGTATCATAGTACAAGAATTAATACAATTAATTTCATAATTTGCAGCTTAATTAAATCAGAGGTCGGCTGCGTATCAGATCTTCTGACCAATGAAGAACATTGACTAGTGACTGCATCATTTATTTTATTAAAGCATATGCTATACGTAAATCGATAAATGGTTCCATACGACCACTTTTATTCATGATTTAACCAGTTGATCGATGATTCGGGAACGAATATTAAATATTGGTTATATTATTTTATACACACATATAGATATAATGTATTATTATAGATGGATTGGATCCCTAGCTAAGTTAAAAATAAAATAAAATAAAATTATCACATAACTAAAGTAACTATTAAAGCACATATACAAAAACCCAATATCATGACTTATGACAATTCCCAGCCCATGTAACTAGGGTTTTTCTAGTAAGTAGAGTATATATAATTCTGTAATGACAATGGAACATGTAACGAATGCTGTCTCTTTGAGCAGCCTCTTCAACCTTTTATGAAAATCAATCGATCTTGGTGACAATCTAAAGCAGTTTCCTTTTCTTTATTTTCTTTGCTTATGAATAAAGCTTTATGAGCTATCTATTTTACCTATTTCGTTTTTATTTCAATAAGCTCTTTAAGAGCCTAAATCCACTTTCTTAGATTAGCTTACATGGTATCAGAGCTTCAGTCGATCTATGGGATTCAAGTTTTTTTTTTTAGAGAGAGCACCACCATCCATCTTCTAAGCCTTGCATCCACTTGATTTGTTGAAGGTCTAGACACAGAATAGAAGCTGCTGATGCTACATCTTCAACTCAGGGTTTTGAAAGAGAGAAGTTACGGGCTAGCCTTCACAGAAATGGGGCCCGATCTCCCACTCCCACTCGTTGAGGAAACTGAAAGCAGCGGCTCCAAATGGTAAGTTCTGATTTTACTAGTTGAAGTGAGAGTAACGGTTTTAGTTTCTGGGATTTGTTGCTGGAATTGTTAGGTTGGTTATTGGATGATTGGTGGTTTGCTGGATTGGAAAGTCAGTATTGGGTTTGCTACGGTTTGATTTGCTGCAAGTTGTTTTGCTTGGTTGGACGCACATAAATTGTTCGATGATATGCCAAAGAGAGGCAGAATGACAAAGAGCAGATTTTTGGTGGTTACTAGCAAATGGATGGGAAGCAGTAGGTTAGCATAGTGCTGTAGTTATTGAATAAGAGGCTGAGAGTGAGTAGTGTGTTGTTAGATGTGGAAGAAGACTCACCTTCATTATGAGACAGCTTAGGGGAGTTAAACGAGGTAAAGAAAACCCGGACTTTTCGTGAGATAAATAGGTTACAAAGATAGACCTGAATAGATCTCACACTAATGACTGATTTTATGGTGAAGTGAAGCTATTGACTACTTCAAACGATCTTGCTTTGAGCTGTCCTCCTTTTCTCAAGCCACTACATCTATGCTTCCAAACTTAGCTCCGCATCCTATGCTAAGTTTGCGGGGGAGTATTAAAGCACATATACAAAAGCCCAATATCATGACTTATGACAATTCCCAGCCCATGTAACTAGGGTTTTTCTAGTAAGTAGAGTATATATAATTCTGTAATGACAATGGAACATGTAACGAAGGCTGTCTCTTTGAGCAGCCTCTTCAACCTTTTATGAAAATCAATCGATCTTGGTGACAATCTAAAGCAGTTTCCTTTTCTTTATTTTCTTTGCTTATGAATAAAGCTTTATGAGCTATCTATTTTACCTATTTCGTTTTCATTTCAATAAGCTCTTTAAGAGCCTAAATCCACTTTCTTAGATTAGCTTACGGTAACATGGTGGTCGGTCTATGTCCAATGACTAATGAGTACCTTTAAATATGTTTTAGCGATGCAGCATCTATAAACTTAATTCTACTTCACCGATATGTACAGATACAAATAAATTTAGCATATGATTAGTATGTAACTAAGATTTGATGAGACAATTAAGTAATAATGGGTCTATTCGTTAAGGCATGAGAGGGTTAAGGGTTCAAGATAAAACGTGAAAATTTCTGTTCCCTCATGTGTGGTGGCCCATAGGTGATCATGTCCATAAGTTGAAACTACTCACATGGAGTGATGGATTCACAAAAATATCCCCTTATGGCACTATATATTTACCTTTATATTCCCGAATTATAATACATTCCATACACACAAATGGTCGCTGGAAAACAAACTCAGTTAAGTTTAAAAAGTAGTATGAGTTTATAATAATTATGTTTGGATTTCAACAAATTTCGGATTAGTTTTCTTGTTATTTATTACCTAAATTTTCTTGTTATATATTAAAGAAAAAAATTACTTTTTCACGATCGAGAATCAAGTATTATAACTAATAAGGGTTTTATAAAAAATGCTTTCAAACCAGCCATGATTGGATTGGACCGAATTGGTCCGAATGTCACCAATTAATGCTGTATAAACGAACAAAAAATGGTACAACAAATAATATTCATTAGTATTAATGTAAATATTAGCCAGTATACATAGTGTCAAAAATACTTGATATATCCTAATATTCATCAGTGTTTTTTTGTTGTCAAGAATATTCCTTAACGGTTACATTACAAGAAAACATCAAAAATGATATTCGTTGAAAATTTTCAACAAAAATTTCACAAACTTCCAACGAAATTTACGTTCGTTGAAAACTCGTCATAATTTTCTGACAAATATAGGTTATCGGAATTTCGTTGCATAGTTTGTAGGTAAATTGTCGGAAGTTTCCCACAACATTAGACCCGTCAGAAATTACCGACAATTACCGACAATATGTAAGTTGTAGGAAATTACTGACGAAATATTCGTCGGAACTTTGTCGGTGGACTTGGTTCCAACAAATTACTTACGAAATTTTTGTGGGAACTTTTCTGTATCTTTTTATCTTCTTTTCCGATCTAAGAGAAACCGAGAAAACAGAGTTTAAACCATCAAGTGCTGATAATCGGTTTGTCAACTCGATCTTATCTCTTTGCTCCGTACTGGTCTTCGACGTCACACCGTCATTGTGACTTGATGATACTCTGCTTTTGTCGCAGAGAGTTGTTGATGAAGATGCTTGAGTACGATCATAATGTGTTGGTTCGATTTATGATTTGATTTGTTTTGGGCTTCTCAATATTGGCCCAAAATCGTTTTCTCTTTAAAGAAACCGATCTGTTTTGTTCCTGGGACTTTTCCTTTGTTTGCAATACAATTTCGTACCTATGATTTTTCTAGTTCAATTTGCAAAAAATATCAGAAGTTTACAAAGGAAAAAGAAAAACGCTTCATCTCCTTTTTTCTCTCTTAATATTCAATAGGTAATATATAGGTTTATGATATTCTGTTACAAAAACAATTAGATAATTTAAAAAAAAAACCCAACTAATTCGTCTAATATAATTGGCCCTTAAAAATCAAAAGCCCATACTAATTGACCACATGCCCTCGTTTTCAACTTCTTAAATCTAGTTTTTATCACCGACGACTCTTCCAATCTAGCAACCACGCGCTTCCAACTACGAATCGTGCGTTTCCCAGCGTTTACAAACACCAGTTTTTCGGAATCGCGATTCTCTTGCGATTCCAAACGATTCCAAACGATTCCGTTGCTAATTATGATTCTGTGGACTTGGTTCACCGGCGCTTCCGTGCAACCGGTGTGGGAATCGGAGCTTCACCGGCGCTTCCGTGCAACGTAGCTTTTAGTTCAATACTCCTATCCCTAAAACGGAAAAGTTAAAAAAAAATTGTTTGCTATGGCGACTAATAAACATCAGAGTCCTGAGTGGATGTACAACCATATAAACGAAGCTACAGGAGAGTTAACGAAGGAATATAAACAAGGGCTTGCTGAATTTATGCGTTTTGTTACAAATCAAGAGATTTCGTTGGAGCGGGGTAAGATGTATTGTCCATGCTCTTTATGTCGTAATGAAAAATTTATCTTGGTGGATACTATTTGGAAGCATTTGTATATGCGGGGATTTACGCCTGGATACTATATATGGTTTTTCCATGGTGAAGATTTTGAAACTCTAGCAAATCACAATGGTGATGATGGATTGAATCATCAAAGCTTTGATAGGAATGAAGAGCAGGAGAATATGCTTAGGGATCCAACTGGTGTTGTACAGATGGTCACATATGCTTTTTGTGAAACAATGGAAACTAGAAACGTTGTTGAGGAACCAAACTTAGAAGCGAGAATTTTTTTTGATATGCTAGATACAACGAAGAATCCGATTTATGATGGTTGTGGAGAGGGTCATTCACGTTTATCCACTGCAACAAGGATGATGAACATAAAAACAGAATACAACTTGTCTGAAGATTGTGTTGACGCAATAGCTGATTTCGTGAAGGAGTATTTGCCACAACCAAATCTGTCACCTGGTTCTTACTATGAAATACAAAAATTGGTATCAGCACTTGGGTTACCATTCCAAATGATTGATGTTTGTATTGATAACTGCATGATATTTTGAAGAGAAGATTCAAATCTAGATGTCTGTAAATTTTGTCAAAAGCCACGATTTCAGGTTAACTCGAGTACCGTACAAACATATGTGGTATTTGCCAATAACAGATAGGCTGAAGAGGTTATACCAGTCTGAGCGCACGGCAGGGCCTATGAGATGGCATGCAGAGCATTCATTTGAGGGGGATATTTCGCATCCTTCTGATGCTGAGGCATGGAGACATTTTAGATCGACATATCCTATATTTGCAAGTGAGCATAGGAATGTATACTTGGGATTATGTACTGATGGATTCAATCCATTTGGCAAGTCTGGACGCAAATACTCCTTATGGCTAGTAATCGTCACTCCCTACAAACTTCCCCCCAGCTCTATGCATGAAACGAGAGTTTTTATTCCTAACCATTCTTGTTCCTGGACCAGACCACCCTAAGCGATCACTTGATGTATTCTTACAACCGTTGATTCATGAGTTACAAGATTTGTGGCACCAGGGTGTAGATGTGTATGATGTATCTCTAAGGAATAATTTCGTAATGCATGCTGTTTTAATGTGGACGATTAGTGATTTTCCAGCTTATGGAATGTTATCCGGGTGGACTACGCATGGACGACTTTCATGTCCGTATTGTCAAGATAATATTGATGTATTTCAGCTTAAACATGGAAGAAAATCATGTTGGTTTGATTGTCACCGACCGTTCTTACCGAGGAATCATCCATATCAGCGAAACAACACATTGTTTAGAAGCAACAAAGTAGTACGTGAGGGACCTCCTCCAGAGATATCTGGAGATTCTATACTTACGCAGTTGAGAGATTTTGGTGCAGATAAAACAGTTGAAGTAGGCGGTAATGGACATGTTCCTATTTATGGGTATGGTGTTAACCATAATTGGCACAAAAAGAGCATTTTTTGGGAGTTACCATATTGGAAGGATCAGCTGCTTAGGCATAATCTGGATGTCATGCATATTGAGAAGAACGTTTTTGAGAATATCATGAATACAATACTGAATGTGCAGGGAAAGACAAAAGACAATTTGAAATCCAGACTGGACCTCCCTGATATCTGCAAGCGTTATGAGCTGCATGTGATGAACAATGGGAAAGGCCCTATTCCGATATTTAGATTAGATGCAAATGCAAAGGAGGCATTTTTCCTATGGATAATTCACAGTGTTAAGTTTCCTGACGGCTATGCATCTAATCTCTCACGCTGTGTAGACAACAATTCCGGCAGGTTATCTGGAATGAAGAGTCATGATTGCCATATTTTTATGCAGCACTTGCTTCCTTTTGCACTTACAGAACTGTTACCGAAAATTGTTCATCAAGCAGTAGCAGGTATATACAAACGACATATAAAAGTAATGGGCTCAAGTGAGAATCTAAAGATAAATCCCAATGTAAGCCCAACAACAACGAGGTGGATCGTATCAATTTCCCACGAGTGTTAAAATTTGTAAGTGTTTCGTCGAAATCAATTAATTCATAAGACGCGCCATTAGTTAGATCAAATTATTAAATTGCCGCTTGTTACCTGGATCCGACGAATAAACTCAAACTGTTTTACCCTAGTTTCATTCCTATTTAGCTGATCACGACTGCGATCTAACCTTTCCTCTTCTCCTCTCAACCCTTTCACTGTGCAAGTAATTTTAGTCCATTTTCTTCTGCAATTCAGTATATTAATCTTTATATATATATATTGTGTATCTGCTTACGAATTGTTGACTTAAAACTTATGTCGGACTTTTGTGTTTTCAATAGTTGGATTTATGGGTTTACAAAATTTCCGATTAAAAAATTGGGTGTAAGGTGTATTGTGCTGTACGATATATGGATTAAAAAAACAGGGTTAATTGTGGGTTGTGCTTTATGATATCTAGATTAAAAAATTGGATAGAATATTCTATGACTTTCAAGTTTATTGGTTTTGCATGGCGTTTTGAATGGTATCGATTTATGTTTTGTTTTTTTTCCGATTTATGTTTTTTTTTTGAATGGTTCGGATTTATGTATCGTTTTGTGAGCTTGTGCAGATATGGCTCATACGCCCACGTGGGATGGTTATATAGCTTACAAACGAATGATGGACAAAAACCTTTTGGGATCGTGTTCTGAACCGCTGTCTCAAGTACCCGAGACCCTTCCAAATGTGGAAATACCATCTCAAATGCCGGAGAACCTTCCAAATGTGCAAAATTCAACGGATCAAGTGGATTTAATGACACTAGACCAATTGCTTCGTAGTCCAGATCGTGCGAACCTAAAGATGCTTGATCCCAAAAGGCTGAACGGTGCTGGCTGGTAATTTTGTATCATATTATGTCTTTATTTTTTTGGCTTTCTATTGGAGCTTTATGAGTTTTTTTTGTATATAACTAGTATTGTGGATTAATGTAAAAGGTATAAATACACAAAAGGGATTACAAAGACCGTGAAAACCATAATTGAGAGCGATTTCCAAGAACCGGCTCTAAATATGTCAACCCTCTCAAGTTATTCCAAATTAAGATGGTTCAAAGCTTTTGCGGTAAGTTTTTTAATTCATTATTTATTTGGTAAATATTCTGAATGCATTATGAATGAGACTATGACATTTTATAAGTGATTTTACTTTTAACTAACTCTTGTGTCTTTTATGTGATCCCATAGCAAAAGTATAATTGGCGGTATGAGCAAACTACACGAGTTCGTGAGGAGTTCGAGGCTGTGTGTGGAAGTAGTTTG
This sequence comes from Eutrema japonicum, assembly GCA_030161315.1. NCBI lineage: Eukaryota > Viridiplantae > Streptophyta > Magnoliopsida > Brassicales > Brassicaceae > Eutrema > Eutrema japonicum. The sequence continues at coordinate 11,657,165 of BSQW01000013.1, forward strand.
CGGGGACAAGCCTATGAATGGAAGAAGCTGTGGAAGGAAAAGAATGAGAAGCCCGAATGGATGCGACACTCTGTTTGGCTTGGGCTTATTGCTTATTGGAAAGTTGAAAAAAATGCCAACCGGGGCATAACAAAATCTACAAACAGGAAAAGGCACCGTAAAGGATTAGGGATGGCTAAGCACACATGTGGTTCAAAGCCGTATGTCCGAAAGAGAGAAGAGATGGTAATCTTTATTTATATGTTTATCTAATTTCTTTCAAGTTAGATTCCATTTTTCAAAATGTGTTTACTTTTTGTAAATGTTTAGCGTGACGATGTGACGGGAGAACTCCCAGATATGGTGACCTTTATGGAAGAAACTCATAAGAGAAAGTCGGATGGAGTGTTTGTGTGCAAAAAAGCCGAGCGCATCGCTAAAAAGTGTCGAGCTATGGAGCAGCAAATTCTCACTCAAAAGACTCAAGACGATGATGATGCACTCGAGTCTAACCATCTTACACATGCTGAAATTGATGTCATATATCGAGAGGTAAAATGTTAAGTATTATATAATGTTCTTCTTTTAACATGAGCGGCATGTAGGAACAAATCCAGAAATGATTATCCTAAACTAATTAATTAAATTGTTGTAGTTTAGACTCTGTTGTCAAATTTAAGGTAGTGGTACGTTGTGTAGTCGGTTTGCTAATTAAATATTTATCTTCTAATTTAATGTGAGTTTTCTGGATTTTGCTTAATGTTAGTTTGGTGTAGTGTGATATATAGTCCTCTCACCTCTGTATACAATAGATACGAAAATATTGGATTGTACTTGCATATGATATATATTTAATTTCATCTTATAGGAATTACAAGTTCAGAAAGGCAAGAAGTTTGGTTACGGCTCAATTCCTGTAGCTGTTGATGTTAATACTGTTGAGACTTCTACATTTTATGAAGAAATGTATATGGTGACACAAGAGAAGCTCAACAAAGCGGAAAAAGGATTGAGGAGATAGATTTGAAGTTCGAGGATGTTAACTTTTGGACTACAATGATGCATAACAGGTTTCCAGATCAAGTTCCGCCTTCGAGGAGAGCAACCAAAACCATGAATCATGATAACACCGTCAGCCTAGACCAAAGCCTCTGAACTTTGTTAAATCTTTTACTCTGCTTTCAAGAAAATATTTGTTTAATTAAGTATTTTGTATTTTTGTCGTCTTCGATGCTGAAAACATCTTTTGGTTTAGGTATGTTTTGGTTTTTAAACATTTGAATATTTAGGTATGTTTTGGATATTTAAAATATGTTTAATTATTATAATTTCTATTTTTATTTATGTTTTTAAAAATTAATTTATAACTTGTCTGAAATTTGTGGGTAATCTCTACAATTTACCAGCAAATATCAAAACAGATGCCAACGTATTACGAAGACATTTTCTAACAAAATTCCAACAAGTAATTCATTGGAGAATTTTGTTAGAATTTTGTAAAACATAAGCGACGACGGTCCGACAAATATTTCATCGGAAATTTTTGTTACAACTTTGTTGGAAATACCAATTATATTCTGACATGTGTTTATCGGAAATTTTTGTCGGAAATTCATCAGAACACACCAACAAAATTCCGACAAATAATACATCAGTAAGTTCCGGAGATTTTCCAATAAATAAAGTTTGTCTGAAACGTTTCCGACGATTTACAAACAAAGTCGCGATTCCAACGAGCAAATTCCGACAAATTTTTCAATTGTGGGAAATTTGTAGGAACCAGTGATTTCCAACGAAATACCTACAAATATCTCTGTTGGAATCCACATATTTTCTTGTAATGTTAGTACTCACTCCGTTCTATAATAAGTGATGTTTTAGAGTTTTTTTTTTGTTTTCAAATAAGTGATGTTCTCATAAATCAATTGTTTTTAATTGTTTTTTACCTTTTGTATTTTGCATATTGTTTTCTTATTGGTTGAATTGTATTTAAATGTACAATAAATGATGTTTTTAATATAAAAAAAAATAAAAATTAAATAAATCTTTAATTGGTGTGCAAAAACCTTAAACATCATTTAATATAGAAGAGTATTAATGTAAATATTAGCCATTACGGTGTCAAACATACTTTTTTGTGGTCAAAGTGTGTCAAACATACTTGATTCTAATTTCAACTACTACACTTATACAATTGACATACAATCAATTATGTATCCAAGTACAATCAAATTTGTTTCTGTGTTCTGATTGTACTTGAGGTGAATGTATATAGATTAAATAATTCGTGTGTTTATATTTTGCCCTCAATTTACTTTCAAGTTTCAATATAGTAGCACAAAAAAAAAAAAAAAACGTAGAGAAAGTGGTGGGTGGAATCACTGAAAAGCAAGTGTGTGGTTCACACAAGATGTGATACGTACACGTTAATTAATTTGCAGCGAATAAAATATAATAACCGATCTATTCCTTTTTAACTAGTTTAGTAAATTAGTCGTGTCAAAGTTTTTTTTGCTTTCTTGTCCGCAGTCGACTCAAATTTAAACAAGGGCAATTCTACAAAATAGTACCAAAAAACTTAAAGTTCAATAATTTAGCACACAAGGATAAAAATCCTAAAACTAGCATTCATTAAAAAGGAAAAAGACTCATTTAATCTTGAACAAACACAAATAAAAAAAAATCCCTTTCCCGACGCCATTTTTCATCTAGCCGGAAAAACGTTCTCATCTTTGGATCACCGACAAATTGTTCATGGAGCTAGATATTTTGTCATTCTCTGATCTCGAAGCTTTCCCGACGCCATATTCGCGAAGAACTGGTTTTCACCTTCTTCTCGCGCCCTTTCCTCTTGCCAGAAGAGTTCTGGTTCTCCACCATTGGATAAGAAACCAACCGCTGAGATGAATCGGTCTCATCAGGCTCGGCCTTGACTCTGTCTAGATTCGCGCTGGAATCCGAAGGTACGGCGGAGTCACCGGAGATATTTCCGTTTTGCTCTGTAGCAATCCCCGAGAAACGAGCGGCGCGGTCCAAGAGGAGCGGGTTAGAAGGAAAAGTCAATCTCCCGAAAGGGTGAAGAGTGGGAGGAGGGATATCTCCGGCGACTCTGGTAACGGTCGCCTGAGAACACGATGTATCTGCGAAATGGAGAAGCTCTGTGGCCTGATTCGCGAGAATCAGAAGAAATCCATGGAGAAACAACAGAGTTTTCGATGTGTGGAGAATAATCAACCGAGAATGGCGAGAGCTTTAGAGAAACAGGTTAGTTTCCAATGTGTGAATGTAGAGAATCATCAGCCAAGCAGGCTCGGAAGATCAATGGAGAAGCAACAGAGTTTTCGAGGTGTGACCGTGGAGAATCAGAAACGTGGAGTTATGGAGAAACTTCCGAGTTTTGGTAAAGCATCAATGGAGAGGCAGAAAAGTTTTCGTGGTGGGCTTTTAGAGAAGCAGAAAAGCTTCCGTGTGGTGATGGAGAGGCAACTGAGTTTTATTGGTGAGAGGAGGAAGAAGAATGAGTCACCAGGAAAAAGAGGAGATTCGCCTCTTCACATTGCAGCTCGAACCGGGAACTTGGGAAAAGTTAAAGAACTGATTCGAGGTTGTTGCGATGGAGACGGCCAAGAGTTGAGAGATTTGTTGTCAAAGCAGAATCTTGAAGGAGAGACTCCTCTTTATATTGCAGCAGAGAATGGGCATTCAATTGTTGTTGAGGAGATGTTGAAGCATATGGATCTTGAAACTGCTTCGATCGCAGCAAAGCCGTGAATGAGCCGGTATTCTCCGGAGGCATCGTCACCAATTGTCGAATTTCTTCGCTGAAATTGAGCGATTCCAGTCCGGTCACCACCTCTCGGCACGGCCCACCGCCGGATCTAGCTCCAAACGCTTCGCTCAGATCCATAAACGGAAACTCACGCTTAAACCGGAATTAACCGACTTGAGTTTCAGAGAAGAACAAACAAAAAAACAGAACCGACCGACTGTTAAAAACCGCTTAGAGCTTCAAATTGTTCATGGATTTTAATTGTGCAACTGTTGTGATGAATAATTTAACGTGTTGTTGAAAACTGATGTGCAACTTACTATATTTTTACGCAGTCATTCTAAACACGATTAATTTTTGGTTTTAGTCATGGTTATGTGTTATTGGAACTACATACTCGATGAAAGTCTGATTATTCTGTAAAAATATATTAATTCAGTTATCTGTAAATATTTAGGAAACCGTCTTACCCATTTAAGAAGGCCTTCCTAAAACATATAAATGAGAATTTTTTTGTTCATTTATATAACTTCTCAAGTTTAGGAAGTTGTCCTACATATATAACGTATTTAGGAAAGCCTTCCTAAATGTTGAAAATTGATATTTTCTGGAAATGAAACATATTTAGGAACATATATAACGTATTTAGGAAAACCTTCCTAAATGATGAAAAATGATATTTTATGGAAATGAAACGTATTAGGAACATATATAACGTATTTAGGAAAATCTTCCTAAATGATGAAAAATGATCATTTCTGGAAATGAAACGTATTTAGGAACACATATAACGTATTTAGGAAAGCCTTCCTAAACGTATTTAGAAAGAAATATACAAATGATGAAAATGATAATTTCCTTGAAATGAAACGTATTTAGGAACCATTTCGGAACATATATAACTAAATTATGAAAGCCTTCGTAAATGAACAAGAAACAAAAAAACTCTAAAAGACTATATTAACTGTTGATTATCATGCGTAAATGAAGCATCAGAACATGTGTTGTTGTTTGACTACACAAAAGAAAGATAATGAAAAATGATCATTTCTGGAAATGAAACGTATTTAGGAACCATTTAGGAACATATATAACGTATTTAGGAAAGCCTTCCTAAATGATGAAAATTGATATTTTCTAGAAATGAAACGTATTTAGGAACATATATAACGTATTTAGGAAAGCTTTCATAAATGATGAAAAATGATCCTTTCTGGAAATGAAACGTATTTAGGAACCATTTAGGAACATGTATAACGTATTTAAGAAAGTCTTCCTAAATGATGAAAAATGATTCTTTCTGGAAATGAAACGTATTTAGGAACATATATAACGTATTTAGGAAAGCTTTCCTAAATGAACAAAAACAGAAAACGATATTTCCTGTTGATTTTCATGCGTAAATGAAGCATCAGAACAAATTTGTTGTTGTTTTGTCTAAACAAAGAAATAAAGAAAGATTCAAATGATGAAAACTGATCCTTTCTTGAAAATGAAACGTATTTAGGAACATATATAACGTATTTCGGAAAGACTTCCTAAATGAACAAATGATGAAAAATGATCATTTCTTGAAAATGAAACGTATTTAGGAACATATATAACATATTTCGGAAAGATTTCTGAAATGAACAAATGATGAAAAATGATCATTTCTTGAAAATGAATCGTATTTAGGAACATATATAACGTATTTCGGAAAGACTTCTGAAATGAACACATTTAGGAACATATATAACTACATCAGGTTTTAACATATATAACGTATTTCGGAAAGACTTTTTCATTGGTCATTTATGGAAATGAAACGTATTTAGGAACATATATAACGTATTTAGGAAAGATTTCCTAAATGATAAAAATTGATATTTTCTTGAAAATAAAACGTATTTAGGAACATATATAACATATTTCGGAAAGACTTCATAAATGAACAAATGATGAAAACTGATCTTTTCTTGAAAATGAATCGTATTTAGGAACATATATAACGTATTTCGGAAAGACTTTCTAAATGAACAAATGATGAAAACTGATCCTTTTTGAAAATGAAACGTATTTAGGAACATATATAACGTATTTCGGAAAGTCTTCTGAAATGAACAAATGATGAAAAATGATAATTTCTTGAAAATGAATGGTATTTAGGAACATATATAACGTATTTCGGAAAGACTTCCTAAATGAACAAATGATGAAAACTGATCCTTTCTTGAAAATGAATCGTATTTAGGAACATATATAACGTATTTCGGAAAGACTTTCTAAATGAACAAATGATGAAAACTGATCCTTTTTGAAAATGAAACGTATTTAGGAACATATATAACGTATTTCGGAAAGTCTTCTGAAATGAACAAATGATGAAAAATGATAATTTCTTGAAAATGAATGGTATTTAGGAACATATATAACGTATTTCGGAAAGACTTCCTAAATGAACAAATGATGAAAACTGATCCTTTCTTGAAAATGAATCGTATTTATGAACATATATAACGTATTTCGGAAAGTCTTCCGAAATGAACAATTGATGAAAAATGATAATTTCTTGAAAATGAATGGTATTTAGGAACATATATAACGTATTTCGGAAAGACTTTCTAAATGAACAAATGATGAAACTGATCCTTTCTTGAAAATGAAACGTATTTAGGAACATATATAACGTATTTCAGAATGTCTTCCGAAATGAACAAAAACAGAAAACTATATTTCCTGTTGATTTCCATGCGTAAATGAAGCATCAAAACAAATGTGTTGTTGTTTTGTCTACACAAATAAATAAACAAAGATTGTCACCAGGTGATCATGTCATCATCGAGAGTGTTTAGAACACAAATAAATAAATAAAGAAATAAATAAAGAACAAATGTGTTTAGTTCTTATTTGAAACCTGATCACCTATAAGCACCACTGTACCAGAAGAAACATGGTCAATGTGTTATATTCAAAGTCCATGGGAATGCATGAGTTTAGCACTTGAAAGTCCCTTTTCTTTTTCTTTCCTTGTAAATAAGATCTCTAAATTTTTATAGAACATTTACCGTATGGCTTGTTCCTGCATCTCTTTGAGTCTCTCATCAAGCTGATTGCAATACAATTGGTCTCTGCTGTTAATGTTTTGGTTTTCATTTCCTTTTTCTGCCATCATCATGTTTATAATGCAATCATCAATCACCACTTACCGGTTGTTATCTACTTGCAATGACTTAATGCAGGTGTAGATGTTAGTATGAACACTCGTTTAAAAGCTGTGAAACTCACTTTGAAAGGGAAGAATCCAGTCACAGTAGACCACTTAAGTGTCAGGGGAAACAACATTCGCTATTATATTCTTCCAGACAGCTTGAATCTCGAGACTCTACTGGTCGAAGACACTCCAAGAATCAAACCGAAAAAGCCAACTGCATGTAACATAAACACTTCTTTCTATTTATCTTCAGCCATTCGTCACTTAACAAAGTAAAACGATTTTCCTCCTCTTGGGTTTTTGGGTTTATGCATACTCTAATCATTTCATTATTCTCATCGGTATTAGGGAAGATTCCACCAGGTGGTCGGGGACGAATGAAATTCATACTCTAATCATTTCATTTTTGGGTTTTTGGGTTTATGCATCTTCTTGGGAACTAAACACAAATAAATAAAGAAAGATTGCTTATAGGTGATCAGGTTATCATCGAGAGTGTTTAGTTGCTCTTTGATAAAGAGAGCAAACAAAGTGGAATCTTATCACCATCAAGAAGCTCAACCTTGTCAGTAGAAGAGTCTGAAGGAATGTAAAAGTAAACCAATCGATCTGCATCGCCGTCAAAACTCGCACACCTCGTCCCCACATCATTTGACCCGAATCCTAAAGGCACAACCTTTTCCTTTTACACAAAATCAGCCCCTACACCTTCATTAAACACACCTCCATCTGTTCATGTGTTACGAATCTCAAGATCTAGATTGTTCAAAGACTCTCTTAGCTCCTCAAGCTTCTGTCCACCCACACCATTAGCACCATCTACGATCAATTTGCTAACCTCTAGCTTGTTCTTTCCACCAACTGGGATCAGATCAATCAAGCACCTGAATGAGGTAGAGAGAATCTCAAAGTAATCATTCTCCGTTGCCTTGAGACCTTTGTTCTTAGCTCGAACCATCCAATGTAAGTGCGGAGTTGTCAAAATCCCCATGTCAATCGCAACAGATCTCAAAATAGAGGAAACACCGATTTCCGCAGCTCGGAGAAGCGATTCACCACTAGGTCTCGTATCCCTTCCCAACCAAACCTCTGCACCTTTCTTCTTTCCTTGTCCACGAATTCTCTAATCAACGAGACGAGCTCTCGAGACAACCAACAATTTCGGTGTGTGAGAAATTGTTTTTTTTTTTTATTAATTCTCAGAATGATATTATGGGTAAAATAGTTTTTTTGCCTCTTTAATCTTTAATGAATGCTAAAAATGGGGCTTTTTTATTAGAGTGCTAGTTTGGTGAGAAAATTTTCAAAAAGTGCTATTTTGATCAATTTCTCTTTAAACAACTTCTTTGTCAATAACGATAAAATCGTCTCACTTTTTTTATGGAAAAGTATTATAACCATTTAGTTTCGGATCAATGGATATGTGGGCAAAAAATTGGCAAAATAGGAGTATCCTCAAATTAATCAGAAACTTAAATACTAAATTTACATAATCTTGTGAAAACAAATTAAATTAATGGCAATTTTTAAATGGTTAACAAAAAGTATGTTGTATTTGCTATGTTTTCATAATTTTGCAACTTAACACTCAAGTTTTTTTCAATTAATCTAAAAACTCAAAACAATATCTGAATTTATATTATGGTGTGAAAATACATTTCACTTATAACAATTCTAACGATCAAATGATTAATGTCAATTTTTTAATTGATCTAAAAAACCAAAACAAAATATATAGAGAATTGATTGTGGCATTTGCAATGATGTTAGCATATAATCTATTAAAACATGGATATTTTTGTGTCCAAACAAAAAAAAATGAATATAAATCTATTTTTTTTTTTGGATAACTTTTAATATTTAGATTTTTGTGGATAACTATCCATGTTTCCAAACAGAATAAAATAGAGACATTTTTTGTGTTCAAACAGAAAAATCTTCATATAAGACTATTCTTTACTTGGATAATTATAATTTATGTTGCCAAACAAATATTTTGGTGTAATATTAATTAAAAAGTATTTTTATTTTATATTTTAATGTGATTCTATAAATTTAAATATTAATTTAGATTATTTTGGATTTTCTTAATTATATGTTTGATTATTTACCAAAAATCAGAAAATTAATTATTATCTTTAAAAAATGATAAATAAGATATTAAATTAAATATTTGCATTTAAATAATATTCCCATAATAACGCAGATGATAACGAATATGTTATTATATCTTTTTATCATAATCAATCAGCCTAAAATTTTAAATATTCAAAATTAGTTAATATTTATATTATACGGTAATATGATGGACGGGTTAGGGTTATGTTTTTATAATCGTTGTATTTTGCGGGTTGGTTTGTCAAAAGATCCAAGGTAGTAGGCAGATTAAAAAATTGGGTTAGCCCATTTTAACACTCATAAATATATAGATTGATTGTTTAGTAATCTAAATTCACATAATAACAAAGTTTACAAAATGAGTCAGATAATTTGAATAGCTAAAATTACTAATTTTGAATCATACATGTCATACCATAAATATATTTTTCCATACAATATAAAAAACATAAAGATAAAAACAAATAAAAATTATCGCTCGCCTTCAATGTGGATTAAAATTTTAACTCGGTTGAAAATCATACTAGATTTTGGATATTTTAAGTTGAAAATATCAAACGAAATTGTTTAAATTCCGCTAGATTTTCTAATTTTACATTAAATCATAAAAATACGTTATAAAATTTATTTTAACACATTAAATAAATATTTTGAAATCCGACCCATGAAACAAACCAGAGAGTCCTTCGAGCCACTGGATCCATGGGTTAACCCTGTTGATTGCGGTCCGACCGCAATCAACGATATATATAAGTATAGAAACTAACAAACCTCTAAGATATGTCTAACTGACAAAGTAATTATTATTTTAGTTGATAAAATATTATTCACAAACAAAAGAAGATCATAAAGTATTAGACTGTAAAATCTTAATGACTCAATAAAAACAATAAAGAAAACTCTCTGATTGAATTATTACAGAACCATTATCCGTCCGGATCAATGATTATGTCCAGTTGACGGTTATTTGCTGAGTTTTTATGGATTTTATTGGATTTATAATATCGGGGTTTAGAGTTATAACCGGACCAGATTGTTGTTTGGATCTCGGGTTTTAGAGTTATAACTAAACTGGTTGGTTTGAGCAAGATCTGAAAACATTATATTAAATCTATTAAAAATAATTATCTCGCGCGGGCGCTCGGGTGAAAATCTAGTTTATACAAAAATGGAAGGATACTAGGGGCTTTTGCGTCCCTAATTACGCCTCAAGGAAGAAAGGGCCATAGTCTCTTAAAGGCCCATGTCAAACAATACTATGCTTTGTCTTTTGCATTTTTTTCAGTTTGAATTTCCACAACTGAATCAGTGGGAGACTGAAGAAACTCAGGGAGTATGACTCTTTTATCATTTCTTAAAACTTGATTAAACTCAACCTGAATATAATTAAAATGGCAAGAGTTACAAAACTATGAAAGCTACAATGAACCAATATTAGGACATATAATCAAAATTAGAACATGTGAATCAACGGATGCAAGACGGAGGAAAAATATAGCCACGTGTCCAACCAGAAACATTCTCACACAAAGCGGTGGCTGGACCGTCGGATCCACGGTGCACTAGGTTAACTCCGAAGAGCTCAACGTCTTTGCAAGGAGCTATCTTGCTACATTGCAACTTCACGGCCACTTTGGTCATCGAAGTCCCCCAAATGTTAATGAACTTTACGTTTTGTATCTGAACCTGAGAAAGAGACTGCATTTAAAAAAAAAAAAAAAAATCAAATTAGATCATCTTTTAAAAAAAAAACTAAAATTTGTGTGTTCTTGCCGCGGAAATTACCGTTTTGCTACACTGGTTGTTTGGACAGTATTGTTGATCTATGTTGATTGGGTTTTGGACATTGATCATCTGGAGATTCTTGAAAAGAAAATTCGAAATTACGTTCGGTGAAACCGAAGGAGCCCATGTCTTGATCCGTACTCCATTAGTCGTACCTTTAAAGATCGAGTTCCTAACGACTAATCCCTGAACGCTCTTCTCATTTTTAAACCTCCCAAGGCTTCCAACGCTGATCCCATGACCTGGTCCACACATGACACTGTTAATATCCAAATTGGTGGTTCCGGCCAAGATTGCGATGCAGTCGTCGCCGGTTCCGATGTCGACGTGGTGGATCTTCATGTAGTTCGATGAACCTATCTTGATCCCATCTGTGTTAGGACTATCTCCGGGAGCCCTAATGCTGACGCGTGTGATCTCAAAGTATTCAACGGCGAAGAAGTTGAAGTGCCCCATTTTGCTGTTGATCGATTTGATGCGGTTGATTCTCGAGAATCTCACGAATTCGAACCCAATGTTCATTGGTAGAGGCCGGCAATTAGGGTTTCTGCTGCAATCGTTGAGTGGCCAAGAGTAGCTTCCTTGTCCGTCAAGAATGCCACCGCCTGAGACCGTGAGATAGTCAACGTACTTGAAAATGATCCACGTGTCTTGTTTGATGGCGTTAGCTTCTTTAGGAGCTAACAAAGTTCCTTTGATGATGAAACTAATCCGACTCTTACATGGTCCCGTGAAGGTTACACCACCGAGGTAGAAAGTTCCGAATGGTACGTACACTCTAGGGTTTCCTTTCCATTGGCACGCTTCTTTCCACGCGTTTGTAAACGCCTAAAACGCGAAATCATGACAATAAAATCAAACGCATGTTATAGTTAATCAACAAATTCGAAACATTAATGTTGAATTAGTTGGATAGAAAAAAATTGAAAAACTTTCAGTACAATAGCATTATCTGTTTTGCCGTCACCGCGAGCACCGTAGTTTCGGACGTCGAAATTTTTTCTTTTGGCGAAAGCGTTAGAAGCAACGGCTGAAACGCCACTTGCTGCGGCAGCGATGAACAAAATTAACGTAAAACCACAGAGAGTGGAAGCCATTTCTTTCTTCTTGTATTCTTAAGCTATCTCGTATTTTTTTTTTTTTTGGCTTTTAGTATCTATCTCTTGGTTTTGCTACTTGAAATGTAAACAAAAAGAGTTTTGATTACCTCTCAATAGTTTTTGAAAACCGAGAGAATGATAGTTGTTTTATTCATAAAATTGCGCAATTTAAATGCGTGATTTACACAGTATTTTCAGCATCTTTCTGATATTTTTTTTTAATTAAGAATCGTATTTACTATTTTTTGTCAACCGATCGCATTAACTATTTCCGAATTATACTTAAACGCATCTTTTTTTTTTTTTTAAATCCGAAAGCATTAAGGCACTAACATATTCGGATACGAACGAGAGAGAGAAGCTGAATATTTTATTTCTTTTTTTTTGTTAAACAGCTGAATATTTTATTTCATAAATTAAATTTCACTAATACAAATTCTCAGAGAGAAGCAGTAATTCCATTATTCTTCTTTTTTTTCGACCATAGGGCTTTCAGCAGCAGCATTATTCTAGAAGTTCAGAATCGTGATTTGCTATTATAATTTCTAATTGCTTTTCCATTAAAAAATACTATTCAAATCCACACATAATAAGAACCAATTTTTTTTTTTTTTACAAAAATATATAATGCATATATCATGAAATAATCTTATGAATTAATTTATCACTATATGTCTACAAAACACCTCACATCACCTAGTTTGTTTCTTTAACTATACCTACCAATTTTTTTTATTTTTGACCAATACCAATTGATTTGTTTCTATTTTTGTTTTGCTAAAGGATTTGTTTCTAATTGTTGCTAATGATTCTTCATGATAATTAGTTCTTTCCTAATTTCCTTAAAACAGAATATCAGTATATATGGTAAATTGTTCCAATCTCAGTCCATTCATTGTGGTATAAAATTTAACACCCAAATTGGGATCGCTTTCCAAAATCATGTTAAATGGAAAATATCCCAATCGTATCTAAAGATCTGAATTAAACCAATAAAAAACATTGTATCGTAAGGTTTGGTTGTGTTGGGGGCCCTTGGGGCTTGTATGATTGAAATTTGGGCAATAAAGGTTTGGATGTAACAAACTCATAGTTTTTTTGTTAAGACTCATAGTTTTGGATCTTGTTGTAATTTAAACTCAATAAAGCAAAATCCTCCTAAACGGTGGTTACTCGTACCGAAATAGCTCAGCCATCAAAAGCAGAGATTTAATACTTTGTAAACATTATTAAATACTTTTGTAAAAGGTGATCAAATCAAAATGAAAACATGAAGGTTATGAGTCAAGATTTTTAGTCAAAATCTTACTCTGATATGTTATATAGCCAAACTTGACTTTGCCTGTGTATGTTCAAATTAGGCATGGCATTACAATAATACAACAATTTGGCGACTGCAGAAGGAGTCGTACAATAGTCGCTAAATTTTTTAATACGACTATATAGCGACTAAAATCTGTAGTCGTTAATATTTAGTCGCTAAAGTAAGTAGTCGTAAATATAGTCGCCAAATGGCGACTACTTTACGACTGGACAGTATAGACGTTCAATAGTCGTAAAGTAGTCGCAAATTGTGCGACTAATCGGCGACTACAAATGCGATTACTGAACGACTATAGAATGGGTAAGATGCAGTCGGATAGTTCTAGTCACTAAATAGTCGCCTAATTTAATGACTATTCACCGACTGTTTTATGACTAATTAAACGACTATTTGATGAATATTAGGAACATCAAGCTTTGCGGATGTAAATATGTTGCGACTACTCAGCTACTCTTCTGTGACTATTTGGCGACTAATAGACGACTGTTTAGTGACTATATTTGTTGACAAAACAAGAATATGTTATGAATGAATCGTGTTTGTTTTGTTTCTCAAATGGTTTCAAACTTGTATTACAAAGATAAAGATACAAAGTAAAGTAAAGACATTATACTGAAAAGAACAATTCATTACAAATATTCTTGTTTCAAACATGAGTTCACAAAAGCCAAAACATAAACAAAAACAAGTTCATGAGTTCAAGTTCAAAAAAAAAAACAGGGATTAGTGACCTAAGATATGTTCCTTGGATCTGCTAGAGAGGCTGATGGAAGCATTTCGGTTGTTGCTGGAGTTGAATGAGATACCACGAAGTCTAGAAACCGCAGATCGGTTTGTCTCAGGTACTTTTCCACCAAGGAGAAATGCTCGAACTTGTTCTTTTGCTCAGCTGCAGCTCTGGAGTGCTCTGCTTCACGCCGTTCAGTAACAGCAGCATGCTCTTCAATTTTCCGTTGAGCTTCCTTCAGTTGCTCTTGCAGTGCAACAAAAGATGAAGACTCACCGAGTTGCTTGCGCTTGCCATTGATAAGAGTCTCCTTCAGGCTTCCAACTCCATAAGGAGTTCCTCGTGAATCTTTCTCAGTGGCCTGCGAAAAGTAAGACAAAAACATGTATGTCAAGACAATGAAAAAATCCAAGACTATATAAAAATGTGGAATCTGAAGAAATGTTACTTTACCTGAAGAAATATTGACGTATATTCATCTGTTGTTAACTCTCGAGGTCGCGACGCACCGTCGGAAACTTCTGAAGTCTCTGTCCCGAGCTCAGACAACTTCTCTTGCACCTTCGTCTCATATGTTTCAACAATTTTCTCCGCCTTTCTATCGACATACGTACCATATGCCTTTGTATATGTCTTTTTGAAAACCTCCCCAAGACTAACCGGTCTTCCTAATTCCTCTTCCTGCAATGTTACAAAAAAAAACAAGGATTAGGACATAATACAATATACAACCAAGCAACAACAGAATATGACAAAACAGAAGGAATATGACCAAAAAAAAATTGAAAAGTTACTAACCATTTCGGATTGGATTTGTTGATAAAACTTAGGCCCTGATAAGTGGATGTAATGACCTAGACCTTTACGGTCAGACATACGAGCAACTGAATAGGTGAGAGTCCTTTGCTTTGCTTCTTCAGTGTCCCAGTACTCTATCATCGTTTTCCAGAGAGTGTCGCTGATCCAATTAGGTCGATCTCGACTAGTCCTCACGCTGCTAACCATGTCTTTCATCCTGCGTTGAAGGATCTCCTCGAAATAGCCTTGAACCGTCCCTGTTATCAATGGATCCTGAAGGAACCAGAATTCGCACATATCGTAGATTGGCGAATTCAGTTTAGGGTTTAGGAGAATTATTTTACTAGAATCTTAGCTGTGCCGTTGAAGGCTGCCTACGTACCCTTTAAAGGGATCAAGCCAAAACGTAGTTCTTGTTACAAAAGATGTTTAGAGATTTCTCTCTAAGTTATGAGATGATTATTATGAATAGGGGGTTCCCCTATTTATAAGTTTTGAAGTCCTTAGCTCTTCCTTTTCCTTCTTGACTTTGTATTGGCAATTGTTCTTTTTCCTTTAAACCGATAAGGATAATCTCCTTTCTTTCCGGGATTTGCCTTTTTCAAATAAAAGGAAAACTTCTTTTTATCAAATAAAAGGAAACTTTCTTTTATTTCGTAGATCGGTCTTGATGGGCCTTGAAGTCGATTGCTGGACTGATTTAAACTCAAACCGGGTTAAACCGGGGGAGTGATAAATCCCCTTCTAACAATTAGTCCCCCCCTCAGTTCGGCGAAGGAGTGTTCGAGTTCGGCGGATTTCTTTGGAGAATTCTTTAGCCCGATTGGAGTTGAAATCAGCATTTGGTCGAATTTCCTTTTAGACGTTGTTCGGCTTTGTTCCTGCAAAAATTACTAAAGACGAGAGATTGAACTCGAGGCTGAGCTCAGTGTTTGTTAGTTTAGATGCGAGGTCGGACTCGGTTTATCCTACGAGCGAAGTTGGTGCTCGGTCTTGATAATTTGTGCGAGAAGTCGACGAGCTGTGATTTCAAACTGCTCAATTGTAAGGTCGGCGTGTTGCGACTGCGAGTTGCCATACTGTGAGGTCGGCGAGCTGCGAGGTCGGAGAGCTGCGGCCGTGAGATCGTAAACTGCGAGGTCGATGAGCTGTGACTGCGATGTAGGTAAGCTGCGAGGTCGGCGAACTGCGATAGCTGCGATTGCGAGCTACCTAACCGTGAGGTCGACAAACTCTGACTGCGAGATGCCTAACTGCGTGGTCGACGAACTCTGACCGCGGGCTGCCTAACTGCGCAGTAGGCGATATGTCTGATTGAGAGGTAGGCAAACGTCTCCCTTTTGCTTTGTTGAGAGTGGTTTGGCATTTAAAGAGATATATCCGGTGATATAATCTGAAAAGAAAATATCTTCGAATAATAAATTAAAATTTTTTGATAAAAGGTACCTTAATTTTAGGGAGCTCGGTGGATGAGCTATGAATGGTAAGTGACGATATCGGTGAACGTTCATTTTTTTATATTCTCGACTTTTCTTTGTCAGTTCGGTTTTGTGGCAGGTCGGAGTGAGAGTGAGTGAGGTAAGCGTCGGGTGCTTCGTGGTCGGCATGCATGTTTCATGCAAGTTACATCTTCTCTGGTCATGGTGGTTTTCATGCTCGGCAAGTGAGTTCGTCACGTTGAGTTCGAGATCGGCGGTACGATAAGTTTGCCTCCGCGAGCTCGGCGTGTTCCATGGATGCGGTCTGATGAGTTCGGTGTGTTTGCCGAGGTCGGCATGTGCCGCAAGGTCGGCGTGTTCCGCAAGGTCGTCTCGGCATGTGCGAATTCGGCGTTTGTGAGCTCGTGGGAGTGAGCTCGGCGTGTCGTGCTCGGCGAGAGCCATCTTTGTGGAGCTCGTTCTTCTTCTTCGGCGAGTTCGTTCATGGCGAGTTTGAGATCGGCGGGTTCATCATGGCGAGAATCAGATCGTGAGTTCGTCATTGTTAGTCGTTTCCCTCGCGTACTCCTCCTTGTCACGATCACGTTACTTGGCACGTCTTCTTCATACCATGTTGCTTGGCATGCACGGCATGCTTGTTTCCTCATCTTGCTCATGGAGTTGAGCTCGTTCTTGTGTGTTTTCATGATCGTGAGGTCATCTTGTGATAGAATAGGAAACCCAATAATAGTCTTATTATTTTAGGACACAATATATTCTGTAATTACTCAGATTGATTGACTTGTAACTCTTTATATACACACTGAATAATAGAGAGAAGGGCACCAGAGTGTGCTTCTGACCAATTAACATGGTATCAGAGCTATTTACCCTAATCTAATTTTTTTCCCAGCGCCGCTAATCTCAAAAAAAAAAAAAAAAATCACCATTGCTCTTTCTCTCATTCTCTCTTCATCTCTCGTCATCTTCTTCTCTACTTTTAGCCCTTCTTCTTCTACTTCTCATATCTCTTTCCCCAACTCTTTTCTGAATCCATGGCGGCTACCACCACTCCACCCGTTGCGAGTCTCACTCAAATCAAGGGTCACATCCCGATTATCCTGGATATGAACAAGATGAACTACGATTCCTGGCGAATCCTTTTTGAAACTCATTGTTTCAGCTTCTCCCTCACAGGCCACATCGATGGCTCCTTTCTCCCCACCGGACTGACTGATACCGCCATGAAACAGCTCGACAACACTGTCAAGATGTGGATCTACGGTACAATCTCCGAATCTATCCTCACCTCTGTTCTCAGACCGTTCCACCTTCATCGCAACAAGCATCGCATCAGGAGTTCATCCCAACTGCCATCGCCAATGCTTTCAATACAATGACACTTCAAGACCCGGGTGATTCAAATTGGTACATGGACACTGGCGCAACATCACATCTCACATCGCAGCCAGGTATGCTTTCTCTTCCTTCATCTTCCACCTCTTCATCTGCCTCTTCTCTTCCATTAGTAACAGTAGGTAACGGTAGTCATTTACCAGCCACGGCTATGGTAAATTTCTCTCTCCTGACTTCTTCTCGCCCTCTATATCTTCAAAACATTTTTCTTTGCCCAAGAATTTTAAAAAATCTTGTTTCTGTTCGTCAATTCACTAAAGATAATTTATACTCTGTTGAATTTGACCCGTTTGGTTTTCTTATCAAGGATTTTCAAACCCGAGCTCCGATTCTCCGATGTAACAGTAAAGGCACCCTCTATTCCATCACCCTACCAACTCCATCTCTTCCACAAGCTTTCATTTCAACATCTACTCCTACTTCTATTTGGCATCAACGTCTTGGTCATCCTGGAAACTCGACTCTTCGTTTTCTGATTTCTTCTGGTTTTCTCAAGTGTTCAAAACCGGATATGTCTTCCTTATGCCACCCGTGTCAACTAGGAAAACATATACGGCAACCGTTTTTATCTTCTTCTTCGCAAGCTATTTCCGTTTTTGACATTGTTCACTCTGATATTTGGACCTCACCAGTCCCAAGTGTTAGTAGCATAAGATATTATGTTATTTTTTGGATCAATTCAGTCATTTCCTTTGGGTTTACCCCTTACGCCAAAAGAGTGAAGTTTTTACAAAATTTCTGCATTTTTACAATTATGTTCAAACTCAATTTCAAAAGACAATCAAAGCGTTTCAATGCGATAATGGCGGTGAATATACCAGCCGTGAATTTCAAAGTTTTATCTCTGCCCATGGCATCCAATCTCGTTTCTCATGCCCGCACACCTCTTAACAAAATGGACGCGCTGAACGCACTCTCAGAACTCTCAATAATCTTGTTCGTGTTCTTCTTCTTCAAGCTCACATGCCTCCTTCCTACTGGGTTGAAGCCTTGCATATGGCTACTCATCTCTTCAATATTCTTCCCTCAACATCTACAAACAATGAAATCCCTCACTCTCGACTATTTCAAAAAGCGGTCTCATATGATCATCTTCGCATTTTTGGGTGTCTCTGCTATCCAAACCTCCTTCCCACATCAATGCATAAACTTGCTCCTTGCTCCGCTCGATGCGTATTCTTGAGATATCCTACTAACCATCGTGGCTATCGTTGCTTAGACCTTAACACCAAACGCATAATTATGTCCTGCCATGTAATTTTCGACGAAACATCTTTCCCTTTTCAAAAATCAGCCATCAACATTTCACAATCAGTTTCTCCCTCTACAATCACCACGTATCCACTTCTTCAAACTTTACCCATTTCACTTCCAATTTCATCGCAGCCACAAAATTCTCTGCCATCTTTTTCTCCACCACTCACTCCCACTCATCCTTCTAATTCTGCTCCTTCTTCCACATCTTAACCTACTGATCCTCCGATCCTCTCCCTTCTATATTAGCTCCAAATTCCTCATCTCAACCTACTCATCCTCCTCTCCCTTCTATATTAGCTCCAAATTCCTTAGCTCAACCTCCTATAACCACTTCTACATCTGTTTTGCATCCATCATTAACAGACAATGTCTCAACTGCTCCTCTCACACACGGCATTCAAACTCGCAGTCGTAGTGGCATCACCAAAAAGAAACAAATATTTTCACTTCACAGCGACACCATTTCACCACTTCCTCTCTCTCACGTTCACGCAGCAAAAGACAAACATTGGAACAATGCGATGCAGACTGAATATGATGCTCAAATTGCTAGTGGCACGTGGACAATAGTCCCGCGACCCTTAAACACTAACATTGTGCGTTCTATGTGGATTTTTCGACATAAGTTTGATGCAGGTGGAAAACTATCTTGATACAAAGCTCGTCTCGTCGCGAATGGGAAATCACAACAGATTGGCATCGATTGTGATGAAACCTTTAGCCCTGTCGTCAAACCAGCCACCATTCGCACTGTTCTTCATGTTGCTGTCTCCCTCCAATGGCACGTGCATCAACTAGACGTGAAAAACGCTTTTCTCTACGGGGAACTTGACGAAACAGTCTATATGCATCAGCCACCAGGTTTCGTCGATCCCACTCGATCCAATCATGTTTGCCTTCTCAAAAAATCTCTCTACGGGCTCAAACAAGCACCTCGAGCTTGGTATCAACGTTTCGCGACTTTTGCAACAAAAATTGGTTTCCAACAGAGCAAAAGTGATGCCTCCTTGTTTGTCTTATGCCACGGCAAAGACATGGCATATTTACTCCTCTACGTCGATGACATTGGCCTTACCGCATCATCCACTTCTCTATTAAGGTCGATCATAACAGCCCTCAGTTCTGAATTCTCTATGACTGATCTAGGCAAACTTCACTATTTTCTTGGTATTGCCATTAACAGGGACAACAACGGAATGTTCTTAACTCAACAAAACTATGCTGCGGATATTCTTCACCGTGCAGGGATGACAAGCTGCAATCCTTGCTCAACACCGGTGGATACAAACTCCAAACTACCAGCAGATACTGGTCCACCAGTAGCAGATCCCACCCTCTATCGCAGCCTAGCTGGAGCTCTTCAATACCTCACATTCACACGTCCGGACATCACTTATGCAGTCAAACAAGTCTGCCTCCACATGCACGATCCACGCGAACCGCATCTCATTGCTATCAAACGTATCCTTCGCTACATAAAGGGCACCATCAACCATGGACTCCAACTGAAACCAACCAATATCACGAAGATAACAGCCTACACCGATGCAGATTGGGCCGGCTGCCCCTCCAGACGACGATCTACCTCCGGCTACTGCGTTTTCCTCGGCGATAACCTTGTCTCTTGGTCATCCAAGCGACAACCCACAATATCACGTTCCAGTGCTGAGGTCGAATACCGGGGAGTTGCAAATGCAGTGGCAGAAACGACTTGGCTCCGCAACCTTCTCCTTGAACTCCACCGCCCAATTTCAAATGCCACAATTGTATACTGTGACAATGTCAGCGCGGTGTACCTATCCACAAACCCGGTTCAACATCAACGCACCAAACATGTCGAGCTCGACATTCATTTTGTTCGAGAACGCGTTGCTGTTGGAAATGTCCGCGTACTTCACGTTCCATCGGCCCTCCAATACGCATACATCTTCACAAAGGGACTACCATCGACTCTGTTCAACAATTTTCGATCTAGTCTTAGCGTTCAGCCTCCGATCGCTATGACTGCGGGGGTGTGATAGAATAGGAAACCCAATAATAGTCTTATTATTTTAGGACACATCATATTCTGTAATTACTCAGATTGATTGACTTGTAACTCTTTATATACACACTGAATAATAGAGAGAAGGGCACCAGAGTGTGCTTCTGACCAATTAACATCTTGTCCTTGTCATCGTGAGGTCATCTTCTCGTGATCGTGACGTTCTCTTTAAGTGAGCTCGGCACGTCTTCAAGCTCGGCACGTACTTTGAAGGCGGTTCGTCTTGGTGAGCTCATGATTTCTTTCTCATGGTCGTGAGTGAGCTCATGAGCTCTGTCTTGATCGGGAGCTCGGCGTATCTTTGTCATGATTGTCATCTTGGTGCGTTGAGCTCGGCGGGGAGCATCTTGGTGTGTCGAGCTCGTTGTTATTGTTTTCTCTAGAATTTGTTTCTTCCTCTTATTCATGCTCGTTCCTTTTTTTTTTTTTTTTGGATCTCGGATTGAAAATTGTGGTAAGATCGGAAGTCCATGTCGGTGATTGGAGAATTTTTGAACATGACGAGAAGAGTCGGAGACTTTGTCGGATTTCTTGGGTTTTAAAATAATTCTCCATAAATCCTCAATATTCTTTCCCCCTTCTTCTAGCGCCAATTGAAGGAACCAGAATTCGCACATATCGTAGATCGGCGAATTCAGTTTATGTTTTAGGAGAATTATTTTACTAGAATCATAGCTGTGCCGTTGAAGGCTGCCTACGTACCCTTTAAAAGGATCAAGCCAAAACGTAGTTCTTGTTACAAAAGATGTTTAGAAATTTCTCTCTAAGTTATGAGATGATTATTATGAATAGGGAGGTTTCCCTATTTATAAGTCTTGAAGTCCTTAGCTCTTCCTTTTCCTTCTTGACTTTGTATTGGCAATTGTTCTTTTTCTTTTAAACCGATAAGGCTAATCTCCTTTCTTTCCGGGATTTGCCTTTTTCCAATAAAAGGAAATCTTCTTTTTATCAAATAAAAGGAAACTTCCTTTTATTTCGTAGATCGGTCTTGATGGGCCTTGAAGTTGATTGCTGGGCTGATTTAAACTTAAACCGGGTTAAACCGGGGAGTGCTAAATCCCCCTCTAACAGATCCCATGTGTGGGTTTTCTACATTACAAAAAGAATAGAATGATGTTAGTAATGATATCACAAGCAAACCTATATGTGAATGCTAAAGAACATAAAACTGTACCGCGAACTCGAGAAAGTATATTTCTTGTCTCTCCCGAGGCACACATGTCCAGCTATAGTTGGGAGAATCAAATTTGTTTGTAAACACTTTAGTAATTGACCTAACCAGCTTAGATCCCTTATCGCGAGTAAACCTGCAAACTCAGAAACTCAGAAAGTCAGAAACTTAGAAGAAAACAAACCAGAAATAGTTATAGTTTAGTAGTACATTACAGTTTAATCAATATTGTAATGTACTACTTAAGAGAAAACAAACCAGAAACAGTTAAAGTATAAACAATTAAAGAAAAGAAAACAAACCAGAAACGTGATAACTCCAAGTCAATACAACCTAGACAACTCCAATCAGAAACGTGACAACTCCAACCTAGACAACAATCAGAAACGTGATAACTCCAACGAAGTCAAGTAAAGAATCTATGTTTTCAGAAAGAACCAAGTCAATACAACTCCAAATCAGATTGCATAAACAAAAACAACTATCTGGTTGTATTGACTGTATATGTCAATTCAAACATATACGTGACTGATATATATCCTAGACAACAATTCAAATCCTAGACAACATTAGACTTCTAACCATAAAGTTTCACCAAGATCTAAGAGACAAAGGCTAACATAAAGCTAATACAAGAGCCTACAAAATGACAATGGCACACAAAAATGAAACGTTTGGCACACAAAATTGAAACGTTACACATAGTGACAAAGAGATATCAAGAACAGGACCAGACCCTAAGAGATCAGACACATACCCAAATCCTAAGAGAGCAAACATAAGCATAAACTCTAAGAAATCAGGAACATAACCAAACTCTTAAAATCAGAAACATACCAAGTTGAGTTCGGCGTCGGTGTGGGAGAGAGGACGGTGGTGAATCTATCCCGGTCTGGCACCATAAGCAAAGCATTAAGTGCTGGGGATCCTGGTGCAGATTCGTCATGGAAACTGTGTGCTCCAGAAGATGGATGTATGTGATTGTTCGGTTGTGGTGACGCCGGAGTGTCCTCCAATGGAGCCGAAGCCGCAGGTAATTCTTCTCCACGGTGTTGAGGCATCGAGTTCTGGAATAGTTGTTGTGGCGGTGGAAAGCTCCAGAAATTTGGTGCAGACAATGACGGTTGAGCGTTCACAGGGACATGAGGTGTTGAAGACTGATTCGGAAGTTGGGCCGGCGGCCTGAAGTTGTACTGCGGCGGTAGAGGGGTCAGTGTTCGCGACGAAGTATTGGACACTCCGGCTCTCTGAGATACGTTGGGAATGAATTTTCTCTTCCGTCCTCCTTTGCTCTTCTATGCCGACATCGTTCTGGGAATCGAAGAAGAGATTGAAAGGCGAAGAAGAGATTAGCGAAGGGGATTCGAAGAAGAGATTAAAAAGCGATAGAAGAAGATGAAAGAAGAAGATCGATGGGGATTCGAAGAAGAGATTGAAAGGCGATGGGGATTCGAAGAAGAGATTGAAAAGCGATCGAAGAAGATGAAAGAAGAAGATCAATGGGGATTCGAAGAAGAGATTGAAAGGCGATGGGGATTCGAAGAATAAGATCGAAGAAGAAGAAGATCGAAGAAGAAGAAAATCGCAGATGAGAGCAAAAGCACTTAGGGTTTTCGAGTTTAATCGCAGCCGCAGAAGACTAAAATGGTAAAGTATTTTTTTTTAATCGGAGACAAAGAAGACTTAATAATTGTTTTGTGTGTTAATAACCAATGAATTTCTCTAACATATTGGTAATTCTCCCACTCTCTGATCAATCAGCCCACGGATCGAGTCTCCGTGAAGATTGAAATGTTTTTTTTTAATCTTTTCTGCTTACTTAATAATATTTATGTGTGATTAAAACTAATTAATGACTTTGGCTTAGTGGTAATTCTCTCACTTGATTCAATCCCCCCCCCCCCACGGTTCGAATCCTAGTGAGTACATAAATGTATTTTTTTTTCTCATAACGACAAATAATGTAAACGATAAATTACATCGAAATTGTTACATAAGTAACACAGTTAATTAATAGGGTTCTTCGTCATCTGATTCTTCATCAGAAGACGACAAATTACATCGGAATTCATCTTCTGGTTCTGCATCTCCGACATCGTAATCGAGGTTTACTGGATCTCCTTGTACGAAATTGTCGAGTACGAGATTTTCAATTGTTGTTATCAATACAACATCATCATTTTCTGTTTGCATAAGAGTATGTTCTTTTTTTAATATTCCCCTAAAATATTTCCCCTCTGATTCACTTTTAGAACATTGAGCCACAACTGCTTCGGTTTCTTTGTATATGGGTACGGAATATAACAAATTTGATCCGCTTGCGAGGCTGTTTGTAATATAAAAACGTATATATAAGTTATACATATGTATATCGCCATTAATAAAATAATATATATAAATATTGTCATAAGTATGTACCTAGAATAAATGGTTCATATTTATTGTATTTTCTTGATGAAAGAACGTCTACAACGCCACCATTGCTCTTCCGAGTGCCTCTTCCGACCCTTTGGTCATACCAATTACACTTAGAAAGTGTGATTCTCAAATTGACCATCCCCTCGTACTCGAGTTCTATGATATCAGTTAAGATCCCGTAGAAATTAGCTGCATCGGATTCATCAGTGTAATTTTCACCTTTAACACTGACCCCATAGTTACATGTCTTTCGTCCAGCGCCGTGATTCTGCATATGAAACAAATAACCTCTTGTAAAATACATTGGCCAGGTTTTGGCCTTATTCAAAGGTCCATGCACTATCTCTTGAACCCAAGTAGGAAATGGATTCGTGGCGTTCCAGTAAGTAACCTGCATATATATAAAAGATAGCGTAAATATATATAAGTATAAATATATCCATAGTTATGAATTATTTTTGAGACATACATATTCTTTCACCCATAAATGATATTCGTCAGCTCTTTTCGCGGCGAGTTCTATTTCGGAAAGTCCTGGATATTTTGCAGAAATAAATTCCTTGAACATACTACACAAGACCAACACAAATATGAGAAATTAAACAAAGATTATATATATTAAAACGCAAACTGGGAGCGATGCCAACTTATATACCTCTCAATTGGCTGAAAATAGTCACAATTTCTTAAAATATATGCATGTGCGCATTGATAATCTCTCTCTGAGAGCCATATTTCATGCATTTTTCCACTTGGACGGCCTACGTGAGTAAATATAGAAGGTACTCCAGGGACATGATATACGGGGACTTCACCTTCATCGAATCTTATTAACCTGACCAAATGAGTAACAAAGGCCAAAACTTGATGTGATTGATTTTAGCATTTACCTTGATTTCACATTAAAATACATAGCATGTGTATACAAATTAAATGGCAAAGTGGACATGATGTGATTTATTTTAGCATTTACCTTGATTTCGTTTGTATATTCACGGCAAAGTATTGCTCTGAGAAATAGGCAATCTCGTCATTGATATATGATTCAATAATCGATCATGCCGCATATCTTTTGTTCTTTGTTTTCCCCTTCAACTTTTTGAAAAACCTTTCAAAATGATACATCCACCTGTACTGGACAGGGCCTCCTAATTCAACTTCATAGGGGAGATGTATAGGCAGGTGCTCTATCACATCGAAAAATGAAGGTGGAAAGATTTTTTCTAAATTGCATAGTATTAAAATTATGTTCTGTTTTAGAGTTTGAACGCGGCTTTTATGCAAACTTTTCGAACATAAGTCTCGGAAAAATGTTACAACCCCTACAATATACGTGAAAATTGCATAAGGTTACTATATAAATTATTATAATCATATTTAAAGAAATAGTCGTAATTAGTACCTGATAACGCAAAGTGGACATTCCGATCTAGGAGTTCTGTAAAGATAAATGGAAGTAACCGCTCCATAAAAACATGGCAGTCATGACTCTTCATGCCTGAAAACTTTCGGTTGTCCATATCAGCACAAGTAGCTAAGTCTGACGAATAACCATCTGGGAACTTAACCGCATTCTTCACACATTCCAATAAACTTTTCTGGCTTCTTCTGTCAATGTGAAGGATGGGAAAGGAGCTTTACCCTCACTATCAATATGTAAGTGTGGCCGAGAACAAAATCGTTCTATATCCAATCTTGATATGATGTTGTCTTTCGATTTACCCTTCACACTCATAAGAGTATTCATGATGTTGTCAAAAAAATTCTTTTCTATATGCATCACATCAAGACAATGACGGAGATTAAGGTCCCTCTAGTACGGCAGCTCCCAGAATATGCTTTCCTTGTGCCAGTTATGTTGCTTCCCATAGCCCGTCTTCTTCTTTTCGTGACCGTTTCCACCAACATCCTTTGTTTTTGATGGATTTACACCAGCCAACCGCTCAAAATAAACTTGCTCACCCGTCAAAGACGGAGGTGGATACTCTCTCGAAGCGTATTTTCCCTTTAGGAAGTCTTTTTTATTCCTCCTCAGTGGATGACCATGAGGAAGAAATCTTCGGTGACAATCTAACCAACACGTCTTCCTTCCATTAGGTAGATAAAAATACTTTGTATCTTCCATACAAACTGGACAAGACAATTTACCATGGATTGTCCATCCAGATAATATGCTATACGCTGGAAAGTCGCTTATCGTCCACATCAGCACTGCTTTTAGATTAAAATTTTGATTCAAGGACACATCGTATGCATCGACGCCATTAGACCACAACTCTTTGAACTCCTCAATAAGAGGTCGGAGGAAGATATCGAGACTAGCTCGCGGATGATTTGGCCCAGAATTCAGAATTGTAAGAAATAAATACTATGTATTCATGCACATGCCCGAGGGTAAATTATATGGCGTCAAGATCACAGGCCACATCGAATGATTACGAGACATGCCAAATGGATTGAACCCATCCGTACATAATCCAAGATAAATGTTACGGGGTTCTTCGGCAAACCGGAGATGTTGATCTTTAAAATATCTCCACTCCGCCGCATCAGAAGGATGCCATATCATTGCATCCTTGAAAATATCTCCATGCCATCTCATTGCCGATGCAGTCTTCTCGCTCCGATACATTCTCTTTAATCTGTCAGCAATAGGTAGATACCACATACGACTGTATGGTACTTTAGTTCTACGTCGGTCGTTCTTAGGCTTCCATCTTTGTGCACCACAAAACAGACATTTATCTTCCTTCTCGTCATCTTTCTAGAAGATCATACAATTGTTAATACAAATATCAATTGTATGATATGGGAGACCTAAATTGCGCATCAATTTTTCTGTCTCGTAATGTGAACCAGTTGACTTGTTTCCTTCTGGTAAATAGTCTGTCAGGATTCTGCAAACCGAATCCACTAACTTTTCACTCATATTATATTCTGTCTTATTTTGCATGACTCGAGCAGCTAAGGATAACTGCGAGTGACCTTCACGACAACCATCATATAATGGATTATTTGCACCTTCTAAAAATTTCTTTGAATGGTTACGTACCGGTTCTTCTACATTCTGATAACTACCATCCTGATGATAGTTATCAAAACTCACGTTATGATGAAATGCATCATTCACCATATCCACATATCTATCTTCTACTACATTACCCACTTCTTCACTCCCACTTATATACGTCGTATCAACATAACTCGATCCTAAATCCATATTGATTTCTTCCCCATGCTTATACCAAACATAATAATCTGGCATAAATCCTCTGCTATAAAGATGATTCCAAATTCTTGTCCCCGAGATAAATTTCTCGTTCTTGCAAACACTACAAGGGCAGAAAAACTTACCGCCATTACTCTGTGTTAGAGGCTGACTATTTGCAAATGTCATGAATTGCTCCACCCCCGTTGTGAACTCTGCCGAGAAATTTCTCGTCTCTTCATCGAACCTCTCATACATCTACTCCCGGAAATTACTATAATTGTAATTTTCCGACATTATTTAACTAATAAAAACTGAATTTTTTTGTTATTGGTTTTTGTTTTGTTTTTTGTTTTCTTTTTTAGATCGAATGAAGAGAAGAAATAGGGTGAATTTTGCTTATATAGACATTCCTGGCGACTATATAGCGACTACAAAGCGTCTGAAAAGCGACTACATAATGTAGTCGCATAAAACCGGTACACCAACCCCAAAACGAATTACACGTGTTTTCCACCGGTATTTAACGACTGTTTACCGACTACAGTGCGACCCACCGAAATAGTCGCCCAATAGTCGCTTATTTAGCACTATTACGCGACTATTATATCCCGTCTGAAATGTTGTCGTAAATTAGTCGTAAAATAGCGACTATGTACTTTGGTCGTAAAACAGCGACTCAATTACAACTAAACTTTATCGGTCACCAAATAGTCGTAAAGTGGTCGCTAATTAGTCGCAACCTTTAGCGACTAAATAAGTAGTCGCCATTTGCAGTCGCCAAAACGCAGTTTTCTTGTAGTGTAGGCATAAAACCCAGACCCGCTAGACCCCACCCGAACCGACTCAAAAAATCGGGTTCGGGTCGATTTCGGTTTTGCCCTAAATCCGGAACAGATCTTGCCTAAATTTCTTTCGGTTCTCGGGTCGGTTCGGGTAAAACCCGAGATCCGATCGGGTACCCAAAAAATCACACCAAAAATATAATATATATATATATATATATATATATTCGGGTATTTTCGGGTTATTCGGGTACATTTATTTTGGGTTATTTCGGGTAATTCGGGTTATTTCGGGTAATTCGGGTTCAAAACCGACCCGGTTTTTTTTTCGGTTCCATACCGGCTTTCATTAAAAATCATAAAACCGACCCGAATACAACAAGACCCGAACCGAACCAATTTTTTTGTCGGATCCTATTCGGTTCCTATCTTCTCCGACTTCTGGTCTATGATCTCCGAATTATAAACAATATAATTTAAGTTTTATGTCAATTTAATTTTTTGCGTGGTTATAATTATACATAATTAGTATTCCTACTATTCTATAATACAATAAAAAATGTTTAAGATTTTTGTTTTTATTAAATACTAGTGGTTGATCCGCGGTTCGCGCGGAATTTTGTGTTGTGTTTATTGACATAGTTAGAAGAAAACTCAATTAAATAAAATATTTTCATTAAATTTTGTATTTTATAAAGTAAAAAAAAACAAATTTTAATATTTATAGTGTTTAGTGGTTTTTATATCTACTTAATGTATTTATATATATATATATATAATATTTAGAAAACAATTACATAATATATCAATCAAAATTCTAAAATCAAATTTGGTTTGTAAATATCTGAATATTTTTGTAGGTTTATGATTTTCAAATATCCATAATCACATACCCAATTTCAGATAGTTACATTACCGTCAAGTCATTTCCACAAAATATCATATAGTTAGTCATTTAATCATTTGTGAGTATCTCAATTCTCTAACGTGTTTTGAAGGTGCACTCATAATCTCTCTCTCTCTCTCTATCTCTCTCTCTCTCTCTCTCTCTCACACACTTGAGCTTTGTATATTTGTGCGAGTTTTTATAATTTAATATTTTAATCCTTTATATTTTTTTATATTTTAGTTTTTTTAACCTTTTTGAAATATATTTTGATATTCGTGAATATTAACGAACTCGAATCCGAGAATTTGTTTCTTGGATTTGGTAAAACCGGATCAAAATCTAATTATCCTAGAGTTTTATAGTTTGCTATCCATATCTACATAATCATTTAAATATAGTACACCATTTTTAATAATAATGAAGAAATACATCAATATATATATATATATATATCTATATATATAAAGTTGAATATAATTTCTTCTTAAGTTGCCACATCATCTTCTCATACTCTAAATTTGTGACACATCATCAACTTTATGTTAATTTAAAACTTTTTATATATTATATTATTATGTTTGTTGTTATTACACTTTAAGTCTCATGATAACTAACATCCATTAATATAGTAGTTTTAACTAGAATTTGAAAAGTTTTTTTTTATAAATATATCTTATACATTGATATATTTCTTCATTATTATTGAGAATAACGTACTTAATCTAAATGAGTGGCATATATGGATAACAAACCATAACATTTTAGGATAATCCGAGAAACAACTTTCAGATCTAAATTATGAAACATCATAAGCTCATATCTTAAAATTTTGGGATATTATCAACTCATTTTTTAATTTTAAATTGTTTACTTGATATATTATGTTATGCGCTATTAAACTTTAGTTCTTATACCATTAATATAATAGTTTTTCCTAGAATTTGAGAAGATGATATTTATAAAATATAACATATATATTATTGATATAAAGAAAGAATAATTTAATCATTTTAGTTTTATGATTTTATTTATATAGTTTAGGAAAACATTTACCTTTAAATAAATATATTAAAAAAAACATTCACCTTTAACTAAATATATCAAATATTAATATAATTACACTAATATATAAATTTAGCTTCTTATTATTATTACTATTAAAATTAGTGTTAATATTTTTTATCCATATAAATGTCAAAAGTTATGAGTCTATGTATTATAGATATATAATTATTTAATTGATACAAGTAATGTATGATTAAAAGTATATATGATATTAGATAAACATGAATTTGATAACATGATCCAGATCCAAATTTATTAAATATTAAAAATAAATCGCAGGAGTTTCTAGAACCTCGAATGACAACTCCAAATTTTTGAAGCGTATATAAGAATGCATGCTATGAGAGGCAAAGTGTGGTATCCTAAAATGATGATCTAAAGAAACTATAATTTAATCATTTTAGTTTTATGATTTTATCTATATAGTTTAGGAAAATATTTAGCTTTAAATAAATACATAAAAGGAAAACATTTACCTTTAACTAAATACATCAAATATTAATATAATTACACTAATATATAAATTTAGCTTCTTATTACTATTGAAATTAGTGTTAATATTTTTGATCCATATAAATATTAAGAGTTATGAGTCTATATTATAATAATATATAATATTTAATTGATACAAGTAATGTATGATTAAAAGTATATATGATATTAGATAAGTATGAATATGATAACATGATCCCAGGGCCGGCGTTGGACAGAGCGAGTTGAAGCCTGGGCCTAGAGCCCCCGTTTTTTTAATAAAAATTAAGGCCTCTGGTTTTTTTTTTAACCAAAAAAAAAATATAAATTTTTTTTTGCCAATATAAAACAAAGGCCCCCATTTTTTTTGGCTTGGAGTCCCCCATATTTCAGGGCCGGCTCTGCATGATCCAGATCCGGATTTATTAAATACTAAAGATAAATAGCATGAGTTTCTAAAAACTCGAATGACAACTCCAAACTTTTGAAGAGTTCGTAAGAATGCATGTTATGAGAGGCAATACGTGGTATCCTAAAATAATAACATATTAAAGCTAATTATTGAGAGGACAAATAGTAAAGTTCTCCCAAAAAATTTCTAACGCTCAAACCAGAAATAGACACCAAAAATGGCTAGAAAAAGGGGAAATGAGAGGAAGAAAGTAAATGTTATATTTAAATCGGGTCAAAATATGATATGTGGTTCAGTGTGTTGCGTTCATGAGAGAGAGAGAGAGAGAGAGAGAGAGAGAGAGAGAGAGAGAGAGAGAGAGAGAGAGAGAGAGAGACAGAAAGAGAGAGAGAGAGATAGAGAGAGAGAGAGGGAGAGAGAGAGAGAGAGAATGAGTGCATCTTGGAAATATGTTAGACGCTTCTGGAATGAGATTAATGTCAGCTGAATGGACATCTGAGAAGAGTGGCATA
This sequence comes from Eutrema japonicum, assembly GCA_030161315.1. Lineage (NCBI taxonomy): Eukaryota > Viridiplantae > Streptophyta > Magnoliopsida > Brassicales > Brassicaceae > Eutrema > Eutrema japonicum. The sequence continues at coordinate 11,689,024 of BSQW01000013.1, forward strand.
TATGTATCTATTATTCTCTAATGTGGATTTTGAATCCTTAGAGATTTATTCTCCTTATCCATTTTTGAAATGTAACAGTTTTTATAGGAGTTAAGTGATCCATATATGCATATTGAATTCAATTGCTGGTTTGAGTTGTGTTTAGCTATGATTATTAGGTGTCTAACTGTATGATGTTTTGGTGAATTGACTTAACTAACGAGGTTGAAGAACTTTTATAGCACGTCTCATCTATAGAATATGGTATGCCTAGAGCAACAAAACAATAATTAATCATCATTTCCCATCTAACAATTACTTATATTCGCTGTTTGATTAGTCTCATTTATTTAGCTACGGTATATTAAATTATTATTAGTTTTTTTGGTTTAATACTAAATTTTATTAAAAGTTTTCATATTATCTAATTCTTTTCTAACTACATCAATAACCATCTATATAAAAGGCCGCGCTAAAAGGTCGCGCATAGCGCGGCTAACCGACTAGTATATATATATATATAAGCTATCATTTATAAAGAAATGTCTTTTCAAATTCTTGTTAAAATCAATGAATGATAGTTATCATGAGAATTAAAGTATAATAACACAAAATATAATAAATCATATTAGAAATTTAAAATTAACAAATGAGTTGATGATGTGTCACAATTTTAGAGTATAAGAAAATAATGTGGCATCATGAGAAGAGAGTACATTCTCCTTTATATATATAGATTATACAAGTTTCAATGAAAATTTTATTTTTTGATATTTTTGATTCTTTAAACTATACATTATTTTCTTATTTTTATGATTGATTGAATTGTGTTTTTAACTAATTGTTTAGGAGTTTTTTCGTCATTTTGGAGAAACAATCCATCTACACAAGAAACAACGCGTTGAGTCCCGGAAAACATTATTTGGAGGGTGTTTTCTGAGGACGCTGAATTCAATAAACAAGAGAGATAATGACCACGGTTTGGGCATCGGGTCCAAAGAGAATCGAAAAACGGGTTAAAATGGCTAAGTGACTTAGGGTCCGAAGAAAGGGCTGAATTCACTAAGTATATGGGGTTTACAAAGCTATTTGTGGTGAAAAAAATGAAAAAGGTGAGAACTTTAGGGTGATTCCGATCAAAGAGTAGTCGGATACAGAATATCATAACCGATTATGGGAATATTAGAGACAGTTTTTCGATGTTTTGAAAGAAAAAGAGAACAAAGGAAATTAAGTCAAATGACTATGTGTGAAAGTGTGTGAGTGAATGAATGTATGTCCCCTGCTTTCGGGGAGTGCATGTGATTTTTATAGAGTATACATGCCCCAGATCGTATACCGGGTCGTATTTCCGTAGTTCGGGTCGCGCGGATGGATCCTCTGAGCTGGTTCCTTGTACGTCGTATTAAAGTGCTTTTTCTGCGTCTATACTTGTCTGTTAGCGTTTCTAACTTGCATCGAGTTATCATTGCTCTGTGCCTCATGGGTTTGGCGTTGTGTGGTCTGCTCGTCCCATATTGCACACCTTTCGAAGTTCTGTGTCACGTCGCTTTCGTTCGTCTCTGACCCTGAAACCACGTAGCGTGAATCTTCAGCTAAGTATTTGGGCGAGAATAGTTCGAATTGCAAAGCATTGTCTATGGAGGAAAAATAATGAAAGACTCTTTTACTTTCCCGATAACCTGGTAAGAGGTATCATTTTATCTGACCTTCTCGGGTATTACTACCCAATTATCTGAGAGCTTACCTTCCCATGCATCTCTTCCCGGTCTGTGGTGATGTAGTTGGGAAGCCAACATGTACCGGTCCGAATTACTCATCTCCCTACTACCGCAGTCTCTAGGTAACATGGAACGAGTTGGTAGGTTCAGGAAAAGGCAATCCTCTTCCACTCCAAAACCACTCGACTCCTTACTTGCCGTTCCTGCTAACCGAAAACGGTTTTGGAAGAATGTGGTGGTTCATTCCCTTGTCATAACTTGTCTTATGGTTCGACCACCTAACCTCGTAACCGCATCATCTCTAATTAGCATGTTTTTACAGAAAACCGTGTAAAAGAAGAACAATTTTGTTCTTGTAGTTGTTTTAGAACGGATAGCATACATCGTAAAAGTACAATCGTACGACGATAACTAATTTGCAATTTGTGATAAAAATTCGGGAAATTTAGGAATTGTCATGTTGGTTTGAGCGAGAGATCGATTTTCTACAAGAACGGAATTATCTAACTATTTCCATTTGACGAATCGAAATAGTGTCATGCTTTACACTCATTTAAAAACCCGATGAATAGGGTACTTGTTGGCTACACTTATCCTTAAAAAAATTAGTCGGATGATAAAAGTCCGGATTATTCACCGGTTATAAAAAAAGAATTGGGGAATGAAAATGAGTCAAACAAAAAATGGGCAATGAATAATGGATGGGTCCCTCTTGAAACTTTCCATGAAACATCGTATGTAAGAGCATCATTATTGGGGGTTCTTAAGGGGGTTCTTAACCCAAAAAATAAATAAATAAATAAAATTATGAACAGTGTAAGAACCGGTTCTTAAATAAGAGTTTTAAGAACCGGTTCTTAAGGGGGTTCTTACACTGTTCTTAGCCACGTGTCAATTCCTAATTCGCCGATCTTTTTTTTTACCAAATTTTTTTTTTTTTTACTTTTTCTTAACTTTAACTTAAAAAAAATTCTTACCTTTTTTTTTTAAACTTTTTCTTAACTTCAACTTTAAAATTCTAAACTTTTTTGTACATATTAATGAATTAGAATCTTTACATAATGAATTTGAATCTTTACATATTAAACTTTTTTTTACATATTAATGAATTGGAATCATTCGGTGGGTGAACATGAAGCGATTCATAGACAAGATCAGAAAAAAACCAAATTGAGCGTTCTTTTGCATTTTTTTTTCAAAATCTATGTTTAAAATGTTATGTTTTTATATCAATTATGTTTAATTAAAAAATAAACTCTATTTAAAATAAACTCTATTTAAAATAAAACAAAATTATGAATTTTTTTTTAAGAACCCCTAATAGAGTTCTACCAATAAAACAACAAAAACAAAAGTTTCTTAACGGAGTTTCTTAACTTCAAATTTATAATTAAATATTAGTCAAGAAACTCATTTGGGTTTCTCCCAATAATGATGCTCTAACTATCCTTGACTTCTTTCATCATTGTGGAATTTCTAACATCTGTTACAAGATAATAATCTTTGAAAGTATGATTAATTAATCATTTTTATCAAGTTATGAGTTCATAAAACTCAAGATGCATATAACTAAAAATTTACCTCATAATTTTTTGAATTTATTTCGATTCCGTAAAGTTATATGTTAATATATACCTCATAATATTATGTTTCATATACAGTACTATTTTTTTCTGGTTCCGAAACGGGAACATGGATAATGAAATAAAATTATAATCATTGAGACACATAATTATATATTTTTATCACTTCCAAAAGGCATTACGTTAATATTTTCTAGAAGCATAATCGAAGACGATGTTATTTTGTTATTACGACAATAGTGTTTGGGACGTTCAAATTCTACACACGTGCAAATACTTTCTAAGTTTTCTACAAATTTTTTTTGTTTTTCTCAGACTGGTTTCACGTGATGTGACGGGATTTTATCAAAGAAGGTGTGCTTTGACCTCCCCACCCGATAAAAACAAATGTATTATGATTTTGGTAAAATTTAATATATTTAGATAGTAATGGTGATATAGAAGAAACATAATGTTTGGTCTGTCAAGGCTGCTGGATTTTTGTTAACGGTCAACATGTCTCAACGATCAAAGAGTTCGTATATATGCATACTTGGAAGCCACGTGATTATGATTGATCTCAGCAAGGCTAAGTGCAGAATGATTGTAGAACAATTAGTCTAGTTTTTTTTTATACCGTTCACACTAAAAAGTTTATGTATTTTGGTGAAAATAATGTTATAGAAAAAGTCTATAGTCAGAAAACTTTACAATCGTAACTTCATAAGTAAGCATTTCTAGAACTAACCAAAGGGTGATGGTTTAATGGTACGTACCACTAACACAAAGGGACTAATTCTTTTGTATTTTCCTTCGAAATATATGATTATTTTTTTAAATTGGAATATTTAAAGGTTTAAACATGAATATTTCAAAGCTAATTTCAGATACTGAAATGGATTATGTGCTGAATGTCCGGAACTCTTATGGTTTATAAAATAAAATAAAAAAATATTTCTCGAACTAGAACCATAAGGTCCATAATTAAACCTCGTCTCGACCAATAAAATACTTAGGCAATTCAACGACTACAACTAAAATGACATATATATAATTAAGTGACAGGGAAAATTATCATGACGTCAGAAAAAAACAAAAAAAAACTATGTTGTCATCTATGTTGTTACATGCAGGACCGGATAATAAAACTGTTTACAAAAATATTTACTTAATTGACCCACTTCAGTGCCTTACAAATATTATATAACCATATGATTCATATCCCTCTCTCTCTATATTACATACACACAAGTAGGCATATAAAATTACAAACATCTGGGAGAGCTAAAACTGCATACTAAGATCATTCTTCATCATCATCAGCAACACTACAACTCTAAGATTTTGTCTTCTTATATTGATTAATTTAATAATGTCTGGAAGAGGGAAAGTGAAATCGGAGCCGATGAAAGTTGTGTTCATAAACACACAGTACGTTGAGACAGATGCTCGTAGCTTCAAGACTGTTGTTCAAGAACTCACCGGTAAGGATGCCATCGTCGCGGCCGGTCCTTTTGACTCTCCCTCCGCTTCCGACGGCCGTTGTTACGGTGGAGGTAGTCAAATCGGCGAAGATACCAGACGGCTCTACGGCGGCGGCGGCGGCGGCGGTCCGGCGGAGGAGGAGGAGGAGTGGGGAAGACGACGGAGTTTGATAGATTTTTCAAGGAGATGCCTCCCATGGAGGAATTGTACAAACTATGGTCAGATAATTGAGTCATTATATTGAATTCTATGTTTTGATTAGTCTTCTTTTTCTCCTCAAAAAATCAAATCTTTCTTTCTTTCATCCACTAAGATATTGTTGTGATTCATTGATTAATCATCTCTTAAATGGATCGTCACTTTAAGATATTCTGGAAAGTATAATATGAATTGCATAAAGTCTCTTAACCACATTTGTCGAAAGTTCCTCAGGTATGGAAATTCAGAGATCCCAAAGCAAGCAAAAACAGGTTATCTTCAGGGCTGAAATTCTTTTCAAATCTATTGACCGTGGTATTCAGAATACGTGCTCAGCTAGGTGTCATATGCCACGGTACATAGATGCTCATGGTTTGTGGTTTCAGAACTCTTTCGGTAATTTACTAATTTAGTTTTTGTGTAAGCACGGTATGTTTAAACCGAGTAGTCCGATGTCATTTTAGGCACTTTAGGATTTTAAATACGAACTATTATATGAATGTAGTATACTTTCATAATATTCGTTGGACAAGTTTTCACAAATTTAAAATCCAATATGTTATAGTTCACAACAACCAAATCAAGCATTATGATTGTGAACTAATCTTTTTGTGTGTTTATATATAAATAAAAAGTGTTTGTGTAAGTGCGTAAATGGCTGAGACAAATAGCAACAAAACCCATGGTTGACCCTCTCTAACCAACCTTAACCAATTTTGTGTTCGGTGAACCATTTCTTTTCCGTCAACCCAAACACACAATGATTTTTTTTTGTAATCAGAACATTTGCAATTCAATCAAACGTAACATAAACGCCGACTAATCTAGTTCAAAATTTTCACCTAATTTGAGAAGAAAGTAAATAAATCCTCGTACAAATAATATTATTAAATTTGAAGGTAAATTACGAATATTAGATTAATTATGGAATGCGAGAAACAAACATACAATTAAGAAATGGATAAAAAAGAAAAGACATATATTATTCTGACCCAACTCGGTGCTTAAGACAAAACCGTCTTCACAAGATTTCGTATATTCTAATCCATTTTTGGTCAACAAACCAACACCTGATCGACACGACGTCGTTTACGAGAAACTGAACATCACGCGCAAAGAAAGAAGCGCGTGGAGGAAAGAAGGAAGAGGATTCTTTGCCTCGTCTCTTACTCCATCGTTTCCTGTTCCTCGTCTCTCTCTCGTGATTTTCCGTCAATATATTAAAAAATATAGAGGAAGAGAAAAAAGCAAGAAAATACAAATTTCAGATACAGAACTTCTTCTAATCTTCTTCTGTTTTTTGTTCCTCTGAATTTTATATAATACGAAACAGACACACACAATCACTGTATCTTTGCTTTTTTTTCTTCTCTCTCTCTCTCTCTATCTCTACAGAGTAAAGTTCTGATCGTGTCTCTTATCGTTTACCCAAAACCCATCTTGATCTCGTTTCTTGTTTTCTTCTGCCGTTGTTCCTCGAAGTTTTCAGGTTTCCATCTCCGATTTTATCATTTCCGTACTTCTTCATCTTGCTTTTTACAGAATTTGTAGGGTTTCTACTATTTTATTGTTTCTCTTCTGTTTAAATTCGTGGAATTATCTGGAAGTGAGTACTGTTAATTGGGTATCAAAGGGTTTGATATAATCCATCCCCCAAATTGAAAAGTTCCAAACTTTAGGACTTTTATGTCTGCTAATTCTTTTGAAACGGCTGGGAAAATATTAGGGTTTTACCCGAATTGTGTGCTGAAATGGAATTCCACGTTTGCGCAGGTTGTTCCCAATTTTTGAAGCATGTACCTTTAGATTAGCAATTAGGCCGTCCTTGTTTCTCCAGTTGCGACTGTAGAAAGAAATCTGTTTTTAGCTGTTAGTTAAGGTGATTAGTAACATTATCTCTGCTCTTAAGAAGGTAGGAGAATAGGATTTAGTAGGAGAATAGTGAAAAGATTACAACTTTTGGGAGATGGGTAATAAGCTGGGAAGGAAGAGGCAAGTGGTGGAAGAAAGGTATACCAAGCCTCAAGGTTTGTATGTGAATAAAGATGTCGACGTTAAAAAGCTTAGGAAACTGATTGTAGAGTCTAAGCTTGCTCCTTGCTATCCCGGGGACGACGAAAGCTGCCACGATCTTGAAGAATGCCCAATTTGCTTTCTGGTTTGTGAATTTTTCAGTCTCTGAAGAATGCCTAACAAGGCCGTGTTTCTCGTGACATTTTTGTAGATCTAACTCTGCCATATTTCTTCTTGTGTTTCTAGTACTATCCTAGCCTCAATAGATCAAGATGTTGCATGAAAAGCATTTGTACAGGTAACATATTCATCAGCTTTTTTTAGCCTCTTCATTCTATTCATGTTTCTATTTCATTTGACATGGCAATTCTTCATTTTTTTAATTTTTTTTTTGCTGCAGAGTGTTTTTTGCAAATGAAGAATCCTAATTCAACTCGGCCTACTCAGTATCCTTAATCTTAATCCTCTGCATTGACTTGTCTTATTGATTCGATGGAGCTTTTATTTTTATGTCCTCCTTAACATTATGAGGTGCCCCTTTTGTAAAACACCCAATTATGCTGTCGAGTACCGTGGAGTAAAGACAAAGGAGGAAAAGGGAATTGAACAAGTTGTAAGACAGAAATAATCATTCACAGTAACTTTTCTCGATAAAGCTTGACGGAATTGCTTTGTTCATATGTAATATTCCGTTTCTGTTTCCTTTTGTAGGAAGAGCAACGGGTTATAGAAGCCAAAATAAGAATGAGGCAGAAAGAAATGGAGGATGATGAAGAGAAAATGCAGAAACGTATGGAATCATGTTCCTCTAGCACAAGCGCAATGACTGGTGAAATGGAATATGGTTCAGCTTCAGGTCGGTTTTTTTTTTTCTTTTCTGCCAGAACGTGTCAAATCTTTCAATCAGAAACAAATGGTATCACAAAGGCGGTTTTGACAGGCTTCATTTTTTTTTCCCTTGGTTTGCAGCTATTTCTTATAATTCTTTTATGGAAGACGCGGATATTGCTCCATCGCAGAACGCATCAGTTGTTAGACAGCCTTCCCGACCTCGAGGAAACAGGTTTGTTTTTCCGCTGGCTGCTCTGTATTTTTTTCTTTGTCAAGTTCTTCTATGGAGTAATGTATTAGTTGTAAGCATGAAATTTCTATATCACTTATGAAACACTGCAACAATGCAGTGTTATTAGACTTAGTCTTGTTTTAGGGACTAAGAGCTTTGGATGCAGTTTTACATATGAATGAAATGAGTACCATTGTGCTTCATGTTAGATATGAAAGTTGTGAGTTAAAGTTTGTAACGCTTCCATGTCTCCAAATTTTCACAAACATCATCGTTCTGGCTAAATTAGCTAAATGCACATTGATGAAACTTTAATCTGAGTGATTTAATATTAGACTGCTTTATATATATATATGGGATTTGTCTGGAAACTCTTCAGGGATGATGAGGTTGATGTTGACCTTGAAGAGTTAATGGTCATGGAAGCAATATGGCTCTCCATCCAGGTAAAATTTTCTGTTTAGCTAATTGTGTAACTTTGTAGCTATTATGATAATCTTTTCAATTCTCATGGCTTTTTCACTTTTTTCTCTAAACAGGAAACAGGGATGCAGAGAAATTCAGCTTGTGGGGAGATGACACCTTCTAGGCAGTACGTATCAGAAGATCATAGTTCTTCGCCACCACGAGTGGCTCTAGTTGTAGAACCAGAAGCACCGTCTTCATCATCTGGTGGGCTTGCCTGTGCAATCGCTGCATACAGTATGCTTCCTGGCAATTGCGACAGTTACTATGACATAGAACAAGAGGTAGATGACATTGACAACCATCATCATCATCATCATTACAATAACAACACCGAGATGGGAGAAACAGGGAGCAATAGCTATGTAAGCTCTTACATGAACGGCGAGAGCTTCCACAACTTTCCTCCTCCTCCTCCTCTGGTCATTGTTCCAGAGAGTTTTGAGGAGCAGATGATGATGGCTATGGCTGTGTCTTTAGCAGAGGTTCATGCCACGACCACAAGTGCACCAACTGAAGTTACTTGGCAATAAATAGGGTAATAATGGAAACTCATGGGTCTGAATCTGAATATGATGATATTATCACTTCATTCATATAATGTCTGTTCCTATAGGAAGAAAGAAAGGAAAACAGAATCTCCAGTTTTAATAGAAAAAGTTGTGCTTTTGTTCAAGCTTCTTATGTTATATCTCTATGGTTCCTCTATTCGATCTTCATAGACAAAATAGTGAAGAAGATCACTTCACATGTATTAGTAAATGAATGAGAAAGAGAAAGTCAAAGTTGGAGAGTGTTGACCAAAAATAGTGCTAAGGGTTTAGCCTTTTAGGGTTCCTCAGCCATTATATATCTAGAGTCGTTTTTATGTCTAGAGTCTTTATGGATCGTTTAAGATGAAAATTGTAAAGATAATCAATGGATTATGATTAATGTTTAGCTACCAATTTCTCAACATTTAATATCTCGATTCGAGCAACTCATGTTTGTATTAGGTTCTTTTTTTTTGTTCTTCTTTATGTGCTCTTTGATTTGTTTTTGTTCGAAACGGGAATAGATGGGTCTTTAATTTCAATATTCCCAAAAACCGGTTACCCTAATTATTACCAATATTATCATAAAAACCAAAAAGTTAAATGTGGTTGTTACTGGTTAGTTGCTACTTACTATCATAATAATAGTGGCACTGAATTTACTTTTTTTTTTTTTTTAAACTAAGTTTGTGGCGCTGAATTAACTTCTAGTATTATACTGTTTTTAAATGTCAAGTTTTACTTTATAGTTCCTCCTTTTTTTTTATCAGAGTTGATTTTTTTTCAAATTAAGTGTCATTTTCAGTTTTCAATGTAATTTTTGTAGAAAATATCTATTATAATCTCAAGTTAAAATAACAAAATATTTTAAATAATAGACAAATACTGTAAATACATTTGATTTATGAGGATATAATAGATAAATTAATAGATGTGTGCTCAACTCTAAAACGATATATAAAAAAAATAGAGGGAGTACTCTCTAAATATAGTGATTCACAACTTCAATAAATATGATTATTTAACACACAAATTAAAATATATAGTTAGTAAAATATTTATGGTTTTATCTTGAAATAGATTTGAATGTAATACTCTTTATGTTTCACAAAGAGTATCATTTTGACATATTTCACACATATTAAAAAAATTATTAAAAGTTATATATTATCTCTTATTAATACACTAAACAATATTTTCTCTCTCTAATTAATACATTAAAATAATAAGATTAAAACTGGATTTTGTACAAAATTATGGATTTAAAACATAAAACAAATTTTTTGTAAATTTGTAAAACAAAAATAAAACCTTAAAACGAGTTTTTTGTGAAACGGAGTGAATATGTGTTTGTTGCAACATGCAAGCAGCTCTTTGGTATTTGTGCACGGGTCCTACTGAACAGCGAAACGAAAAAAATGATTCGAATATAGTAACATTTTTATGGGTTTTAAAAACATTATTTATCGCCTATAATTAACTTCTACATATTACCGAAATTTAATCTAATTGATGACACTACTACAAACAATTTGAGTTTTAAACACAAATTTGAAGGTACATTATTTCAATTTCCAAATATTTGTATATGACGTTATATGATAAATCCAAAATAAAAGAGTACGTTGGAATATAAAATATTTAACTTGAAAAAAAAAAAAAGAGTTTGAACTTTGTGGATCCGACAAAAAGAAACAAATGATGTCAGACCTATATAACATAGGTGTGTATTAACAAGAAATATATATGTCACTACACATGTATCAATATAGACATACAAAATACGAATGTAATAGAAAAAAAGATAATATATGTGTAGAAATAGCAGCCAAAATCATCAAGTCAGGAAGACTCTCGGTGAATCAGAGTGTCTTCGGTGAACTGGTTAAGCTCAGAATACCAAGGATTTAATGTATGAATCTGGTATGGTTTTAGTTCACTAAATGTTGCTCTCTCATTGGTCACGCGTGTAAAGTGTATGAACCTGTAACAGTCGTTTGACGACTTATCTTCTCTATCTCTCTCAGTTCAACAGTATGATTCAATACGGTTACGGATCTAGAGAGAGAGTGAGAACGTTGCAAAGAGAGAGAGTGACATTGTTGTAGCTCGAAGCTCGGATTGAGCAGAGATCTAGTGGATTCCGGTGAGGTTATCGCCGGCGAGAAGTAGGGTGCTGGTTAATGCCCCGAACTCGTTAATTCGTTGGTGTTATTTCTTTCAAGTCTTTCTCATTCTTTTAGCGTTTAGATCATTCGAGTGTTGTGAGCTTAATAGCGAGAACAAGAGATTAGTTTCACAAATTGGTATCAGAGCTCCAGGTTCTGGAGAAAGGTTCGAATAGATCTAAGATGTCTGGGCCTCGATCTGATATCGTTTCGTTCGATGGCGAATGAGATTTCGGTTTGTGGAGGAGAAGGATGTACGCACATCTCAGCATCCAAGGCTTGAAGGATGTTCTTACTGAGAAATCAACAAGCGAAGAAACCTCCGCAGAAGATGAAAAAGAACCGGAGAAACAAAAGAAGAAGATTGAATCGGAAGCATCAAGGGCTGAGAGATGTGAGAAGGGAATGAATCTCATATTTCTCAACGTCGCAGATAAAGTTCTTCGAAAGCTAGACAAGTGTACGACTGCAGCTAATACCTGGGAAACATTGGAACGTCTATACATGGTGAAATCATTACCAAATCGTGTTCATGCGCAGCTCATGGTGTATTCATTCAAGATGCAGGGCTCAAGATCGATTGACCAGAATGTTGACGACTTCTTGAAGCTGATCACGGATCTCAGCAATTTGAGTATCGAGATCCCGGAAGAAGTACAAGCGATACTTCTCCTGAATGCATTACCTTCAAGGTATGATCAACTAAAAGATACTCTTAAGTATGCTAACAAAGAAATCAAGCTTGAGGACATTACACATGCTGCTAAGTCGAAGGAAAAGAAATTTAGAAATACTTCTAGCTCTAGGTCTGATGGTGAAGGTCACTATGTTAGAGGAAGAACGGATACTAGGGACTATCAATCAGATAACAACAAGAACAACAAAAACAACAGGTCAAGTTCTAAGTCTAAAGATGGTAAAAGAGTCTGTTGGATATGCGGTAAGGAGGGGCACTTCAAGAAGCAGTGTTATAAATGGTTAGAGAAGAACAAGGGCAAGTTTCAGCCTCAAAACAGTGGAGAAGCAGCCATGGCAAAGGAAGCAAAGGATGATGCTTCAGATCTGGTTGGTCTTCTTGTGGCAGAGGTAAGCATGGGTGAGATCACTAGAGAAGATTGGATCATGGACACATGGTGTTCATTTCACATGACTCCCAGAAAAGAATGCTTTATCAACTTTAAAGAAGCTGCAAGTGGAAGAGTTAGAATGGCTAATAATTCTATCTCTGAAGTCAAAGGGATAGGTTCCATCAGATTCATTAATCATGATGGAACAACTTTCGTGCTTCATGATGTAAGGTATATGCCTGAGATTTCAAGAAATCTGATTTCTCTAGGCACACTTGAAGAGAAAGGATGTGAATTCAAAGGAGGACAAGGAGTTCTCAAGGTTATCAAGGGTTGTACAGTCTTCATGAAAGGTGTAAGGAAGGAGTCTTTATACATTCTGCAAGGTACATCAAAGGTCTCAGAAGTCTTCAATGCAGAATCAAGCAATGTGACTCAAGTGCAGCAAAGGGATGATCAGACTCAACTGTGGCATAGTAGAATGGGACACATAGGTCAAAAGGGTCTTGAAGTGTTGTCAAAGAAAGGCTGTTTCAAAGACAACAAGGTATCTGATCTTAAGTTTTGTGAAGATTGTGTTATCGGAAAAACACACAGGACATCGTTTGGCCAAGCTCAACATGTTACTAAGGAGAAATTGGATTATGTCCACTCAGATCTTTGGGGTTCTCCTAATGTCCCAATGAGTCTAAGCAAACGACAGTACTTCATCTCCTTCACATATGACTTCACAAGAAAAGTTTGGATTTACTTCCTACGGTTCAAGGATGAAGCTTTCAGACACTTTGTGGATTGGAAGAAGATGGTGCAGATCCAGTCAGAGAGAAAGAGACTACGCACAGATAATGGTTTAGAGTTCTGTAATCAATAGTTTGACAGTTTTTGCAAGGAGGAAGGGATCGTAAGACATAGGACATGTACTTACACACCTCAGCAGAATGGAGTTGCTGCAAGGTTGAACAGAACAATAATGAACAAAGTAAGAAGTATGTTGAGTGAAAGTGGTCTAGAGAAAAGATTTTGGGCAGAAGCAGCTGCCACTGCAGTTTACTTGATAAACAAATCCCCTTCATATGCAGTGGATTTCAGTGTACCAGAAGAATTGTGGACATCAGTAATGCCTTCACTAAATGGTCTAAGGAAGTTTGGCTGTCTAGCATATGTCCATTCAGATGAAGGAAAGTTGAATCCGAGAGCTAAGAAAGGAATATTCACAGGCTATCCAGAAGGGGTTAAGGGATTCAAAGTGTGGTTATTGGAAGACAAGAAATGTGTCATCAGCAGAAATGTTGTCTTCCGAGAAGATAAGATGTATAAAGACATCAAGGTGGAGCTTCAAACATGTATGCCTAATTCCTCAATTTCAACTAACAAGTTTGTAAGTTTTGATTTTGCAGGTAATGATAGAGAACATGTATCACACAGTTCTCAAGGTGGAGCATCTACTGATGAGTCTCAGCAAGTTCATAGTCAAATGACTCAAGAAACTGGAGCAACAGGGAATACAGATAATGAGAGTCAGGAGCTGAGTGATTATCAACTGGTAAGGGATCGGCCGAGAAGAGAAACAAGACTACCAGCAAGATTTGAAGACTATGAGGTCTATGATGACAAAGATGATTATGAGAATGATTATGCAGAGTTTATTTGTGGGTTGACAGAAGATGCAGGAAATTCAGAACCATCTAGCTATGAAGAAGCAATGAATGATCCAGATAGTGACAAGTGGACAGAAGCTTCTGTCGAAGAGATGCAGTTATTATGGAAGAACCATACCTGGGATCTGGTGGATAGACCAAAGAACCATAAACCAATTGGTTGCAAATGGATATTCAAGAGAAAGGCTGGAATAGCTGGTGTTGAGAAGCCAAGATACAAAGCAAGACTAGTTGCTAAAGGGTTCTCTCAGAAGGAAGGTATTGACTACCAAGAAATCTTTGCTCCGGTAGTCAAACATGTATCTATAAGGTACATCCTGTCAGCAGTCACTCATTTCGACATGGAGTTACAACAACTAGACGTCAAGACAGCTTTTCTGCATGGGAACTTAGATGAGTATATACTGATGGATCAACCAGAGGGATTTGTTGACAGAAAGCATCCGGACAAGGTATGCTTGTTAAAGAGGTCCTTGTATGGCCTAAAGCAGGCTCCAAGACAATGGAACAAAAGGTTTGATGACTTCATGATTCAGAATGGATACATCAGAAGTGAATATGATGGCTGTGTCTACTTTAAGAGGTTAGAAGATGATGATCATATATATCTTCTCCTTTATGTCGATGATATATTGATAGCATCTACAAACAAGTCTCAAGTCCAGAGTTTGAAAGTTCTACTGAGCACTGAATTTGAGATGAAAGACCTTGGGGATGCAAAGAAGATTCTGGGAATGGAAATTCTAAGAGATAGAGTATTGGGAAGCCTGAAGATTTCACAAGAAGGTTACCTCATGAAAGTTCTGGGTAACTTCAACATGGATCAGGCTAAGACAGTAGCTACGCCTATGGGAGTGCATTTTAAACTAAAGTCAGCTACAGAGAAGGAACTATGAGATCAAGAGGATTACATGAAGAATGTCCCGTATCAGAGTGTAGTGGGAAGTATAATGTACTCAATGGTGGGAACCATGCCAGACTTGGCTTATTCAGTAGGTTTGATCAGTAGGTTCATGAGCAATCCGGTTAAGGAACATTGGCAAGCAATTAAATGGGTTCTCAGATACATCAAAGGGTCAGTTGAAACAGGCTTATGCTACAAGAAGAAAGGAGAATTCACAATCAAAGGGTATTGTGACTCAGACTATGCAGCGGACAGAGATCGTAGGAACTCTATCACGGGAATGGTTTTCATAGTAAGAGGAAATGCAGCCAGTTGGAGATCCACATTGCAGAAGATTGTGGCACTGTCAACTACAGAAGCTGAATATGTTGCTTTGGCAGAATCAATAAAGGAAGCAGTGTGGTTAAAGGGATTTGCAACTGAGTTGGGTTTTGAACAGTCAACAGTTGAGGTGTTTTGTGATTCTCAAAGCGCAATAGCATTATCCAAGAATGTTGTGCATCACGAAAGGACAAAACACATGGATGTAAGATATCATTTTGGAAGAGACTTAATCCGAAAGGGAGAGATTCAGGTTTTGAAGATTTCCACATATTACAACCCGGCTGAGATTTGTAGAAGTAGCAGCCAAGATCATCAAGTCAGGAAGACTCTCGGTGAATCAGAGTGTCTTCAATGAGCTGGTTAAGCTCAGATAACCAAGAATTCAAGGTATGAATCCGGTATGGTTTTAGTCCACTAGATGTTGCTCTCTCATTGGTCACACGTGTAGAGTGTGTGAACCTGTAACAGTCGCTTGATGACTTATCTTCTCTATCTCTCTCAACTCAACAGTATGATTCAATACGGTTATGGATCTAGAGAGAGAGTGAGAACGTTGTAAAGAGAGAGTGTGACATTGTTGTAGCTCGAAGCTCGGATTGAGCAGAGATCTAGTGGATTCCGGTGAGGTTATCGCCGGCGAGAAGTAGGGTGCTGGTTAATACCCCGAACTCGTTAAATCGTTGGTGTTCTTTCTTTCAAGTCTTTCTCATTCTTTTAGCGTTTAGATCATTCGAGTGTTGTGGGCTTAATAGCGAGAACAAGAGATTAGTTTCACAATATGATTGTTTCAAATTCAGTTCTTATGAACCTAATAAAATGTTAAAATTTGGCAACTTATTAGACGCTATTACATTTCAATTTTCTAAACTCGTCTTTGATCTCTATTAGATATAAGTATTTACATGTCATGTTTGTGTCACTCAAATCATGCAAAGATGCGAAATCTGAATGTAATAAAAAAACATTATGATTCCAGTGTAAATGTGGGACCTTACACCTCCAAGACAGTAAAATTACACTTTTGTCCTTTTCTCATAATTCCCCCTCTCACCAGCTTTATTTCAAATCGTCAAACGTCTCTATGATTCTTGGATTGAGAGAAATGCCTCGAAATAAATCTCTCTTTCTCTCTCTGTTTCTCACTCTCACATTAATAACAACAAAAGCTTTCTCTTTTCTCCACATTTTGGGGTTTTCTTGTCTTGGTGCCCTTGTTCTTATTAACATTTTTAATCACACCAGCAGATTCAAAACATTTCATCTCGTTTTTGCTTGGTATATATCTGCTTCGATTACATAATTAGACTTATCCTAACCACTCCCTCGTATTCAATTGCAAAGAAGAAACCGAGAAAGTAGTCAGATTTCTACATTGTCCTCATCTCCTTTAAAGGTTAGTTTCAATATTTAGACTTATCCCTTGTGTTTTTCTGTGTACGAGAAACGAAATATAGAAACTTCTCCTCACACACACACACACACACAGATAGAGAGAGAGAGAGAGAGAGAGAGAGAGAGAGAGTGTGAGAAATCTGATTTTAAGTATTCTCTGCTAGCTTAATGGGTTTTTCTGGGTCTGGTGAAAGATTGAAGATTTCTCTCTTGAATCTTCTAATGCGTGTGCTTCTCTCACTTCTCTGTTTGATTCCCATTGTGAAATTTGGTTTAGAGAGCCAGTCGCACTTAGAGGCGCGTGACTCGTTTTTAATTTTTCTCTCTTCGTATATGTGCGTCCAAGTAAAAAAAAATGATGCTCATATGTATCTTTAATATTCATCAGATCATTAACATTGGAGACTCAACAACTTGAAAATCAGAATGCCAAAACCAAGGTAACTATAACCCTCCAAGAAATTTTTGATTTGGAATTATTGTTGTTAGTTTCTGGCATGATGAGTATAATTGCAACCTTTTGTATCTTCTTGTGATATGAGTAGTATTAGAGGAGGTTCAGAGTTGCCTTAGAGGCAATCTCCGAGGCTGAGGTTATCATCATCCACTTCCTCTGATCCGCATCACCTCCACCGTCCGATTACAGACCAAAGTCCGAAGCTCGGCCTTGACCGAAGATCTCCGAGGAGCGGTGGGCCTCACAGTGATCCGCTGACTCAAAAGAAGCTTGGTAGTCGCATCTCTGGCTTGGAGTCACAGCTAGGACAAGCTCAGGAGGAGTTGAGATTGCTCAAAGAGCAGTTGGCTAAAGTTGAGGCTGCCAAGAAACGTGCTTAAGAAGAGCTTCATAAGAAGAAATCCAAGCAACCGAAACCTCCTGCTCCGGTGGAAGAATCTAGGCCGAGTGAGAGAGACGATGTTCCTGGTGATGGACATCAAGAGACTGATGTGTTTGAGGTTCTTCCTTTTGAGAAAGCAAAAGAATGTGAGAAGACGAAGAATGATGAGTTGGCTTCAAAGGAAGACCAAATCAACATACTGAAAGGTAGACTATACGACATGGAGGAAGAAAGAATATCACTTGGTAAGGAAAACGAGAGCTTGAGGAATCAGCTGGAGAAGACGGATTCAGAAGTGTCCAGCGCAAAGGCGAAAGAGGATGAGATAGCTTTAAAGGTGAATCAGATTGGGGAAGAATTGGATGAAAGCAACGAGAACACGGAGCAACTAAAGAAGAAGCTGGAATCCGTGGAAGAAGCAAAAGAGAGTTTAGAAGCCGAGATGAAGAAGCTAAAGGTCCAAACCGAGCAGTGGAGGAAAGCAGCAGATGCTGCAGCTGCGGTTCAAGCTGGAGGGGTTGAGATGAATGGTCAGGTCTCAGAGCGGTGCGGGTCAATGGAGAAGTATTTTGCAGGTCGGTTTGTGGGATCACCAGGAAAGGATTCGGATGACGGGTTAGGAAGTGGGAAGAGGAAAGGTTCAGGGATGAAGATGTTCGGTGACCTGTGGAGGAAGAAAGGGCAGAAATGAAGTGTGATTCAAGGACAACAAAGTAGCGTGTGATTCAAGAAACCAGTGTGCTTCTTTACATTGTGGGATGATCTAAGTGTGTCTTCGAAATGATGGCTCATCATTTCGAATTGTATAATTATCTAGAGATTTCTACTGATGAATGAATATGTAGACGAGGATTGTTTTGCTTCACCTTATCGAAATTCCGATTCAATTGCCAAAATATGCTGATTCGTTTTCAATCCTCTTGATCACTTCTTTTAGTTTCTCCATTCAGATTTCCTCAAAAGCCCTTCAAAGTGTAAGTTTGGATCGTAGATATCGACAGTTGGAAACTTGGAATTAGTGCAAGAATTCAACAGCCATATAAGTTATCTCCCATTTTGGCGTTTTCCTCTCTATTTAACTTTGACCTCTCTCGCTAACCGCCTTCTGGTTTACCAAATCGGAACCGGTTTATGGGTCTGTTCGCTTGTCGGTCGCAGGTGGCTACGGCTATGGCCAGACGCAACTGTTGTTGTTCGTTTGGCAGCCGTACGGCCAAACGCTGCGACTAATCGCAACGCAACATTGAATATTTTCTGCGTCCATAAATTTCGAACGCAAATCGCAGCGTCCAGCCGCAGCCGCAGAAGGTTGCGTCTGGTAAACGAACACCGTTTGGCCACTACCGTAGCCTCCTGCGGCAGGCAAACGAACAGACCCTATGTCTTCTTACGATTTGCGTTCGGTTTAGGTTATATAACGAGTAGGGCCAGCGGCTAGGGGTGGGCATTCGGATATTCAAATCGGGTTCGGGTTTCAAGTATTTCAGATCAAGCGGTTTAGGTATTTTGGGTTTCATGTATTTTTAAAATTCGGATCGGATTTGGTTCGGTTTCCTCTGGATTCGGATCAATTCGAATATTTTGATGGATTTGAAACCCCTTCGATTCATGTATTTTCGAATTGGTACCGGTTAAGGTTTTCGAATCCAGATTTTTTTGTCCAGGTCTAGGCTGGTCCATACGGTTCCAGTTCTGGTTCCGGTTCGATATCTCCCAGATTTCTTTTCCTTACAAATAATAAACAAGTAAGAGGGTAGTTTTTTTTTTTGAAGAAAAAAGCTACAATCGCAATATTTTTGTTTTTAACTTTGAAAAATTATTTAAAAAGTTTTGTCGCATTCTTATGATTATATCCTATACAAAATATCAAGAGCTTAGAGCTTAGATTATATGTTGTTTGAAGTCATAATAGAATTTTTTTAGTGAATAACTTAAGAAAAAATTACAACTTGGAGATATCCAAGTTGGTCCATGCATGTGAATTTGACAATACAGTGACGAGTCACTTTCCTTTAAAAGAATGACGCAATCTGTAAGTAAACGACACGCTGTCTAAATTCATATAAATATATATATGTATAGATCACTAAACATTTTGGTGCCCAAATCGAATTCTCGGACCACTTTCGACATGTACTATTGAAATTTTCGGTTCTAATGTCTTTATCGAAATCTTTAAATCTGTAATAAAGTTGTTAGCCATATATAAAATGTTGAGCTTTGATCGAAGAAAGTTAATATCAGTACTTTTCAGCTGAAGTTTTTTTTTATCTTTAATCAGCTTTGTATTTATCCTATCAGTTATTCTATGACCAAAGAAAATATATTCTTATATTCTATCAATTATTGAAAAAACTACTGGATATAGTGTAACCATAAAAAAAACTATTAGACAAAAAAAAAGCAGTCGCATTTTACAATTATTGGATCAACATTAACTTCAAACATGCATATACAGATATCACACTGATATTTATGTAGGACCAAAAACAATTGATAGGACCTACAAATTACGAACAAAATTTATGAATCATTTAACGATATATTTGTTTATTTATTTTATATAGTTTTCCTTTCGAATTGTTGAAGCCTATTGTCAGACAATCTAGAGTTGTAGGCAGAGTTTTTATACTCAGACCAAGTGAACTCTTCGTACAATCTCTCGTCTTCATTGTCTATAAGACAAGTCAACGGAGCGATTCTCTGAGTCAACGAAGGTCCAGCGAAGTAAATCATAGAAACCCTAGATTTCCTGCTGTTCGCTAAAACCCTATGTCTCACGCTCTTGAACCTCCCATTTGTCAACACCTGCAAGATCAGCGCGCACACACAAAAAAAGGTTTAGATATTTTTGGTCTAAAATACCGAAGAAGATACTTAACGATTAACCAACTTATGGTGGTTAAAGGATTCATCTTGAATTCGAGGAATAAGTGAGTCCTCTTTAGATATTCACAGGTGCAAGGATTGGTTTGAGTTTCAGTTTAGGATCTTCCGGTTATAAGTACTTGACGATCGAGACGAACCTGGAGAGAGTCGCCTACGTTGAAGAAGAAGGAGGAGGGATCGGAAGGGACAGAAATCCATGAGTCGTCAGTTAGATTGATTTGGAGACCAGAAGTGTTGTTAGATCTTAACACAGAGATGATTTGAGGATCTGTGTGTTCGCCAAAACCAATGACATTCTTGCCACCATTGGTCTTCTTGTTGATAAGAGGGCATAGTGGATAGTGGTTTAGTCTGAATATCGAATCTGTGTTTTGATCAGATACAAGATTGCTAAGTGTGTTCCTCGGTTTGATCCCTAACCCATCTGTAATCATCTCCAAAACTTCACAGGTCATTTTTCTCACTGACATCGTGTACTCTTTCAATGCGTTTCTGCATATCAAAAGACAAAAGTTGAGACGGGCAACAATCTTTGAAATATCGAAAAAAATGAAAACTAAATGGAATCACAAAGGTCATTGTATTGAACAAGATATTATAGTATAAAAGTAACTACAACAAAGAAAACAAACCATGAAGCATACAAAGATTCAGAGCATGAAACAGGGGAAGAACAAGGGACATTAAGAAACCTTTAATTCTAACCTGAAAGTTTCCGAGTTTTTCAAGAGACTCGGCAGGAATGGATTCGAACCGGAATCAAGATTAGCATTCATCAACAAGTACTCGACCCAACCAACGTCACCATTCCGACCAATCTTTCTGTTCCCATATCCAAAGGGATATCCTGCGACTTGGGTTTTCTCTGACTTGGGCAACGAGAAGAACTCGACGGCCTCTTGTTCCAAAACAGAGACTAGCTCCGAGGAAACGCCATGGTTGATCACCTTGAAGAAACCAAAGTCTTCACAGGCTTTGATGAGGGCGTGTTTTGATTCTGGGTCAGAGATATCTATAACTGGGATTGGAGAAAACCCGAATTTTGGTTCTGCGACCGGTTTAGACAAGACCGCCATTGATATATTTGTATGTTTCAGAGAATTTCTTTTTTCGGCGTCACTTATGATAGCTTTGAAGGCTGAGACATCGAGCTATGTACTCGGAGGAGTGTATATATAGCAGAGGAGAGGATAAAAATCTTACAATGCCGTACGACCAAACTGTTCAAAACTCAAGCTAAAGTCAATTATTTTTCTGTAATGTATCGGTATCAGTAAGTGTGATTTTGGGGACAAAATTTGTGAAAGGGTCATTGGTTAGTTATTTGCTAAATAATAAAAACTTTTAAATTGCCCGTCCATCATCTATTATTTTTGTTTTTTTGTTTGTTAACGATCCATATATTTAATTCTAATCTGACTAATAAAAAATTAACTTCGTGGAACCATCCATGCCGGTCCTGTATGACTTACTTGAAAAAATAAAATATTCCGTATTCGAACAATTTTTCCCGAGAGAATTGACACAAACATTCGAAGGTCGAATAATGAAAACTAAATTAAAATCATCAAACACATTTCTAAAGAGATAAAAACAAATATATAATTCTCACATAAAAACCAGTCAATCTATCGGATTTTCGATCATTTTCATCAAATTTAAACAATGTATTTTGATATGAATCGAAAATATACGTTTTTCTCTTAGACATGACATAGCTCAAAAGTAATTCGTCTATTTAATCGAGCATATATTCTTATTTAAACTACTGAATACTCGACTAAAAAAACAAATTTAAAAGATTAATTTGTTTTATGTTTTTTAATATGTAATAAAATCAATATTACGAGTGGCATGGAAAGTTTATTGAGTTAAATTACGGGACAAAAACTGCACACAATTACATTATTTTAAATTATAAATTTATTTTAAAAAATCACATTTTATTGACTTATCAAAAATTGTTTATCGTTTGTATTTGGTTTCAAAATGAATATCAAACTTACAAAAAACATCTAATTAGTAATGTAAATTTTAAAATATTAAAATTATTATCCTACACATATTTTTATTTTGTATATAAAATTTAAAACCAACGATCTTAAAGTTTATTCATTATGCATATTATTTAAAATATATAATAAAAACGCTTTCAAATACTTTAAATTATTTTTCGTAACAAATATTATACCTATGCATAGTTTGGACGAGTCAACTAGTCATCTATATAATGACAACACTGTTATGAATTAATTATATGGATGCCCATTATAAAACTCATATTATAGGAGGTTTAGAATATTCTCGGTTTCCTTATTCCCTTTGTTCAGCTTGCTCTCCAAATCTATATAAACTTATATATACCTCTCTTTATTCATGGAATAAGACATAACAATTTCTTTCTCTCTTTTATTCACAACACGTTATCAGCACGAAATCCTAACCACTAAGTAAAACTCTAGACACCAAGCAAAACCCTAGCCATCTAAGAAAAAACAAAATTCCGTCAAAATCAATGACGAATGCCGCTTCCGTTCTTTGTCGACGGCGTCTCCGATCTCTCCGTCTTCATCATCGATCGAGATAAGTATCCATGGTTTATACTTGTCGCCTCATACTTTTGTCATAACGTGTGATTAATAATTCATGCATATTGAATTTATATTGAGTTTGTTTATCGATCCTATTTAGGAATCCAAGTCTTGTTTTTCTTATCACGTTTTTTTAAAAGAAAAAAAATATCTTAAATTCATGATTCATGTTTTCTATAGATCTAATCGGCTTGTGAATCTATGACCTAATTACGGTAGTGTTCGGATTCATGTTTTATAACAAATCCTAGTGTATTTGTCATCATGCTTAATTGCTAAACTTTAACAGATCGTTTCATGTTTCATTATCGGAACTATGCATTACTATTTTATATTTGGTTTTACTATCTAATCTGATTATATTGTTTGGTAATTGATATTTACATACTTAATAATTTATATATTTAAATTTCAATAAGAGATCGAGTATTATTTTATTACCGATTGCTTTGATAAAGCATGAGTGCATGTCTTGCGATATAATCTACTTTGAGCTGATGTGTAATCATCATATTTTATTGGTCATGCTTCTTATTAATCTACGCTCATGTTTAATTATTCTTTTTGATTTATCGAAATTATGCATTATAATCAAACAATCAGTTCTAGGTATATTTCACGAAGAGTTGTTTTCTGCCTTCACGTTAATTACATAATTTTGAGTTGCTATCATTTGTTAAGAAACATAGAGTAATTTATAATACAATCGATAATATGTTTTGAGTTCGTTAGATAGGTAAGGCCATCGAATTAGTTTGACATAATTCTAGACGAATAATAAAAAAAAAAAAAAAAAATTGAGTTTGTTTATCGATTGTACATATTATGGCTAGAAATATTTGGAATCACGTTTACGTGTTTGTAATAACAATTTCCTCTCTCTCTTAATTTTGAAAAGTTCAAGAAAATTTGCAAATTTGGGATCACTTTTCTTCTGGCTTATTTTTCAGATTGTAGACAGTAACGTTTATTGTTTGGAAAGCAATCAAATCCTTAAGGCATAAAAAGACAATATGTTTAATGGATTCAAGAATAATTTTGGTGACACTCATGTGTGTTTGTGTACTTATGATTACCAGCGGATAACGATATTTGGTTGGTTATGGCAAATTTGAATCGTTTCGGTTCATTATTTTCTGCAAAATATTCAGGTATATTCAAAATTTGTGCTTTAGATTTTATTATGTTTGCATGAATCCTGAAAAAATAAAGATGGTAACATACAAGAGATATTTCTCTCATGTAACAATGAAATAAGCTAGTGTAGTATAAAAATTATTGAAAGTTCTGGAAGACCATATATATTTGCCTATGGGAACGCAATTTGAAATCATTGATGCGTTATACTTTCCCAAGTCTCAAAAGTTAAAAGAATCTAAGATAAAATACATGACCCAAGTTGGGTATGTTGTTGATTATAAAGTGGGATTCAATTCGAGATGAATGGACCTGAAGAATCATCATCTCGAGGGAGAGAATTGAAAAATCCCTCAATACATCGTAAGTGAAACATCTAGAATATTTTCACACTCAAAATAGATTTGATGAATCATTTATAAAGAAAATCTAAAAGATTTTAAGATTTATCAAGCTGAGACAATGAGTGAAGGAAATGTTGAATATCTTCACATCATGGGTATTACCCAAGGCAATTAAAGTATTTTAAATGATTCATCAAATCTACTAGATTGTACTACACAAAAATAGTATAATGAAGATTTAATGTTATATAGTAAACTAGAAGTTTACTAAAAATCTCACATTTTGGCTTGACCGGTTGGCCATTCCGGTTCAATAGTATGCGAAAAAGAATCAGAAAATTTTGTGGACATTCATTAAAAAACCAGAAGATTCTTATATGTTGTCCATAAATCAAGTTGATAATACGGTTTTCACTCTCCAATAAATTTGGAATATATTAATTTTCTGGTACGTATACAAGGAGATATTTTGGACTGATCACGCACTATGTATCTTTGTGAAAGTATTTGGTTAATTAATTAGAGTGAAACCGCATTGATTCGCATTATGCCAAAGAATAATTTTGAGTTCTCCCTAAGATTGGTTTTGGTCAGGAACCAGATATTTCCCATCTAAAATTTTTGGATGTAATGTTGCTCCACCAAATTGATCTAAGATGGGACCTCAAAGGAGGTTAGGAATTGTTGGATATGAATCTCCCTTGATGAGTAAATATATTGAGCCATCAATAAGGGATAATGTTCAATTTACAGACTGTAATTTCAGTGAGTCAGTATTTCCAACAATATTTAAGGGGGGAGAAGAAAATAAACAGCTGGAAAAGAAAATCAGTGAAAGAAATTATATTGATCCTCATAAAGAATGTGCACTAGAAGTTCAAAAGATAATTTATTTGCAGAGTTAGCAAATTTGATGCCAGAAGCATTTCCTGACCCTGATTAAGTGACGAAGTCACATATACCAGCTGCGCTCCAATTAATATTGATGTCCCGGGAGGACAATATCAACTGATATTGAGTCTAGAGATCGCATGAAGCGTGATAGACCTATTGGTTCCAAAGATTAGAATCCTCGAAAATAAATGGAGCAGATTATGAAATGGCAAGATCGTGGAATCAAAGAATTATGGAGGATCTCCATAAGATATATTAGACATGACTAATAAGGAAATCCAGGTACCTGGTAATGATAAGAGATTTCAACTAGTTGTGTCATGTCTGGAATAAAATGGAACCAAAAGCAAATCGACGTCGATAATATTTTGCATGCAGTGAAGCAGTTGATGAGAATTGAGGATCATAAACCGCGATAGAATAAGATGTATTGACAAACGTACGTAAAGTGATGATTGGCCAATCATGGAAAAAGCCGTAGAGGCAAAGTTAGAATCTCTTGCAAAGAAGTATTTGGACCAGTAATCCGTACACTTGAAAGTGTAAAACTAGTAAGACACATAAGTGGATCTTTATGAGAAAAATGAATGAGAATGATATATGAGGATATATAATTTCTTGTGGTGGATGCAACTATTTTTCAAATCCCTTATCAGTCTGAGAATGAGAGAAAGACTTGATTTAAAGTATTTAAACTACCAGAAGCAGCCTAGAAGAATTTAAAATTGCTAGAAGCAGCAAATTTTAATTTCTTGAGAGCACTAGCTATTCGATTGATTAAAGCGAATATGTTTCATGTGCTATACTCTAAAAGTGAGTATTATATATGAGGTTAACCGATATACCATGTGTATTTATCAAAATATTATGGATCAATGAGATCTTTGATTTGAACATAATCAAAACTCTTGAAGAGTTTATTGGAAGTCGAAATTTGGATGAAACGACTTTGGAAAGACAACATTGTCTTCAGGTCTTCCAAATTATAGACATAAGGAAAGAGATGTTATCTCAAAAGATCATTGCATGATTTGAGATAAAGAATGCTCACATGTGACAATGTGATTGGTCTTGAAGTAACACACTTAAAATGCTATTTGAGTAGTTTATTGATCTCTTTCATGATTGAAAGATGTACTTTCATATAACAAGAAGGAAAGTCAAAACAATACATTTTACAACAAGGAGCATGAATAGCTCGTATGTAAAAGTATGTACAATATGAATGTTTAGAAGATTGTATGTAAAAGAAAATTTGGCATGAAGTCCAAATAGACGAAGAAAATATCTTCTATGTGAAAAGGATGTTATGAACCAGAAGTCCAATAACCTGATAAATTATGATAATCATACGAGTGTATTAACTAAAGTTATGCCTATATCAATTCCCTAAAGATGATATATATGATTGAAATGCATCTCTTGAAGAAGATGCTTTTAGAGGAGAAATATGATGATGTGCGTGGTTGTACTCTTTTTCCTTATCATGGTTTTTATCCCACTGGGTTTTTCCATGACAAGGTTTTAACGAGGCAGCAAAGAACACGCAAATGATAGACACCTAAGGGGAATATAAATATGAAGGTCTATCACATTCCAAAGATTATTAAGATCATCAAAAGCCAAGAGAATGATCAAGATGGATCATCTGCGACACCCATTAATTGCAGAAGAATGGCAATGTACATCTACTACAAATTCGTTCAAGTGAAGATTTGACGGACTTATTTACCAAGACATCTCCAACTGCTACTTTCAAGAAGCTAGTTCATCATACTGGATCGCGTCATCTCAAACATTTCAAGTGATGTACTCATGAGGGGGAGTAATAGCGCGCTGCACTCTTTTTCCCTTAACTATGGTTTTTCTCATTGGGTTTTCTTAGTAAGATTTTTAATGAGGCAGTATCTTATTCGCATTAGGATCATTTTTGTATAATGGTCATCCAAGGGGGAGTGTTATGAATTAATTATATGGATGCCCATTATAAGGTTCATGTTATAGGAGGTTTAGAATATTTTCGATTTCCTTATTCCCTTTGTTCAACTTGCTCTCCAAATCTATGTAAACCTATATATACCTCTCTTTATTCATGGAATAAGACCTAACAATTTTTTTCTCTCTTTTATTCACAACAAACACAACAGTTTTTTCAGTTTTCAGTTTTTGTTACAAAAAAGAAAAACAGTTTTT
Source organism: Eutrema japonicum (assembly GCA_030161315.1). Taxonomy (NCBI): domain Eukaryota; kingdom Viridiplantae; phylum Streptophyta; class Magnoliopsida; order Brassicales; family Brassicaceae; genus Eutrema; species Eutrema japonicum. The sequence goes on from BSQW01000013.1 coordinate 11,716,443, forward strand.
TCAGTTTTTGTTTTTTTTTTAAAATGGGGGTAAATTACCCCGGGTAATGTATATTAAAATAGGTATGCGAGATAAAACATAAAATATTTGAGAGCGAAAGGAATTTGAGCTTTAATAATAGTTAATTAGCTGACATATATAATCGCTACTTTCGTACTAGTGTTCCTTTGTATATAATTTTTTTTGTTTTCTTTTTGCTTTTTTCATGAATTGGCTGACATATATAACTCGATCAAGATTTGTTAATTGGTTTATTTGACCCTAAAAACTCAAAACGTCCACATCCAACACCGACCCTTGTCCTCGAATCAACCAGTACGATGAATCTAATTAGACTAACTAGCTTAATCTTTCTTTATGCGACTGTCCCTCAGTGTTTGTAACGAATAACGATCTTCAAATTTCGAGATATTGTTTTGATACTTGTCGCCAACAACTCCAGAGATGAAGCGGACGGTATGGATTGGAATAGATCCGAGTGTTTCTCTCGGCCACCACAGAATATACAATTATATATGTTAAATTATATGAATTTCTAATTTAAAAACAATTAACAATGATTAGATTGCTCCATATCATATATAATATAAGCAAAGTGAGATTTAGGGATGGAGCTCTCTCATTCATTCTCAGCGTGGCTAATTATTCTCTTGTCCCTTTTCAAAAAGTCATAAATACCCTTTTATTTGGTTTAAATTAAGTTCGATTAAATTGTCAATTCTGTTTCCGGTTTATATAATCTCACATATCTTTAAATAACCCTAACCGAAATATATACTAGCAAAAAAAAATCGTTCCAAAATATATACTAGCAAAACAAATCGTACATATATTATTATATATGATCCCGTTTTATATATGATCCCGCGTATATTAAATTATATGATCCCGTTTTATCTAATATTTTAAGAGCAGGCGCATCATTTATGATATTAAAACGCTTAGAAAATGACCGGCTATTATGACTAATTTAGCTTATTAAAATACTTGTGTTTTGGCTGTGATGTTAACGAAAAAGGTATTGTTGTTGAAAAAATGTTTTCGTTTCATTTATGGTATTAAAAGGAAGAAGTTTAATTTGTACTATGATATTTGTCGGGGTATATGAATGGTGTTTAGGTTAGGTAATGTTCCATGTGTGTGCCGAATTTTGTTTCGTATGCACTGATTTATTGTTTAATGGTTTCGTAATTGTAAATTTTGTTTTTTTTTTGGGGGCGGGGTGGATAAGCTCTAGCTATTTGCTCTTATCGCTTTTTGGAAGAAAAAATAATTTGTAAAATTACCTCTTTATCTTTATATATATATATATATATATATATATATATATATGTGTTCGTGAGACAAGATTTTATTGGAAAATAACTTCTCATCGGTTTCACTTTCACGTAGTCATGTCTTTTCTACTTTCTACGGCTATTCATAGATCATACAATTTGTTTTTGCTTGCGGTGTCTGATCTTGATCCTGCTAAGCAAAGGTGGGTGGTACGTTTTGATTCTGCAGGGGTGTTCGTGTGCCAGTCTATCTTAGAGGTGATTACTCGGAGGTTTTCTTGACCGATCTGCACCGTTTCAGTCAGAATGTTGTTATCTGTCTGATGAGGTTTGTTAGGCTTATCAAGGTCCGTGGCGTTTGGACGGTTACAACTGCCTTCGGATGTAGTCAGCTTTTGATAAATCCTCCGTTTACGGAAGTCGATGATCTGAGGAGGTTGATTCTAGAGAGCGAGACTCTGCATTAATTATCTTTTCCCAAAGTTTATTTGTTCTGTTTTTTTGTTTTACTTGGTTATTATTATTTACATTTTATTCGTATTTTACGTTCTTGGGTTTAGTTATTGGCTTTATAATATCTTGGCTTATAGTTACAATCTTCCTAAATTAATATCCTTCATTAACGTTCTATCAAAGTAAAGAATCTCGCCGAGAATTCGATAATTAAATTTTTTATCTTGTGGGCTAATTTATTACAAACTGAAACGATTAACAAAGTGTTGTTATCGTATTAAATAGTCCTGGTGCATGATACGTGTTTCGGAGATGTGTGTCCATATATTCGATTTAACGCTAATTATCTCTAATTTGATGAATTTAATTTTTGAGAAAAATATTACTGTTAATTTTTCTTGGGATCAGTATGCATATATATATAGAAAATGTAGATAATAATATATTTGTTTATAATGATCTCTGTTTGTGGGATATATTATGTTAGTTCTGTATGGATATATTCGTACGGATCATTGGTAATTATAAGTTTAGTAATTATTGATTTTTTGGATAATTCTAAATTTAATATCATTGTGGATGTATACGACGTCTCAAATAAGATGTCTTCGATTTTATATCATTGTGGATATATACGATTCATTCATATCAGCTTTCACATCAATATTCGTCCATAGATTCGATTTCGTATTTATCTTAACTTTATATTGGTTTATATTGTCTTATTTTTAGGAAAATATTATTGTTTTTTTATTTACGCTGTGGATATATATACACCCCCTCCGCCGTGGATGTAATAATATGTTTTCTTGAATTGTAAATAATGATATGATTGGTTATATTGACATTTAATGTGGAAATATGGCGTTTTGGGATTTTTTAAAAGGATATATACATTTGAATATATTGTAAATATTCGGGGGGTGGGGGTGTGGGAGTTTAAATTATTTAAAAAATTGTCAGATTTGCTGATATTGTTTATGTTTTTGTTTTATGGTGGATATATACGTATAAAAAAGGGATATTTTCCGTTATTCTTCTTAATCTCGGAAGTTGTGTATAAATACTATTTGAGTTTGTGCTTATTAACAAAATAGTCTAACGATACCGTTCGATCAAGATAGTCTTGTGTCGATTCTGATAGCTAGGTTCGTGGCAATGTCGTATCTTAGGAAGAGGGTCGCTGAGTTTGTGCTTATTAACGATATCGATCAGACCAATGATCGTTGCAAACTGAATGTTCACATCATGAGACTGTGGACTGCATCACGGGGTAATAAAGTTGTCTCCATTGAAATGGTTTTGGTTGATGAAGTGGTGAGTAAATATTAATTCAACCCGCTTTTTTAATGCTTCATTGTACATATATTATGGTATCGTACTCATTGGTATTTACATATGATTGTATTTTTTTCAGGGTTCTAGGATTCATGCAACTGTTGATGGTGATTTGATCAAAAAATTTGGAGAGGAACTTAAAGAAGGACGTGCAATTATGCTTAGTAATTTTGCATTTAAGGATTACAACACTGTCTACAGAACAAGCCCTCTTTCTTTCAAAATTTGTTTCTATCGGACCACCGTCGTCAAATCTTGTGATAACTTTCCTAAGAATTTGCCTTTTAAATATTTGAAAGAATTCTCAAGTATTAAAGATGGTGAATTCGATAACAGTGTCTTGATAGGTTCGTAATATCTTTTTCTTTTTTATTGGTATCGTTGTTTCCTGTTAATGAATTTTTTCTTCTTCTTTTATTTGTAGACGTAATTGGGCAGATTGTTAGTCTTTCTTCGTCTGATGTTATGGCTAGGGGGAAGTCGACTAAGAAGCTGGATGTGGTGTTGCGTGATGAAGCGTAAGTTTTGTATTTTTCGATATTTTATTCTGGTTTTTATTGTCTATTTTCTGATTTATATTATGCAGTGATCTTCGTTTGACATGTACTTTATGGGGAGATTTTGGTGAACCGGTGAAAGAGTATGTTGCCAATAACAGTGCATCGATGATTGTTTGCGTTGTCACCTTAGCATCTGTTTCCGAATGGAAAGGTATCTTTTTAGTATTGTGTTTATTTTGTTTCGCCTTTTTTTGGTGTTCGAATAAGTTACCCATTGAATTCGGATAAGTTATCCATTGTGATTTTTCTTTTCTAATGCGAGATACAATTTCTTCTGTAGGTGATTATAGTATCTCTAATGCCTTTAATGCCACCCAAGTCCTGTTTGATCCATCCTTGTATGTTTTGTCAAGTTTTGTTTTTTATTTTAATTTATAGTCTTTCTGTGTGTGTTTGGTTTTAATTTTAATCGTTTGTTTTGTTTCTTTTTTATTGATTTAAGGCTGCCGAAAGATAATCTGAAGATTTTAAGCGATGATGGTTTGTCTCCGTCGTCCAAGGGAACTATTTCTTGGAATGATGAGTTTTTTGGCAAGAATCAGAGGATGACCATCCAGGCGATTGTCTATGCTTCTGAGGTATTGTTTGCTCTTTCGTTTTGGTTGTTTCGTTTTGAACACATGTTTTGTTTTCTCCGAGTGTTTATTATGTTGCGATATATATATTTGTTTTATTTACATCTGTTCTTTTGTAAACAGGTGATGAAGTGTGTAACGATGGCAAGGGTTGTTAGTGTTGAGTATAGTCCTCTGTGGTACTATATTGCTTGCAAAGTTTGTGATAAAATGGTTTATCCAATTGAGGATGATCTCGCTGCTGAGGGTCCTCCGCTTTTTGATTGTGTGGAGTGTAAGAGTGTTTCTCGAGTTATAGCTAGGTAATTCTAACCGAATGCTTGGTTTCTAAACAGCCTTTTTTGACTGGTTTGTCTTTTTTGTTGTGTTATACGCGTTTGGGTTTGTGTAGGTATAAGCTTGTGCTTCTTGTCACTGATGAGTCGGGGGAACGTCTCAGATTTATACTCTTTGATAGTATCGCCAGTGCTTTTTTACGAGTCTCTGCCGATGCTTTGGCCGAGGAAGTCGCCGGGGTAGTTTTAAATTATTTATGTTCTTTCTTAAACTTGCTTGGTAAACCAATTTCTTCTTCTCATTGTAGTTTTTTTTTTTTTTTTTTTTTTTTCTAGGAGGGTCCGTCCGTTTTGCCTGTTGTTCTGGCCGATCTGATAGGAAAGCAGTTGCTCTTTAAAATTGGGATATCTTCTGATAATCTGAAAAGTCGGAGAGCGTCGTACAAGGTTGAATTAGCGGTTGGTGATGCTGCAATGCTTGAAAAGTTTTCGAACTCTTCTAATGAAACGGTAAGTTATAAGTAGTGTGTTTGTTGTAATGTTGAATTTTTATTATGCATTTTGGTATTGGCTACTTTTTGATGTTTCGCTGTTTTTTAAAATATATATATATATATTGTTTGTAGTCTGTGGAGGTTGTGAACGATGTTGGTGTCTCGAGTGACGGTGTATTGTTGACGCCACCTGATGTTGGTGCTAAGCGAGTTGCTGATCTGGCTATTCAAACACCGGATGGTAAAGAGGGAGTTATCGGTAGGAAGCGAGGAAGGACAGCTGATTCCGAGGACTGAGTTTTTGCGGGATTTTTTTAATCTTTTTAGATGTCTTATGATTTTTATGTTTTTTGGGTTTGGAGTGTTTTGTGGGGTATTTAGTGATTTGGGTTTTTGTTTTTCGTTGGTTTATTGTTAAGTCGATGAATTTTTTAATTTTCTTGTGTGCGTTACGAAGTCCCGTCGACTAAATGATAATCTGAAGATTTATCTCTCTGTTTGTCTATGATTCTTCTTTGTCTAAAATCTGTGCAAATTATAATTGTTTTTTTTTTTATGATATTATCATGTTGTTATTTTTTGTCTATCGACTTACTAGCTTAATGATGCACGGACAAAAAATTGTTATCTTGTCGGAAAAATATAATATACCCGCACTAAGTCGAGATGAGATATGATAGATTTGGCTCTTGCTATAAACTCGATGTATTAAATAGCATAAGTTATATTGGAAAATTGATAAGCTCATATTTGTTTAAGCCGTATGAATATCCGTGGGAGAATCGGAATGTTATAAACTTAGATTTCTTGAGGAAATATCATCGTTATCTTATATTATATAATCGATTTTTGTTTGGCTTTGTAAGTATTTTGTATTAAGGAAATGCAATTCCTTTAACAAGCTCGGTTTTCTGATTATTTCTCTCATATTTTGTCCGTGTATAGGGTCGTATTTGTCTAGATATTGGAAATCTCGATTTTATTATCTGGATTATATAAAATTGAAATATCGGAATTGTTTTGCTCTAATCTTCTTAGAAATTGTAAGTCACGTAATAATTATCTACTTATTAATAAAAATAACAATATATTTATTCATTCTTCTTAGTGGCTATATATATATATATATTTATATCAAGATACCATAACAACATCGTCCATCTTTAGCTTCACGATTTGTCTTTACCTCTTGATATCGATATGTGTTATCTTACGCTTGATCGAGTTAGTTCGAATCGTTCATGTCGCCGTATCATCGTTCGTGTTATTCGGAAGTGGGAATCGACAAGCCAGATCGATGGAAGTTGTTCGAGTGGGATGAATTTGCTTTTAATTGATGAGAAGGTGGATTTTGTTCAACTGCCTCCATACGATATATTTCAAGCTTTTACTCTTTTATTTTTAATATTTCAATTTAATGGGTGTGTTGATAATGGTCTAATCGATTCTATCCACAGGGAAATACTATTCAAGGCATAGTTCGTCACTGTCTTGTCCCACTTTTTGGGTGTCATCTATATGAAGGAAGCCTTATAGAGGTCTTAAATTTCGGTGTGCGGTCTTACGGTTGTAGTTATCGGATCTCGAATCATGGCTTTGTTGTGATATTTACTGAGAGAACTAGGGTGTCTTTTTTTGTGGAAGAATTTTGCAAAATTCCAATGGAGAAATTCTATCTTAGGGATTATGCGTTCTTTATGAGTGCTGCCGACTTTGGAGCTGGATTATACGGTATATGTCTGATGTTTTATATATATGTTTGGTTTGTATTTTTTAAAACGTATTAATTGTTTTCGTTTTTTTTAAACAGATATAATTGGGTACATTAGACATGTACGAAAAAATGATGTGCGTATCCAGCAGCGGTTGGTTGTTAGGAAAGTTATTTTAACTGTGCTGTTCGAGAGGTATGTTAATTGACTCCGTATTTTTTTTTTTTTTTTTGATGAAACAGCTTTGAGTTTTGTGTTTTAACATATTTACATATATTTAATGTACATGTATGGTTTTGGTTTAACGTGCAGTTTTGATGCTGGGGTTAATAATGGGTTTGAAATACAAGTTCAGCTCCTTGGAGAGCAAGCGGAACAATTTGAGGATAAGTTTCGTGGTGTTATTAAAGATAACATTGTCATTGTCATGACGAGTCTTTTGGTCACTAAGTCTGGTGATGGACGTTCGTTGTTGTCTTCTCCTGCGACGAAGTTTTACTTTAATCGTGCTTTTGTGCCTGTCGATGCTTTTAAGAAGAGGTGTCTATTGCTGTCTTTATTTGTATTTAAGTTTATATACGAAGTTGGTTTTTACAAATATACTTTTTTTTTTGAAGACTCATGTTCAATGGAGAGTGTGACGTTGAGCTGGGAAGCGAGGTTGAAGAATCTTCGGGTAATGATATCGGGTGTTATGGTTTGATTGATTTGCCGGTGTCTTCTAGGTGTTCCTGTACTTCTTCCAGACTGTCGGTGCATAAATCTCGCAAGAGGAAGCTATTGGGTTCACATGTTGGTGTTGGCTCGCTTCGTAGTGTTCTTACAATTGAGGGGTTTGATAATTTGTCGATGCGAGACCATTGATTGGTTTATTCCGACTTTGTGTTTTTTTCGGTGTTTTATTTGGTGTTCTATTTTTCCAATGTTTTATTTGGTGTTTTGAATGTTTAAGATAATGAGACTTCCATCGTTATTTATAAAACATCAACAATGGTTGAACAATAATATTTGCTTGTCTTTCTTTTTTTTTTTTCTAAATAATTTGTTGAGTTTTGTTTTTTTTATTTATTTAATGTTTCATCAGATATAAAATATTTTAAACATGGGTTTGTACCTTTATAAAATATGATATTAACTCTTTATTAAAAAATAGTATTTTAACGTTTCGGAATCTGTTTTTATATAAAGACGTGGTAAAATTTGGTACACAATAATGTATTTCTTATTTGAGATAAGGTTGATATTTTACACAATAATGTTTATTTGATAATGTAGATATATATTATTGGGATGGTGTGTTACAAAAATATTTGTCTTACGATTTAGTGATTATCTTAATTTAATTATTTTGGTTAATAATCTATATTTCGTGGTTTGTGAATAGATTAGTTTAATATATAATCTATACCTCTGCCTTGAGTAGAGAAATTAGGACCTCTGCCACGATTGTTACCAGATCGACCATAGGTCTGGATTATCCATAGGTTTAATAATAATCTGGATTATCCTAATAGGCATCTCGAGCTCTGTTGTTGCCTGGTTTTTGCGTTTTTCGGTTTAGGTAGTAGTCTTACTTGATTCTTTGTTGTTGTTTAGTGTATTTCGTTGGTCTTCGTTATTGATTGATCAGATAATTTTGTTGCTTTGTCCATGTAGGTGGCTCTATCTCTTTAGATATTCGGACAGTGTATTACATGTGTGTGTTTGTGTCTTGTGCGTTCGTGTTGTTGTTTCTGAAAATCACTTCGTGTTTATTCGCATAATATTAGGTTCGTAATTTTGATTTTCTATTCACGACTCTCTTTTAATATAAATTTTTATTTGGTTCGAGCGTTTTTACTTTCGTGATTGTGTTTTTCGGTTTTCAAATTTTCTTTTTTCGTTCGTAGCTATGATTTGTGTTTGATTAAGCAGAACTATTTTCGCTCTTATGTTGTTGTGTTCTTGAATCTTAGGCTTTTTGATTTTATTTTTGTTGTTTCCGGTTGGGTTTAGTTTTTTCATTGTTTGGATTTGTTTTATAATGTGTTCGATTATGATACTAGACAAGACTGATAATCCAAGTTCTTTTTGTTTTTTTTCTGATAGTGGTTTACAGGGAAGAACACGATATCTTTGTTGATTTTTCTTGAATTCAGTATTGAGAGGGATTTGAGAAGCGAGTATATCACTGGACTGAAGTGTTTGTACTTCAATCAGGTTATGAAGTCAAAAAAGGATGGTTCCAAAAGTTCTAAATCCCCCAAAATTCCTGTTGCAAATCGACGTTAGGCTTTACCCTTCTTTTATTTACTCGAGTTTCCTCAACATGTTCATTCTCTAATATCTAAATTATTTTTTTTCTGTTCGATAAATTCAGCCTTTACTACCAGGGCTGAAGCTTATGCACCTGTTAAATTGGTGCATCGCTCGATATATCATCAATATGTAGATATCGACTCTATAGGAAGGGCTGGTCGCGCAAGACTTGCAAGACAACAGAGGATGGCGATTCTTCGTTCAAAACGTGCTAAAAAAGAAAGTAAGAAAATTTGATTTTTTATAGTTTTGTTGGTTGTGCGATAAAAATAATTATTCTGATGTTTTTTTTCGTTTTTCATGGTCATAGATTTGTTGCCAACGTCTGTAGACGTTGACGATTTTTTATGTTTTGTGGCGACTGATTCTGATAGCGATGAGGAGAGGGTTGACGATGATTTGTGTAACCTTAGAGAGCAAGTGTTTCCGTCTGCACGAAAGAGACGAGGACCAGTGAATTTAGTCACTGGAAATACTTTGGCACCTCCAGGCTTGACTAATACTGGTAATAACGATGAACGCTTATCTCTATAACGAGGCTCTGCATTAATTATCTTTTCTCAAAGTTTATTTGTTCTGTTTTTTTTTTTACTTGGTTATTATTATATACATTTTATTCGTATTTTACGTTCTTGGGTTTAGTTATTGGCTTTATAATATCTTGGCTTATAGTTACACTCTTCCTAAATTGATATCCTTCTATTTTTTTTTTACAGGTTATTATGATGATGGTGATGCATCGTTTATGTGCAATTATTGCCATGCTTATATGTGGTTCGGTGAGAGGATAAACAAAAGATATATAAATCCGAAACCAGTTTTCACAATGTGTTGTCACAAAGGAAAGGTTGATTTACCTCTTCTGGCAGCTCCTCCAAAAACATTATTGAAATTGGTGTATAATCGGGATGATACGAGGACACATTTTCGTGACTTTATCAGAGCCTATAACATGATGTTTTCCTTTACGTCTCTGGGTGGCAAGATTAATAATGCTATCAACAATGGTGCTGGTCCGTACGTGTTTCAACTATGTGGTGAGAATTATCATTTAATTGGTGATATCTTGCCGGGACCTGACAAAAATCCGTCTTTTTTCCAACTCTATATACATGATACAATCAATGAGACGGCCAATAGGATGAAAGCTTATGGGTAATTTTTTTTTTTTACTCTTGCTTATTTCTTTTTATATTTCCTTTCGTTTTGTATTTTTTAATATATTATTGTTTTGTTCGCATTTTTAGACAAACCGGGTGTTCAGATAAGCTAAGGCCCGATATTGTTAAAGTTTTGACAAAGATGCTAGACGATCACAATCCTCATGTTCAAGCCTTCCGATCAACTCGAGAGAGATTCGTCGGAAATGATAAAGTGCAAGGTTTAAAATTGGTTCTTGCTGGTGGAAGAAACACTGATGGCCGAACTCATAACTTACCAACTGAGAATGATGTTGCGGCTTTAGTGCCTGGTGATTTTAGTTTGGCTGTTGATAAACGAGATATTGTTATTGAGAGTAGGACCGGAAAGTTGCAGAGAATAAGCGAATTGCATCCTGCTTATTTGGCCTTGCAATACCCGCTATTGTTTCCATATGGTGAAGATGGGTTCAGACTCGGTATTGATATTGGATTCATTGATACTGCTGGTAGGAAACGGAAAACTGTGACGATGCGGGAGTTTTTCGCGTTCCGAATTCAGGAGAGATACGGTGAATCTCCACTCATTTTGATGTCTGGGAGATTATACCAACAGTTCCTTGTAGATGCATATACAATGATCGAGTCTAATAGGCTTCGTTATATTTGGCATAATCAAAGCAAGCTCAGGTGCGATAACTTTGATAAAATTGAACGGGCTGTTGAGCGTGGTGATGAAAATCTTGCAGGCCAAGGAAGGAAGGTTATGATACCTGCGTCGTTTACGGGTAGTAAGAGGTATATGATGCAGCATTATCTTGATGCAATGGCGACATGCAAGTACTTTGGTTACCCAGATTTTTTTATCACCATTACTTGCAACCCTAAGTGGCCTGAGATCACCAGGTATTTACAGAAACATGATCTAAAGACGGAGGATAGACCCGATGTTTGTTGCAGAGTTTTCAAGATGAAGCTCGATAATCTTGTGCAGTATCTAATAAACGACGAAGTATTGGGTCGTGTGAATTCAGGTGCATATTTAATTGGTCGTTACACACATTCTAATTAACCCGATGGTACATTCGCTTCTTTTGCTCTAACTTTTTTTTTCAGCAATGTATACTATTGAATTTCAGAAACGGGGGTTGCCACATGCTCATATGGTGGTTTTCTTGCATCCAGACTCTAAGTTGCCTACTGGTGATGATATTGATAAATTCGTTTCAGCAGAAATTCCCGACAAAGATTTAGATCCACATTTGTATGAAATTGTTGGTGATTTGATGATTCACGGTCCGTGTGGTGAGGCTAACAAAAAAAACGTTTGTATGCATGATGGGAGGTGCACTAAATTTTTTCCAAAGTCTTTTAGTCCAATTACAAAAATTGATGATGCTGGTTTTCCTATTTACATGCGGCGTGAAGATGAACGAACTGTGATGAAGAAAGCTTTCGAGTGTAACAATGGATATGTTGTACCGTATAATGGGGATCTCCTGAAGCGGTATCGTGCTCATATTAACGTTGAGTGGTGCAATCAGACAAGGTCTATCAAGTACCTTTTCAAATATATAAACAAGGGGCCAGATTATGTTCGAGCAGCGATTGAGAATGATGATGATAAACAAAATATTTCTGAGGACGAAGTGGAAAGATATTATAACTGCAGGTTCGTGTTTTCTTTATTAATTATGGGTTAAGATCATTAAACTTTGTTAATTGTGTAAGCCTCACATCGTTTGTCATACACATGAGGTTGCTAAAAAAAAATGTTGGTTTTGTAGGTATATTTCAGCGTGTGAAGCCACATGGAGAATTCTTGCTTTTCCTACGCATTATCGAACTACACCGGTTATTAAACTTTCATTTCATCTTCCTGGACAGCAGTTGATTGTGTATCACGAAGATGATAATATCGATGATGTGTTGAATAAGCCGTCGGTTGGCCAGTCTAAATTCATCGCTTGGATGGAAACAAATAAAAAATTTGTCCTGGCTAGAACGCTCACTTATGCAGATTTCCCAACTAAGTTTGTTTGGGTTACTAAACTCAGAATATGGAAAGTTCGTGATCGAGGATTCGCGATTGGTAGACTCCCTTATGTACCACCTACAGTGCCTGACGCGTATTATCTGAGAGTTTTGCTTAACGTTGTCAAGGGGCCGATTAGTTTTGATGAAATCAAAACGGTTAAGGGTGTTCTCTACGCTGAGTTTCGAGATGCTTGCTATGCACTTGGATTGTTAGACGACGATAAAGAATATATCGAGGGTATTAAGGAAGCAAGTTTTTGGGGTTCAGGAAAATTTCTACGTAAGCTATTTGCCATAATGCTACAATCCAGCAGTGTTTCTGTACCTCTTAACGTTTGGAATGCTACGTGGCAAATTTTAACAGAAGATTTTCTATACAAGCAAAGACGCGAGGAAAATAATCCAAGTAAGATATCTTTAAACTTTTTATGTTTGTTATTATTTGCTGCCTTATTTGATCTTGGATTAGTCCCTTTTGATGATGTTGGAGATTTTGATTTTAGTCATGATTATTGGTTTTGGTCGTGATTTTTGGTTCTGATAAAAAAAACATCAAATTTTTGGTTTTGGTCATCAAATTCATGTCGTTGGTGATTTTAGATTCACTCGACATTCTTTCGAAATTGTTTGGAAGACTTCGACCACTTTAAGAAAGCTTTCATTCAGGCGGTCGGGGGGATTTTTTGTATTTGCCGATTTGGAATCAGTTAAAACTGGTTTGGTTGACCATTCGGTCTGTATCGGTACAGTGCTTATCTCTTTTCGTCGGATTTGTTTTTAACTCTTTAAAACGACCACTCCACACGTATAATCAATCTCACATATAGTGTCTTTTTTTAGATGTCATCGGTCAGGTTATGAATGTTAGTAGTTTTTGCTGATCGTTGTTTATTATTTAAGAGATCTTTTTGTTCGTTTTGATTGTATATTCTTCTGTAGCAATTATTTTTTTTGTTCTGGACAAGAAATTTTTTTCGTTAATATGGTGGATACACTATGCCTTTCGATGATGGTTTCCTATTTTATGAAAATCTTTCATATATTTGTAGAACATATTGATTTATATTTGAACAGTGTTTTATGGAAATATACATGTCTGAGCGTATTGTCTTTAGTTTTAGGTTTATTTATTTTCGTTTGTTTTTCGTGTCTGAATACATGTTTAATATGTCTGCTTTTTTGCACAGGTTTGGTTATCAGCGATGCCAAGCTGAAAAAACTTGGTTTGTCGGAAATAGAAAAATATTTGCGTAGAAATGGGCATTCTTTGGCTACTATTAAAGGATCAATGCCTCTTCCAGACGATATTGCTCAGTATAAAAATACTAATCATCTTATACGTGATGAGCTGAATTATGATTGTTATAAGCTGGCTGCCGATCATGAGAGGATGTTATCAACAATAACTGTTGAACAGAAGCATGTTTATGATACGATAATGGATGCCGTTAATGCTGATGCTGGTGGTATGTTTTTTGTTTACGGTTATGGGGGGACAGGTAAAACATTCTTGTGGAATGTTTTAGGTGCGGCTATTCGATCTAAAGGTCAGATTGTTTTGAATGTTGCATCGAGTGGAATAGCTGCATTATTATTACAAGGTGGTCGGACTGCTCATTCTAGGTTTGGGATACCAATGGTTGTGAATGATTATACATTGTGTACGATAAGTGCGGGATCACACCAAGCCGAGTTACTTGAACATGCTAGCCTTATTATATGGGACGAAGCTCCTATGATGAGTAGGTATTGTTTCGAAACACTCGATCGGACAATGCGTGATATACTTAAGTGTAATAAGGTTTTTGGTGGTAAAGTGGTTGTTTTGGGTGGAGATTTCAGACAAATTTTACCGGTCATTGTCGGTGGTACTAAAGTGGAGACTGTGATGGCGAGTTTGAATTCGTCTCCTTTATGGTTTCAATGCAAGGTAATGGAGCTAAAAACAAACATGAGACTTCTTCGTGGATCTGGTGATGTTGACGATCAAGAAATGGTAGATTTCGCCAAATGGATATTGGATATTGGCAATGGGAAAATAAGTGAGCCCAATACGGGGGAAGTTGAGATTGATATCCCATCAGATTTATTGATTACTAATGAAGGTGATCCTATCAAAAGTATTGTTACAGAAGTCTATGGTCGATCATATGCAGTAACCCGCGACCCAAAATTTTTCCAGGAGAGAGCTATATTGAGTCCCCGTAACCAGGACGTAGATATTATTAATGAGTTTATGTTGTCCAAACTCGCAGGTAATTGTTAATATGGCTTCGTTAATGCTTAGTTTCGTTCTATTATTTATTTATTTTTAAACTGTTTTGTTTTTGACAGGTGATGAACATGAGTATTTTAGTTCAGATAGTATTGATACTTCAGACACAAGTAAGATGGATGATATGGTTTATACTCAAGAGTACCTAAACAGTATTAAAGTATCTGGGTTGCCTAACCACTGTCTAAAGTTGAAGATTGGTGCTCCTATCATGTTGCTTAGAAATATTGATCCTAGAGGCGGTTTGTGCAATGGTACGAGGTTGCTTGTAACTCAATTAGCTAAATGTTGTTTCGTATAACTGGAACTTATACAGATTATAATAAAAGAATTAGAATCTCTGTTTCGCTATGTTGTAATCTTCTAGAAAAGTAAAAGGTTCTATTTTTTATTAACTGATTTGGTTAGAAATATATGCCTTGACCAAGAAACAGAAAATACGTTTAGTTGTAAATTCGTAATGGAAATTAAAATCAGGTTTGGCTATATGCAAATTAGAGGAATGGCAGTTCGTATCTCAGTACCTTATATAAATTATAATAAAATTATAATCTCGGTTCCGTTGTAATCTTCTAGAAAAGTAAAAAGCTGTAATTTTTATTGGCTGATTTAATTAAAAATATCTAGACCTTATCTATATTATAAAAAAAAGTACTACGTCGGTTAAACTTTGAACTGTTTATCGTAAAAGGTATAACATTCCAATGATTATCTATTGTTTTAATAAAAGATCAAATATAAGGTTAGGTTTTCGTATATATATATATATATATATATATGATATGAACTATTATGATATCATAACCGTGATATCATATAAAAATTGTTCTGTGATCATCATCGTGATTAATTTGCTTTGACTTAGATATTTAAGAATGGATTACCTTACGCTTAAACAACTTAGTATAAGAGTCGTTCATGTCGAGGAATCATCGTTCGTGTTGTTCGAAAGTGGCAGTCACAAACTCAGTTCGATGAGGCTTGGTCGGAAGTGATGAATTTGCTTCTTATTGATGAGAAGGTGGGTTTTTTGTTTATTTCACTATACGATCACTTGCAAAAGTTATACTGTCTTTTTAGAATCTGAGTTTCTTAGTGGTTCTGATTGGTTTATAATTGTTTCTATACGCAGGGGTATACTATTCAAGGCGTGGTTCATCTATCCCTTGTCCCAATGTTTGGGGGTGATTTATGTGAAGGGAATATTATTGAGGTTTTGAATTTTAGTGTGCGTTCTGCCTCTATAAGGCATAGAGTTTCAGATAACAACTTTGTTGTAATGTTTACTGAGAGAGCTAGGGTGTCTTCTATTGCTCAAGCATTATATCAAATTCCACTGGAAAGATTTGATCTTAAGGATTATTCCTTTTTCGCAAGTGCAAGCGCCTTGGGTTCTGGATTAGTTGGTATGTGTCTATATTTTTATGTTTAGTTTTGTTTTATTATATATGTGTTAACTGTTATTATTGATATCTTTTTTTTTAGATGCAATTGGGTACATCAGACATGTGCAGAAAAGTGATGTGTGTATCCAGAAACGGATGGTGCTTAGGAGAGTTGTTTTAACTATGCTGTTTGATAGGTATTTCTAGAGACTCTGTATGGTTTATTTTCCATTGCAACGCATAAGCTGATCGTTTATGCGTGGTTTTATAATATTTGTGGTTGCTTGCTAAGCAATTTAGTGGTTGGTTTGATGTGCAGCTTTGTTGCTGGGATTTGCAATGGATTTGAGGCACGTGTGGTGTTACTTGGGGAGCAAGCGGAGCAGATTGAGGACAAGTTTCGCGTGTGTATAAAAGATAGCATTGTTCTTGTCATGACAAGTCTTTTGGTCACTAAAACTGGTTATGAATGTTCGTTATTGTCAACTCCTGCGACAAAGTTCTACTTAAATCGAGATTTCCCGTCTATCAATGCTTTTAGGAAAAGGTGTATATTGTTATCTATGTTTATGTTTTCGTGTCGTATTTTTTAAGATACAAACCATTGACCTGCTCGTGTTATTTTGGTAGGTTCAAGTTCGAGGGCAAGTGTACCATACAATTGGGAGAGATGATTGATAATTTACCAAGCGATAATATTCCGTATTATGGGTTCGTTGATTTGCATTCATCTAGGTGTTCGGATTCTGCATCCGGTCTGCTAATGAAGGATTCTCCCAATAAGTAGCTATCGAGTCAAGATGTTATTGTTATTACCGATGAGGATTTTTTTTTTTAATCTTTAGTTTTTTATAATTGCGTGGACGTTTGTTTTGTTTTGTCCACTTGGTGTTTTAACGTTTAATATATTTTTAATTTTAATGGGGAATTAATTATTGTTTTGACGTATTTCTTTCTACTCAAAATATATTACCCGCTTATATGTAGTGTTTTCTCAATGGAGGCAGGGTTTTACGAAAGTCATTAACAGATTAACAAAGGTCCAAATTAGATAACGGAATAAGAGAATGTGAACGTTAGTCCTAATTTATACAAAGAAGAACCATTATATAGCGAACCACCCAAACGCCTTTTATAAAATTTATATTATGAGTTTGTACCCATATACAACTTAAAATATCCTGTTTAGTGCAAATCGCTTATTTTGCTTATCGGATCATAGTCGTATTTTGTAGTATTTAAAAATATGAGCCTCTCGAAGAATTGAATTTCGATGGACGGGATTATTATAATTTTTTTTTATATATTTCGTTTTTAGTGCCGTTTTATCAATAATATAAGTTTTAACCAAAGGTAAAACAGATTACCATTGCTATACCGCGTGGTTGCTTCTTTCACAATCAATAATTTGTTAGTCATTTTTAAAATAGAAGCGAGGTCTTGTGGATGGTGATTCCATAACTACGTCATAAAGAGGGGATTTGTAAATGATGGTTCCAAAACTTTGTGTTTCTTACATAACTTATAACTGTTGTTCATTTGAATTTTCAATAAGTTTATGATTTTTATTTAGATACTTCTTTGCCCGCGCAATGCGCGGGCTACACACCTAGTCTTTTATATACTATTCAAAATCTCCCGTAACTTCTAATATGATATATTTTTTACACACTTTCTAGAAATTATGGATCATGATCCAATAATTTTTATTTAATATAATCATTAATATGCCTTTTTCAAGATAATAGCTATTTTAGGTTTTTAGCTACAAACTATCAATTTTGTGGGTATGGACAATTGAGCCATTTTTGGACCGGGTTATATATGTGTGTGTTAGAATTTTGATACCATGTTAAGTTACATGAGATTCCAACTCAAAACCAATAGATAACGAATGAATTTGCCCAAATCTTTTATATATTAACCAAAATCCCTCCCAATTTTTGATAAGATCCCTCCGTTCTTTAGAAAAATGATGTTTTAATGTTTTTTTTCTCAAATAAGTGATGTTTTCAGTTTTCAATACAAAATTAAATAATTTTTTATTGTTTTGACTATTTGTATTACGCAGATTGTTTACTTATTGGTTAAATTGTGTTTAAATGGATAATAAATGATGTTTTTATCATGGAAAAAATTAAATGAATCTTTAATTCGTGTCCAAAAATCTTAAACATCACTTATATTAGAACAAAAGCAGTATGAGATTTCTCACACGCTTTTTAAAAATAGTGTTGATATATTTTATTTATGAAATGGCTATACGTTATAAGCAACCATATAAAATCAGATTCGGGGTCCATAAATCCTTTAAGACTGATAACAAAGTTTTTATAAATAATAAAAAAAAAAAATTGGATACAGAAAATAATCAAAATACTAAAAGACACAATGCAATATACCATTGAATATTTATCCACACATATTAATCAGTTACATGACCGTTATCAAAATCATTAAATATTTGGTACATCCGCAAAGAATATTATTCAGATTCAGTAAAATATGCCATCGACATGACAATAGACTTTTATTAATGGAATATACAGTAGAGGTTTGCTTAATTAGGTGTGTATATATATGCTAATTGTCTCTAACATTATAATTCATGATGGGATAAAAGAAAAAGAAAAAGAAGAAGAAGAAATAAGTTTTGTAATGCATTGCCAAAAGTGGCACCTGTAAGTAAAAAGTTACGGGGCAATGTCACTGTCAACGAATGAGCAATGTCTAGTTCCATTCTAGAGTCCGTTATAGTTACACGTCGGCTGTATATCTGTGACCTTTTTGTTTTCCTTTCTTACGGTTACTTTATGCTTCAAATAATTTTATTTTATAACGTCATTTTGTATAAATGAACACAGGTTTGCATACTCATAAGTCATAAGTCATAAGTCATAAGTCATAAGTCATAAGTCATAAGCAAAACGAGTGCAAAATATATATGGGGGTACAAAAGAGTAATGGACTATGTGTCCGTCCCATCCATAAAGAATGTGATTTAGGCCACATTATATAACTCAAATTCAGAAGCCATAAGTTGGAAATCAGTTTCTTCTAATAGTTCAAGGTCTTTATTATTATGGTTAATAATACATTTCGATTTTCACCCAAATATTTTTTTTCAGCTCTCATATCATTATAATTATAAAAAAAAAGGAAATAGTAATTGAAATCATTATAATATATTAATTATAGAAGTGGAACGAATACATTTAAACAACAATTAGGGACACAATATTTTTTAAGTTTAAGGCCACGACAAAGTAATGGACGGCAGTGTGTTCATGATCGGTAATTTGTGGCCAGTACATTATTTTATAATTTGTGTTGGGCTTTGGTGATGAAAATCATGAGTATTAACTAGGCCCGCGACTTGGGTTAGTCAATTAGGAATGTGTTTTTCCTATTGGGCTTTAGTTTAGGTTTAAACCGTCTTAACTTTGTAATTGCCCTAGTCTATATAAAGATAGGCATGTGTGAGGGTTTTCTGCATCCTGGAAACTATAGAGAGAAACTAGAGAGATCTTTCTTGTTCTTAGAAAGATTGTGAGGAACCCTAATTCTTTGTAATCCGTGGTGATAGTGGATTACTGGAAAGTTCCATGCCGAGACGTAGGATCACACACCGTGATCTGAAGTCGTTAATTCTCTGTGTCTTTTATTTTTGCTCAAGTTCCGTGATTATCGAGACAGAGATCAAATCTCAAAAAAGTGGTATCAGAGCCTAGGTTTTAGGTTTGGGAGCAATTGGACAGAGAAGCTCTGCAGGGATATAGGTTTTAGATCTGGATTGATAGCTAGAATCAAGGCATCAATCGGTTTAGGGTTTTAATCTCACAGCTCGGGAGAAAAAGCTGTCTGCAGCGTGAAGAAGAAGATCACGCATGTATCGATCGACACTCCTTCCGGGTATCGATCGATACGTCTATTACGTGTTCGCAGAAAGACGAAGAAAAGTTTGGTATCGATCGACACTCCATCTTGTATCGATCAATACGGTAGTAGAAACGTGTGAAAGAGTTCGTTTGATCGAGATGTCTTCAGAAAAGAAGCCGAAGGTGAAGATAGCCATCTTCGACGGACAAGGTGATTTCTCTATGTGGAAGAGAAGGATGTTAGCTCACATGAATCTTCAGGGTTTAAAAGGAGAGCTAATAACACCAACCACTGAGCCGGATAAGCTGGTTATCAAGAAGGATGAATCAGCGGAGGATTTCGAACAGAGACTTAAAGCAGAACAAGTCAAGAAAGGGGAACGAGCAGAGAATACTATGGATATTTTGACACTCCATCTAGGAGATCATGTCCTCAGGAAAACAGAGGAGTGTACAACAGCATGTGATCTTTGGGCAGCACTAGAGAGGTTATACAACACCAAGACTCTACCGAGTCAGATTCATCTTTTGTATAAATTCTATACATTTAAGATGGATGGGTCTAAGTCAATCGATCAAAACGTCAATGACTACTTGAAGACTGTTTCGGAGTTGGCTAGTGTAAAGGTTACAGTTGCGGATGAAGTGCAGGCAATTCTACTACTCAGTTCCTTGCCACCACAATTTGACTCCATGAAGGAGACATTGAAGTATGGTAGAGAGTCCATCTCTATTGAAGATGTGGTGAATGCAGCGAAATCAAAGGAAACTGAGCTTAAAGTTAAGGGAATATCGACTTCACAAAGCACTGGTAAAGCGTATGTGGCTCGTGGGAGACAGCAAAATAGGGATCAACGAAATTCTGGGAATCGAGGCAGGAGCAGGTCGAAATCGGGAACAAAAGTCACATGCTGGTTCTGCAAGAAGGAATGACATGTGAAGGCTGATTGCTATGCTTGGAAGAAGCTGAAAGACGGCGATGATGAAGATGCCACGGCAGCGGTTATCATCGAAAAATCAGCAGGAGTTGATGCGTTATCAGTCTCGGAAAATCGGCATCTAGAGAGGTGGGTGATTGATTCAGGTTGTTCATATCACATGACCTCAAGGAGAGATTGGTTTGATACATTTGAGGAGCTCAACTCTGGACAAGTGCTACTGGGGGACGACTATTCTGTGGAGGTTATAGGAATAGCTTCCATCAATATAAAAGCATGTGGTGGCACGGTGAAGACATTGATGAATGTCAGATATATTCCTAAGCTGAAGAGAAATTTAATATCTACAAATACATTGGATAAGTTTGGGTTTGATCATGTAGGAGGCAAAAGAAAAACAAAGTTCTATAAGAATGGGAAGATGGGTCTTCAAGGCACTCTATGCGGTTCTTTGTATTTGCTTAACAGAGAGACTGTGGTAGGACAGTCAAACATAAGTGTACCAGGAAACCAGCCAAAGACGAGACGGCTTTGTGGCATCGAAGGTTGGGACACATGAGCATGAAGAATCTGATGATCTTGGTAAAAAGAGGCATCATTGATAAGAGAAGGATTAAGGAGATGGATTTCTGTGAGAGTTGTGTAATGGGGAAGACCAAGAGACTGAGCTTCAACATTGGGAAACACAATTCAGGAGAAGCGCTGAGATATGTTCACTCAGATCTTTGGGGATCTCCATTGGTTACTCCAAGTATCTCTGGTAAGCAGTATTTCATGTCTATCATTGATGATTACACTAGAAAGGTGTGGGTGTTCTTCTTGTCTGTTAAGAGTGAAGCTTTCACAAAGTTCTGTGAATGGAAGAAACTGATTGAGAATCAGATAAACAAGAAAGTGAAATGTCTGAGAATAGACAATGGGTTAAAGTTTGTGAACAAAGACTTCGACAGGTTCTGCAAGCAGCATGGAATTGAGAGGCACGAGACTTGTGCTTATACTCCACAGCAAAATAGAGTTGCAGAATACATGAACCGAACAATAATGGAGAAGGTGCATTGTATACTTGATGAAAGTGGCTTATGTGAAGAATTCTGGGCTGAGGCGGTTAACACAGCTGTGTACCAAATTAATAGAAGCCCATCATCGTCCTTAGATGGCAGTATTCCTGAGGAACTTTGGCTGGGAAGAAAGTTGGGTTATGGACACATGAGAAGATTTGGGTCATTGGTCTATGTTCATGTAGATCAAGGGAAGTTAAGACCAAGAGCTATGAAGGGAATTTTCATAAGCTATCCGGAAGAAGTCAAAGGGTACAAGGTATGGCTCCTGGATGAATCAAAATGTGTGATTAGCATGAATGTGGTCTTTGTGGAATATACAGTATTCAAAGACTTGAGGAATAGAGTTTCTGTGGAAGAAACTGCACAGAAAAGCCCGACTTCTGAGAGTGTATCGATCTATACCACCCCAAGTATCGATCGACACAGACACGAAAAAGAAAAGTCTCGTGAACCTTCTGAGGTGGTGTCGAACGATGCCTTCCCGAGTATCGATCGACACCGAGGAGGACCATATGTGACAACTTCTATTACTGAATATAATGGGCAAGTTGGATCTTCAGGTGGAGCTGTTGGAGATCAGAAAACAGATGATGTACCTCTAGAGGATTGGGAGTTAGCTCGGAACAGGTCTAAACGAGTAACAAGGCGACCTGAATATCTTGGTGATTATGATTTAGCGAGTTTTGCCTTAATCCCTGCTGTCAAGATAAGTTCTGAAAAACCTAGGGACTATCAGGAAGCTGTTGAAAGCAGGGATAAAACTTTCTGGAAAGGAGGTATGGATGAAGAGATGAGTTCTCTGGATAAGAACAAGACCTGGAGGTTGGTTAAAAGACCTAAAGCTAGAAAAGTGATTGGTTACAAATAGTTTTACAGGTTAAAGCCGGGTATCCCAGGGGTAGAAGAATCGAGATATAAAGCTATATTGGTAGCCAAGGGTTATGATATATCATGGTTTTTACCCTGTTTAGGCCATGATATAAGTCCTTTTATAGAGTCTTTTCTTGTGTTTTGGAGTCTTTTAGAGTCTTTCACAGGTTATAGCACATTTGGAGCTTAATTGGAATTATTGGAGCTTTTCTGGAGCATTCTGGAGCGAGACTGAAGTCTGATGACTAAGAGCCCGATCTGAGCACCGAGCATCGATCGATACCCCCGAGTATCGATCGACACTCATCGAGATTTCATGGGCCGCGACTAGTTATGAAGCCTTGGAGAATTGCAAAAGCACCCAGAAGACTTTGATAATTACAAGAAGGCCCCAAATCGTGATTTAGGTTATAAATAGGATTTTACAGCCATTGTTTAGGCTATGCTTTATTTTTGTTTAGGTTTAAGAGAGATTTTGGTGAGAGACAAGTCTGGTTTCCCTTCGTCCGAGATCAGATCTCAAAACCTTGTTTCTCTTTCTGATTTAATATAAGAGTATTTATTCAACATGTTTATTAATTTAATATCCATGTCTGAGTAGATCACCTATTAGGTTTAGGGTTTTCTCATAGGGATTTCTTTGAATGCTAGGTTGATTATCTGTTAGGATTCACTATCTAAATTAGTTCTTCGCCTTAGGTTGTTCTCAAAGCTAATTCTAGGTTGACGAATCTGGAACTTAGATCTTAGGATAATTAATTAGGCACGAGAGTGCGATTAATTACCTGATAGAACCTTAGGTGAGCAAATTGATTATTCGCAAAGAGATTTGGTTTAATTGATTTGTGAACATATCAAACCTGATTTTAAAGCTGATTTAGACTTTAGGATTCGCAAAGAGATTTGGAATTTCTAGGATTTAGATTTAGATAGTTTTCGCAACGAGAGTTGGTTAATTATATTTTAGTGATTTGAGTTCGAGAACAGTGCTTAATCTGGATCCTGTTAGGTAGCTTAGCTGCATTCATTGATTTCCTGAGAAATACCCTAAGCCTACATTCCCCAAATTGAATTTACAAACGTTTTACTTGCAACCCTGTTTTTCAATTACATCATCTGGTTTAGCTTGTTTCTGATCTATAGAATCTATTGAGTGATTTTTGAGTTCTTTGTGGTTCGACCCCTACACTTACTACAACAACTGCTTTAGTATCTTAGGGTATTAAATTGAGCATATCAATTTTGGCGCCGTTGCCGGGGACTCAATTCGCCGTTAGATTTTAGCTAGGAAATTCGTCTAAATCGCCCGAGTATCGATCGATACCCTTGAGTATCGGTCGATACCCGTCGTAAATTTCAGTTACTTACGCTCTTTACTTGTGATTTCAGGTGCATGCATAATCTTGAAACCAGAAGCAAAAAGAGTACTCCGCTAGTTGATCTATCACTGGAACAGCTAGCACAAGTGGAACGCACAAACAGGAAAGCAAAGAAGTCAGCAAAGATGAACAACAATCAAGTTGGGTTGGTTCGTGATGCTGCTGGAGCTTACAGGGACCAACAGGGTCGGTTGTGCAATGAGCAAGGACAACGTCTGGATGGAGAGGGGATTGTCATTCCACCTGCTCCTGTTGTCGCTGAGAATGCCGCTAGGAACGCAAGGGATGCTGTGGTTAATCGTGGTAGAACGATCGGTGAACACAACAGGCCAGAGCAATTTTTCGCCAATCGCTCTGCGATTCGTCCCCCTGCGTATGAGCGAAATGACTTTGAGCTGAAGCCTGCTTACTACACTCTAGTAGGACAGCATCTCTTCCATGGTTTGCCTCATGAGCATCCAATGGATCATGTAGAGAAATTCGAGGACTTGGTCACTAGCATCAAGAGCAATGGAGTGTCCTACGATTATCTCTTCTGCAAGCTTTTCCCCTACTCTCTAGGTGGAGAGGCTACTTACTGGCTGAGGCAGCTACCTCCTGGATCACTGACTAATTGGGAAGACACCAAGAGAGCCTTCCTAATTAACTTCTATGATGATGGACGATCTGAAGATCTGAGGAATAAGATCTCCACTTTTTCTCAAGGACCTACTGAGGCGTTCAAGGCTGCTTGGACAAGATTCAGATCGTACCAAAGAGACTGTCCACACCATGGATACTCTGATGTGCAGCTGCTAGGTATCTTCTTCAGAGGAGTAGATTGGAGGTATCAGATGGCTCTGGACTCTTCAAGCAATGGGAACTTCAACACCAACTATCCTGAGGACGCCTATGTGTTAATTGAGAATTTTGCATCTAGCAGCAGCACAAAGAGTGCAGATTTCGAGCGCAAGAAGCTGGCTGGTAATCAAGATGGATCGCAGATCGCTGAGTTTAAGGCTCAACTAGATTCTATGCACAGTCTTCTGCTGGGAAAGACAACAAAAGCTGTCCATTTTGCTGAGGATGTTGAGGTTTTCAATGAGAATGAAGCAGAAGACGTGAACTACATTGGTGGTTCTGGCTTTCAGGGACAGAGGAACCAGTACAACAACAATCGAGGTTTCAACAACTTCCAGCAAGGAGGATTCAACCAGAAACCTGCCCAGATCAGTGGTTACACCAGGAACTACGGAAATCCTTCTTACGAGCCTGTGACTGCTAAGACATCAGAGAACAAGATTGAAGCCATGCTTGAAACACTCGTTCAAGGACAGCAGCAGATTACAGTAACCTTCAATGGTAAGATGGACGCCATGTACAAAGATCTGAGTGGAAGGATCGATTCTCTGGGTATTGGTCAGAAGAAGCTGGAAACTCAGGTAGCTCAGACTTCAGAGAATTCGAGAAGACAAGAAGGTTTTCTACCAGGAAAAGGAGAGAACCCAAGGGCACACATCAATGCCATTACCTTGAGAAGTGGTAAGGAGGTCAAATCAGGGGCAAAAGTAGATCAGCCTAATGCAAATTTCGAGTTGTCTGACGATGAAGACACTGAAATCGCTAAGGCATCGATCGACACTACTCAGCATCGATCGACACCGATCGCGATTCTCAGACGGGAAAACTCAAATTCCCGTGTATCGATCGATACCCCCCCAGTATCGATCGATACCGAACCTGAGGACGATGCAGAAGTTGAGATTGTGAAGGAGAAGCCTAAAGCAGCACCAGAGAGGGTCTACATCCCGAGGGTACCCTATCCCAGAGCTCTTGGGAAGACTAAGAAGGAAGTAGAGGATGCTAAATGCAAGGAAATTTTGGACAAGCTGGTTGTTGAACTTCCCTTCATCGATGCTATCAAGACCTCTGTAGCTTTCAAGAGGTATGTCAAGAAGATGGTGTCCAGCAATGTGAACCTTGAAGAAGGCTGTCTGATGATCACTCATGAGTGCAGTGCAATCCTAAGCAACAGGATCCCAACGAAACTTCCAGATCCAGGGAGCTTTGTCTTGGATTGCACAATAGCTACTGACAGGTTTGAGCGTTCTCTCTGTGACCTTGGCTCAAGTGTCAACCTCATGCCATACTCGGTTGCTAAGAGAATGGGAATGACAGACTTCACTACTACTAGAATCTCGCTGATTCTCGCTGATCGTTCAATTAGACTTCCAGAAGGATTGCTCGAGGATGTTCCGATTGTGATTGGGAACTGCTTAATCCCAACTGATTTCATTGTCTTGGAGTATGATTCGGAACCCAGAGATCCTCTCATCTTGGGAAGACCATTCCTAGCAACAGCTGGTGCTCTGATTGATTGCAGGAATGGGAAGATATCTCTTAACATTGGTGAGTTGGTCATGAATTTTAACATGGAGAAGATGATGAAGAGACCAACCATCGATGGGCGGACTTTCTTCGTTGATACCTTCTGTGATATTGCTGAGGAGTACTTCTTAGAGATGCATCCTGAGGACCCATTGGAGAGAGCATTGGCCTGTTCTGCTGAGTCAGAGGTTAAGCCACACGATGCTGCTGCTGAATACGGAAGGATACTCGATTCAGCACGACCAGTATCGATCGATACTCTGATGGTATCGATCGATACCCTACGGCCAGAAACCAGTTTGGCCGAAAGAACTATGCAAGCTGCTGGGCTTGGAGATTGGAGCGAGGAGAACGCTCCTAAAGTGGAACTCAAACCACTTCCTGCGAATCTAAGGTATGGTTTTCTTGGTCCTAATTCCACGTACCCTGTAATCCTTAATTCTTCTTTGAACAACGCAGAGGTCACTTTACTGCTAAGAAAGCTGCGCAAGTATCGCAAAGCTCTTGGCTATTCTCTTGATGACATTTCAGGTATTTCCCCGAACCTGTGCATGCATAGGATTCATCTTGAGGACGAGTCAAAGGCTTCAGTTGAGCATCAAAGGAGGCTGAATCCAAACCTGAAGGAAGTGGTTAAGAAAGAGATCATGAAACTCTTAGATGCAGGAGTTATCTATGCTATCTCAGATAGCTCTTGGGTCAGTCCAGTGCACGTTGTTCCTAAGAAAGGAGGGATAACTGTGGTGAAGAACAACATGGATGAGATGATTCCCACGAGGACTATCACAGGACATCGAATGTGCATTGATTACAGGAAGTTGAACGCGGCCACACGGAAAGATCACTTCCCATTGCCATTCATTGACCAGATGTTGGAGAGATTGGCCAGTCATCCCTACTACTGCTTCCTTGATGGATATTCAGGTTTCTTCCAGATTCCTATCCATCCAGATGACCAAGGGTATACCACTTTCACGTGTCCCTATGGCACGTTCGCATACAGGAGAATGCCATTTGGATTGTGCAACGCTCCAGCCACTTTTCAGAGGTGCATGATGTCTATCTTCACAGACATGATCGAGGACTTCATGGAGGTATTCATGGATGATTTTTCAGTATATGGGTCATCATTCAAGATCTGTTTGACTAATCTGTGCAAGGTGCTCCAGAGGTGTGAAGAGAAACACTTGGTCCTTAACTGGGAAAAGTGTCATTTTATGGTTCAGGATGGCATTGTACTTGGGCACAAAGTCTCTGAAGCTGGAATCGAAGTTGACAAAGCCAAGATTCAGGTCATGACAAGTCTCCCACCACCTACTTCTGTGAAGGATATTCGGAGTTTCCTTGGTCATGCTGGGTTTTACAGGAGGTTCATCAAGGATTTCTCCAAGATAGCACGTCCACTCACTGCTCTGCTATGCAAAGAGATCAAATTTGATTTCACAGCCGATTGTCTTGCAGCCTTTGAGGAGATCAAAAAGGCTTTAGTGAGTGCTCCTGTTGTGCAACCTCCTGATTGGACTCTGCCTTTCGAGATCATGTGTGATGCCAGTGACTTTGCTGTGGGG
The DNA here is from genome assembly GCA_030161315.1 of Eutrema japonicum. NCBI lineage: Eukaryota > Viridiplantae > Streptophyta > Magnoliopsida > Brassicales > Brassicaceae > Eutrema > Eutrema japonicum. Next base: position 11,744,322 of record BSQW01000013.1, read on the forward strand.
TCAGTTCTGGGTCAGAGGAAAGACAGACAGCTGCACGTCATCTACTATGCCAGCAGGACTTTAGATGACGCTCAGAGGAATTACAGCACCACAGAGAAGGAGCTACTTGCTGTTGTTTTCTCCTTTGAGAAATTCCGATCTTACTTGGTTGGGAGCAAGGTGGTTGTTCATACTGATCATGCTGCTCTCAAGTATCTGATGAACAACAAGGATCTCAAGCCTCGTCTCTGTCGTTGGGTTCTTTTGCTACAAGGGTTTGACATTGAGGTTAAGGACAAGAAAGGCATAGAGAATGGAGTTGCTGACCATCTCTCGCGGATGCGGATCGATGAGGACGTCCCCATTGATGATCAACTACCTGAGGAAGCCATCTACTTCATTGAAACTGGGTTTCAGATGAATCTGGCCGAGAATCAGCAATTTCCACGAGTTGCAGGTTCCGGTATCGATCGATACCATGATGGTATCGGTCGATACCCTGACGATTCAGACGCTGTTTTCATCATCGATCATTCAGTCGTTTCTAACCACCATCTCGTCGCTGCAGCAGATTCTGATACTCCATGGTACGCTGATATTGCAAATTATCTCGCTGCAGATGCAAAGCCAAACCACCTCAAGAAGTATGACAAGAAGAAGTTCATGCGCGACATAAGGAGATTCTTTTGGGATGAACCTTACTTGTACAAGCATTGTTCTGACGGAATATACAGGAGATGCATTGCTGAGTCAGAAGTTTCCGATGTTTTGTTTCATTGCCATGGATCAGACTATGCTGGACACTTTGCCACCTTCAAGACAGTATCCAAGGCTCTTCAAGCAGGCTTCTGGTGGCCTACCATGTTCAAGGATGCTCACACTTTCGTCTCACAGTGCGACGCTTGTCAGAGGAGAGGGAAGATCAGTAAGAGACATGAGATGCCACAAAATTTCATCCTTGAGGTTGAAGTTTTTGATTGCTGGGGCATTGACTTTATGGGTCCTTTCCTATCTTCACACAAGAAGACCTACATCCTGGTTGCTGTGGACTATGTGTCTAAATGGGTGGAAGCGATAGCCAGTGAGAAGAATGACTCTGCGGTGGTTCTTAAGCTGTTTAAGACCATCATTTTCCCTCGCTTTGGAGTACCTCGAATTGTGATAAGTGATGGTGGCTCTCACTTTATCAACAAGGTGTTCGAGAGGTTGTTGAAGCAATATGGTGTAAACCATCGTGTGGCTACTCCATATCACCCTCAGACAAGTGGGCAAGTTGAAGTCTCTAACAGGCAGATCAAGGAGATCTTGGAGAAGACAGTGAATGCTTCTAGGAATAATTGGTCTACAAAGCTGGATGATGCACTTTGGGCATACAGGACTGCCTTCAAGACACCGCTGGGTACTACACCTTTCCAAATGCTGTATGGGAAAGCATGCCACCTTCCAGTAGAGATTGAGCACAAGGCTGCATGGGCAACAAAGATGCTGAACTTCGACATCAAGCCTGCTGCTGAGAGGAGGTTGATTCAGCTGAACGAGCTGGATGAGATCAGGCACCATGCTTATGAGAACTCGAGGCTGTACAAGGAGAGAACTAAAGCTTATCATGATAAGAAAATCATCTCCAGACACTTCGAACCGAACGACCAGGTACTTCTGTATAACTCTCGTTTGCAATTGTTTCCTGGTAAACTGCGTTCACGTTGGTCAGGTCCCTTCACAATCAAAGAGGTCAGACCACATGGTGCTGTGGTGCTGATAAATCGCACAGGCGAGGAATTCACTGTCAATGGACAAAGAGTGAAACACTATTGGGCGCAAGCCGAGATTCCAACAGGGCAGATAATGCCTCTGGATGATGCACCAACAGCCTGAATGGCGTTACAGTCGAGCTATTGACGTTAAACGAGCGCTTGGTGGGAGGCAACCCACTGGTGAGTCTGTCCTTGAGTCGTTTTTCCTTTTGATTTTTCATTTGTTTTGAGTCTGTGTCAGGATGAACAAGGAGCAACTCGCAATCGCCTAAGTATCGATCGATACCCCATTGGTATCGTTCGACACCAATCGCGGATGAAAGTTCACCAAGTCGATCTAAGCGTGGTATCGATCGATACCGTGCTGTGTGTCGATCGACACTCGCTGTTCCAGGAAGGTAATTTCTTGTTTCTCTTCATTCTATCCTTTTCTTTTGTTTCTTTCACTGACTCTAGGCTAGATAACACTGAGGACAGTGTTGTTCAAGTCTGGGGGAGGTGTCTGCTGACATTGTTTTCGTTTTTCTTAGAGTCAGTCGTTTTATCGAGTCAAAACTGTTTTATTGAGTCAAAAATTTGTTGGAGATGATGATCCTGTGCTTGAACCTATTGATTTGATTTTGTTTTTGAGTGCACAGTGTTACAGGATCAGTTCTAGATCGACTAATGAAAAATCCAAAGGCTGACCAGTTGACTAGAAAACATCCATGTCTCCAGCAGAGTTCTTCTGAAACCTGAGCCAAATTTTTGCACTTCATCAATGTGGTTAGTGTTCATAGAGCTTGATTCATCATTCATATCTGATAAAGGAACCCGTGTGTTTAGAATTATGGTATCTCTCTCCCCTGAAATAAGTTGATAGATAAGAGCATAAAAGATTGAAATGATTTTCTTCTGAGTAGAGGGTTAGGAAAATTTCCAGCGATCCCATTATTCTACTTGAGAGGGGATGATCACACAAAGGATTGGAAGCGAGGCTAGGATTTTCCTATGATGCCATTATTCGCCTACATCCTTTGATACATAGAGAGGGAAGAACCGGGGATTCGGTGGCAAACACCATCAATACTCGCGTCTCATACCTTGATGTGTATATGCTAAGCTGAAAATAAAAAAAATATATATAAATAGAACATAATAAGAAATAAGTCTGGGGGAGAGAAATTGATACAAAAAGTGTTAAAAAGGGTGGTTCCTTTGTCATGATATTGTCTGGTAAAGAATCTAGAAGGTTCTTGAACATTAACTGCAGCGATGAAACTGGCGATGAAGGTTTTACTTGAACAATGCTGTGGGATTTTGTGTGGAGTCTGGAAAAGCTGCAAATGTCTACGGAGAAGTACATGGTGGTCAGATCAAAAGCTGATCAGGTAACATTTGGGTGCTTGGAAAGAAGGTCATTTCGATGGTTCAGGAACAGGTGAGTCTCTACGTTTTCAAACCTCTTTTTCTGATTTAGTCTTCTATTTGCTTGAGGACAAGCAAAATGCTAAGTCTGGGGGAGTTGATATATCATGGTTTTTACCCTGTTTAGGCCATGATATAAGTCCTTTTATAGAGTCTTTTCTTGTGTTTTGGAGTCTTTTAGAGTCTTTCACAGGTTATAGCACATTTGGAGCTTAATTGGAATTATTGGAGCTTTTCTGGAGCATTCTGGAGCGAGACTGAAGTCTGATGACTAAGAGCCCGATCTGAGCACCGAGCATCGATCGATACCCCCGAGTATCGATCGACACTCATCGAGATTTCATGGGCCGCGACTAGTTATGAAGCCTTGGAGAATTGCAAAAGCACCCAGAAGACTTTGATAATTACAAGAAGGCCCCAAATCGTGATTTAGGTTATAAATAGGATTTTACAGCCATTGTTTAGGCTATGCTTTATTTTTGTTTAGGTTTAAGAGAGATTTTGGTGAGAGACAAGTATGGTTTCCCTTCGTCCGAGATCAGATCTCAAAACCTTGTTTCTCTTTCTGATTTAATATAAGAGTATTTATTCAACATGTTTATTAATTTAATATCCATGTCTGAGTAGATCACCTATTAGGTTTAGGGTTTTCTCATAGGGATTTCTTTGAATGCTAGGTTGATTATCTGTTAGGATTCACTATCTAAATTAGTTCTTCGCCTTAGGTTGTTCTCAAAGCTAATTCTAGGTTGACGAATCTGGAACTTAGATCTTAGGATAATTAATTAGGCACGAGAGTGCGATTAATTACCTGATAGAACCTTAGGTGAGCAAATTGATTATTCGCAAAGAGATTTGGTTTAATTGATTTGTGAACATATCAAACCTGATTTTAAAGCTGATTTAGACTTTAGGATTCGCAAAGAGATTTGGAATTTCTAGGATTTAGATTTAGATAGTTTTCGCAACGAGAGTTGGTTAATTATATTTTAGTGATTTGAGTTCTAGAACAGTGCTTAATCTGGATCCTGTTAGGTAGCTTAGCTGCATTCATTGATTTCCTGAGAAATACCCTAAGCCTACATTCCCCAAATTGAATTTACAAACGTTTTACTTGCAACCCTGTTTTTCAATTACATCATCTGGTTTAGCTTGTTTCTGATCTATAGAATCTATTGAGTGATTTTTGAGTTCTTTGTGGTTCGACCCCTACACTTACTACAACAACTGCTTTAGTATCTTAGGGTATTAAATTGAGCATATCAGGTTATTCTCAGAAAGAGGGTATTGACTATCAAGAAGTGTTTGCTCCGGTTATGAAGCATGTTTCTATCAGGTTTCTCCTATCGATTACAACAAATATGGATCTGGAATTGGAGCAGATTGATGTTAAGACTGCGTTTCTTCATGGTTTACTTGAAGAGGAGATCTATATGGAGCAGCCTGAAGGTTTTGTGGTTAAGGGAAAAGAGGACCATGTTTGCTTGTTGGAAAATGCATTGTATGGACGTAAGCAAGCTCCAAGGAAATGGAACAAGTGCTTTGATCAATTTGTGGTAAGTCATGGATCAAAAGGAGTGAGTTCGATCACTGTGTTTACATAAAGGATAGCAAAGGTAATTGTTTCATCTACCTACTCATGTATGTTGATGACATGCTAATTGCTTCAAAGGATATGAAGGAGATACAAATTGTGAAAGATTTGTTGAGCAGTAGATTTGAGATGAAAGATCGAGGAGCTGCAAGAAGGATTCTTGTGATGGATATAGCGAGGGATCGTGAAGGTGGAGTTCTCACCTTGTCTCAATCTAGTTACATCAAGAAGATTCTGCAAGTATTCAATATGGATGAAGCTAGATTAGTTTCTACACCTATCGGTTCGCACTACAAGTTGTCTGCTGTGAAAGATGATGAAGCAGAGACAATTTTGGATGATATTCCATACTCAAATGCTATTGAGAGTATCATGTATGCGATGTTAGGAACTAGGTGTGATCTCGCGTATGCTGTTGGCTTGGTTAGTAGGTTCATGAGTAAGCCAAGCATGATACATTGGACTGCTGTGAAGTGGATGCTAAGGTATTTGAAAGGTGCCCATGATCGAAAGATTGTGTTCATGAAGACAAAGGATTTTAAGGTTTAAGGTTTATGTGATTCTGACTTTGCATCGGATCTGGACAGAAGTAGATCGATTTCAGGTTATGTCTTCACTGCTGGTGGGACGACTATAAGCTGGAAATAGAGTCTTCAACATGTCGTCGCGCTGTCTACAACTGAGGCAGAGTATATGACATTGGTGGAAGCTGTAAAAGAAGCTATTTGGCGAAGGGGTTTGACTGAGGAGTTCGAATTCAAACAACGGTAGAGATCTGGTGTGATTCTCAGAGTGCCTTGAGTTTAGCCAAGAACAACGTTCATCATGAGAGGACAAAGCATATTAACAGGAGGATGCATTTCATCAGGGATATTGCTGCTTCCGGTGAAGTGAAGCTGTCGAAGATCCCGACTGAGAGGAATCCGGCTGATATGTTGACAAAAGTACTTCCTGTGGATAAGTTTGAGAAGTCTTTGAGTTTTCTCAACTTAGAAGAGCACTAAGGTGCTGGACTGTCTGGAGCGGCACATGAATGCAAAGATGAAAAAGTTATACTCGGAAATGATTGTCATCAAGGTGGAGTTTGTTGGGCTTTGGTGATGAAAATCATGAGTATTAACTAGGCCTGCGACTTGGGTTAGTCAATTAAGAATGTGTTTTTCCTATTGGGCTTTGGTTTAGGTTTAAACCGTCTTAACTTTTTAATTGTCTTAGTCTATATAAAGACATGCCTGCATCATGAAAACTCTAGAGAGAAACTAGAGAGATATTTCTTGTTCTTAGAGAGATTGTGAGGAACCATAATTCTTTGTAATCCGCAGTGATAGTGGATTACTGGAAAGCTCCAGACCGATACGTAAGATCACACACCATGATCTGAACTCATTAATTCTCTGTATATTTTATTTTTATTCAAATTCTGTGATTATCGAGATAAGGATAAAATCTCAATAATTTGGATATATGTTTGGTACGCTTTTGTTGAGATATAAACAGAACAAATAAATCGTAGTATATTCATTGGTACATCGTTTTTGTTGAGCTGACTAGCCTATCATAATTAACTCTTTGGACCACCATTTCTAATTGCTTTAATTCCTATAACACAATGGTCCACTTTTCAAAAGTTGAGACGGCTGACTATATTGTCTATACAATTTACGTATATTATACAATAGTGACCGTGGAAATCTATATTTAATAGTCTTCCGTTTTATAAAATTAATGATTTTAAATTTAATTAAAACACAGATTTTTGTTTTTACACGGTCACTATAGTTTTTACCTTATATACAAGGATAGAATTCAAGTATTAGATTATTCTAAACCTAACATTAGTAACTTATTCAAAAAAAAAAAAACATTAGTAACTTATTCGAGTCTCAAATATGGCACAATATTAATTAAAAACAATTACACATAAAGGTATTTTGTCACTTACCAATTACAAGAAAATGCACATTTGACTCTTAAGGCACTTTCTCTACTTGAATTGATCATTCTAGCATGTGTAACTCACATCTCTCTCTTTTACTCTCGCTTTAAACCACTTATTTATTTTATATTTCTTTTTTTTTACCCCATCTCTCTCACATCTCTCTCTTTTACCCTACCTGATTTATTTTCTATTTTTTTATAATGTGAAAGATATAAAACAATTTATTTGGTAACAATGAATGATAATTTTTTTTATTCTACATTTTAAGATCTATTTTGCTATAGTTTTGTTTCCAAAAAAAAAACAAGAAATCTAAACATATGAAATCGAGATCGACGTGGACATGAAAACGTGGACAATTGTTTATAGACAGATAAGAATCTCGTATTGTTAGTGTGGATGGTCATGTGTGGATAATACTTTACTGATGGTCATGTGTGGATGGTCATGTGTAGATATAGTTCTTGATATTTATAAGTAGATTTCTTGTTTCACATCAAAACTATAGCAAAATGGATCTTAAAATGTTGGTAAAATAGAATTATCATATATTGTTTCCAGAAAATTGTTTTATGTCTTTCACATTATAAAAAAAATAGAAAACAAATCAAGTGGGGTAATATATATTTTACTCTAATTTTTGATTTTCTAGTGTGGATGGTCATATGTGGATGGTCATGTGTGGATGATCATGTGTAGATATAGTTCTTGATATTTACAAGTAGATTTCTTGTTTCACATCAAAACTATAGCAAAATGGATCTTAAAATGTTTGAAAAATAGAATTATCATATATTGTTTCCAGAAAATTGTTTTATGTCTTTCACATTAAAAACAAAAATAGAAAACAAATCAAGTGGGGTAATAATTATCGTACTATAATTTTTGATTTTCTAGTGTGGATGGTCATGTGTGGATAATACCTTACTGATGGTCATGTGTGGATGTAGTTCTTGATATTTACAAGTAAATTTCTTGTTTCACATCAAAACTATAGCAAAATGGATCTTAAAATGTTAGAAAAATAGAATTATCATATATTGTTTCCAGAAAATTGTTTTATGTCTTTCACATTATAAAAAAAATAGAAGCAAATCAAGTGGGGTAAAAGAGAGAGATGTGAGAGAGATGGTTTATTGGTTTAAGGTGAGATGTAAAAGAGAGATATGTGAGAGAAAAAGAGAGAGAGGCGTAAGAGAAAAAGAGAGACGAAGAAAAAAGAAAATTAACAGAAGGACAAAATTGGGTTTTCATACCCATGAACAGGGAAAAAAGTGCCTTAAGAGTCAAATGTGCATTTTTGTAACAAAAAGTGGCAAATGTGCCTTTCACTGTAATTCACCCTTGTTAAAAAAGGAAGAATGAAGTCAATATTAACGATTGATCTTCAATTGATTTGGACAAAATCTGAGGCCGCCCAACCACTTCATCTCCACTTCATCTCAACCATCCATTAACATATAATTCTGGTTAGTATTAGAGGAGCCTCGATTGGTGTACTCGTGCTACCTAAACTAGCAAAGAAGTAAAGATAACATTGTTGTGTATTCGCTTGAATCTGTATTATAAGGTTTGAGTTTCCGTTTTGTATACGCGAAGTTAACAACTATTTGTATTGTTGCATAGTTATCTATGATTAACCTTGTTGATGATGAAGACGATGCGTTGTTCTTGGCCATCCGCGCAGACCTTGAAGGGATTATTCTTTGGGCGTGAGTAATCACGGTGGGTACCGAAAAGAATGTTAACTCATACTCGACCACCGTGGAATTGGGTAGGCAAAGGCTATAGCGTGGCGGTAGTTCCCGGATAGCTCGGTCCACATAGATCCCCCCAGTGTTAACAGTTAACTGTTTTGGTTCCCCATGTAAAAATGTTATCGGGATAACTCCACCTACAAAAGTTTTGGGTTGGTTTTTCTTTCTTATATCGACCACTACGAAAGGGAAATTTGATTTTCTTAAGTGTTAACAGTTAACTGTTTTGGTTTCTTAGGTAAAAATGTTACAGGGACAACTCCAGTAGTAACATGACAAAACCAACAATATATAGGTGTCTGTCGAAAACTATTATACAATAATTAATTGTAATAATCAGTTTTCGTCGGGATATGGTTGTTAACAATGATATATTATATATATAGTAGGGGAGAAGGTTTTGGGATTTAACAAATTTGTGTATTGTTGACCAGCTAACTGTTTACGCCGAAGATAACAAATTTTGACCAGCTAACTGTTTAAACCGAAGTTAACAAATCATTGTATTGTTGTATGGTTAACTCGTATGACGAGACAACATGAGGAGCTATCCATCCAACGCGGGTTTCGGTTCGTTCTCATTCGAAGTATTGAGAAGGGTTTACAGTGTTGCTAATTAATGTGAAGTTAAAAGCTATTTGAATTGTTGTCCAATTAACTCATATACCACGAGAATAAGAAGTGTTATCCCCCAACAATGGGTTCGGTTAATTTCTATTCGAAATAGTGACATGGTAACAAGTATAACAAGGTTAACCAGTGGTAACAAATATAACAAGGTTAGCACTATATATATTGACATGGTAAGATAGCAAAGTAAGTTTCCACTTGTCTAACAAGTATAACAAGGTTAGCACTATATATATATATTGACATGGTAAGATAGCAAAGTAAGTTTTTACCTATTTCACTAGTTGGAGATGCCGTCAACAGGGTGGTCGCAAATAAAAACATCAAATCTTTAACCAACCAACAATCAAAATTATGACAGTAGTAACAAATATAACTTGTTGCAAAAAAGAATATGTTAACCAGTTTAATTAACAAGTGAAGATAACAAGTCAAGTTAACAAGAAACGTGAACCAAATAAGTTATCTGATAGAGTTAACAAGTTAACAAATAAGAATGATGTAAGATGGGAATCGATCTTCGAACTAAGTAGAACATAGTTAGCAAGCTAATAAGTTATCAAGTAACCAAGTTAACATGTTTACCCAAAGCTTAAATTTTGATATTTTTTGTAGGCGGAAACACTAAGCAGGGCGAACACATGTTAACTTGTTAACCAATTAAGTTAACAAGACAAGTTAACCAATTAAATTATCCGGTTAACAAGTGAAGTTAATAAGTAAAGTTAACAAGTAAAGTTAACAAGTTAACAAATAAGGATGATAGTTAAAAAATAAGGATGATGGAAGATGGGAATCGATCTTCGAACTAAGCATGCATAACATAGTTAGCAAGGTAACAAGTTATCAAGTTACCAAGTTAATGTGGAGTTAACAGTTATTTGTATTGTTGTCCAGATAACTCAGATACAACACGAACAAGATGTCTTATCTCGCCAACAACTGGTGTGGGTATTCCAACAATGACTCTAAGTCTTCAGTCATTTCAGCGTGATTTTTGACTACTTTAACTCTAGGATAGTGGACAGTTGAAAGTAGTATCCCATCAAAAAGCACAAGACACACCATTTTGAGTCGGATTTCCTTGTCTACTCTTCTTTCTCCTCTTTTCAGGGTTGTCCCGATAAGGAATCTAGAATGGAATGATTTTGAATCCAGAATGGAATGATCTGCAAAAATCGGTAATCAATTAACACTAACGCTCTCTTGGTTTCGCTTTTTCGACCGTATCTCGGGCAACTCTGAAAAATTATGAGAAATCTAGGCAATTAGTAGCAACCAGAGAGAGTGATAAGCGAGGATACCTTGGTTATTTCGTTGTGCTGATAGAATTTGCCTTCGGCGGTGGTTTTGGGCTAAAGGTGGGTTGATTATTATTGTGTTTGGCGGAGTATAATGGCGGTGGATTGTGGCTAGAGATCGCCTTCTTCGGTGTTGTCGACGGTGGTTTCCAATGACAAATCACTTTTACTAGTTTTATGAAAGTTAGTTTTTTAAGACGTGAGAGAAATTATGTTTTTTAAGTTGGTTTTAGATTTTGTTGTCGGTTTTAGATTATGTATACATCAAAAAGTGGTGGGTCATTTTTTATATGTATACTCGTTGACACCAGTTTATTATATTGCAGAGTAGGGGGTTTTGGGTCATTTTGAAAGGAATAGTATCGTGTATACAGTGCAAAAAATTAGTGTCCTAATTTTTGTATTAATGATTATCATTTACCGCAATTTTCCTTAAAAAAAATGAGAAAGAAGATATTATTATTAAAAAGCTGAAGCAGGTATATAAATATCTACGAAAAAAGATTCTTATAAGACACGTGGAAGGCCTATAGGCTACAACAAATAGAAAGTTATATGTTGAATGGTACATGAGATGCCACGTAGGAGGCAATTCGAGGAGAAACAACAACTCTTGTGTTTTAAGGAAAAAGACTCAAAAGATGACACAGCTTCGTCTACAATAGTAGGGTTCCTCGCATGTCCACCCCTATAATAAAGTTTGATGTGAACTATTAATAATGCTAGATTCTTCACCAAAAATAATACTACTATTATTAGATTTTCCATTATTTAATAATAGCTAATAATAATAATAATAATAATAATTGTATTCGTCCCTTTTGAACATAAATTATATAATACCGCGATTGGATAGCCGAGGGACAGCCTAAGATGTACGGACCATAACAAATTAACAATATATACTTTATTTTTTGTTTGAACAATATATACTTTATTTTTTTTTTAAAAAGGGAGAAAAAAACTATTATGTCGGTTCGTTTATTTAATAAACAGTATTTAGACAGACTATAATACGATTATAGAACAACCCAAAGTTTTATACACTGCTTGTCTACGTAACTATGTATGTGGATAGATTACCAAAAAAAAAATATTGCTTTACAATTGATGAAGATGGTCTTTTATTTTGTTATTCTCTAAACATCGTGATAAACTGGACGTCGTCGAATATTGGTAAGCAGATATATGAATAATCCAATCTTTATTCAGTAGGTGAGTCGATAAAATATCCCATAAGATAAACCTATATAAATTAATAATTTGGGTTAGAAAAAAATGTATGGACAATATCTAAAGATGGTTTCAAGTTGTTTCGTCTTTTCTGGGTGTCTGGTTGCTTCAATTATGTGAATGATGTCGGGCCAAAAATGACACTTAAAAGATCCCATCCATTGTTCTTTTGATATTTTATGATTTTACAATTTTTACTTTCTGACACGACAGCCAACGATTTGGAAAGAAAAGAAGCACGACCCTGAGGTTACCAATGCCATAATAGCATAGAAGAACGACGATGGACCTATATTGGGCTTTTTAAGATGCAGTTTTTTCGTGCAATTTTACATAATTTTGATGGATTTTTTTCCTTTTAAGATTTTTTAAAGGGTGAGTTAAATATATAGCTTTCAATCAAAGAAAAATTAACTAAGTACTTCAATAACTTGATATTAGTTTTGTAAAAATTATTATGCAGATTCTGACCAAAATACCCTAGTACTAAGACCAAACGATAAAGTGGAAAACAGTGAACAAATCAATATATTTTGTTTCGCCGGCACGCTGCTGATGTGCAAGGATTTAGTTGCAGGTTAATATAATATTTAATAAATTATGTGGATAAAAATCGATTAAACATATTGGATAAAGAGCTGCTGTCCATAACCCTAATATCTTGAGAAAATGATGCTTGGTGAGAGTGGTTCTTGACAAAGCTTACCCATATTGTTCCCGACGAACCAGATTTGGTTTTCGTGTTGGACCGACACGTGTGCATCTACATAAGCATCCGTAAGGTAAACACCTTTCAAATAATATATACTTATAATTTTCGTTGGTTGATAATTTGGTTAACTGTGTTTTCTGAATAACAATCACCATAAGGATAACCATCCAAAAAACTACATTAAGTATATATGTCAGTCAGTCAAATGATTAAAAAGATTGAGAAAAATTAGGGTTTCTTCTTTTTTTCTAAATAAAGTATATATGTCAGTCAGTCAAATGATTCAAAAACTCGACGTCTCTTTTTCTGGGATGTTTCTGTAGGACCAAAATTTACACTACAGACAGGAAAGATTTAATCACAATAATATGTAAATAAACAGTTTAAGGAACAGACGATTTATAAACGATAAAGCAATACAAGATCTGAGGAGGCGAGATAAATCTCTTTCCTTAACTCTAAGAATCTCCCGTAGTGTGACGGGGTTTTATAGATCCATGAGTCCCAGGATACAACCAAAGTTTAACTGAATCATCAACACCATGATTCATGTCTATCGACCATTATTCTACGATACTCTCGAAATTAAAACTTACTCTAAACAGTAGGGAATTGAAGAAACGATTGCTAGAACTTTTAGTAAGTGTTTATTGTGTATCAGAGGATGATTTTTTAGGTGAAAATCGTGTTGTATATATAGGAGAGAGGCTAGGGTTTTTCCATGACAGAAAAGGAATATTTCTAGAATAACCTAGGCGGCTGCGATTTTTAAGTCGGCCCGCTGGGTATCGATCGATACCAAGGGGTATCGATCGATACCTCAAAAAGTCCACGGGCCCAATCAAGGCCCAAGATGCGAACGTCGCACGTATGGCTTTTCTTCTCTCATGTTGTTCGTTTAAGACACAACCATTCCAACATATATACACGAGAAAACATTTCTCGGTTAATGAAAACATTTCATTAGAAAGAGCTTAACTCATTTCTTTTCACACTAACACAATTTTATCAAACCCTCAGGCTTTGACAAAAAATTAGTTCCAACAATCCCCCACATGAATAGAAATGACTCTAGAACATATGAAAATTGTACAGACTAGACTTTACTAGACATACTTGACTAGACTCATCTAGACGTAGACAGACTTTCGAGAGTATACGAAAATGTAACTGTCACTGAATGGTAGCGTTTTTCAGCTTTGAACCAAACAATTTTAATATCTGTTGCGTTTACTCGGCCAGGAGGTGAACATGATGTCTTGAACCACCCGGATTTTGATGTAAACTGATACAACAGATATCGCACAACGACATTTTCTCGTAGAACTTTGTTCTCTATTGGGTTCATTTTGGCCTTGAACATTCCTGGTATTCGTGAGTGAATTTGGAGAATATAGCCTTATCCTTCATTCTCCTAGAAACGGCCCCATTTCACACTTCACAAGGTGATCTTTTATTAGCTTGTTTTCAGAAGTGTCCTGTCACACTCCACTATATACACAGCTATGCAATCATTAAAAGCCAACGCTTATCCTCACTATCCACAGGTAGCACTGTTTTATCATCCTAGGAACTGGGCAGAGACATAGTCTCACAGTGCTCAACTCGAATCAGTTTAATTTTGTTTCCCTTTGAACCTAGATCTTGGGATCTCCAGTCACATAGGTTGGGTATCTGTCAAACGTCATCTTTTTCTATAGGCTTTAAACCCGTTCCTTTTGATGATTTAACAAACTTGATCTCGGGGCTAACTTTTTGGGAAACAGATCCGCTAAGTTATCAGCCGTTGTGAGATCAGTTGTCTAAATGGTCTTATATCATTCTCGAGATTTGCCATTTTATAACTTACTCAGTGCCTGAGAGATAGCTCACTAACTCTCACAGTGTACACATAAAGTTGGCACTGGTTTTTCCCACATCGGGATATCTTCCACAAAGTTTCGAAGCCATTCTGCTTCCTTTGCAGCTTTATCTAAAGCTATAAACTTTGACTCCTTGGTTAATTAGGCCAAGAGTGTTTGTTTGGAAGATTTCCAGGATACTGCTGCACCACCAAGAAAAACTATTATCCACTTATAATATCTATCAGGTTTACTAGGCCAAGAGGTGAACATAATGTCTTGAACCCCCAGACTTTGATGTAAAACGAGACGCATTATAACGATGGATAATTCAACATTCTATTTGTGGTTTTCCACAGAGTATGACCTGGATTACTCATGTAGCGACTTGAATACGCTAGATCGGATCTAGTACGATTCATTAAGTACGTTAGACTTCCGATAATTCTTGCATACATCACTTGTGATACAACTTTATCACAATTGGATTTATTGCAATCTTGTTTGAGTAGTTCTCAAACCATTCTAGGATCTTGAGACAAGATTATCCACTAATCTTATGTCTATCAAACTTCCCACTAAACACTTTCTTAGTGTGTTGGATTATGTCCTTCTTGCTTCCATGATGAACGTGTCATCTTATAAACATAACAAAACGTATCCATGTGGAGTACTTTTGATGTATATCACCTTAAGTGATTTTGAAGCTATTTGACATCACTTTGTTGTCAAACTTTTCAAGCTATTGCTTAGGAGCTAACTTAAGCTCGTATAAGGACTTTGCAAGTCTACTTATTTTCTTTCCTTGTTCAGGAGTGACATAACCCTCGGGTTGTTTCATGTAAATCTCCTCTTCTAAATGGTCGTTTAGAGAGGCAGATTTTACATCCATTTGATGGATTACAAGATCTCATATTGCTGTAATTCCAATCAGCATACGACTAATTTCAACTTTAGCCTCTTCTGCTTCTTTACAGAAGTACCAGAATTGCTCGATCTAGGTCCAATGCCCGTCAAGCATCAATCAATACTCATGGGTATCGATCGATACCTCTAAAAGCGTAAGAGCCCAAGAGATCAATTGCTCGCTTAGAGCTTATCCTATACTTGGATGTCTGGTATATCTCATTTATACACCATAAAGCAATCAGCACTACATTGTGTGCATATTCAATGAAGATACAATCCACCGTTTTTGGTCCGATTGTCAGCTTCTTAGGTGGTTGCTAGGCACCCCCACACTTTCATGTATTTGTATAAAAACACATTACTTTTCCAAAGTTCGCATGAAACATTTGCAATGACTTTGTGTAGTATTTAGTTCAGGATATAACTTGTGGTAAGCAATGCTTCCCCCCACATTTCTGGACTAACCCAGATTTTTTTTTTTTTTTAGGAATAATGAGTTCATCAAATAATTCGGTAATTTGTTATGAGACTCCATTAGATTCCAGTGAATAGGGATCAATCGTTTGATGGATAATACCATGCTCATGTCCTCTATCACTTCAAACTATGTTGATAGTTCTTTCGAATTGGTTTTCAACCTCGAGTTTAAACTCCTTGAGTTTTCCAAGGTCTCGTATTTGCTTCTTAGCAAATAGACATAACTATATTTCGTACAATCCTCAATGAAAGTCACAAAATATTTTTCACCACCTTTTGTATAAGTCAAACCAAGAGGTTCGCTCGATTGTGGTGTTTTAGTGAGTTTGGTTAGAACGCAAACCGCACACTCATCTTTGCTTATTTTGTATTTCGGGATCTCATTCAATCTACGCATAGATTCGAATATAATTTGACTGAAACATTCAGATCAAATACTAAGAGATTATGTACCATAAGCAAATGATTCTTTCTCATTTAATGTCAGCAACATTGGTTACATTAATTTTAAGTCCGACTGTCTCAACGTTAATTTGGACCAGTCCG
This sequence comes from Eutrema japonicum, assembly GCA_030161315.1. Lineage (NCBI taxonomy): Eukaryota > Viridiplantae > Streptophyta > Magnoliopsida > Brassicales > Brassicaceae > Eutrema > Eutrema japonicum. The sequence goes on from BSQW01000013.1 coordinate 11,760,401, forward strand.
TCCTTAATATAGACAACATTCTTTGTCAATACATGCTAATCAGCTTTGACAATTGACTATGAATTCGTGTCTAATTAGCATTGTGCCCTAAATAAGATTTTTATGCATCTCTAGCACATGCTTTACATTAGTGAGAGTGAGCTTCTTTGAGAAGTCAACTTCAGCACCAAAATTCTTGTCATTATTTATGGTAGGAGGGAAACATTCCCATCTCAACGCATATATTGGTATAATACCACCACTCATGTGGGTTATGCTCAACCATATTGACTCCGAGGATGACATTACACATGTCTATCTCGACTACATTGGCTTGAGCCATTTCATTGTCATTTATACCACCAGATCTAACAATGATCACATCGGTGTTGTTAGTCATATTGAAATTTGATTTTGTTCAAGAGAATCAAACCAAATTAATATACTAACCAATACCCAACTCTCAAGTTAAAGGGTAAAATTAAATTCAATTTCTAGAATTTAATAAACTTAATACAATATCGAATTGTATTAGTATTCTTGAACTCATATCAAGAATCGCAAGAGGCCTGTTGAGTATCGATCGATACCAATGAGTATCGATCGATACCTCAAAAGTCCAATGATTTAATTATTCGATTAAATCAGCCTCCAATATTTAATTGAACTTCAATTAATTATTCCAAAATTCGCAAATTTTTGGACACATAATATTGAGCTACACGTCTTTAAATTTTGTCCAAGGCTTTATCTTTACTCCGCAGTAGAAAGATGTATCAATATCTCGTGCAATCGTCTATGAATGCCATGAAATATTTATTGCCTTCTCTGGTTTGAATATATTTCAAATCACATAACTCAGTGTGAATTAAACCTAGAGGTTCTGTTGTTCTTTGAACGCTGGGTGATGGCGTTTTAGTGAGTTTGGCTTGGACACAAACCTCACATTTGTCTTTGCTTAATTTGCATTTAGGAATCATGTTCATGTTCATTAATCTACTCATAGATTTGAAATTAACATGTCCTAATCGTTCATGCCAAATATTAAAAGACTTAGCGAGATAAGCAAATGGTTTCTTATCATTAATCTTAGGGTTCTACGAGGTGGATGCCTCGGTTACATTATCCTTTAGGATTACTTTCTCAACAGATATCTTACACAGATTATCACATATAGAACCCTTACCCAAATACATCCCATTTTTCGTTAGGATTAGCTTATCGCCTTCCAGCTTCACAGAGAATCCATGCTTACTTATAAGCGATCCAGAGATCAGATTCTTGCGCATATCTGGTACATGGATGACGTTCGTGAGAACTAGTTCCTGTCCAGAGGTGAGCTTCAGAACAACCTTCCCGTGACCATCAACTGTCGACGAGGCGGAATTTCCCATCAAGAGTTTATCACCACTCTTGTTCTTTGTGTATGTCGAGAACATCTCGCGATCCATACAGATGTGTCTGGTTGCACCACTGTCGAACCACCAAGTCTTTGGATGGCTCTCTGCAACATTGGCCTCAGTGACCACAACACACATGTCAGCTTCTGTCAAGTTCGCTTGAGCTTTCACTGTTTTGATCAGACTCGTAGTCGTTTGATCCACTTTGTCACTGGTTTTCTCCATAGTTCCAGAGTTGTTGTTTGTCATTTTAAGCTAATGAGAACACAACTTTCAGTTAGTACCGATATATAAACTCAAGAATCGCAATTCTAAGACTGATATCGAACTGAATCGCATTGGTGTCGATCGATACTCTTTGGTATCGATCGATACACATTCAATGTCTATTGATGCACCCGTATGGTGTCGATCGATTCCCTCAGTGTCGATCGATACACCTTTGGTGATGATCGATGCACGTGAGTTTTGCATAAGATCTATCGATACACCTCGGTGTCGATCGATGATCAGCTTGTGTCGATCGATATAGTGTCGATCGATGCACCCTGCGTGTCGATCGATTCAAGTGAATTTTTACACAGGATCGATCGATAAACCACAGTGTCGATCGATGCTCGATGCACATACTGTGTTAATCGAAGCATCTTGGTGTCGATCGATACACATTGAGTGTCGATCGATACACCCTGGGTTCCTATTGATGCTCGATGCACATACTGTGTCATTCGAAGCAACCTGGTATCGATCGATACACGCTCAGTGTCGATCGATATACCCTGGGTGTCGACCGATGCAGGTGAATTTCACAGGATCGATCATAGCACCAGTGTCGATCGATACCTGTGTCTTATACACAGTATCGATCGACATAGACCAACTTGGTCGATGCAAAGTATCGATCGATACACTGAGGTGCCGACCGATACACTGTTTGCATGGTATCGATCGATACACTTAAGTGTCGACCGATACAATTTAGTCCAATATCGACCGATACCATTGGGTGTCGATCGATACTCACAAGGCCTCGATCTGAATCGAACCTATCAAGAACAGATGTGTGTTCGTTGATTATACCGTTCTTTAATCGCAATTAAAGACGGTTTTTTTCAGAAGATGTTTAAGCAGATCTGCTTCTACTACACGTTTCAAGTTGCTAAACAGCTGTTTGATTAACGTTTGAGTATCACTAGCAGAAGAACATCTTCTTAAAATAGAGAGAGATGAAGATTGCCTCTACTACACGTTTCAATTTGCTAAAAGCTTTTTGACAACGTTTGAGTATCATCAGCAGTAGAAGAATCGTTTAAAAAACCGTTTGAAAACGTTTATTTACTCGTGATTAAAGATCCAATTGAAGTAATAAAACAGAAATTGGATCTTCTTAGAGTTAAGATTGTAGGACCAAAATTTACACTACAGACAGGAAAGATTTAATCACAATAATATGTAAATAAACAGTTTAAGGAACAGACGATTTATAAACGATAAAGCAATACAAGATCTGAGGAGGCGAGATAAATCTCTTTCCTTAACTCTAAGAATCTCCCGTAGTGTGACGGGGTTTTATAGATCCATGAGTCACAGGATACAACCAAAGTTTAACTGAATCATCAACACCATGATTCATGTCTATCGATCATTATTCTACGATACTCTCGAAATTAAAACTTACTCTAAACAGTAGGGAATTGAAGAAACGATTGCTAGAACTTTTAGTAAGTGTTTATTGTGTATCAGAGGATGATTTTTTAGGTGAAAATCGTGTTGTATATATAGGAGAGAGGCTAGGGTTTTTCCATGACAGAAAAGGAATATTTCTAGAATAACCTAGGCGGCTGCGATTTTTAAGTCGGCCCGCTGGGTATCGATCGATACCAAGGGGTATCGATCGATACCTCAAAAAGTCCACGGGCCCAATCAAGGCCCAAGATGCGAACGTCGCACGTATGGCTTTTCTTCTCTCATGTTGTTCGTTTAAGACACAACCATTCCAACATATATACACGAGAAAACATTTCTCGGTTAATGAAAACATTTCATTAGAAAGAGCTTAACTCATTTCTTTTCACACTAACACAATTTTATCAAACCCTCAGGCTTTGACAAAAAATTAGTTCCAACAGTTTCTATCAAAGTGAAATTTCTTCATATACTAGAATAACTGGGTTCATGGGTTTTACTTGGATGTTAGATTTGGGAGCAATGAAAGGGTTTTAAGGAGTAATCATGAGTGTTAGATTAGATCGTCATAAGGGGGTCTTTAAGAGTAATTTTGAGTGGCTCGTTAAAGAATGTGCTAGGTAGGTTCTGTGGGATTTGAGCTTCCACTTGGGCTGGAGCCTGGAGGACATGAAATAAAACAACATGTGAAGGTGATAATATTGGACAGGCACTTATTACTAGCTTAATGGAGACTTATTCAGTTTGACATTTGCTAGTTTCTATGGTCAGTGCTTAACTGTTAAGCTGCTCATCTCATAGAGCCTGAAGAATCAAGTGAGTGTCTCTGAGAAGCCTTAACATATGAGTTCTGATTGCAATAATATTAGACAGATCATCAAAGAGAGAATTCGTTTATGGATTACTTACTTTTCGCCTGAAAAGAAAAATAAAAGTAAAGAGAGTTGGGAGGGAGGAGAAGTCGCTGGCGGAGAGCGCGTCAACAAAAATGGGACAAAGGCAGCAACCTGTTCACGTCACTGTCATTTATCTCTTTTGAGAAGTATAATTTTTACCCGTTTGTTAAATTTGGTTACAGCAACAATATGTCCTCGTGGACTCAGAGGATTGTTACCAAAGAATGTATGTAAATTACTAGACCAACCCAGGATATAACTGGTACTTAGGTCGGGGTTCATCGTTTCTTTTCTTGGCCGGTTTCTCTGCTTTTATCAATTGCCTTGGCCCATACGGTACCTTTTAGGCGCGTCTCCAGGTCCGCCGCTTCTTCTCCGACGCTGTAATCCGACACGAACCCGCCAAATTGTTTCACTGCAACATACCTCGGATCCCATCTCTGGACGTGGAGGTTCTTCGCCGGAGCTGCATGGGGATGGTTTTGTTTAGGAACGTAGAATGAGACAGTAAAGGAGGATTCGCTCGGAGAAACTTGAGTGATCACCGGAGCTGTCATCTCTATGTTGTGGTGATAATCGTTCTTCCCTTGAATGTAATCAAACAATCTGCCCACCCAAAACCACAAAACAAAAGGCGACCAATTTGAATTTTAAAACCCTAATTTCGGAAATTGAAATGAACAAAAAAAAGAAATGAATGTAAACCGGTTCTTGTAGCTTCGACGAGAGAGACATCCTGAATCGCTTCGGTAGAAATCCAGACGGAGGTTTCGTAGCGGCGGATCTCGAAGCCGTTCCCGGCGTGAACCATCTCGTAGCTCGGAAATTCGATACGGTTACACGACTGTTGGTACCAGATCGCGACCTGCGATATCTGGCCCATTAAGGGCCCGATAACAATTAAACAATATCTAAACCTATAAAGATGGCCCGATCCACTTTCCGCGAGGGAGCGACGTCCGACCTAGAATGAGTCCAACCTCCAGCTCGCGAAGAAGGAGTCAATAACGGCTCCTCGATTCGCGGGATATGCGACGACGCGATATCCGTAAGAAGTTCAGCTCGACGACGACTATAAGAAGGCGTCGAGACTTAGGTTTAGGGAGATCTCTTTTTCGACAACTGAGAGAGAAAAAATAGAGAATACTTGTAAAATCTCAAGGAGATTTCTTTACTTGTAACAAATCCTTATTGATTCAAATACAAAATCCAATTCGTCGAGTTTATATCCAAATTACATCTTTGATTCATAGATAGAAACTAGCCCATCAAAGTTCTTCCCTAAAAATCCTTACAAAAAACTAGGTGTGCGATTCCGCATCCACATTTTGGCGCCGTCTGTGGGGAAGAGCATATAGCTTTCTAGACACAAGAATCAGATCTTCGATCTAACGAGAAACGAAATGGATCAAAGTCATTCAGAATCAACAAGGGTCAACCCCTCGATAGGTCGTAGCGCCGTCGGTGCGACTACTGAGCCCGCTCTCACGGGATCCACATCCCAGATCCCAATCACGACAAACGCTATGGGAACAAATCCCATCGCGGCGGATGGAGTGGAAACACTCGTCGCAAATCGAAACGCGACGTCGCGGCGTGCAAATCCCGTCATTCCGACGAACACTCACGCATCGTCAGACCAAAACCCTAATTGGGTATGGACCAGATCCGCCGACCCGTCCCAAGCCCAAACTGGCCGGACGGGATCGACCTCGCCATCTCTGATGCCGCAACAGCACAGAAACGACCTGGCCAAAATCCGCGGGATGTTATCCGTCCTGGTGGAGCGGCAACAAACTTATGAGACCTCGACTCGAACTCTCGAAGCTCGCCTAGAGCAGCAAGAGCGTCGTTTGACGGAAAACCGGGAGCGACGTTCGCAAGAAAGTCCACCTCCGCGAACACGCCTGGATTTTGGTACGATCCACGCTTCGCCAACAATCATCGGGCAGTTCGAGACCCCGATCCGAAATACCCCGATCTCGACTTTCACTTACGAGAGCTCGCCGTCATTCGCTGCTAACCTAAGCAACGAGACGAACAGGCAAGCCTCAACCAGGTTACCGCCTCCTCCGAGACCGTTCAACACCTTCGACTTCGGATCCTGCTCGGGAACCCAGCGTGAACGAACTAATTATGGTTCGTTCCCGATCCCACCTCCGATAAACCGCGAAGGTAACACGCGACCATACGATCATGATAATGGAGTTCGGGCCTACGACCCGCTTCATGCCGATCTCCCGAAATCCGTTGATCGCGAAGTGTTCCAGCGGTACGCCAATAAAGTAAGCGCTGATTTACAACAGATGAATTCGCTCGTCCACCTCGCCACGAGTTCGGCGCTGGACATCGATCGAGTGATCGAAGGGACTAATCGAACTCCCTTCACTAATCTCATCGCGACTGCACAGATCAGAGACACGGGAAAAGTAATATTCCCATAATATGCCGGAAAGACCGACCCGCGAGTTCATATACGAGCATTTCGTTTAACGGTCGCCAGGGTTCATTTCCCCGATCACGAAAAGGAAGCAGGTTGTTGCCGCCTCTTCGCCGAAACCCTGATCGGGCCAGCCCAGGAATGGTTCGCCTCGCTGGAAGAAAATTCAATAGACAATTTCAACCAGCTCGTCTCGGCCTTCCTCAAGTAGTACTCGGTATTCATCGAGGCGCAAGCGTCTGAAGCCGACCTCTGGAAGCTCTCGTAGGGCCCAGGGGATTCACTCCGTACGTATATCACGAAGTTCAAAGAAATCAAAGCCAAGATAGCGAAACCCAACGAGGTAGTAGCACTATTGGCATTGAGGAACAACCTATGGTATACGTCGAAATTCCACGAAGAACTCACAGTTCGACCTACGACGTCTTTAGACAATGCGCTACATCGCGCATCCGCTTTCGCTTTGTACGAGGATGAGACCACTTACCTCACCAAGAAGCACGAAATGATGGAGCATCCCCAGACATCGAGGAAGGCCCCCAAAAGGGAACCCCCCCCCCCCAGTCAAGGGCAACACTCGTACGCCGTCGGAAGCCCCTCTCAATCCAAGAACAAGGATTACGATCCATCGAAGTATTGTGATCATCACAAACGAAAAGGACACTCCACCGAGGAGTGTAGAACTCGGGCTCGCCTTCAAACAGCTCAGAGCGACCCCGAGCGACCCCTAGACAAGGCCGCCGAGGCGGAACCAGTTCTGAAGACCGACAGTAAAAAGTCAAACCCCAAAAAGAAAAGGGAACGAACTAACGAGGTCGCGGGACAAGAAACCCCGCCCCCAGCGCCGAAAAAACGCATCGACCTGATATTCAGAGAGTTAAGCCTCTGCGGCGGATCAATGATATCAGTAATCACACCGCCACCGGTGCCCAAAAAGACAGTCGTACTTCGCCCCCGAAAACCTCGTTGGTTCTAAGAGGGGGGAGTAGAGCCACCTACCACTAAAAGAATAGATTTCATATGTGGTGGCTCGCAATTTTGCCGAGACTCGGTGAACTCGATCAAACTGTTCCAACGACAAGCAAGAACCAGAACGTTGGAACCAGGCCCCTTTCAGAGAAAGTGAAACTCGACACCTCGATAAACCGCATGACAACGCCTTCATCGTCCAGCTCGACGTCAGCGGCTACGAGCTGTCCAGAATAATGTACTCTTCTACGAGGGCTTTCGCCTGATGGGCTTCGAAGATTCATCTCTGCGAGGAAAACCCTCGCCGCTAACCGGCTTCGCCGGAAATATGACTTACTCAAAAAGAACGATCGAACTCTCCGTAGATGCGGAAGGAGTACAGAAATTAATCAAATTTGTGGTCGTAGACCGCGCGGCACCATTTAACGCCATACTTGGCAGACCCTGGCTATACGCCATGAAAGCGGTACCATCGACGTACCACCAGTGCGTGAAATTCCCTTCGCCAGAAGGGACCAAAACACTTCGAGGCAGCCAGTCCGCCTCCCGGGATTGCTACATGGGGAATTACAAACAATCCAGGAATAATCCCGTATAGCAATTACAGAAAGAGCTCGAGCTCGCCACCCATCAAATAAAAAGATCAAACGATCCCTCTATATGCGAACCGCGGACCGAACTCATCACACAGGTTTGCATAGACGACAACAACCCAGATCGCCTCGTCGGCATAGGAATCGACCTATCCAAGGAAATACGAGGCTAACTAATCGCTTTCTTGAAAGAGAACGTCGCCACATTCGCATGGTCCACTGCGGACATGCCCGGGGTCGACACCGACGTAACGTCGCACGAACTTAACGTCGACCCAACGTATAAACCCATTAAACAGAAACGTCGTAAACTCGGCCCTGAAAGGGCCAAAGCTGTTAACGACGAAGTAGACCGACTACTCAAGGTCGGCTCCATCAGAGAGGTAAAATACCCCGACTGGTTGGCCAACCCCGTAGTCGTCAAAAAGAAAAATGGAAAGTGGAGAGTCTGCATTGACTTTACCGACCTAAACAAAGCATGCCCTAAAGATAGCTTTCCACTACCACACATCGACCGACTCGTCGAAGCCACGAACGGTCACGAACTGTTATCCTTCATTGACGCATTTTCCGGGGACAACCAGATTAAAATGAACCCAGAAGACCAAGAAAAAACGGCATTCATCACCGATCGAGGCACGTACTGCTACAAAGTGATGCCCTTCGGCCTTAAAAATGCCGGAGCAACTTACCAACGATTGGTGAACAAAATGTTCGCATACCTACTCTGTAAAACAATGGAGGTTTATATCGACGATATGCTCGTTAATTCCTCCAGAGAAACCGAACATGTAGCACAGCTCAGAGAATGTTTCATTATCCTCAACAAATATGGAATGAAACTCAACCCGGCGAAGTGCTCGTTCGAGGTCGCTTCGGGAGAATTCCTTGGCTACCTAGTAACCTTTAGAGGCATCGAGGCAAACCCAAAACAGATCGCGGCTTTCTTAGAAATGCCATCACCTAAAACAACCCGAGAGGTTCAACATTTGACCGGGAGGATAGCCGCCCTAAATAGGTTTATCTCCCGATCAACAGACAAGTGCCTCCCTTTCTATCAACTCCTCAACGGAAAAAAAATTTCCTTTGGGACGAGCAATGCGAAGACGCATTCCGACAACTCAAAGCATATCTAAGCGAGCCCCCAATACTAGCCAAACCAGTAGAAGGAGAACACTTATATTTATACATCACGGTATCTCAGGCGGCTTTAAGCGGAGTCTTAGTTCGCGAAGAACAAAATGTACAAAAATCGATCTATTACGTGAGTAAAACGCTGATAGACACCGAAACAAGATACCCTGCTATGGAAAACTTACCCCTGGCAATCGCGATGTCAACCCAAAAACTCAGACCGTACTTTCAGTCCCACTCGATAGTAGTCATGACATCGCAACCGCTCAGAACTATCCTCCATAGCCCCATTCATTCGGGACGCCTTGCCAAATGGGCAATCGAACTCAGCGAGTACGATATCGAATATCGCATGCACTCGCACATGCCCCAAGGCACAAGTCTTAGCAGACTTCATGATCGAGCTAGAGCCCGAGGTCGCTAACGAAACGAACCCCTCCAAGAAGTGGACACTCCACGTCGATGGATCCTCATCTAAACAAGGATCCGGAGTAGGCATCAAACTTACCTCTCCAACAGGCGAAGTCATCGAATAGTCCTTCAGACTAGGCTTCGTCGCTTCCAATAACAAAGCAGAGTACGAAGCACTCATCGCCGGCCTTAGGCTCGCACTCGGGATCGGAGCTCGAGAGGTCGACGCCTTTAGCGACTCCCAGCTCATCACGAGCCAATTCCACGGCGAGTACGAGGCTAAAGACGAACGTATGGATTTGTACCTCCAAGTCGTTCGCGGACTATCAGAACAGCTCGACAAATTCGAACTAACAAGGATCCCGAGAGGTGAAAACACCTCGACTGATGCGCTCGCCGCCCTAGTTAAAAGAATAATTCACGTCGAAGGAATTGAAAAACCAAGCATCGAGATCGCCCTCAAAGCCCTCACTATAAACGAAATAACGGCCGAGCCCGTAGACATGGATACCGATCAAGTCTTCTCCAACGCAGAGGAACACAAACCCGATCCTACAGCACCCCAGAAGATGAGGACGACCCCGTAGGCATAGGCGAGCACGGTCCCGACTTACCAGTTGAGCCCGAATCGCCCGACGAGGTCGCCCCAACAACTACCGGTGATCCAGAATCGGACGAGTACATCCGGAAACCAGATTGGAGAATACCAATCATCCGATACATTACAGATGGGACCGTACCATCCGAGAAGTGGACATCCCAAAAAATAAAAGCACAAAACTCGCGCTATTGCGTAATAAACGACAAGCTCTACAAACGGAGCGTTTCCGAACCAAACCCCATCTTCGTCCATGGCATAGAAGCCCTTGCAATAATGGGCGAGATGCACGACAGCCACTGCGGAGGCCGCGGCCTCGCCGTCAGAATAAAACGACACGGCTATTTTTGGCCAACCATCTCGCGGACTGCGAGAACTATTTGAAAAAATGCGACAAATGCCAAAGACATGCCCCAAGAATCCATCAACCAACCGAGACGCTCTCCTCGCTCTCGGCCCCTTACCCGTTCATGCGATGGTCTATGGACATCGTAGGACCGCTCGTCGAGTCGGGGCGGAAGAAACTCTGTTTCCTACTAGTCCTTACCGATTTCTTCACCAAATGGGTCGAGGCAGGAGCCTTCCAGCAAACCACGCAAGTCAGTGTGAAAGACTTTGTCTTGAAAAATATCGTATGTCGACACGAGATCCCATACGAAATTGTAACCGACAATGGATCCCAATTCATATCTCGAAGCTTCAGAACTTTCTGCACCAAGTGGAAAATCCGCCTAACCACCTCAACCCCGAGGTACCCCCAGGCAAACGGTCACGCCGAAGCCGCGAACAAGACAATCTTGAGCAACCTCAAGAAAAGACTTGACTCAAGGAAACAAAGGTGGGCAGATGAGCTCCCCGGGGTCCTCTGGGCCTGCCGCACCACTCCCCATCGAGCTACACATAAAACACCGTTTTCACTTGCATACGGGATGGAGGCAATAGTCCCAGCCGAAGTCTCGGTACCCAGCCCCAGGCGAACTCTTTGCCCAGCCAACAGCGAATTAAACGAAGAAATGTTACGAGATCAATTGGATTTCATCGACGAACGTCGAGACCAAGCATTGATCAGAATCCAAAACTACCAGCAAGCCGCTATCTGCTACTATAACTCCAACGTTAAACACAAGAGTTTCGAAGTAGGCGACCTAGTCTTGCGAAAAGTATACGAAAATACCAAAGAGCGAGGTGCCGGAAAACTAGGGACCAACTGTGAAGGCCCCTACCGCGTCATCGAAGTAGTACGCAACGGCGTCTACAAGCTCGCGAAAGTCAAAAACGACGTACCAGAAAAAAGATCTTGGAATTCCATGAATCTAAAACGATATCACGACTGAGTACGTATAACAATCAAACTACGTAAAGGCTTGATCCCTTGACAGGGTACGTAGGCAGCTCGACCCGCGAGCACAGCCACCAAAAATCCTATCATTTATCTTGATCGTTGTACACTGGAGTTCGCTCGTTTCTCAACAAGCTCAGATAAATAAAGAAACCTTTTTACTTTGACTTTCATCTCACGCCTTTCCCTAATAAACACTATTTAGCTCTCGTATCACTAAAAGTCTCGCGATCTAGCATCACGAACTAAACCACAAGGCGTAACCTTGTCTTCAAAACGCCTCGAAGTCCATCGGACCATCCGCCTCATAAAAATTCAAACAAATGCGGTCAAAAGACCACGTCGATGCGACTTAACTTCCAAACAACGAGCTCTAACCTCAATAGGGGGTCTCAATGTGGACAACGCCTTCGAACGACCCTAAAAGCCATTTGAACCTTGAAGCAAGCACTTCGCCAAAAGGAATCAAATCAAAGACGAAACCCAAGTTTCGGAAAACAAAAACTGCTAAGTCAAAAGGCTTAGCACCCTCGAACACCAACTTCTTGACAAAAGAATCAAAGAGGGAAGCGAACCCGAGCTCCGGGCGTAAAATTAGTGGAAATCACAACAGATTTCACTAAGGCAACAAGCCTCTATCCGAAGTTCACACTTCACCCGAACAAATCGAAGTAACGACAAATCTCAAATTTTCTAGACAAAATTCTACTAAGGCAAAAAACGCCAAAGTCCTTTACTTAGAAAAAATTTGGAAATTTCATAAAGTCAAAAAAAAAAGAATCGAAACTACATGATGCCGGATTAAAACCTCCCGACTAAGGCAATGTGCTCGAAATTTCAAAAAGCAAAAACATAAAAGACTAAGTCAAAAGCCTTTGCTTCGGGTCCTCCACCCTAGTCTTCTACGAAGTCATCCGCTGCCACCTCTTCTACAGCCAACCGCGCCGAGCTCTCTGTCGTCTCAACATTTGTGTCAAACTGGTCTAGTCCTATCGGAACTTGAGACGCGTGGTTGACCTCCATTAGAGTCACCGAATCTTTCGAGACAGCCAGGATATCGAGCTTCCCCTGGGAGAAGTCGTACACTTGAGCCGCCGTGAAAGCCGCCTCGAACTCCTCTCTCGTCTGCTTAACTTTGGCGATTTCAACCTCCACAGTAGTATCCCCTCGTTCCAGCTCGTTCAGAAGGTCGAGGTTGGCGATCACCTCTTGCAGATATATCTCGGCCTCGGTCTCCGCCTTCTTCAGAAGCCACTTCTCTTTAATCTTGCCAAGAACTTTCGCGTACTTCGCAGACAGTTCCCTCCACGCTGTCCGGGCCGCCTGACGTATCTCTTTGTCCCGGGCTGCGACCAATTCCAGCTTCTCTCGAGACAACTGAGCGACCTGCTCCAATGCAGACTTATTCTCAGTCCGGAGTGCGGTGAGATGATTCTCCGTCGCTTGGAGTTTCCACGATAACGCCTCCGAAGTAGCCTCGAGATCGGTGTTGCGAGCCTCTATGACAGGAATCCTGGCCAGATCGGCAGCCCTCTGAACATCTCGGGCTCGTAGAGTCTGGACCTCGACATTCAATCCTGCAACCACCTGCTTCGCCTTCTCGACCTCTTTGGGCTACGGGGCATCCCGAATCCGCTGTTCAAAGAGAGCGACCACCCTGTTCTGCGCCGCCAGCGCCTGGACAAAACAAAAACAGACGTGTCAACAGGGACCCTAAAATCACTAAGGAAAAAATCAAGAATACATACCTTCCCGTTTGCAGCACACATGTCCAGATAGGCCTCCCTCTCGGACATGTTCCTTAGCGAAGGAAGCTGACATCCAGCGGCCTTGCAATGGCGAAATAGCGTCACCATCCCTTCTGGATCCTCGGTGATAGGAGAATACCTAGCGTGCTTGAACGCCCAGTGGAATGGCCGGCTCGCCGAAGAGCCGTTGGTTGAGTCGGGCCCACGACGGCCCTCAGAACCACGGGGTCCGGCGGGCTCGCTCCTCTGCTGCTTCACTTGAGGATGCGACGTCCCCGATGGGTGCGAAGTCTGTAAAGAACGCGGATTCTCTGGGGGACGTGAGGTCGTGGCAGCACTAGACCCGTTCGATTTCAAACTGACAGGGATGGGGTCTATGGCAGGGTCCACGGCGCCCTCTGCAACTGGCTGAATGGGGCCATGGCTCTGGGCCTCTCAGACCCAATCGATGCCACAATTGCGGGCTGCTCCAACAGTTCCGCCCGAACCGGTGCATTCAAGGCGTCACTTACCGCCGCAGCGATATCGCCGGAACAGACCCGACTGGCAGCAACGCTCGGAGTGGCTGGAACTCGGCTGTGGTAGCTCGCACGTCTAGACATGATTAGAGGCGGTACGGCACTGGTGGGCGAACTGGTGTTTTGCGTAGGTCGGGTGGCCGGAGTCGGGATTGTCCGAACCCTAGCTGGCTCAACTGAAATACAAATTCAACGAGTATTGTTAAAAAAAATTCGATATTGAACTAAAGAAACTTATTCGTATCAAAAACAAAGCGCACTTACTTTGTAATGAAGGAAGGTGTCGGGATGGCTGGGGATCGCGGACTGGTATTGATCGGTGAATTGACGCTATAGCTCGAATGATCCTACTCCTCGTAAAAAGATCCCTCTCGATCTCTCTACGTCGCAGTGCCGTCACAAGCGCCCTAAGTTCGTCCGTGAAAGGCGATTTCCTCGGGGTAACTGCAAAATGAGAAGACCAAGTCAGCGCGCGTCCAAAAAGAAAAAAAAACGAAATCAAGCAAAGGCGACTATCTCATAAGCTCGTCTCTGACCAGCCAGAGCGGACCATCGGGCCGGGAGCCTAGAAATGTCGAAGTCCCCTATTGAGTCTGGATTGATACGGAAGAGGATCGTCTTATCTCGCCATTCGTCCTTGCCCGGGATCCCGGTGATAACCCTCCGGTTAGCCCTCAGAGACAAGTAAAATGTCCCCGTAAACCCGGGATTGTGCTTCACCGAGCAGAGGTGAAGCACATCTCCCACACGAAGAGGAATTCCTTCTTCGTAAGCCCTAACCGCCAGAGCGACGACGTGCCGAACGAAATTCGGCATCATCTGCGAAAAGCAGAGCTGGACTTCGGCAAGGAGCTCGAGTATAAATGGAGGGATGGGGAAGAATAGTCCGCACTTCTCAAACAACGTCACATACGTGCAGCAGAACCCAGGTCTGCACCGCTCCGGCGTCTCAAATTCTGACGGGACGACAAGCTCGACATCGGCCGGGACGCCGCAGAATCGCCGTAGATTCGTGATACTTTGCTGCGTCGTTACCGACTTCCAATGGGGCCCAAAAATCTCATATGGATGCCTCAGAACAAATTTGGAGGGTTCGGCCATCAAGAATTAAAAGAATTTACGACTGAATCCGAAGAAATCAGAATTCCTCGAAGACAGAGAGAGCTAAGAAAAAGACGATTAACTGCTAAGTATCGCGATCCCCGGACCAAGCAATCGAAGGCGAAGGAAACCTTTTCTAAACCCAAAGAATCGCAGAGTAAAAAAAAAAGAAGGATGAAAGTGAGAAGTTACCTTAATCGAGACGATGATCGTGGTTTATTTGGAAAAACACAGAAAGAAGGTTATAAAGAGGGATTAACCCCAGCCGTTAAGATCGCGGAGATCTTTCATCTCCCCAAATCTCGGCCGTACAATCTTGAAACCGCAATAATTACCCTGTCCCGGGAATCGCGGAACCTGTTCCTTTCCCCGAATCTCGGCCGTCCAATCCAAAAAAAATCTCGGTAAAATCGAGATCTCTATCGCGGATGAAACGTCGATTGGATTTCTATCACCCATTAAGCAAATATTAACTTAATGGGCTGGGGGGCAATTGTTGGTACTAGATCGCGACCTGCGATATCTGGCCCATTAAGGGCCCGATAACAATTAAACAATCTCTAAACCTATAAAGATGGCCCGATCCACTTTCCGCGAGGGAGCGATGTCCGACCTAGAATGAATCCAACCTCCAGCTCGCGAGGAAGGAGTCAATAACGGCTCCTCGATTCGCGGGATACGCGACGACGCGATATCCGGAAGAAGTCCAGCTCGACGACGACTATAAGAAGGCGTCGAGACTTAGGTTTAGGGGGATCTCTTTTTCGACAACTGAGAGAGAAAAAATAGAGAATACTTGTAAAATCTCAAGGAGATTTCTTTACTTGTAACAAATCCTTATTGATTCAAATACAAAATCCAATTCGCCGAGTTTATATTCAAATTACATCTTTGATTCATAGATATAAACTAGTCCATTAAAGTTCTTCCCTAAAAATCTTTACAAAAAACTAGGTGTGCGATTCCGCATCCACAACAACGGCGGAAACTTCCCAACTCGTCCGGGCTTGGTAACGCGAATCGTCGGAATCGATAAGGTCAGAACCACAGCTGAGAAAGAACGATAGCTTGATGCTCAGAGAGAAGGCTTGAAGGCTGAGAAAGAACGATAGAACGATAGCTTGAAGATGCTTGAAGATGGTAGGATTTTTAATTCACTGCTCCTTTCTTCGTTACTTACAACGGAACACACACTTCCGGTTTCTTTTCTTTCTTTCTTTGATGTGTGTGGTTTATCTTAGGATAGGCCTGGATTGCATCGGAAACCCCTAATTTACCCTTTTATTTTTTTGGTTTGCAGTTTGGATTTATTTTTAATTAAAATCATTTGTAATTCAGTTTAGTTTATACAACTTTGATTTCGTTTGACATTTGGATTCAATTTTCGCTACCTTTTTATAAAAAATAATAATATAAATAGATAAAATTAAAAGTTCAAAATTTTCATAAATTTCTGTTTGTTTGGTACAATTACATTAAAATCGGTTTCATATTTCGACATTTTGAGTTTTAAAACAGTTGCTTCCATAAACAATTCTTTATTCGATTTAAACATTTCCATTTGGTTCGGTTACGGTTTTTTTGTTTTGTTTTTCCTTTCCCATCCTTACTGTAATATTTTTCTTGTTAACCAGAAAATGATAAATATGAAAATATTAACCAGAAATGTTTGTTAAACCGGTTTAATAAGAAGCCGTTAAAGTCTCGCTTCTAAACCACCTCTCTTAATTCCAATTGCTATATCTAACAATCGGATTGTGAGGGCGTAACCTCATTACATGTTAAATAAAACCAGAATCTCATTAACTCTAGCCGTGGTCTGGAACGGCAGGTTGTAATCGGCGACCAAATACTCCGGCGACTTTCCTTTGCTCTTCTCGATGGCCACAATCCACTCAGTGCCCTTGAGGCTATCCATCAGAGCTGCAGCTTCTATCTTGGCTGCATCATCCGTCACGTTCCCACCGAACTGCCTTATGGCTACGTAGGTTGGTTTCCATGGCTGCACGTGGAGGTCATCGGCAAGAGGTGTGTTCTGTTGGTTCTTCTTCGGGAGGTAGAAGGAGACGGTGTAGACTGATTTTCCCGGTGTTGCTTGTGTGATCACCGGAGCTGTCATATTCATCTTTGTTTTGCTCTTGTTATCTCCTTGTATATAACTAAATAATCTGCAGCCCCCCAAAAACGAAATCATTTTCAATTTAAGTTAATAAAATTAAGTAGGATACTAAACATCACATGCATTAGGTTAATGAAATTAAATCATTGAAATGTAAAAATCCGAAAGAAAACCAAATCTTATCCGGTTTGGTTACGGTTTTTTGTTCATACGCAAAACGGAATCGATTTAATTACATTTAAAGTCACAACGATTCTATTCGAATCAAAAATGTAAGTTACCTTTGGAAACCGGCTTTGGTGGCTTGAGCCATGGATGGGGCAGGGATGGGAGCAGTGGACATCCAGACCGCAGAGTGATACATGCGGATCTCATAGCCGTAACCGGCCTCTGTCAATTTGTAGGTGGGGCACTCGTAGTGGTCACACGTTCCCGGACGCATCCCCATAGATGGGTTCCACGGTGCGGGAGCCTGAGCAAATGATACAGCCACGACTAGGCTGAGGCAGAAGGACAGCTTCAAGATGGTTAAACCGGTTTCCATGATTTGAATAGTTTTAAAAAGGAATATTCTGGTTTTGGTTTAGATACGATTTGATTATATGTCTTGTGTAATGGAGTATTTATAGATGCGTTTTTGGGCAATGAGATTGATAATAATAGAGTACAAGTTATTAATACCTTTGACTAGATGACGTTCGTACAAGTTTGACCTATAATTGGAATCAGATGGCAAGACAATTCTGAAAATGCTTGATGAGCTTTCGTACAAGTTTGACCTATAATTGGAATCAGATATGCAAGACAGTTCTGAAAATGCTTTTAGAGAATTAAACGTAGAATATAGATTTTTTTTAGAGAGAGGGAGATGAGTCGAAGTCTTTGGTGAGAAAGTGTGTCTTTGGTGGACTCATGCCACTGGACTATTGATACTTTATAGATTCAACTTAACGTTCTTTCACATTTTCCATATTTTTTTAGTAATTACGTATTTTTCTCCCGTTTAATCGGATTTTGTCTCATAAGGTTTCCGCATTATGTTAACATGTATTTGCGGCTATATTTTCGGGGATATATTTCTTTCTTTTTTAGTTGTTGTTTGTTTAACCAAATATTTCATTTTGTATTTCACCTTGGTATTAATATTAACACGAGTGGAAAAATGTATTTTTCTATTTTATCCGGTTACCATATACATATTACTAAATAAAAAGTCATTTGCATAGTGTATAAATATTTACTCTTTACTCTGAAATCAAAAATATATCGTTTCCGTTTCATACTCGGAATATTCACCATACTTTATTTCAAAGATATATATGAATTCATATATGCTCTACAAAGCGCTGCTATTGGTATTCTTGTCCATTTGCATGTTTTATGTTGGTTCTTCCCAACAAACATATGGAAAGTCAACGGTTTCGGCACTTTTCGCTTTTGGAGACTCAATACTTGATACGGGAAACAATAATCTTCTTTTAACTCTTACGAAAGTCAAATTTTTCCCTTACAGTAGAGACTTTATCGGCGGAAGATCCACCGGAATATTTGGAAATGGGAGAGTTTTCTCGGATATGATTGGTACATATATTGTTGATATCTGCAAATGTTTAGTTTGTAACGGTTCAATTAATTTTGGCAACTTTTATATGTTACAAAATAAAATTTATCTAATAGCGATGTCTTTTGTGTGCAGCCGAAGGTTTGGGTAGGTATGATTACGGTTACGGTTAAAAGTTTATGTTAATTTTAACTTTAACCATTTAATATACGGTTAAAACGGTTATGGTTAATGTGGTTCTGGTTATTACGGTTACAGTTAGATGTGGTTATGGTTATTTGATGATTATGATACGGTTAACATCATGATATAGCCATAGATTTATTTAATTTTCATCAAAAAATTTTAGACAATGATATATCGACAGGGCCGGCCCTGAAATAGGGGGGGGGGGCTCCAAGCCAAAAAAAAATGGGGGCTTTCGTTTTATATTGGCAAATAATTTTTTTTTATTTTTAGGTAAAAAAAAAAAAACGGGGACCTTAATTTTTATTAAAAAAAACGGGGGCTCTAGGCCCAGACTTCAACTCGCTCTGTCCAAAGCCGGTCCTGTATATCGACCAAAATTTTGACGATGATATCAACTAATATAAAGCTAAAATTTATTGTTTGAAATTATGATTATATGATTCAAAATTTTATGCGGTTAATTAGCTAAATAACTATGAAATCTATTATTATGTAAATTAAGAATGAATTAATTAATAAAAAGGTGGTGCCTAGTGATAGTGGATGGAATGGATCTAGTGGGGATTGAGGATATTAAACCATTTAAATCACAGTTTTTAACACATTCACTTTTAATTACTATAATTTTATTAGTTTTAAATAATTTTGGATTAGTAATTATGTGATTATACATCATGTTTCTATGTTATATTAGTTATATTTGTACATAATAAATTATTAATATTTTTATTTTATTTTATTTTAAAAACGATTATGGTTGAAAATTTAAATTTTTAACTGTGCGGTTAACCAACGATTTTGATATGATTACGGTTAGTTAATGGTTACAGTTAGTAATTCTATTAACTGTAACTAATATATTGTCACAGTTAACGGTTATAATTTTAACCATTTTATACGATTATGGTTTGGTTATGGTATGAAAACGTAGGTTACGGTCCGAAATACGGTTCCAGTTTGATTTTGGTTACAACATCGGAATACGGAGTTGAATTGACAAACATTTTGGATCTTAGTGTTGACTTGACCCCTCTCAGCTTTTCCGATCCAAATTAAATCTATAGTCAAGTCCAAAAAAAAAAAAAAAAAAAACTATAGTCTGTAACGTTTGTATTCTTCATCACAAGGGAGTCAACATCGAGGACAAGCACCAAAGTGGCATTTATGTGGCTGCATAAATACATGACACATATGACATATCTATCAAAACATCAAATAAATACATGATATAAATTCCGCAAAATTCAACTCCTGTTATATGTGTTTATATATGTACTAGTGGGTTAACTACGCGGTCTTTTATACTATTATTTTTTATGTAATTAAAAAAGATTTTAATAATAATAAAATTAGTAATTCGTCATAAATTTTTTTGTTTGTAATAATTTAGTATATTTAGGTATATCCTCCTCTTTAGATGAGACGCACCACAAAAACTACTTAACTTCGTTATAGTTATTGGCGTCAAGTCATATCCGTCGAAACATTTTAAATTTGGACAACTAATGCTCATAGCTAAAAGCGACTCAAACCAATTACCAAATTCAATCTACATATCTAGATCAATTCAATCTTTTTAAAACCCCTAAATTTCACACGATCGAAAAGGAGAATAACGTTCTAAGAGTTCAAAACACATATTAGAGAATAATTGATAAATATACTTCACTTTTATTAAATATGGGTCGAATATCCATTCATATAACATTAATCTCATTTCAAAAAAATATGACGTGTTTCCAAGATGCACTCATAATCTCTCTATATGTCTCTCTGTCTCCCCCCCTTTTCTCTCTCTCACACTCAACAACGTGGCAAATTGAACCACTAAACACATTTTGCCCTGATATAAATCTAACATTCACCATTTTTTCCCTTTTCTTGCGAGTTTCGATGTCGTCATTCTGACTGGATCATTGGAGAATTTGGCGAAGATTTTAATCATTCGTACTCTCGGTGATTGATTTGAAAATGTTATCATTTTGGGATACCACAATTTGCCTATCAAGACAAGCATTTTTGCATACCCATCTAAGACTCAGAGTTGCCATTCGAGCTTCTTAAAACTCATGCGAGTATTCCTTTGTTGGATGAATCCTCGTCTCCATGCCCGAAGACTAATATCTAACCATCAAAATGATTTTTTTTATTTATCCTATATAACTCACTTAAAATCAATTGACAGATCCCAAAAATTTGTCCTTCACAACGATTAATTAATACTCCCTCCGTTTCATATTAATTGTCGTTTTAGAGCTTAAATTTTGTTTCATATTAGTTGTCGTTTTAGAATTTCAATGCAAATGTTTGATAATATTTTCAATTTTATCTATACTCCTTTAGCTTATTAATTAGTGTAATCATAATATATAATACATTAATGAGGAGTAAAACATAAAATTGAATTGTTTTCTTAATCTACGTAAAACAATGTAGAACGACAATTAATATGAAACGGAGGGAATAGTTTTTTTTTAATTATAAATGTTTTAAACAATTGATTTTAACTTTTTATACATTTAATTTGGAACTAATCCTTATTGATTCTTTCAAATTATATATTTCACAATATTTGTTGGATTTTATTTAGAAAAAGTTTAATCTATAATTTATAACCACTAAATTCTATAGTTTTCCTTATACTATATAAATAAATTCATAACATTAAACTTATTAAATTGGAGTTTCTTTAGGTCAATAATATATAATTTATCTTTTCTTCAAATAATGTCTTTTCAAATTTTAGGAAAAATTATTATATTAATGGATGGTAATTATTATGAGAATTTAAGTATAATAACACAAAACATAATAAATTAAATAAATAATTTAAAATTAACAAATGAGTTGAAACTAAGTGAGTGATAAAGTGTCACAAATATATAGTAGGAGTATATGAGGTGGCAGCCTAAGAAGAGAGAACATTGTCCTTTATATATATAGATAATTTATAACCACTAAACTCTATAGTTTTCTTTATACTATATAAATAAATTGATAATATTAAACTTTTTAAATTGGAGTTTCTTTAGATCAATAATATATAATTTATATTTTTTTTAAATAATAGCTTTTTAAATTTTATCAAAAACTATTATATTAATAGATGATAATTATTATGAGAATTTAAATATAATAACACAAAACATAATAAATTAAATAAATAACTTAAAATTAACAAATGAGTTGAAACTAAGTGACTGATGAGATGTCACAAATATAAAGAAGAGAGAACATTCTTCTTTATATATATACTAGATAAGTACCCGCATATATGCAGGTTTGTAAATTAATATTTTATAAAACAAAAATTAAACACGAAAAATATAAAACAAAATTAGATCACCGTGAAAATATATAATACATAAATTTAGAAACAAAGATAAAATAAATATATACCTTAAAAGAAAAATTTGGTGAAAAGCTGCAATAAAAAGTTTTGGATACGATTATTGAAATTTTATTTTTTGGTGTATAATTGACATACTACCAAATTATGGTTTATATAGAAGTGAGAAATTAAAATTCTTTTCCTTTTATGATTAATTTCCTTAACTTAAATAGAAAAACTAAGGAATGCTTTTTTTTATTTTTCTATTATTTTTTTAAAATTTTAATTTTTAAGTAACTTTATATTTTAAGATTATGAATCGGTTATTAAATTTTCAGAATTTATAAGTTTTTTTTATTAATCGATTTTAAATTTTTCCAACTTTGACTTGACACGTGCCGCGATCAGGTAAATTAACATCTTTGAAACATTCAGTTTTATATAATAAGATGATTTCCTTATTCTAAACTGAAATATGGTTTTTCCTATTTAAAAAACTTTTATTTTTATTTATAGTTTTTGTTTAATTTCATTAATCTAAACATTACTACTATTGTTTTTCATTTTACCTTTTAAGATTAGAAATCGATTATACATTTTACTTTTATTATTAATTTTACGTGTTAAATATAATATAAAATTTATTAAACACATATCGAAGTCTAATCGATTAACTTAACACGTGTCGCGATCATGCATATTACTAACTTTGAAACATTTTATTTTATATTATAAGATATTTTATAACCTCTGAAAAAACTAAAAAAAATAAAATTAAATCACCCATAAAAATAAATAACATAAAAATTTAGAATCAAAGTTTCTGTTGAATTAAATATATACTATGAAAAAAGAATTTGGTGGAGCAGATACAGTTAAATACCTTTGGAAACGATTATTGGACTTTTTATTTTAATTTTTGGTATCTAATTGACATATACTACCAAATTATTTATGTAGAGGTGAGAAATTATAGTTTTTTTTTTAGGATTAGTAATACATTGTTTTATTTCTTTAATATAAATAGAAAAACTAAGATTTTTTTTATTAACTTTTCCTTTTAGGATAAATGTAGATTTTGTATTTTTGTATTTTTTAAAAATAACTTTAGCTTTTAAGATTATAAATCGATTATTAATTTTTTCAAATTTTATGTTTTCCTTTTTATATTTTCCTTTTTTATATTTTTCTTATTATTAAGTAACTTTACCATTTAGGATTATGGATCAATTATTAATCTTTCCAAATTTTTATGGTTTTTAATTAATTGATTATTAATCGATTTTAAAATTTTCTATTATAATTTTTTGATTTTTCCTCTTTTTATTAACTTTAACTTTTAGGATCAATTTACATTTTTTATTTTTCCTTTATTATTAGTTTAAGTTTCCTTTTTTATATAGATTGTTTTTTTTTTTAGTTTAACATTTTTTAATATTACTTTAATTCATTTTACTAAGATTACCTTTTTTGAAGTTAAATTTTTTTTAATATTTACTTTATTTCTTTTTTTACTTTGTTAATTAAATTGACACATGTCAAGATCTAAACTAACAACCGTGACAAATGTCACAATCTCGTGAGTTATAATTATCCTACGTGTCACGCTCACGTGGAAAGATTCAACTTTATATAATAAGATATATATATATATATATATATAAAGGAGAATGATTCAAAGTTAGTAACTTGCAAGATCGCAACACGTGTCGAATTAATCGATCAAATTTTGACACGTGTAAAAAAATTTCCAATTAGATTTTGACACATAATATTAACAATAAAGGAAAAAAAATATAATCTAGACTTAATCTTAAATGTAAAGTTAGCAAAAAAAAAAAAAAAGTTGATTTTAGATTAAGGAAATTTAACTTAAAGGCTAAAGTTTTTTTTAAAATAGGAAAAAAAAAGTTTTCCTATCTATAATAAAGCAATTAAACAATAGGTTAACATCATAAAAAGGAAAGTAAACGAAGAAAACTTAAGCAAAAAATTATCCTAAAAGCTAAAGTTTAAAACAGGAAATAAAAAATTTCCTATTTAGATTAAAAAATTAAAAAAAGAATGCAATCATATAAGGAAAAAGAATTCTAATTCTTCATCTCTATATAACCAATTTGATAGCTTTTCAATTTCATCTATATATTGTCAATTTAAATACAACTTGGCTATGATAATCGAATAATATTATGCTTATTATGATTTAATAAAATTTTGTACATGGCTAATTTTTATGATATATTCTTTATTATCCTTCGTTTGATTGTTTTTAGTTAATTTCTATTATGCTTCGTTATGTACATAAACAAGACTAATAGAAATCAAATAGATTAATACGTATTACTAATCTCGTCGTTATGTACTATACGTATTATCTACCCGCTTCGTTATGTACTGTATGTATTATCTAAATCAATTAGATGACTCTTATAAGATCGTTCACACTTGCAATTTTTTTAATTTTTTTACAGGAATATCAAGAGAGAAACAATGAGTGCTGAAATTCTAAATAACAATAGGGACAAATTAACATTAGATCGCTTAAACAGAAAGCGCTCCTATCGTCGTACCATAGTTCGTGTTATCAGAAACTGGGAGGCAAGAAATTTGAAAAAAAACAATGAGCTAATAGGAATGAATTTCCTCTTACTTGACGAGAAGGTCAGTGTATTTGTAAATTTTTAACAAATATATTATCCTAATTTTATAAACTTATTATCTAACTCTAATCTAAATTATTTTTGAATACAAGAAAATACTATTCAAGGTTCCGTTCACCATTTCCTTCTTGAAAAGTTTGGAGGTCAATTATGTGAAGGAAATCTTATTGAAATTTTCAATTTCAATGTGCAATAAGAACTACAAAGTCTATGATCATAAAATTTTGATAAGATTAACTGAAAGAACAAAAATAGACTCTGTGGGACAAAAATTTTGTCAAATATCTCTTGAAAAATTCTGACTTCAAAATTACGAGGATTTTTGTTTTTTTATATAAAATTTGAGTATATTACCAGAGAGGAACAGAGTATAATTACAGAGCTTTAAAATCAAGCAGCTTCAGGGGCCCAAAAAAATATAAAAAGCCAGAGAAAGCTATTACAAGAGAAGGAATTTGCTAGCAAGAAAGACTAAGCATGGGTGAACCATTGAGATAACAAACCTTGGCAACGTCTTTTTGAGAGTCTAGCAAGGAGGGCATCACGGGTGGTGCGGTCTATCTGGTTGAAGACAACTTCCACCGGAATGGATATGTTGTTGTGAATCCTATTGTTTCTTTCTTTCCAAAGAAGATACACCGTCGCTTGGGAAACTATTCATTTCAGAGTTCTGGAAACAAGCTGAGAGTGAGACCTCATCCAGGTGATAAGCACTTGCCAATTCCCAAGTACCAAATTTGCTGAGCTGAGTCGAGGCAAAATCATTCTCCAAACCTGTTTTGAGAAATCACAGTGCAGAAATAAGTGATCTCTGGTTTCTGGCTGAGGGTTACAGATGCCGCATGTAATTGGAGTGTTTATTCCCCAGTTCAACATTCTTGATCTTGTTGGTAATCTATCCAAGTTGGCTGTCCAAAAATGGAAGACATGCTTTGGAACAAAATGCTTGAACCAGACATATTTGAACCACAACACGAGCTGAGAAGAAGGCCTGAGAATTTCCCAAGTCCTCTTAGTAGAAAATATGTTGTCTCTCATACCTTCAGCACCCCAAGTGAAAGAATCAGGTTCTTTTTCCGAGGAAGGATGCGGCGTTGCGAGGAGCGAGACTCGAAGAGCTTTAATCTCAGCATTTCTAGATCGGATTGATGAAGTCTCCAACCTGTCAAATCACTCACAGCCTAAGAGACTGTTGCTTCAATCGTAATCCCAAGTCTGCGAGGTCCTTCGGAACCAATAAAATCAATTAGAGGACCGTGAGGGAGCCAATTATCAAACCAGAAACTAGCTAAAGAACCTGTCCCAATGTCGCAGCCAATGAATTTCTTTGCCAAAGGTCTCAAGGAGAGCATAAACTTCCATACCCAAGAGTGGGAGCTTTTCTCTTTAATTAACCAGAAATTCGAGCGTTTCAATATGTGCTCTCTATTCCAAGCAACCCAAAGAGAGCCACTGTTGCAAAAAAGCAGCCACACCAATCTAAGATTTAGAGCTTTGTTCCAAACCATAAAATTCCTCAACCCCAACCCTCCCTCATCTTTAAGAAGACAAACAGAACTCCAATAAACTTTAGAATATGGTCTCTTTGAAATGTCACCAGTCCAAAGAAAGCTTTTACACAACTTCTCAATTGCTTTTAAGCAACCTTTTGGCAGAGCAAATGCTGATAGCCAAAAGTTTACCAGGCTATAAATGACTGAAGAAATAAGTTCTTTCCTCCCTGCATAAGACAAACACTTTGCAGTCCAACTCGTGAATTTATCCCGGATCTTGTCTAGAAGAGGAGAGTACTCAGAGATGCTTAACTTTATGCTCTGGAGAGGTAACCCCAGGTATCTGATGGGATGAGCCACAGTGGAAGCCTGAACTGTTCAGTACTGACGCTTCCTCCAGGTTCATCCCCGCATGGAAAAGAGCAGATTTTTGCTTATTAAGGCCCAAACCAGATAGATGCTCGAAACTGTCCAACACAGCTAAGATTCCTTGCAGAGAAGTCACAGAACCATCAAAGAATATCATCAAGTCATCTGCAAACGATAGATGAGTTATCTTTGGGTTTCTAGCAAGCGGATGATAGCCTATCGATCCATATTCAAATTTAGAGGCTAAGAGGCAAGCAAGAGTTTCCATAGCCATAACAAAAAGAGAAGGAGACAGTGGATCTCCTTCTCTCAATCCTCTCTTTCCTTTGAAATAGCCACAAAGTTCCCCATTTAATTTTATAGAAAATGAGGTAGTGGAGATACACTGCTTTATCCAGTTAGTAAATACCTCCTGGAAATCAGCTGCTTCAAAGATCTGAAGAATAAAATTCCAACTTACCGAGTCAAAAGCTTTACGAATATCAACCTTTAAGAGACCTCTTGGAGTCACATATTTTCTGTTGAATCCCTGCACTAGTTCAGTGGCCAGCAAGACGTTTTCCACCAATAATCTACCTTTAACAAAAGCAGACTGAGACGGAGAGATCATACTTGGAAGAAGAAGCTGGAGTCTCCGGGCTAAAATCTTTGAGATGATTTTATAAACCACGTTACAGCAGGAGATAGGTCTAAAATCACCCAGCTGCTCAGCACCTTGAACCTTTGGAGCTAAAGTGATGGCCGTTGAGTTCCATTGTTTGAGAATTTGTCCTGAGACAAAAAAACTCTTGGACAGCATTTATAACATCAGCCCCAATTATGTCCCAGCTCTTCCTAAAGAACTCTCCAGTATAACCATCAGGCCCCGGAGACTTATTTCTCGGAAGATTAAAAGCTTCTGTTTTGACATCCTCAGCTGAAACAGTTGCCACCAGCATCACCTTTGCTGCTTCTGAACATCGAAAAGGAGTTAAAAAGCTGATATAGTCCTTATCCTCACTAGACAACACCGATGACTCTCCACCCAGAAGCTCTGCAAAGAAATCAACACAATGAGATTGGATATCCTCTAATTTTTCCAGCCTCTGGCCCATTTGATCAATCAAGTAGTGAGCTTGATTTGCGGATCTCCTAGCAGCAACCACTCTATGGAAAAATGCAGAGTTACCATCTCCAAATTTCATCCATTTGACTCTTGATCTTTGATGAATGAACTTTTCCTCAGCCACAGCAAGGATCATCCATTTCTTATGAGCTGCCTTCTCCAAACCAGCCTGAAAGGGAGAGGGATTAGAGAGGAAGTTACTTTGCTGGACCAGCAAGAGCTCGTGAGCATCTTTCACTCGATTTTCAAGGTCTGAGAAGTGTTCTCTGTTGATGTCTTTGAGGACAGCTTTCAGGGATTTCAGCTTCTTCGATAGAATGAACATGGACGTACCATAGACTTGAGTGTTATGCTAATGAGCAGAAACTCGTGGGATAAAGTCTCTGTGTTGCAGAAGGAAGTGGGACACTTTGAATGACTTCTTAGATGGATTTGAGGAACGAAAAGCTATTACAGCTGGGCAATGATATGAAACATCTCAATCTCCAAAATGGCCAAAGGATAAGGGGAGAGCCAGCTGCCACTTGTCATTGATCAGAATCCTATCGAGCTTTTTTGCAATGGGATTTAGCTCATGCTTATTCCACCATGTGAATTGATTCCCCCTGAAAGAGAGATCAAACAATCCAACATCTCTAACACACTCTCTGAACTCAGCCATTCCTCTAGAGATTCTAGTGCCTCCTTGAGAATTCTCCAAAGGATTTAGAGTTTGGTTAAAGTCTCCTAGAGCTGCCCAAGGCTTGGAGGCAATAATTGGATTATTTGCAAGACCGCATATATCCTCCCAAAGAGCTCTCCTCTCGTACTTGCAGTTTAGAGCGTATATGAAGGAGATAGCCACATCTTCTAAATAGTGAGGATGCTTCACAATACAAGTGATCATTTGCGCAGATTTTGAATGAATCGTCAGCTGAACCGAAGGATCCCATAAAACCCATATCCTGCCTAGCTCTGCAAATTACGAGGATTTCGCTAAAGCATAATGTTTCTAAGTTAATAACTCGCATGATCGCGATACGTGTCAAGTCAATCGATCAAATTTTGACATATGTAAAAAGAACTTCCAATTATATTTTGAAATATGTTAAATAAATTTTCAATTATATTTTAACACATAATATTAACAATAAAAATAAAATTTATAATCGATTCCTAATCCTAAAAAGTAAAAGGAATACAAATAGTAGTTATGTTTAGATTAAGGAAATTAAACAAAAACTATAAATAAAAATCAAAGTTAACAAAAAAAAACTATATTTAAGATTAGAATAAGAAAGTTAAACAATAGATAACAATCATAAAAAGAAAAGGAATAAAAGCCAAAAAAATTAAAAATTAAAAAAACTATATTTCAGTTTGGAATAAGTAAATCTTATTATATAAAACTGAATGTTTCAAAGTTATTATTTCACCTGATCGCGACACGTGTCAAGACAGTTGGAAAATTTTAAAATCGATTAATAAAAAAACTTAAAAAAATCTGATTCATAATCTTAAAAGATAAAATTAATATTAAAATGCAAAATTAATATAAAAATGAAAAAATATTCTTTAGTTTTTCCATTTAGATTAAGGAAATTAATCATAAACAGAAAACAATTGTAATTTCCCACCTCCATATAAACCACAATTTTGTAGTATGTCAATTACACAGTAAAAAAAATTAAAATTCCAATAATCGCATCCAAACTATTTACTACATCTCTTCACCAAATTTTTCTTTCAATAAATATATTTTGTTCATCGTAAATTTTATTTCTGAATTTATATATTATATATTTTCACGGATTATCTAATTTTGTTTTCCATTTTTGTCTTTAATTTTGTTTAACGGGTTATAAAATATTATATTACAAACCCGCATATATTCGGATACTTATCTAGTATATTATCTAGTATATTATAAGAGTAAAAGTGAGCGATGTTTAAGTGGAGAGAGACAAGAGAGTTAGAGCATCCTCATTGGGTGGGAACGGATATCCGGGGTTTTTTTGATATCCTTATCCGGATCCGGGGAGCTCGGATATCCGGACTTCGGATATCCTCCCGAAAATCCGGATATCCGCGGATATCCGGATCAATGAAAAATAATAAAAAATAAAAAATAATGATAAAAATTATAAAAATATGATAAAAATTATAAAAAACAATTAAAAAAATAATTTTTACAATATTTTGTAAAAAAAATGAAAATCTGTTATTATAAATGTTTTTAAAACTTATTTATATATATATAAATCTCATCATATTAAAAAAAATATTAATAAAATATATATTTTTAATATGTTTAACGTATTCGGATATCCGGATCCTTATCCGACCCCCTCGGATATCTGGATTTTCGGATCGGATCGGATCGGATACCGGATAATAGTTCCACCCCTACTCATTGAGGAGTTTTCATGCAAGTATCTCAATTTTGGAAAAAAAATTAATATTATTTAATTGAGAGAGTATCTCAAAAAGTTGAACTACCCATACAAGAGTTTCTCATACTTTGGTGTGGATATCTCAATTTTTTGAGATATTTTCCTAATTAAATAATATTAAAAAAAAAATTTCCAAGTTAAGTTAAGATACTTGTGAGAACCCCTCAATGAAGATGTGTATTCGTCTGTGGAGAAGAGAGAAGATTTATTAATTCGTCTGTGTATTCTTACAAAGGGTAAGAACCTAAAGTAAATCGGTAGTATAAAACGGTGAAAAGAAACTTTCACAACAAGATGAAAAGAAACAATAAAATACTATAGAGGATAATTATCTTCTTTAACAACTCCGTAAATCACTGTCATTTATATTAAGTTATGGGCCTTTATATGGGCCGTGGAGCTTTCTGATAACATCAAACGATGGATTAAAAATGCACCATCCTAATTTCTCTTCGTTTCGATCCATATTCTTACTTTAATAAAAGGGCCCTTCAAACACCGTATTCATGGAGCATCTTATGTTTTTCTTACAGCTTTTGTTCTTTAGTAAAAAACAAAACTCTATATTTAAATCCCACTGGTCCGTAGTTGGATTCCTTTGCCTGTTACATGAATCCAAAATCTCACGTGAACCTTTGTTATAAACTAGTCCTCATTTCGATTTAAGTGTAGCAGTGGCGATATTTAAATAATCTCTTAAGTTTTAACTTCTTCTTTTGTTGTCGATAATTTTAACTTTTAACATACCCATCATATTCTTTTTAAAAAAAAACCATACCCATCGACTTCTAAATGAAATGAAATTAATAGATTTTGGAATTAGTAAAAATGTTAATTTACCCTTGAACTTATATTTGCTGTCTTAATAATGATTTTACGAATAAGGAGAAGGATATATACATTTTTTTGTTCAACGAAGGAGCCCAACAACTTCATTTTGGTTTATTTTTTTATTTTTCTTTAATGAAGGGTATATTTGTAATTTTGTCTTAGTCTTCCTCCTAGGTGTTTCGTCTCCTGCAACACTTTAAAAATGTAGATCTACCATATAACAATCTGTTTAAGTTATATTTTTGTAGATATGGCACATATATATATATCGATTTCAAACCTTAAATGAAGTAAAATAATAAAAAAAAATTCAAAGAATCCGATTTTTAAACCGCATAGGGAAAAATCGCGACGGTCAGAGGCCGCCGAGCGATTTTCCAACGAGTAATCGGTTTCATCGGCCATTTTTTAGAACATGGGGTATTGGGTAGTTTATGTGAGGTCAATTTAAAAAAAATGCAAATATACCATTATCTCTTAGAGAGAGCTAAGAGAGAAGGAGATAATTTTTTTTTTAAATTAAATATTTTCTCAATCCTACTTTTTCAAAAAATTTCATCATTTAAATCTTTAATTCATATATCTCCTTATAAAAAGTGAACCAGTTGATGACATATATATTAAAATAACATATATATTTTTCTCTACATATGTTGAAATTTGAATTTTTGAAAATGGACATTATTAACGCGAAATCTGCTACTTATCTGCTAGAATACAGTGTACGTGTTAATATATGGTATACATACACCAAAATGTTAGTCTACACGTACACCGCACACCAAAATGGTGTATGTATATCATATAGGCTTGAATCTTAATAATGACTCATTTAAAAAAGTGAGTCATATGATGATATATATACAAAATCATAGTTTTTTTGCTTCACGTATTGAGATTTGGATTTTTGAAAACAAACATTATTACGATATGTGGTATACATATATGTGGTACGCCAATGCATGGTATATATATGTATATGTGGTGTACACCAAGCATTGGTGTACACATACTCGACAAACTATTCTAATTGATATATGTGGTGTACGCATATGTAGTATGCATGTGATGTACGCATATGCGATGAAACGCGCTAACGGCATACGTACTTCAAAAGTATGATAGGTATGCGGTGTACGCGTACATAATATATGCATATGCGGTGTACGTATTAACAGAATACGGTGTTAACATTATATGCGTTAAGAGTATGCGGTGTATGAATTAAACTAATGTCCACTACCTCATATACCCGAGACCTCTTGGTTAACTTTAACATATCTTTTTCCAAAACTTTTGTTTTAGTGTGTTATGTGTATATTTTGAATAATTTTATATGAAAATCTTATTAAATTTGTCCAAATCTCTTTTGACTCAGAGATTTGATATAATCTAGTACATGGTTAGAATACTTTGAGTGATGGGTTGTTTCCTCCATAACATGACGATCAGATAGAAGAGAAGCTGGTGCTAAAGAGTTACGATTTCCAGAATCTCTCGGCAAGAGATTTGGTACATACTTAAGAACTTGTTCTTTCTAGCTAGCTAGAAGGATTTATACAAACTACATGGCTGCAGAGAAGGAACCAAGTAACTTTGTTGGGAACAAAAAGAAGAAGTTCTTGAGAGACATCGGACGTTATTTTTGGGACGAGCCATACTTATACAAGCAGTGCTCCGATTTTGTCTTTCGGAGATGTGTTTCGGAGGAAGAAATCCCTGGCATTCTTTTCCATTGTCATAGTTCAAAATACGCTGGGCACTTTGCCACATTCAAGACAGTGTCCAAGGTTCTGCAAGCCAGTTTCTGATGGCCAACAATGTTTCGCGATGCACACGCCTTCATCTCCAAATGTGATCATGTTAGAGGCAGAGAAATATTAGTAAGAGGAACGAAATGCCACAAAATTTCATCTTGGAGGTTGAAGTCTTCGATGTGTGGGGTATTGATTTCATGGGCCATTTTCCATCCTCTTATGGAAATCAATACATCCTGGTTGCAGTCGACTATGTATCTAAATGGGTCGAAGCGCTGGCCAGCCCAATGAATGACGCCAAGGTGGTCTTAAAGATGTTCAAATATGTGATCTTTCCTAGATTCGGTGTGCCTATAGTGGTGATAAGCGATGGTGGGTCTCATTTCATCAACAAGGTTTTTGAAGGGTTCTTGAAGAAGCATGGAGTCAAGCATAAGGTAGCCACTCCTTACCACCCACAGATTAGTGGACATGTCAAAATTTTAAACAGAGAGATCAAAGGCATCCTATAGAAGACCGTGAACACAACGAGGAAAGATTAGGATACAAAGCTGGATAACGCTCTTTGGGCGTACAAAACTGCCTACAAAACACATTTGGGCACGGCACC
The DNA here is from genome assembly GCA_030161315.1 of Eutrema japonicum. Taxonomy (NCBI): domain Eukaryota; kingdom Viridiplantae; phylum Streptophyta; class Magnoliopsida; order Brassicales; family Brassicaceae; genus Eutrema; species Eutrema japonicum. Next base: position 11,793,670 of record BSQW01000013.1, read on the forward strand.
ATTCCATCTTGTCTATGCAAAATCGTGCCACCTTCCTGTAGAGCTCGAGTACAAGGCAGCATGGGCTGTAAAGTTGCTGAACTTTGACATAAAACCCGCCTCTGAAAAACGGATGATGCAACTGCACGAGCTGGAAGAGATTCGTCGAAGATTTACAAGGAGAAGACCAAGACCTATCATGACAGGAAGATCATTCCTAGGAACTTCGCTGCGGTATTGTTTTTCAACTCTCGCCTAAAACTTTTTCCAGGGAAGCTGAGATCGAGATGATCCGGACCATTCACAATCAAGGAAGTGAGACCGTACGGAACTGTGGTGTCCCTGAGCACTACAGGAGACGAGTTTGTGGTTAATGGTCAGCGCCTAAAACCATACCTCGCTAACGTAGGGATCGATGGGGACGAAAGCTTTCCCCTTGGTGACCCATCTCACGATTAAGACGTTACCCAGCCAAGCTAACGACTATAAACAAACGCTTGGTGGGAGACAACCCACCAGTACGTTTTCTTTTCTTTCATTTTATATTTTCCTTGAGTCTGTTTGACCTTCTTCTTGATTCAATTTCACACCGAGACGGTGTGAGGTACGTGTGGGGGAGGGTCTCTATCGTTACTAATGCTATCTCTTTCTTTTGTTTTTCTTTTTAGTCATTTTGATGTTTTCCTTGAGTCATTTGTTTTATTGAGTCAAAACTTGTTGGCGCTTATGATCACGACCTTTGAATTTTTAACTAATTTTGCATCTAAGTGACCATTGTCGCAGGGCTAGTTTTAGATCAGACTAATGAAAAACCTAAAGGTTGACCAGTCAAACAGAGGCATCCATGTTTCCGAAAAAATTCAAAAGCTTGAGCTAGTTTTTGAGCTCTTCCTTTTACCTCATCATCGCGATTGGCGCCTTCAGAGCTTGACTCCTCAATCGTATCTGACAAGATAACCTGTGTAAAAATATGGTACTCCTCTCCCTTATTTAAGATAAAAAGCAGAAACGATGAAATGATTTTCTTTCGGGTAAAGGGCTAGGAAAATTTCCATCGATCCCATTATTTTACCTCGAAAGAGATGATCACACTAAGATCGGAAGTGAGGTTAGGAAATTTTCCAAAGATACCACTATTCGCCTACACCTTATAATAAAAGGGTGGCACTAAAATGAATCGGGGATTCGGTGGCAAAATCCATCAATACTCGCGTTCCATCCGCCATTAACCCTACGGAAAGAAAATGAGAAAAGAATAAGTCTGGGGGAGGGAAAAAGTACCCAAGGTTGTGTTGTTATCGTGTCACGATATCGAAAGGGAAAGAGTCTAGAAGGTTCTTGGCACCATGATCTTTGATGAGACCCAACGATTATAGCTTTTGAATGATCCATGAAATAATGAGTTGAATCTGGGAGGCTGCGATGCTTGCAGAGAAGTACATGGTGGTTCGATCTAGAACTAGTTCGGCAATATGTGGATTACTAGGGTAATGGTCATTACAGAATTCTAAAGGAAATGTGAGTCTCCGTGCTTTTTCAAACTTTTTCTTTTTGCTTAGTTTTATGTTTGTTTGGGGACAAGCAAAAGACTAAGTCTGTGGGAATTGATATGTTTGGATTTTATCGTTTTCTAACACATGTGTTTGGTGTTTCTTTTGAGTAATTTATCGAGTCAAAGTCCGTTTTTAGAGTCTTTTAGTATTTTATTCAGTTATCTCAGGTAAAAAGGCGTTTACGGAAGAAATTGGAGTTACGTGGGCAAAAACGCATGGAACGGTACAAAAAGAGCAGAATTGATCAATGCAAGGAGTGCATCGATCAATGGAGCATGCCCGGAAGAGCCAAAATTGATCGATGCATAATTGGCGTCGATCGATGCAACATCACCCGAAGAACCAAAATCGATCGATTCAAGGAGTGCATTGATCGATGGAGCATGCCGCGAAGAGCCATAATCGAATGATGCACAATTGGAATCGATCGATGCAACACCCTACGAAGAGTCAGAATCGATCGATGCAAGGAGTGCATCGATCGATTGCAGACGCACAGAAGAACCAGAATCGATCGATGCAAGCCGGCGAGAAGGAAAAGGAAATTTCTGACTTTCATGTTTTGCCCCGGAAACTGCCTATTCTGACCTAATTTGCCCATAACCCTGTTTATACTTTATTTTCAGCCACTTTTTAGGCCATCTCTTTTTTGACGGCTCTTTGTTCTACTCATATTTTTGGCTATTGATCTTGTAAGCAAGGAGAATAATCTATGCAACTAGTGAAAAGAATTCTAAACCCTTTTATCTCTTTCATTATTATTATGGGTTTCTCTCTATCTTCTTGCTTGTTCTCCATTGTCATGACCGAGTAGTCTCATAGTTAGGTTTAGGGTTTTCAAGGGGATCAATGAAACATTGAATTAGATATAGATAGGGATTTATCTTTTGTGGTTTTCACGTATTGTTGTGTTTATTGCTTAAACTTAAGTTAACCGCTTAGTATATGAACTAGGGCTTAATCTATCACATGGCAGTGTCGTAGGTTGCTATAAAGAACTTAAGCGAGCGAGCCTGCGAAGGTTGATGTTAAGGCGATTCGTGAACATATTGAACCCGCTCATTAATGTTGATCTAGAATTCTATGCCAACGAAATATATGATTTTAGATTGCTAGGTTTAGTAATCAATGCCACGACAGTGGATTGGTTAGACTTTTATGTTTGAGTTTGAAACTTATATTTATTTGTTCCCTGAATAGTTGTCTGATTTGTGATCTCTGGATTCCTGAGAATAAACCCTGACATAACGCTTTTCTTTTATTGAATTTACATTGTTTTAATTTCTTTCGTTACTATTCCAAAATCAACCATATTCTTGTCTTAGCTTAGTTTCATAATTGTGAGAATTGTAGTGTAACATTGGTCTCTGTGGATTCAATCCTAAAGTACTGCATTGACAACCGTTATGATTGCGGTAGTGTGAGCTTTAGTTATTAATTGACTTAGAAAAACAACTAAATCAGAGTTCACTCCTATTCTTTTGGAATATTTTTATTTAGTTTGTATTCGAATTTGTGGATTGTTTTATTTCTTTATTCTAAAATTATTATATATTTATGAAGGATTCGTTTTTGCTATTATAATCTAAAATTACGAATGAGTTAAAAGAATGATGTACTATTTAAATATAATCAATACTGGTATAAATAATCATTCGGTTTAATCATTTTTATAACGTTATATTCAGTTAGAATAATTACAAAATTGATTATAATGTCAATTTTGGATCATACAATAGGATCGTTTTCGCTTTTAAATTTAGAAAACACCATGCATGCGTTTGGCGCGGGCCCCCCACCTAGTAATATAGTATCTTCTGCTAAGTTACATGGGTTTCTAACTCAAATTCAATTGGAAATGAGTGGATTGGCCCATGTCCCTTATATATTACTTAGGATTTCCAACTTCCGATGTGGGATAATATTCTTTAATACGCCCCTTCGAGATGATGGCTCTTTGTCTATCAATCTCGGTATGTTCGGGCATGGATCGATAGACCAACTTTAGGTCGAGGCGATACTAAATAGGTTGGACAGTATAAATCGGGCTCTGATACCATGTAAACGTTGATTGTCATATATTATTAGATGAGCTTTTCACTATTTTACACAGAGTAGAAGACGTTAATTTAGGGAGAAATCAATCACACCAAATCCTAAATCAATTACTGTAAAGTCTAAATATATACTTGACATATCTAGCTAATATCTTCATCTCATTAATAAACAGTATAAGTATCTTCATCCCATTCATTAATTTTGGCTAGTTTTATTTGATTGTTCTTGTTTTTTTCTTATAATTATGATGAATATTTAGTTTAATTAAATTAAATTAACTTTTAATGTTGAAAAGATAAAATAACTTTAAATTAAATTAAATCTCACGGCAAGAGATTTGGTACATACTTAAGAACTTGTTCTTCGTAGCTAGCTAGAAGGATTTATACAAAATGTGGAGGCTGAGGATTGGAGCTGAGGCGGGACACGACCCTCACTTGTTCAGCACCAACAACTACCTCGGGAGGCAGATTTGGGAGTTTGATGCCGACGCAGGCTCTCCAGAGGAACTAGCCGAGGTCGAGGAGGCTCGACGGAATTTCTCAGCCAATAGGTCACATTACAAGGCCAGCGCGGATCTTCTTTGGCGTATGCAGGTAAAACCTGTTACATTAACATAGATTTGGAGCAGAATATGATTTTGTATTTTGTTTAAAAAGTTTCTAAGGGAGAAGAAGTTCGAGCAAAAGATTCCGAGAGTGAGAATAGAGGATGGAGAGGAAATAACGTATGAAGACGCAAAAACAGCACTAAGAAGAGGGTTACTCTATATGGCGGCCTTGCAGGCTGATGATGGACATTGGCCAGCTGAAAATTCTGGTTGAATGTTCTTTATAGCCCCCTTTGTGAGCTACAATTCTCTTAACTATATTTTATATATATATATATATATATATATATTTTTTTTTTTTTTTAATAAGGCTCTATGTGAGAAGAAAATAATCAATGATGCAAAAAACATATCAGGTCATATGCTTGTATATCACTGGCCATCTGGATGAAATCTTCTCTCAAGAGCATCGAAAAGAGATGTTGCGTTACATGTACAACCATCAGGTACTTGATTCATTAGAAAGTGTTATAACATATATATATATATATATATTGTTCGGGATGATTTCTAATTTGAATGCAAATATTATAATTACCTCATATAATGCACCATTCTAATATTATTTGCCAAGTGTACTTCAATCTTTTTTCATTATTTTCCTGAATGGATCTAAATCTTATCAAGAACGAAGATGGTGGCTGGGGAATACACGTAGAAAGCCACAGTTTTATGTTCTGCACGGTCCTTAACTATATTTTCCTAAGAATTTTTGGAGTAGAAGCAGATCATGATGGGAAAGAAGATGCTTGTGCAAGGGCTCGTACATGGATCATCGACCACGGTGGCGCTACCTACACGCCATTGTTCGGAAAAGCTTGGTTTTCGGTATATTCGGCTCCCCTGTTATATATTTGCAGAATCACCAAATTATTAATCTGCAAATGTTTTTTTTTGTTTTCAATTAAAAAAAAATTAGGTTCTTGGAGTGTATGATTGGTCTGGCTGCAAACCGATCCCGCCCGAGTTCTGGCTACTACCTTCTTATTCTCCTATTAATGGAGGTTTAAATTTAGTCTCCAGCATCTCACATGATGACATTAATTTGGTTACAATTTTTATTTTTCCTAGCTAGCTATTTAAAATATATTCATACACGCGTGCGTGCAGGCACTCTATGGATTTATTTGCGGGATGTTTTCATGGGTTTATCATACTTGTATGGTAAAAAAATTGTAGCTGCGCCAACACCTCTCATTCTTCAGCTCCGTGAAGAGATTTATCCTCAGCCTTACACGAAAATTGTTTGGAGCTAAGCTCGCAATCGATGTGAAGAGGTAGTTTAAGTCATATAAATGTAGCTAGTGATATAAATGCATCTTATGACCTATATATGAGTACAAGTAATTAAGGCATCGATTGTTTCAAACAAAATTTCTGCATTTGCGTTTGCGTTTGCGTTTACATGATAAAAAAATTTAATTAGAAAAAATCGCATTTTTGAAATATAAAACATTTTCAAAATTTTCACAAAATGTCATCTTTGTAAACGCAAACAAACAGTGAGATTAGATGTCACAAATGAATGTGAAAGTTGTTGTATCGGTTATCAGCACCGACTAACTCTTATATCTACTTTATAGAAGAGACTTGGAGAATTCCGTTGAGTTAAAATCTTAGGTCGGCGAATATTAATATCAAGCGAGGTCGGTCTGAATCAAGACTTTAGAGGAATGTTCTCTTTAAATTGATGATAGATCGGTTCTTTTTTTTTGAAGATTACAAGGTTAGTTCGGCTTCTTTTCTCTAGCTCTCTCTCTTTCTCCATTTTCCAATTTCCCCCCTTCTTACAAATGAGGGAACTCTCCTATTTATATCAAACTTAGAGCGGTGGTTTAGAGACCTTTGAAACCCTAATTCGTACGGTCGGTCAGGACAACTCGTTGGTCGGGCAGGACGGATCGATGATGGGGCAGGACAGATCGATTGGTTGGGTAGAGTGCACTGACTGGTATCGATGGCAATCCACCTAATCCTCTTTGTACGGCCGACCTAGGTGGGCTCTGTTCGTTCGGTGGGCCGGCAGCTTATTGGGCCGATTACTTAGATGGCCCCATCTTGATTTGGTCGTGGGCCTTTAAGAAAAGTGGGGGGGGGGGGTCGCGAGACCCACCTCTAACAATTGCTCCCCCCCCCAGTTCGGCGAAGGATTGAGGATATCTCGAGTTTGGCGAATTTGTGTGATCGACGAAGCTGAAATCTAGATCGGTGCTTCCTATGTTAACGCTCGGTGGGCTTTTTAACGGGCCTTTGTTGGTGACGCTTGGGACCAGATACTGATGCGCGGGAACTGAGAGGTCGTTTAAGCGCGCAAGAATCGAAGGGTCACCTGGACACGTGGAAAGCGGGGAGTCGCCTAGATGCGCGGGAAACAAAGAGTTTCGTAGATGTAATCATTATGTCTCATCGGCAGTCGCGCTCTTCTTCTATATAATCTCCCCCTCTCGTTCTCCTTCATTTCATTCTTCAGCAGAAAAAGGTATTGTTCTCCTCTCGTTTTCTCTCTCGGTTTTATTATATCGTTCTCTCTTTTGTGTCGTAACACCGTCGTGTCAGGCGGGGGTTCGTGTAGTGTCGGTTGATTGTTCTTTCTGTTCTTCGCCCTTCTCATTTTTAGATCTTCGAAAGCAGATGGCACGCATTGAATCGAGTTTGTCCTCGAGGTCGGTTGAGGAGGATGCTATCTCGGTGAGTAGCGATTCTTCTCTGGATAAGACAACGACCTCGGACAGTTCGGCGGGAGTAGTTAGCTCGCCGATCCAGGAGTTAGCCATTCGAACGCGGCCCGATGGTGCTAGTTCCAGCTCGGCTCGCTTGGAGATCGTTGTTCCCCAGTTGATGGACGAGACGATTGCTGATGTCAAGTTTGAGGCCGAGCTGCTTGCAATGGCCGAGAGGTCAGCTGTAGAGATTGCTGGGGTCGGAGCTAAAGCGGTTCGTAGGTCGGCCCCCATATCCAGAGGTCAATCAATCCCTCGTGGTCGGCTCCGTCTGGCAGACATTCCTTCAAAGTCGGACTATGCTTCTTTGAAGAGGTTACACGCAGGGGCGCAGCTGGTCTCTGGATTGGAACTCGCACCACCTACCCCCGAGGAGCGACCATGGACAGCCCCCAAGGGGTGGATATGTCTGTACGAGGCGTTCTTCACTCAGTGTCGGCTTTGGTTTCCTTTGCCGAAATTGTTGATTGATTATTGTGATGCTAGGGAGCTCGACATTAGTCAGATAACTCCAGCTGGGATTCAAAACATGGTCGCCGCTCTAGTATTGGGGGCCGAGTGTGGCGTCGACGTCGATCTTCGTTTCTTCGAAGAGATGTCCCGCATTAGTGTGAATGGCAAAACCCTGGGACGGTTTACGTGGCCGCGAAGAGCAACCAAAAGGTGATTCTGGGCGAGAGTGTTAGCAAGTTTAACGACTGGGAGCATCGATATTTCTATGTCAAGATTAACTCGGCATCGGTCGCCGAGGTCGGAAGAAGATACATGACTCGGTGGAATAGGGACTTCGGTAGATATTAGTTTCTATTATGCTCTTTATTGCATTATCTTCCTTGTTTTAATTTCCTTCCTCTGGCTGTTTTAGTTCGAAATCCTATCTCCAAGGCGCCCCATGTAGGCTTCGAAGCAGATTTAGCGAGAATCCGGGAGCTGGGTCAGAGACGGTGCCCTGAAATTCATCTTCAAAGAATTCAATCGGCGTTAGCTCGTATTCATTCAGGTAAGCTGATCTCTGCATCACCTTCTTTTTAGGTTGGTGATTTTTATCTGACTTAAATCATTTTTGGTTTCGCAGCTAGTTGGAGCGCGGTCGTTCGTTCTTCTCAGAGACATAGAGAAATGGGTGGTGTAGATGTTAACGCTTTGCCAAGCTATGCGAGCAGGGCCAGAGTCAGGTCGGCCACTTCTCTTCTGATCGATGCGAGCACCGCCCTCGTCGTTCGATCAGACCCTGCCGATTCCTCAAGTGTTGGGGATGATCGGTCTCAAAGGGGGATCGCGGAGGTCGGCGCCTCCATTTATACCGAGAGTCGGAGCGATCCGAATCGAGGGGCGAACAGGTGGATGAACCTGTTCAAAGAGATGCAGATATGGCACAGCCGGCGATGAGGACTGAAGGGGCAAACGTTGCGGATCCGGCAGCAAGGCCCGGAGAGGAGAGGAAGAAAAGGAAGCATTCCTCCAAGAAATCCTCTAGGCATCTCTCGAGGCCGATCGATCTGTAGGGGGATCAGAGTAAATCTGCCGATCCGGGTGTTCCATCTGTGGAGCAGCAGGTCGGCGAGGAAAGGCCCTCGAAGAAGCAGAAGATCGGTCTGCAGGGCTTCAGCTTCAAATATGGGAAGGACGTGCCGTTCGTCAATGACAAGGCCGCGTGCTCCGATCTGCTTCGTGAGATCGGAAGTAGTTCGAGCAGTCTTCTGTCCTTCGGTATGCTAGAGGAGGAGGAGACTTACCAGGAACTGGCCCGTCAGTTTATGAAGGAGAACTTGATCATTTCTTCCCTTATGGTTTTTCTTGCTTGATTGAGGTTCCTAACGTTTGCCTTTTCCGATATCAGACGGCGGCCTGTGTGAACAGACTTACGGCGTCATATGACCGTAAGTTGAAGAGAGCGAGGACCAAAAAGTTGGACGAGGTGCAGAAGATCAAGGCTGCAGGTCGGCGACTGATGAGGGAGCTGGAGTCGGTCAAGAAGCAACATGCGGAGGAAAAGACGAGGTCGGAGATGCTTGACAAGAGCAACCTTGAGCTTGCATCCACGGTCTCCAATCTCGGCAGAGAGAACTCCGATCTTCTGACGAATTTGGAGGAGATCTCTCGGGAGAGGGTGAGGTTGGAGAAGGAGCTGGTTTCTGAATCAGTTCGGCTGGAGAGGTCGGCAAAAGACAAAGTCCAGCAAGAGAGAGAATGGGTCCGGGAGGAGGTCAATGGGGCGTACGCGCCTCGGCTTAAATGTTTCAAGGCGCATCTTGAATATCAGGAGAAGGCTCGGGACGCGGTTCTGATTGCTAATCAGGTCACCGGGATTCTTGATTATCTTCAGCTGATGAAGGATGAGGACGTTGATATTCCCGATTCTTATTTCACCAAGCTGGAGGAAGACAAGGCCGAGTGGCGCGATGTGGTTAGCAAGGTGCAGATTACCGACCTCTTAGCCGACGATCTAGACGTGTTGCCCGTCCCGATCGAACTCCCTCCGGGTACCTCGGCGGTTCATGTTGTTGAAGCTGCTGCCGAAGGTGGTGATCCCAAGGATCTAGAGGATCGACCGTCTCAGGATGGGGATCAGTGCTCTCAAGACAACTTGCCTTTGACTCCGCAGATTCCTGAGTCGGACGAGTACGAGGATCCCGCCGACCTGGTTACCGTGGCTGATCGGGCGAAGGAATTGGTCGGCCGATGATCTTTTTCCTTAGTCCTTTTTGTTCTCTCGATTTTTTTGTTGCTGTTTCTTTTGCCGATGTAGTCCCCCTTTTGTAAAATAGACGTTGTTGTCGTTTATATAAATGAAATTGCCTTCTTCAAAATCTGCTTGTTATTGATAGCCATATGAATGAAATTGCATTCTTCAATACTGGTTTCATTTTTTGTTGTTGACGAATGCGAGGTCGGGCTCGGCTTATTTGATTTTTAGGTGCGAGACATTACGTTCGGCTTATCCTGTAAGGTGCGAGTCTGGGATCGGCTTATTATTTTAGTAGGTGCGAGTCTTAGCTCGGTCCACTTGTTAACTTCTTAGATCGGGTACGAATACGCGAAGATGTGTTCGGCGTTTGTATTCGGCCGACCTAAGATATATGTGGGACTGGGCCCGGCTTAGTGTGTGGTCTAGCTAGGATGCCGATGTGGAATGGTGCCGATGTGGGTGGTAGTGAGACAGTACTTAGAAAAAATAACATTTATTTATATAAACAGCTGCACCCCGAAATGGGTTGCCTACGTACCTTCCGAGGAAGGATCAAGCCGATCGTAGTTCACATTACATAGACATAGCTCGGTGAGCGTTTTTTTTTTGGCGTTGATCTAGTAGTAGTATTTCTTGAGGTTCATCGAATTCCAGGATCGTAGGATCGGATCTCCTGCCATGGTCGTTAGCTCGTATAATCCTGGTTTGACAACTTTTGAAATCTGGTATGGTCCTTCCCAGTTGGCTCCAAGCTTTCCTGCATTGGGCTCGGCGGTATTTTCGAAGACTTTTCGAAGTACCAGGTCGCCATCCTCGAGGTATCTTCCTTTAACTTTTACTTTGTAGTACCGAGCTGCTTGTTGTTGGTAGTTCTGTATGCGGAGCAGGGCTCGGTCGCGTTCTTCTTCTATTAGGTCTAGTCGATCTCTGATCATCCTCTCGTTGAGCTTTGGTTCTTGTGTTAACATTGTTCGTCGGAGGCTGGGTATACCGACCACAGCTAGAGCCAGCGCTTTTATTTCGTGTGATAGCGAGAAAGGCATTTTGTTGGTAGATCGTCGTGGGGTCGTTCGGTGTGACCATAGTACTCCATCTAAATCGTCGGCCCATAGTACTTTCTTCTGCTCGAGTCGCTTTTTTAAACCATCGATGATGGTTTTGTTCGTTGCATCGGCCTGGCTGTTGCCTTGCGGGTATCTGGGCGTGGATTTTCTTAGTCGTATTTTCCACTTCGCGCAAAACCCCTCAAAGATAGCGGATGTGAATTGGGATCCGTTATCGGTCACGATCTCTTACGGCAGTCTGTGACGACATATGATGCTCTTCCACACGAACTTCTGCACATCGGTGGCATGAACTTTTGCGTAAGACTCGGCTTCCACCCATTTGGTGAAGTAATCGGTTATGATCAATACGAAGCGTTTTTGGCGAGATCGGGGGAGTGGGCCTATTAGATCCATCGCCCATCTCATGAATGGGTAAGGGGCTGTGACGGTAGTTAGTAGCTCGGTGGGAACATGAATCATTGGCGCGTATCGCTGACAGGGCTCGCATCGAGCTACGAACTTTATGCAGTCGGATTCCATGGTCGGCCAGAAATGGCCGTGATTTTTGACCCGTAAAGCTAGAGATCGGCCGCCGGAGTGGTTGCCACCCGCTCCTTTGTGGGTCTCCTTCATGACGTCTTGGCTTTCCTCGCTGCTGAGGCACCTGAGTAGGTCGCCATAAGTATTGACGCGGAAGAGATTGCCATCGAGTTGGGTGTAGTGGGCGCTTTTAGCTTTGAGGCGCCGAGCTGCCCAACGGTCGAGTAGGACGATTTTGTCGCTGATGTAGAGTAGAATTTCGCTTCTCCAGTCCACTGGGTCGGTTGTGTCGCCTGTGTCGTCCTCTAGAGTGGGCTCGTCCTCTATCTCTACTTGGTCGGTTGTTTCGTTGTCGCTTTCCTGGTTATTTTGGAGATCGTTGATGAAGCATATTCCTTTAGGCAGGTCGATGCTCGGCATGTCGATGCTTTCTACCAGAATTATACGGCGCCGATCTGGTTCTGAGGTAAATGCAAGGGCTGCCAGTGCGTCCGCCGACGCGTTATCGCTCCTCGGGATTTTGGTGAGTGTAAAAGAGTTGAAACCCTCTGCGAGTTTCTTGACGATCTGTAGGTAGGCTTACATTCTCTCGTTCTTGGTCTCGTAGTCGCCACTATATTGATTCGTCACGAGTTGTGAGTCGCAGAATGCCTCTATCGTTTTCACCCTGATTCCTCTAGCTAGCCTTAGTCCGGCGATCAATGCTTCGTACTCTGCCTCGTTGTTTGTGGCTTGGAAATTTAAACGGAAAGATTGCTCTATGACTTCTTCCGTGGGAGATTGCAGCATGATTCCCACTACCGATCCGCGCTGTGATGATGAACCGTCAACATAGAGCAGCCATCTCCCATCTTCTGTTAGGAGATTGTCGCTAGCCAGTTCGAGGGGAAGCTCGATGATGAAGTCGACCAGGACCTGTGACTTTGTGCTGGTCCGATTTCGGTATTCTATGTCGTACTCGCTTAGCTCGTTCTCTTCTCCACGAGCTCGTAAGGCTTGTGATGTCGGCATGAGAAAAGGACGAGGTCGGTACGTTTCCTCACGAGCTCGTTCTCTCGTCACGTGTTGTTCGGCATGTCTTTCGTGATCATGTTCGGCCTCTCTCTTGACGAGCTCGTAGGCTTGTGAGTGAGCTAGGTTTTATTGTTTTCTCTCTCGGATTTTCTCTCCCTCTCTCCCTCTCTCTTATTTATAGTGTGATGGTTTGAAGATGATGCCGGTGATGACTAGGCGATGACTTTATGGACCTTAGTTTGATGGGCCGATTTCGATTTTTGCTGGGCTAAAGTGGGGGTGATAAACCCACCACCAACAATTGTCCCCCCAGTTCGCCGAAAATAAGTCGGCGAATTTCATGAGATCTTTAGCTCGGCAAAAAGCGAGGTCGGAGTTTTGTTGATTTTATACAAGGCTGAGCTCGGCATTTGTTGGATTGATGCGATGATGAGCTCGTCTCCCTTCTGTTCGTGAGTAAATTCGGTGTAGCGACATGCATGGTTTGTGGTCCGCAACGTGAGGTCGGCGAGGTGAGTTTGATCTCGGATCCTCCATGCACGTTACTCATCCATGCACATTGCTTGGCATGCAAGTTTCTTGTTTATGCATGTTCATGGTCGGTTGTGTTTTTGGTCGGTCCTCCTTTGTTTGTTAAGCTCGGCCACAATTGTCGTCCTCTCTTCACGAGCTAGTTCTCGCGTGTTGTTGTTGTGAGCTCGGCATATTTGGTTTGAGATCCGTCTTGGTCGGTTTTCATGCTCGATTTTTTCACCGTCTTATCCTCTTCTCGTCATCGTAGCTTGGCATGTACGTTGTGGTCGGCTTCTTCTCCGCGAGGTCGTCACACTTGATCGTCATACTTGTGAGGTCGTCATCGTGAACTCAGCATGCATGTCGTCATGTTGATATGCTCAAATTAATACCCTATTTAGATACTAAAGCAGTAGTTATAGTATAGTTAGGGGTCGAACACAATGACTCACAGAAACACGCAATAGATTAAAGATGTGAGAATTACGCTAAGTGATTAATGGTGTTGAAAACAGAATGCAAGTTAAAACGGTTGTGAAATAAATTGGAGAAAAATAGGTTCAGGGTATTTCTCAGGGAATCACTGAATGCAGATAAATTAACTAACATGATTCAGATTTAGTACGGTTCTTGAACTCAAATCACTAAGATATAGCTAACCAACTCTCGTTGCGAAAACTATCTAAGTCTAAATCTTAGGAATTCCAAATCTCTTTGCGAATCCTAAAGTCTAAACCAGCCTTTATTATCAAGTTTGATTTGTTCACAAAACAACTAAACCAAATCTCTTTGCGAATAGTTATTTTGCTCACCCTAGGTTCTGTCAGGTAATTAATCGGACTCTCGCGCCTAATCAATTATCCTAAGATATAAGTTCTAGGTGATATCAACCTAGAATCAGCTTTGCAAACAACCTATGGCGAAGAATCAATTCTGATAGTGAATCCTAATAACAAATCAATCTAGCATTCAGAGAAAACCCTATTGAGAACCTTGAACCTAACAAGAGATCTACTCAGACATGGAAATTGAAACAATCAACATAACTAAATAAATCATCAATAGAATAAATAAGAGTAGAGAATAAAACGGAGGTTCGAAATCTTCTCTCAGATGAACAGAGTTCTGACTTGTCTCCTCTCTCTCTAGCACTCTCTAAAATCCTCAAAATAATCTTAATGAAAAGCACACAGCCAAAGTGGCTGTAAAACCTAATTTAATAGTCTAAACACGAATTGGGGTCTTCTTGTAAATATTAAAGTCTTCTGGGCAAGTTCTGCAATTCTTCAAACTTCATTAAAGTCGCGACTTGTAATCTGCTTCGATGGGTGTCGATCGATACCAGGGGGTATCGATCGATGCTTGACGCTTTGATCGGTCACTTAGTCACCAGACTTCAGTTTTGCTCCATAATGCTCCATAAAACTCTAATATCTCCAATAATGCTCCAAATGTGCTAAAACCTGTAAAAGACTCTATAATAGAATAAAGACTCGATAAAACGGACTTATATCATGGCTTAAACAGGGTAAAAACCACGATATATTAACTCCCCCAGACTTAGCCTTTGCTTTCCCTCAAGCAAATAGAAGACTAAACCAAAGAAAGAGGTTTGAAAACGTAGAGACTCGCCTGTTCTGAAAACGTTGCAATGACCCTTTTCCCAAGCATCCATATGTCACCTAACCAGCTTTTGATCTAACCACCATGTACTTCTCCGTAGACATTCTCAGCTTCCCAGACTACACACATTATTTCGCAGCATCGTTCAATCAAGCCCTCCTCGCCAGTTTCATCGCTGTGAACAATACCAAGAACCTTCTAGATTCTTTCCCATACAATATCATGATAAGGAACCACACTTTTTCACACTTTTTGGTATTATTTCTCTCCCCCGGACTTATTTCTTATTATGTTCTCTCTTTTGTTTTTAGCTTTGCATATACACATCAAGGTATGAGACGCGAGTATTGATGGTATTTGCCACCGAATCCCCGGTTCTTCCCTCTCAAAGTATCAAAAGATGTAGGCGAATAATGGCATCATAGGAAAATCCTAGCCTCGCTTCCAATCCTTTGCGTGATCATTCCCTCTAAAGTAGAATAATGGGATCGCTGGAAATTTTCCTAACCCTTTACTCAGAAGAAAATCATTTCATCTTTTAATGCACTTATTTATTAACTTGTAACAGGGAGAGAAATACCATTATTTTAAACACGTGGGTTCCCCTGTCAGATACGAATGAGGAATCAAGCTCTATGAATACAATTTACATCGATGAAGTGCAAAAATTTGGCTCAGGCTTTAAGGAACTTTGCTGGAAACATGAGTGTCTTCTGGTTAACCGGTCAGCCCTTGGATTTTTCATTAGTCGATCTAGAGCTGATTTTGTAACAATGGTCACTTAGAAGCAAGGTCAGCTTAATTGATTCAAGAAAAAGATCACAGTCTCAGACAAAGTTTTGATTCAATAAAACAACGAATGACTCAAAAACGGACTGACTCAAAGAAAAACAAAAACAAAGTCAGCGACTACCTCCCCCAGACTTAAACAACACTGTCCCCAATGTTATCTAGCCTAGAGTTGGTGAAAGAAAACAAATGAAATCAAATGGAATTAGGAGAAACAAAAAGTTACCGTGCTGGAACATCGAGTATCGACCGACACACAGCTTGGTATCGAGCGATACCAAGCTTAAGTCGATACATGTTCTCCTCATTGCATAGGGTGTCGACCGATACCAAAGGGTATCGATCGACACTCAGGCGATTTCGTTGTCAGCGACTAAGGTAGATGTTACGCCAAAATTGTGGTAAACGATCCAAGTGTTAGATGTAAGCACTGTTAGATCACTCAAACACAAGTTAGATGCAACAAAATAGCATAAAAGCATAAATCCATAGGTCCAAAAGATAAAAGAAACATAAAAGTTCAAATGAAAATAAAAATAAAGGGAAAAAGAAAAGAAAAACAAACGTGAAAATCAGATAGAAGGATTACTAATCCTCTGTGGCCTCGGAATCACCATCTTCATCGGAATCATCAACAGGCGAAGGAAAAATAGGCTGAAGCGAAGGATCAGCGTCAGTGGCAGTCATGCAGCGGCATCGAGAAATTGTAGTCCATATGCTCCTCAGACTGTCTATCATCACCTTCTGAAATGCGGCTGGCTCCATCGGAAGGTCCGAATCAGCAGGAAACGATGGTACAAGGATAGTGGAAGTCGCTGCATACGATCGCTGGGCTCGTCCTCTCTGACGCAAAGTAGATGGGATGTCAGCAGCAGCTGGTGCAGGCGTGCTAGCAGAAGGACCTCGTCTTTGGCGAGTGCGAGGCGCAGCCATCAGTAGGCTTGGGTCAGGTTCGAAACGATGCTGAACGGGATCGTCATCAATGTCTGTGAGCTCTCTATTTGGGAGCTTAACCAGGAAATTCCCTTCCCTGTTGGAAAAATACCAATGTCGCGCAGGCTTCTTGTTTATCCTGAAACAGACCCAAAAATGAAAAATAAAAATAAAAATAAAAAGAAAAAGACTCAAAAACAAACTCACCAGTGGGTTGCCTCCCACCAAGTGCTCGTTTAACGTCATTAGCTTGACTGTACCGCCGTTCAGGCAGTGGGTTCATCATCCAGAGGCATTATATGTCCTTCTGGAATCTCAGCTTTCGCCTAGTAGTGTTTCATCCTTTGTCCATTGACAGTGAACTCCTCTCCTGAAGGACTTGTCAGGACAATCGGACCATGTGGTCTAACGTCTTTGACTGTGAAAGGTCCTGACCAACGAGAACGCAACTTACCAGGAAACAATTGCAAACGAGAGTTATACAGAAGTACATGATCATTTGGTTCAAAATGCCTGGAGATGATTCTCTTGTCATGGTAAGTTTTAGTCCTTTCCTTGTACAGCTTGGAGATCTCAAAGGCAAGATGCCTAATCTCATCGAGCTCATTCAGCTTGATCAGTCGCTTCTCAGCAGCAGTCTTGATGTCGAAATTCAACAACTTTGTAGCCCATGTTGCCTTGTGCTCGATCTCTACTGGAAGATGGCATGATTTTCCATACAGAAAATGAAACGGTGTAGTCCCAAGTGGTGTCTTGTAAGCGGTCATGTATGCCCAAAGTGCGTCATCCAGCTTCACAGACCAATCATTCCTTGTAACATTCACTGTTTTCTCCAGAATTTCTTTGATCTGCCTGTTGAAAACCTCAACTTGCCCACTGGTCTGAGGGTGATAAGGGGTAGCAACATGATGGTTCACACCATACTTCTTTAGCAACCTCTCGAAAATTTTGTTGATAAAATGAGAGCCACCATCACTTATCACAATTCGAGGCACTCCAAATTGGGGAAAATGATGGTTTTAAACAGCTTAAGGACCATTGAAGAATCATTGGTTCTGCTAGCAATGGCTTCAACCCACTTAGACACATAATCCATAGCGATCAAGATGTACTCGTGTCCGTATGACGAGGGAAAGGGACCCATAAAATCAATGCCCCAACAATCGAAAATTTCAACCTCAAGGATGAAATTTTGTGGCATATCATGTCTCTTACTGATCTTCCCTCTTCTTTGGCAAGCATCGCACTGCGAAACGAAAGCATGTGCGTCCTTAAACATAGTAGGCCACCAGAAGCCTGCTTGAAGAACCTTGGACACTGTCTTGAAGGTGGCAAAGTGTCCAGCATAATCGGATCCATGGCAATGAAACAACACATTCGGTACCTCTGATTCCGCAATGCATCTTCTGTAGATACCATCAGAGCAATGCTTATACAAGTACGGTTCATCCCAGAAATATCTCCTTATGTCCCATAAGAACTTCTTCTTGTGATAACTTGTGAGGTGCTTTAGTTATGCATCTGCAGCAAGGTAGTTAGCGATATCAGCATACCATGGTTGATCAGAATCGGCTGCAGCTACTAGATATTCCTCTAAAACACCAAGGTGTTCAACAGTCAGAACTGGTTCGGGAACCGCTTGGTATCGACCGATACCATAGGAGTGTCGATAGATACCAAAACCTGCAATTAGTGGGAATTGCTGAGTTTCTGCGAAGCCCATCCGAAATTCAGTTTCAATGAAGTATATGGATTCCTCTGGTAGTTGGTCGTCAATGGGAACGTCTGCATCGATCCGAATCCTCGAAAGATGGTCAGCGACCCCGTTCTCTATGCCCTTTTTGTCTTTAATCTCGATGTCGAAGCCCTATAGCAAAAGAACCCAACGACAAAGACGAGGCTTAAGGTCCTTGTTCTGCATCAGATACTTGAGAGCAGCATGATCAGTATGGACAATCACTTTGCTCCCAATCAAGTAGGATCGAAATTTCTCAAAAGAGAAAACCACTGCAAGCAGTTCCTTCTCCGTAGTGCTATAGTTCCTCTGAGCATCATCCAAAGTCCTGCTGGCATAACAGATGACGTGCAGCTTCTTATCCTTCCTCTGACCCAGCACATATCCAATAGCAAAGTCATTAGCGTCACACATGATCTCAAAAGGCAAAGTCCAATCAGGAGGTTGCACAATAGGAGCACTCACCAAAGCCTTTTTTGTCTCCTCAAAGGCTGCAAGACAGTTAGATGTGAAATCGAATTTGATCTCCTTGCAGAATAAAGCAGTGAGTATGCGTGCTATCTTGGAGAAATCCTTGATAAATCTCCTGTAAAACCCAGCATGACCAAGGAAGTTTCGAACGTCCTTCACAGAATTTGGTGGTTGGAGGTTCGTCATAACCTGTATTTTTGCCTTGTCAACTTCGATTCCAGCCTCAGAAACCTTATGCACAAGCACGATGCCATCCTGAACCATAAAGTGACACTTTTCCGAATTAATGACCAAGTGTTTCTCTTCACACCTCTGTAGCACCTTGCACAAGTTAGCCAAACAGTCCTTGAATGATGATCCATACACTGAAAAATCATCCATGAACACCTCCATGAAATCCTCAATCATGTCTGTGAAGATAGACATCATGCATCTCTGGAAATTGGCTGGAGCGTTACACAATCCAAATGGCATTCTCCTGTATGCGAATGTGCCATATGGACATGTAAAAGTCGTCTTCCCTTGGTCATCTGGATGTATTGGAATCTGGAAGAAACCTGAATATCCATCAAGAAAACAGTAGTAGGGATGACTAGCCAACCTCTCCAACATCTGGTCAATGAATGGCAGTGGGAAATGATATTTCCGTGTAGCTGCATTCAACTTCCTGTAGTCGATGCACATTCAATGCCCAGTGATAGTCCTAGTAGGAATCATCTCATCCTTGTCGTTCTTCACCACGGTTATTCCTCCTTTCTTAGGAACAACTTGCACTGGACTGACCCAAGAGCTATCTGAGATAGCATAGATAACACCAGCTTTCAAAAGCTTCATCACCTCCTTTTTGACCACTTCCATCAGATTCGGATTCAGCCTTCTCTGATGCTCAATTGAAGTCTTTGACTCGTCCTCAAGGTGAATCCTATGCATGCACGGGTCCGGTGATATACCTGAAATATCATCAAGAGAGTAGCCAAGAGCTTTCTGATACTTGCGCAGCTTGCTCAGCAGTAAGGCAACCTCTGTGTTGTTCAAGGAATCATTAACAATTACTGGGTATGTAGAATTATGACCAAGAAAACTATACCTCAGATTTGGTGTGAGTGGCTTTAGTTCCACTTTGGGAGCATTCTCTGCACTCCAATCTCCAAGCCCAGCAGCTAGTTTAGAATTCTCGGCTAACTCTCCCTCGAGTCGCAGGGTATCGATCGATACCAAGGGGGCATCGATCGATACTGTCGATGCTGAATCAAGCATCTTCGAGTATCCAGCTGTATCATCACACGAATGCATCTCTGTAGTGGCTGAACAGACCAATGCTCTCTCTAATGGGTCCTCAGGGTGCATCTCCAGGAAGTACTCTTCAGCTATGTCACTGAAGGTGTCGACAAAGAAAGTCTGTCCATCGATGGTTGGTCTCTTCATCATCTTATCCATTTGGAAAGTCATGACCAAATCACCAATGTTGAGAGCGATCTTCCCATTCTTGCAATCAATCAAGGCACCAGCTGTTTCAAGGAAAGGTCTGCCTAGGATAAGAGGGTCCTTAGGCTCAGCATCATACTTCAGGACGATGAAATCAGTTGGAATCAAGCAATTTCCAATCTTAATCGGGACGTCTTCGAGTAGTCCTTCTGGAAGTCTAACTGAACGATCAGCAAGTATCAGAGATATCCTCGTGGTCGTGAAGTCTGTCATCCCCATCCTTTCGGCAACGGAATATGGCATGAGGTTGACACTTGAGCCAAGATCACAAAGAGAACGTTCAAACCTGTCGGTGAATATCGTACAATCCAACACAAAACTCCCTGGATCTGGAAATTTCCTCGGGATCATGTTGGTCAGGATTGCACTGCACTCATGAGTAATCATCAAGCATCCTTCTTCAAGATTCACGTTACTGGACACCATTCTTTTGACATATCTCCTGAAGGCTGGAGAAGTCTTGATGGCGTCGATAAAAGGTAGTTCAACGATCAACTTATCCATAATTGCCTTGCATCTAGAGTCTTCTACCTCCTTTTTAGTCTTCCCAGCAGCTCTAGGGTAAGGTATCTTTGGCGTGTAAACTCTTGCTGCGACCTCATCAGGCACTTCCTTCAAAACCTTAGGAGTTGACTCTGCTGCGGGTTCAGTATCGATTGATACTGGAGTAGTGTCGATCGACACTCGTGGTTTCGATTTATCCCGTGAGAGTATCTTGAGGGGTGTCGATCGATGCTGGCTAGTGTCGATCGATACTGGAGTGATTTCGGTATCCTCGTCGTCAAGATCAACGAGACTATCTGCAATCGGGTCAATTTTTACTCATGGAGTGACCTATCTTCCACTCCTTAAAGTGATTGCATTGATGTGAGCTCTTGGGTTCTCTATTTTTCCTGGAAGAAAGCCTTCTTGCCTTTTCACAGCTTCTGAGGTCTGAGCTATCTGGAGTTCCAGCTTCTTCTGTTGAATGTTGATAGCGTCGATTCTTCCGCTTAGGTCATTGTATAGGACATCAATCTTCCCATTGAAATCCGCAGTGAGCTTCTGCTGTCCTTGAAGAAGTTGTTCGAACATAGACTCGATCTTGGTATCTGGGAGCTTAGCAGGTACAGGCTGATAAGATGAATTCCCATAGTTCCTGACATACCCACTGTTCTGAGATGGTTTCTGGTTAAACTGATTCGACCCTCCTTGCTGATAGTTGTTGCTGAAGTTTCGGTTGTTAAATTGATTTCTCTGACCATGAAAACCAAAACCACCAATGTAGTTAACATCCTCCACTTCATCCTCGTTGAATACCTCGACATCTTCAGCAAAGTGAACCACTTTCTGTGTCTTGCCCATCAGAAGACTATGCATAGAATCTAACTTAGCTTGAAAGTCAGCGATCTGTGAACCATCCACGTTACCAGCTAGCTTTTTTCGCTCAAAATCAGCATTCTTGGTGCTATTGCTAGACGCCAAGTTCTCAATCAGGACATAGGCTTCATCAGGATACCTGGTGTTGAAGTTTCCATTGCTTGAAGCATCCAAAGTCATTTGGTATCTCCAATCAAGTCCTCTAAAGAAGAACCCCATCAGTTGAACATCAGAGTATCCATGATGTGGACAGTCTCTCTGATACAATTTGAACCTCGTCCAAGCAGCCTTGAACGCCTCAGTAGGTCCATGAGAAAATTGCGAGATTTTGTTCCTCAGATCCGCGGATCTTGCATCATCATAAAAGTTGTTCAGGAAAGCAGTCTTAGTTTCCTCCCAGTTAGTCAGCGATCCAGGAGGTAACTGCTTCAGCTAGTAAGTTGCTTCCCCACCAAGAGAGTATGGGAAAAGCTTGCAGAAAAGGTAGTCGTAAGAGACTTCATTGCTCTTGATGCTAGTGACCAAGTCCTCGAACCTCTCAACATGATCCATAGGATGTTCGCTGGAAAGACCATGAAAAGGGTGCTGTCCCACAAGAGTGTAGTATGCAGGTTTCAGCTCAAAGTCATTCCTTGGGAAAGCAGGAGGACGGATCGCGGAGCGATTTGCGTAAAACTGGTCAGGTCTGTTGCACTCACCAATTGTCCTACCACGGTTAACCACAGCGTTCTCAGCGTTCACTGGATTCTCGTTCCCAGCGGCATTCCCAGCGACAACAGGAGCAGGTGGAATGATGTTCCCCTCTCCATCCAGACGTTGTCCTCTCACACTGCACAAACGACCCTCTCGGTCTCTGTAGGCACCAGCCTCGTCTCGAACCAACTCTACTTGATTGTTGTTCATCTCTGCTGGTTTCTTTGCCTTTCTGTTTGTGCGTTCTACAAGTGCTAGTTGCTCCAATGACAGTTCAACTAGCTGAGTGTTCTTGTTCCTTCTTGTCTTATGATATGGCATACACCTGAAAACAGAAGTCAATAACGTAAGTATCTTGATAACACGTTAAGTATCGACCGATACCAAGTGGTTTCGATCGATATCAACAAAAGAGTACGACGAATATCGACCGATACTAGTGAGTATCGATCGATACCGACGAACTTAGTCGAAATTCACAAACGTAATCTAATGGCGAATTGAGTCCCCGGCAACGGCGCCAAATTTGATATGCTCAAATTAATACCCTATTTAGATACTAAATCAGTAGTTATAGTATAGCTAGGGGTCGAACACAAGGACTCATAGAAACACGCAATAGATTAAAGATGTGAGAATTACGCTAAGTGATTAATGGTGTTGAAAACAGAATGCAAGTTAAAACGGTTGTGAAATCAATTGGAGAAATATAGGTTCAGGGTATTTCTCAGGGAATCACTGAATGCAGATAAATACTAACAGGATTCAGATTTAGTACGGTTCTTGAACTCAAATCACTAAGATATAGCTAACCAACTCTCGTTGCGAAAACTATCTAAGTCTAAATCCTAGGAATTCCAAATCTCTTTGCGAATCCTAAAGTCTAAACCAGCCTTTATTATCAAGTTTGATTTGTTCACAAAACAACTAAACCAAATCTCTTTGCGAATAGTTATTTTGCTCACCCTAGGTTCTGTCAGGTAATTAATCGCACTCTCGCGCCTAATCAATTATCCTAAGATATAAGATCTAGGTGATCAACCTAGAATCAGCTTTGCAAACAACCTATGGCGAAGAATCAATTCAGATAGTGAATCCTAATAACAAATCAATCTAGCATTCAGAGAAAACCCTATTGAGAATCCTGAACCTAACAAGAGATCTACTCAGACATGGAAATTGAAACAATTAACATAACTGAATAAATCATCAATAGAATAAATAAGAGTAGAGAATATAACAGAGGTTCGAAATCTTATCTCAGACGAACAGAGTTCTGACTTGTCTCCTCTCTCTCAAGCACTCTCTGAAATCCTCAAAATAATCTTAATGAAAAGCACACAGCCAAAGTGGCTGTAAAACCTAATTTAATAGTCTAAACATGAATTGGGGTCTTCTTGTAAATATTAAAGTCTTCTGGGCAAGTTCTGCAATTCTTCAAACTTCATTAAAGTCGCGACTTGTAATCTGCTTCGATGGGTGTCGATCGATACCAGGGGGTATCGATCGATGCTTGACGCTTTGATCGGGCACTTAGTCACCAGACTTCAGTTTTGCTCCATATATCGATCGATGCTTGACGCTTTGATCGGGCACTTAGTCACCAGACTTCAGTTTTGCTCCATAATGCTCCATAAAACTCTAATATCTCCAATAATGCTACAAATGTGCTAAAACCTATAAAAGAGTCTAAAAGACTCTATAATAGAATAAAGACTCGATAAAACGGACTTATATCATGGCTTAAACAGGGTAAAAACCACGATATATCACATGTACGTTGCTTTCTCTCATGGTTATGATCACAAGCTCGTTCCGCCATGGATGGATTCGGCCAGTTCGGCGATGGGGCGTCATGTGTGAGCTCGGCGGTCGGTGCCATGCGAGAGCTCGGTCCGTTTAAGGTCGGCGTGTTCTTCTTGGTCGGCTCCTCCTCTCGTCGGTGTCGTTGTTCTTCTTGTCATCATTGCTTGGTGTGACTCTCCCTTTTTTGTTGTTGTCGTGAGTTGGGTTGTGTTCGGCGTCTTCCTCCGAAAGAGAATCCACATGTTCAATATGCTTGTTTCTCATTTTCTTCTTCACGAGCTTGTTAGGCTGGTGATGTCGGCACGAGAAAAGGATGAGATCGGTCTTCCTTTTTCCCAGCTCTCGTCGTGTTCGTCCTCTATTTTATAGTGGAAGCAAGTGATATGATGTTGGTGATGATGTAGACAATGATGTCGGTCAGTTTTGATGGGCCAATCTCGTTTTTGATTGGGCTAGGTGAGGGCTGTGCTAAGCCCACCACCCACAATAGTCCTCCCCCAAGTTCGGCGAATAAGTATCGAAGTCGGCGGACTAATAGACGAGTGGCTCGGCGTGAATTGGAGCTAGACGAGCGTGAGCTAGGCGAGCGTTGGATAGGCGGGTTTTCCCTACAAAAAAAGAGTGCGCTAGTAGAAATTGGCTTAAAGTCAAATGAATATGTGGTTGAGTGGTTTATCTTGTAGGGGCGAATATTGGCATATCCTTTGCGAGCCGGAGCTCGGCTTTTGGTTCTAACCCGTAGTGCGAGTGATAACTCGGCTTTAAGTCTTATAGGCGCGAGGGGCGAACTCGACTTATCTTGTTTGACCGCAAGACTAGGCTCGGCTTTTGGGCGCAAGTTGCGGACTTGACTTTTCCCATGGAATGCGAGATGAGCTCGGCGGTTCCGTTTTGATTGCGAGCTGGAGCTCGGCTTTTGGGTTTAACCCGAGGTGCGAGGCGAAAGCTCGACTTAAGGAATATAAATTGAGTAAAAAACAAGAATATGCTCGGCACTTATCTGTTAGGAGCTCGTCGTCGTTCGGAGGTGAAGGCGATGTTCCTGACATTTGCCGAGCTGCTCTTTGCGTGTAGAAAATCTTCAAGCCCCCTACCTGGCGCGCCAATTGTTGGAACGTGTTCGAGCACGTCTCCCGGACAAATTAATTTATATCGTGGGTTCGGAAATTTTCAGTTAAATAGAGCAGTAAGACAAATGAAAATGAACAAAGCTTAATCGTAGTTCGTAATTACAAAGATGGAGAGTAATAAAAGTGGTTTGGCATAATGTTGAGCTAGACAAGAAAAAAGAGTGAGATTGCTTATCGTGGCGTTATGGTCGGCGAACGAGGAAAAAGAAATGATTTATGGATGTGCCTCGAAGGGCTGCCTACGTACCCTGGACTGGGATCAAGCCATATCGTAGTTGATAGTTGGTCGGCATCGTGAGGTCGTTGGCATGAGGTCGGCTCTCCTTTTTATGGTCGTTGGTGGTGAGGTCGTTCTCGTCGTTAGTCGTGGTGTTGGTGAGCTCGGTTCTCGTCGTGGTGGTGGTGAGTTCGGTCTCTTGTTGCCGAACTCGTGTTCGGTGGTTGGCTTGTTCGGCGTGCTCATGTTTGGTGACTTCGGCATGTTTCTCCTCATGCTCGGTGTCTCTCCACGTATTCGGTATTATTCTTGGCTAATTGTTATGTTCGGTTTGTTGGCGGAATGAGATCGTCCCCCTTCGTGGATGTTTGGTACGTGATTATGGCGATGAGTTGGTGTCCATGCATATTGCTTGTTATGCAAATCACTCACCT
Source organism: Eutrema japonicum (assembly GCA_030161315.1). Lineage (NCBI taxonomy): Eukaryota > Viridiplantae > Streptophyta > Magnoliopsida > Brassicales > Brassicaceae > Eutrema > Eutrema japonicum. Next base: position 11,819,067 of record BSQW01000013.1, read on the forward strand.
CCTTTTGTTTATTATTCTCGTCATGTTCGTTGCTCTTTGGGTCGTCGTCATGCATATTGGTCGGCCTCGTCGTGCTCGGTTTTCATGCTCAGATCCGTTGCTCGATCTTTGTTGACGAGATCGTGAGCTCGGCGTGTCCCACGAGTCCGGTGTGGTCTCACGAGTTCGGTGTGTTTGACAAGTTCGGCGTATTCCGCGACGTCGTTCGTCTCGGTGAGCTCGTTCTCTTCTCCACGAGCTCGTAAGGCTTGTGATGTCGGCATGAGAAAAGGACGAGGTCGGTACGTTTCCTCACGAGCTCGTTCTCTCGTCACGTGTTGTTCGGCATGTCTTTCGTGATCATGTTCGGCCTCTCTCTTGAAGAGCTCGTAGGCTTGTGAGTGAGCTCGGTTTTATTGTTTTCTCTCTCGGATTTTCTCTCCCTCTCTCCCTCTCTCTTATTTATAGTGTGATGGTTTGAAGATGATGTCAGTGATGACTAGGCGATGACTTTATGGACCTTAGTTTGATGGGCCGATTTCCATTTTTGCTGGGCTAAAGTGGGGGTGATAAACCCACCACCAACAAAGCCCATAAGGCAAAGAGCTCTCCGGAAAACAATGGAACTCATTCACTACCATGACGAAGCCACCCGATACATTACCGGTGGAGCTATCCCAAAGATGCACAACAATTTTGTAAAAGTATAACTTTCTTATTATTATGATTATTTTTTGGTGCAATAAAGTTGTAAATGCATGTTCCTTTTTGATATATCTAGCCGTTCCACATGCTTGCTTGTTGGGTTGAAGACCCAGAGAGTGATTACTTCAAGAAACATCTTGCTCGAGTCCCGGGTTTCATATGGATTGGCGAGGATGGCCTGAAAATCCAGGTTAATTGACTTCTTTTTGATTAAAATTCTCTTGATTTTCACTTTGCACTATTAGATAACTACGACTGCTACCATTTTTCTTTTAGTTAATACTACACGTACCATACTACTATATACTACTTGTGTAGACTTTTGGTAGCCAAATATGGGATGCAGCCTTCTTGCTACAAGTCATGTTAGCCGCTGATGTGAATGATCACTCATAAAGGGATACTCCTACTTGAGGAAATCTCAGCTTACAGAGAACCCTCCTGGTGACTTTAACAAAATGTTCCGAGGCATATCAAAAGGAGGTTGGAGTTTTTCAGACAAAGATCAAGGATGGCCTGTTTGTGATTGCATTGCTGAGAGTTTAGAGGTATTCTTTAGCTAATAAAAATTATGTTCATCTTGAATTCTCGATATACATGGATTGGTCAATATCCTTTATATATCTCTTTTGGTCTCGTCATTCTTAAGATATGAGATTTTTTAACATGATTTATTATTGTTCGTTCAAAATTTTTTAAAAAAATAACATGATTTATTATTTAATCGCGTATATATGTGACAAGTGCTGCCTGATCTTCGAGAGCATGCCGTCTGAGTTTATTGGTGAGAAAGTGGATGTGGAGAGGCTTTATGATGCCGTCAATATACTTCTCTATTTGCAGGTAATGCTATTTTTCTTTCTAAAGGGTTTCGTTTTGAGTATATATATTTTTTTTTTAAATTAAAATTTATTTAACATTTCAATTTGATCCCTTTCAATTGTTTCATGATATATATATATATATATATATATATATATATATATATAGTGTACTATTTGAAAAAAAAAATAATAGCACTAATCAATATGGTTGTGCAAAATACTAACAGGGCAATAACGGAGGTATAGCGATATGGGAGGCAGCGCCCGGGAAAACATCGCTAGAGGTACCATTTAATTTTATTTCATTATAATTGGTCTCGTTTATATTAAGGCTGGGCGTTTTAACCGTACCCGAACCTGAACCCGATCCGAAAAACCCAATCCCGAACCCGACCCAAATTAGAAAAACACCCGAACGGGTTTTAGTGTCTAAGTACTTCGGGTTTCAGGGTAATACCGGAACCGAAACCCGAACTACAAACCCGAAACTAACTTAGGCAATTAACCCCCTTTGTTATACCCGAACAAATCCCCCTTAGTAAAGTCTAGGGCTAGACGCTTTAACCGTACCCGAACCCGACCCGAAAAACCTGATCCCGAACCCGATCTGAACTAGAAAAATCCCGAACGAAAAATTTGTAGATCATAGTTTTATAATTTTGATCATAGTATGGATAAAAATACCCGAACATACCCGAACTTATCCGAAACCATAGTTACTTCAGATATAACCGAACCCGAACTGAATCCGATTAATAATGAAACGAATCTGACCCAATGGTTTAAAATACCCGAACAAGTTCTCTAAGCCTAAACCCGAAAACCCGAAATATTCGATGCGAACCCAAACGGGTACCCGAACGCCCATTCCTGGTTTATATATGTTTTAAGTTCTTTTTTTGTTTGTTTTAACAAGTGTATAACAATGCCTAACAATAAAATGCAGTGGCTTAATCCCGTGGAATTTGTTGAAGAGACAATCGTCGAGCATGAGTATATACAATCTTTATGACTTGCTATTTTACTTTTAGTTTTATTAACTAGTAACAATTCTTGCGGCTTGGAATTTTTTCAAAACTGATTTTAACTATGCATATGGTACCAAACGATTTAAAGGTCTCTAGAATGCACGGGTTGGGCGATAGTAGCATTAGCTCAGTTCATGAAACAGTTTCCGGGGCATAGAAAGGACGAGGTCGAAGGTTTTATAACACAGGGAGTGAAATACATAGAGGACTTGAAATGCCGGATGGTTCATGGTACGGAAACTGGGGAGTGTGCTTCCTCTATGCGACCTTCTTTGCGGTCCGAGGTCTAGTGGCCGCAGGAAAGAATTACCATCATTGTGAGGCGATCCGTAGAGCGGTTCGATTCCTTCTCGAGACACAAAACGCCGAAGGTGGTTGGGGAGAGAGTTATCTCTCTTGTCCCAAGAAGAAATATATTCCCTTGGATGGAAATAGGCCCCAATGTGGTGAATACAGGACAAGCATTGATGGGTCTAATTATGGGTGGTCAGATGGAGAGAGACCCTTTGCCCGTTCATCGCGCTGCCAAAGTGTTAATCAATTCACAATTGGATAATGGTGATTTCCCGCAACAGGTGGGTTCTTGTTATCCTAAATAGTCTATACACATTTGATGTTTTTAGGCTAATATTTAATTTTTTTTTGTAGGAGATAAGGGGAGCGTTCAAGATGAATTTGCTACTGCATTATCCAACTTACAGGAACATGTTCACTCTTTGGGCACTCACATATTACTCAAAAGCTCTCGGGAGGAATTGATCACCTTTTGAATTTTAGGAATTGATCGTACTCTTTATTATGTTACTATACTGCTTAACAATATAAACCTCTTTCATTTCTTTTGATATTAAAAAAAAATAACAAAGATTGCACTACTATATATATTCAGTGAAATTAAAGGAATTATCATTGGAGAAAATTGGTCTTATAATTTTTTGTTTGGGATTTTGCAAAAATTGTCACTTATTTGAATATTCTATTAGTTTTTTTGTCACTTTTTGAAAATGTAGTAGAAAGTAGCACTTATTTCACTGTTCAACCCAAATTTACCCATGTACAGTGTACGATGATGGACGGTACACGATGTAGCAATAAGAGGGATAAAATCATCTTTTCACTCAAAAAATGACAAATATCATATATAGTAAAAGCGAAGTAAATTTTCGGAATGGAGCTCTTTCGTTCACTCTAAACAGTAAAATTCGGTTAGTCATTTTTATATCGGTTTGATTTAAGTTTTTTTGTCTTGATTTGAGTTTTTTTGTCGTACCGATTATCGATTTTGGGTTTTCAGTTTTAAAATTTTAAGGCCCGTTTTCCGAAAACCATACGTAATTTCGAGTTTGCTATTCTTTAGCCGCTTTTGTGTTTTTTAGGATTGCGATTTTCGTTTTATTGAAATCCTAAATTTTTTACTTGCTATAAATATATTCCACGTTTATAAAACTCATTAATTGTATGTCGTTGGTAACGCTCATAGTCTTTGTGTCGTCTTATTTTCTTTTGCTCTCTTTTGGCTTGATCTTTTTGTAACCTTTGTGCCATTTTATTTTATTTTTGCTCTGTTTTGGTTTGATTTTTTTTGGAATCGTCTAGGTTTTTTGTTATGTGTACCGAGGGAATCGAGTAATTGTTGGACACGAGGTACACCTGTATAAGTTATAGTAAAACAAAAAAACAGTAAGTCAAAAGAGTTCGCCAACAGAAAATAATCAAAAGTGCTGAGTAATTTTTGCTCTCAATCCAATACACAAGATATAATAGGACTGATTACGCTTTTACAGTCCTACAATTTTCTCCTAGAATAAAGGCCGTGAATTCAGAATAAACATTTACATAGGTTTTTCTATAAAATAATATCATAGAAATAGAGAAGTGAACGTTTTGTAAATAATTCAAAATCAGAGAATCATATGTGTAATATGTGTCATTTGTGCCATTATCATAGTAAATTGGGTTCTTTAGAATTAACAAATAAAGAATAAAAATTGTTATTCGTTGGTGATTGCATCCACTTTGGATACATATCTTTTCCTTTGATTTATTCATAATATTTTTTTATTGGCAGAATCAGAAAAATGTAAAACTGTAATTGTCTTTAGACTTGCCCCGGTTTAAACATGTGAAAAAAAATATGCGTTTTCCACAAATTTCCTAATTGATACAAGTTACAATATAGAAAATTGTCATTATCTAGAATTAAAAAAATGGAAATATAGTGAATCCTAGACTGCCTCCTTCACATCTATAAATATAGCGATGCTTAATGACAATTGCTACTGACCAATCTATTGGTAATACGACCATATATACTATGGAATATATGAACAATATAATGAATTGCACAAATCGGAAATAAGTATAAATGTAAAATGGAAAAAAATTATGATCTTATCCGTTTGATTTTTTAACCCGTAGTTTATATTAACAATTCTATTATTATGATCTTATCATTTTACGAAGATTTATCAGGAATTGATTATATACAGAATATTTGAGATATGTATAAAATTCAAAATACAAAAAAATAGTTTCGGTATATGATTGACCAGGAATATATACAAAACAATGTTTTGGTTTGGGGATTTTTTAAAATATTTTTCCGATTCTATCGTTGTGGTCTTTATACGAAACGATGTTTCTTGGTCAATTTCATGAATTGATTATATACAGAATATTGGAGATATGTATAAAATTCAAAATACAAAAAATGATACTTTTGGTATATGATTGACCAAAAATATATACAAAACGATATTTTGGTTTGGGGTTTTTTTCCTATATTTTCTCCGATTTTATTGTTGTGGTCTTATCATTTTAGAGAACATTTTTAAATTGGGAATATCATATATAGTAAAAGCGAAGTAAATTTTTGGAATGGAGCTATCTCATTCACCCTAAACCGTAAAAATCGGTTAATACCCTTTTTATCGGTTCAAATTATTTTTTTTTAGATTTCGTAATCTGTCGTACCGATTTCCTACCGGGTTTATGAGTTTATCGGCTCTTAATTCAAGGTCTTTCCTAATAGTGGGCTTGAAATTGACTAGGATTTTCGTTTTTAATATTTAGTTGTCATAAAAATCTTTAAAAAGCAAAAAAAAATGAAACCCTAGCTTGACCAGTGATCTATAAATACAACATATTTAAGCCGTTTTTAGCGTATTCAGATCATGTTTTTCGATTTATATCCTAATTTTTTTGGGGGTTTCACGCATTCATTTATAAGATCTAATGTTTTTTTTTTGCTCTTGAAGGTTGTTCTTCATGTTTTTTTATTTATATCTTAATTTTTTGGGGTTTTACGCATTCGTTTTTGAGATCTAATGTTTTTTTTTGCTTTGAAGGCTGTTCTCCCTCTATCGGTTCTATTTTCTCGAGGTATATCTTAAATCTATGTATAGTTTTATTTTTTTAATTCACGGCGTGGAGTTTGTGTAATTATTTTTTAGCCGTAGAGCTCATGTTATTTGTGTGATTATCGGTCATGTTCTTCTCCAATTGTACATACTCGGTCATACTTGTATCGGTCATGTTCTTCTCCAATTTGTGTTTCTTTCTTTAAGATGTATTTTTATATATATAATTGAGTTTCATTGTTTTTTTCGTATGCAGTTTTTAATATTTGTGTTGTTTAAGATCTAATATTGTGATTATTTTTTTTCGTTTGTTTCGAGCAAGGCTGGTCATCGTAGACAGCCAAATTACATAGGTGTTCTTCGTATTATGTGTTTATATATGCTGTGATTTGTATATATAAACAAAGTTGATCTTCATATCTTTCGTATTCTTTGTGTTCATATATGCTGAGATTTACGAAAGTTTTCTCAGGTGATTTACGGCGGATGAAGAGAGAGACGATAGAAGGATGGAGCATGATTTATTGCCTTTTTCAATTATATTGATCTATTGATTTTCTGCTTTGTTGGTTCTGAGCGGTTTAAAATAGATTGTCTGTTTTCATTATTCTCTTCTCTTTTTTTTGATTTTTTTGGTTTCATATTATGATTCAGAACTGCCTTCTAAGAAGTTGAATCAGGTAAACAACAACAATAACAAAAGCAGTGTTTCCTTTTTCTAAAAACTTATTTTCGACACTAAGAGGTTTTTATTGTGTGTACTAGATATTTGCAACATCGGGGGACAAAAGCCAAGGAGGAATTCACATTCTTTACGATCCATCTCAAAGCGAGAGAGGTGCATGCGTTTGTGTTGCACGTGCACCAAGGAAGAAATCTGTAGACGATTACCAACCAGAACCAGTAATACACAATCCTCATGCATTACCATTGTTCATAGACCCACCAAGTCGTAAACGACAAAGAGAGAAAACATTAAAGGATCCTGCTAAAGCCCATAAGCCTGAGCTTCCCATGACTGGTCCTGGTCATGGTGCAAGAGTTGGGACAACTGGTAGTGGCGTTGCGGTATCTTCTTCGAGTTTTTGGACTCGGGTTATTTATGATTTGTAATGTCTTGGAATTTTGTCGTTGTTGTCTGTTTTGCAGCAAGGTGGGATGATAAAAGAGACTTGGATGAAGAAAGATCCAAGAGAAGCGACTGATGTTAAAAAACAAGAACTTTAATTTAAGGAACTTTTTAGCAATACACACCTTTCTTACAAACGAACAAAATTGTATCCAAATGTAGTATCTAGATGTAAGAAACTAATTTAAGAAGCGAACTACTTGAGTTTGAACGCAGCATCCATATACAAAATAGAACAGGCGTATTAACGAAAAATGCAAATTAGATGCTAAGCATGTCTGCATATTGAAGAGTAAGAGAGCATAAATATGTTTTCGTGTGAGGGTTGATTCTGGTAAACTACATGTAGTATACAACTTCTTCGATATATACCATAGACTTTTTGTCTCTTTTCTACACACCCCAAACAAATTTATTTTTTTACTAAACATCATGAATTTTACATTCTCTTATAATTACAACATAGCGACTAGAAATTGTGATTTAGTTTAATAAAACGGTAATCACGTTTTAAAAAACCACGATTAAGATAATCTGACCCGTTCAACCGCTAACCCGACTCCTTAACCCGACCCCCTAACCCGACCTCTTAACCCATGTTTCACATATATAAACAATTAATTTAATCTTTCCACATAAGCTATTGAAAAAAAATAAAGAAGAAGAGGTCAGTTTATCATTACTCCACCCAAACTCCAATCAACAAACCTTTTGATAAGTGAAAAGTGTTTGCGTGTCGACTTTTCATAAGATTTAATATTACTATCTTCTTTAATTCTTCACAAAAGTCCGACCAAATCTAAGAAAATCCAGAGCTGGAAAAAAAAAAAAGCAAACCAGAAAATGCGAAAATCATAACCAAAATTGGGAGACCAAACAACTGTAACAAAGCAATAAGACCAAAATTGAGCAGACTAACCAAAAAATATAGAAGATTGGGAGAGAAAAACGAGCAATGAAAGCGATGAAATCTCTTCTTTTTCTCTCTAAGGAACCCTAATTTTAGCTCCAAATCAATGTTGGATTTTAAGTAAGTTGGGTGTGTTCAGTTTTGAATTGGTTTTGTTCCGGGTCGGGTCAGATTACCTTAATCGTGGTTTTTAAACGTGATTTTCCGGTTTTCTAACCACAATCACGAGATTAATTCGATATGTTGCAATAATAAGAGAATGTAAAGTTCGTAATGTTTAGTAAAAAATAAATTTGTTTAGGGTGAATAGAATAGAGACAAAAAATCTAGGATGTATACCTAGGAAGTTGTATATTACAAGTAGTGTACCAGAGTCAACCCCTCATGTGAGAGAATTATTTTGAAACATCAAATCAATCACTTGAATTAAGCAAAAAAGGTTAGTGTTATGTACAACCTTAACAAACAAAAGCTTCTATTGAGCGGTGATTAATTTACAAGGGCGAGAAACAAGTTTGTTGATGACAAAAGCTTATGTTTTTCCGTTTTCTTACTTTTTCTACTGCAATAAAATCTGACTTAAAACATTTGTATTCATCACCTGTAAAGTCTTCTGCATATAAGGGGTAGTAAAGTTACACTCTTTTGCTTTCTTTTTTTTTATTCATATGATTTGACTTTGGCTGGTTTCTTCAATTTGTACGTGACTTTGGTTTGTTTCTTGAGTTTTTTTTCCAAAAATATACAATACTCTCTCATAATTTTAATTAGATACATGATAACATCGAAAAGTAATTAGTTAAATAATATTTTTTTAACAAATTACGATAAAAATCAAAATAACAATGGAAAAGTAAATCGTTCAAATAACATTTATAAAAATGTCAAGATCATAGTGACGAAAGAATTAAAATTCGAAGAGTGAAAAATCAAATTTAGACTAACAATTTTTAAAAAGTGTAAAGATTAGAATTATGGACGACGAAACAATTATATTATTTATATAAAAATAAAAAAATATTAAAATCAAAAATTAGATAGTGACCCAAAAACAAATGTTAGCCCGGAAAAATTCATGCTATCTTTCCTAATTTCACAAGAATTTTTATACTACCTTTAATGAAATTGATTATCTACAAGAAGAAGAAGAAGAAGAAGAAGAAGAAGAAGAAGAAGAAGAAGAAGAAGAAGAAGAAGAAGAAGAAGAAGAAGAAGAAGAAGAAGAAGAAGAAGAAGAAGAAGAAGAAGAAGAAGAAGAAGAAGAAGAAGAAGAAGAAGAAGAAGAAGAAGAAGAAGAAGAAGAAGAAGAAGAAGAAGAAGAAGAAGAAGAAGAAGAAGAAGAAGAAGAAGAAGAAGAAGAAGAAGAAGAAGAAGAAGAAGAAGAAGAAGAAGAAGAAGAAGAAGAAGAAGAAGAAGAAGAAGAAGAAGAAGAAGAAGAAGAAGAAGAAGAAGAAGAAGAAGAAGAAGAAGAAGAAGAAGAAGAAGAAGAAGAAGAAGGACGAAATAAAAAGACGGATAACACAAAATAATGAAGAAAGGTAAGGATAAAAATGTGGAAGTTGAAGAAAAAGAAGAAAACCGAAAAACTAGGAATAAGAAGTCGGAAAAGTTAAAGACGAAGAAAATGAAGAAAACTGGAAAATGAAGAAAATGAAGTAGAAGAAGAAGAAAACCGGAAGATAATGTAAACGAAGTAGTAGAAGGTGAAGATGAGAAAAGTGGCTAAGAAAAATCAGAAGAATAAGAATTCAAATAAGATAAAGAATATGAAAGAGTAGAGGAAGAAGATGAAGAGTAAAAACTGGAAAAAAGAAGTAAAAGTCGGTGAATACGAATATGGTGACAAATAAGTCAAAGACGATGAAAAGAAGAAGGAAAATATGAAAAGAAGGTAAATAAAAATATAAAGGGAGTAGATGAAGACGAAGCAAGAGAGGAAGAAGACGAAGAGGAGAAGTAAGAATAATAGGAAAAAAAGAAAACTCAGAAGAAAGAAGATGAAGAAAAACCGAATGAAAAATAAGAAGCATAAGTCGGAGAAGCCAAAGACGATAAAGAAAGAAGAAGTAGAAGTCAAAAACGATGAAGAAGGAAAAGGAAAAGACGAGAAAGATGGAAAAATAAGAGGAAGAAGAAGAAGATGAAGCTGATGAAAAAGAATTCGGAAAATATGAGGACACATATGTTAAAGATGAGGAAGGATATCAGGAAGATGAAGATATTAAAGTACGAAAAGGTGACAATCTGCTTCAATCATATATATTTGGCACAGTCTGAAGAGGAAAGATTACGTGACCAAAGGGAGAGAGCAAGAAAAACCTGAAGAATAAGAATTCTGAAACGACGAAGACGGTGAAGAATGAGAGGGAAGAAGAAGATGAAGAAAAACTAAGAGAAAAAATAGGAGAAGTCGGAGGAGACGAAGAACATCCTCGTGATGATACAAAACTAAACCTATATCTATTGTAGAATTTTCCATTCATGAAGGAGAAGAAGAAGAATAACATACAAAACTAAGGAAGTACGAGAGAGAGAGAGAGAGAGAGAGAGAGAGAGAGAGAGAGAGAGAGAGAGAGAGAGAGAGAGAGAGAGAGAGAGAGAGAGAGAGAGAGAGAGAGAGAGAATAGGACTTCATAGAAGCCAAAGATGATGAAAAAGAAGAGGAAGAAGACGAAGACGAAGACTAAGATGATGAAGAAAAAGTCGGAAAAGAGAGGAAGATGACAAAGACAAAGAAAAATAAATCCCATAAGTAGAATAAGAAGGCGGATGAGACCAAGACGTTGAAGAAGAAGAAGGAGGAGGAAGTTAAGGATTTGGAGAAGAAGAAGGGGAAGAAGGAATAGAAGAAGACGAAGGTGATGAAGAAGAAGAAGCCAAAGACAATGAAAAAGAAAAAATAAAAATACGAGGGAGAAGATAAACCGAAATATAAAGAATAAGAAGAAGAAGAAGAAGGCGAAGCAGAAGAATTTTAGGATGAAGACGGGACGAAGAAAAACCAAAAGAATAATAAGCCAGAGAACGAAGACGATGAAGAAGGAAAACCGGAAGAGATAGACGAAAACAAACCGAAAGAGAAAGAAGAAGAAGAATTGTTGGAGAAGACAAAGATGATAAAGAAAAAGAAGTAGAAGCCAAAGACTATTAAGAAGAAGAAGACGAAGAAAAAGAAGGAAAAAAAATAATGAAAGACGATAAAAAGAAGAAGGAAAAGACGAGGGATAACCGATTATAGCGAGAGACACTTACGACAAAATGGAGAGAGAGTTCTAGCGATGTAGAGATAAAAAAAAAATTGCTTTACATACAATTTGTGAGTGAATGAAACATTATTCAATATGTTCTCGAGCTCTATAATTGCCATTGCTTTATTTCGTATTTTTTAATGAATAAAATTGATTGTTATTTTCTTTTTTTAGGATTGATCGTAAATCTAACATTGTTTTTAACAAAATTAATAATTTAATGATGTAATTAGTTTATAAAACATATATGCCCCTTGCGCGGGCTACCTACTTAGTTTTTAAGAAAGTATTAAGATACTAATGAAAGTTAATTTAAGCGATAATACATGCAATTAAGTATTTTTTTTTAAAACATTTTTGGACCATAAAAAGGATGTTTCGAGACATTGTGTGAAATCATGTGTTATTTGCTTTGAAATTTGAGTTGACAATTGCTGACAACACAATCTCTGTATTGCAGCCAAATCCTCCTCTGTGTGTGATTTACTATACAACTATACTAAAAGCATGTCTCAAAACTTGTTTTGGAAAGCTAATCAATTCTTTCGAGATTGTACATCACCATTTCTTCTAGAGCTGACATGAAGCCACTTCGAGGCAGGCACTGCAGATTCTTTAAAGCTTCATCAGCTTTATCCCTAGCCAACTCTTGTGCTCTCCTGAGCCCACCACCTTCTATCACTGCTTCAATCGCTTCTTCCAGCGAACCCGCCTCACAAAACTCCGACTCAATGATCTCTCTCAGCCTCGGCTCCTTCTCCAGCGCAAAAATCACGGGTGCGGTTAAGTTACCTTTAGCCAAATCACTCCCTGCGGGCTTCCCCAGCTGCTCTGTCGACTGAGTGAAGTCCAAAATGTCATCTACTACTTGAAAAGAGAGGCCGAGATTCTTCCCAAACTCATACATTTGCTCTGTCACATGAGTCTCGACTCTGCTGAAGATGGCAGCTCCTTTGGTGCTTGCAGCCACCAACGAGGCTGTCTTGTAGTAACTCTTGAGTAAATATTCGTCGAGCGTAACATCACAGTCAAACAGACTGGACGCTTGCTTTATCTCTCCGCTTGCAAAGTCTTTGATCACCTGAAAACATAAAAGTTAGTGAAAGGAGATTCAGAGCACAGTGCTCTGTGAATGTAGAGAGTAATTAAGTACCTGACTTATGAGCTTGATAACTTCGAGGTTCTCGAGATTCGCTAAGTACCATGACGCTTGAGCAAACATGAAATCACCAGCTAACACAGCTACTCTAGTGCCGAAAAGCTCGTGAACTGTTTCTTTTCCTGTAATTATACAGAGAGTTTTAACCAAACCAAACATTTTCCAGAAAAGAACAGATGAACCATCATCACAACCATGAATGGAAATTCACCTCTTCGCATATCACTCTCATCTAACACATCGTCATGTATCAAGCTTGCAGTGTGAATCATCTCGATGATCTCGGCCAAACGCCGATGTTCTGTTGTAAGTTTCCTGCATCAAGATTTTAAGACATCTGAAAATGATCATTTTGTGCTAAAGTTGGATAACAAATTAGACGAAAGGAATACAAAATACTATAGATTACTTACATTAGGCCTGCTAATTCTGCCGTGGCGCGTGATACAAGGAATACCAAACCCGGTCTCATTCTTTTACCACCAGCTCCGAAAATTTGCTCAGCCGCAGATATCAAAACCGGATTTTCTGCACCAACAATCTAATAAAGAAGTAATTCAGTGTCAAGCAGTGGAAAGAAGAAGACAGTGCCAGAAAGAGTTTCTTCGTAAACTGACCGACAAAAGATTTTCATTCAACGTCTGCAGATCATCAGCTACTACCTCAAACAGATTTGGCAACGAGATGGGCTGTTTTGACTCTTGCCTCAAATCGAAAGTCACTGTTTTAGCTTCACCAATACCTAGAGTCCATCATCATTTCATTTCTCATGAAAGCATAACCATAAAAGTACTCCAGATTCCCAACAGCTCCAATTGAAAGAAAATTCCTGGAGAATCTAATAACTACTTACAGAACATGAACTCTTATGAGACATACATATATAGTATGATCCAAGATTTGCAATACCATAAGTGATTGAGACCAGAATACTTGAGTCAAATCAATCATTCAACCACATGTATGATCCAAGAAATCTCAATCCAAACCAAACTATCAATCAAATGAACCAAAAGCAGATAGTTTAATTAACAGTTAGACATCTGAGAACCATACCGTTGACCAAAGAGATGTCCTTGGATTTTGTCGGCACAGCTTTGCAACTCCCCATGTCTCGCCGGAGAAACACCAGATTCCCGCTGCCGTAGCTTCTCGTGCTACTTGCTTTACAAACCGTCTTCGAGAACGGGAACTGACGACGACCACACCCACACGCGATCAGATCAAGCACACTCGTACCCAAGTCTATATTCCGGCATGACGTCATCATTCTCACAAAACCCAGAACCCAGCAAGCTTGAGGACTTTGGATTATCAAAGCTCTCTGGAACTGGAAGAAGACTGTACAGATTCAAAGAGCGGAAGCAACGAAAAGCTAACTTCTTTTCTCCGCCGGGAGATTGCAACAAAATTACAACAAAACGAATAAAATAGTCAAGTGGGTGTTTAATTAGCGGATCGAGGTTTTTTTTATTATTCAATTTGCTCTTTTGGGTGGACAAGACAAGCCCACATGAGGAAGTGAGGACGAAAGAGACGACTGTCTTCGTTTTTGTGTAATACGAAGAAGAGAAGAGGGAAAACGGAAACCATCGTCTCCACTTATCTCATCTGAAGCTGAGATCTCGCCACGTGTTACTTATCCAGCGATTTAACATTCCCCTCCTTGTATTATTACTAATTAATGTTTTCAGGCTCTCCAAATTTCAAATTCAATTTTAAGTCCTTTTCGAATGATTAAAATTTCAAAACTTCGTTGACAGATAATTAATTAATATCAAAATTTTCATAAATCACAAACTTTTTTTTCTTTTGGATGGCACCAAATATGATTACAACAGGATAAAACTTTCAACTTCGGATATTTCCAGTGATAAAACTCATAAACATGCTCCTACGAAGTCATATGTTTTTTGCTCATGTGTATCCATAGTAGCAGTTTCCATAGCCTACAAAACAAGGAGTAAAAAAAGAAACTTTAATCTGACATTTTTCTATAATAATTGTTTTAGAAATTAAGAAGAAGAAGAAGAGAAATATCAAACTCACTAGGATTAGTAATGACAATGAGTCCAGAGTTCTTGAAATTGCAGTTCCAATAATTTCTTCCATTAGCTTGGTAATAAAGATTCATAGCGATAGAAGCATGGTTAATGAGATTACCGGGGGAGTAACATGAACACCCATTCGAAAGAACCCGACAATCGACGTAAGAACACGCGTAATTTATGTTATCCAAAAGTGTTGCTTGATCTGAAGAAGGTTTAGCCACACACCAGGTCTTCATCTACAACAACAACGTAGAACAAAACTCATTTGAGTAAGAAGAACAAACATCGTTTTACCTATGATGATCGATAACTGGTCTAACCATGTACCTCTGCGTTGACTTTGATGAAGTTTCTTTCTGTAATTAAGAAAAACAAAGAATCATATATGAAGATTACTTTGTTATAAGTAGGATTATTATACTGAACTTGGAAACTCTTAGGATTAAAAGTTTAAATTTTGAGTGACATGTAATGTAAAATTCAATAATTAAATTAGGATGGTTAATTGATTAACCTGAAGAGAGGTGGAAGAAGATAAGGAAGCAATGGCACATCCATGCTTTAGCCATTTTTTGATTTCCTCTGAGTGAGAACTCTTCTACAATCTTTTATATATATAAATGATGCAAGTGTACTACTAGTGTGTTAGTGATGATTCTTTTATTTTAAAACAGTTACAAAAAGAAACAAATATATTTTTAATACTAATTAATGTTTTCAGGCTTTTAAGGTGAATAATCCAGCAAATTGCTTATAGGTAAAGTAAGAGTTTTAGCAATAAAGTGTCACTATAAACCGTATTGTTAGAGATCACCATGTCGACTTTGGTTTAAAGTTTAAACGTTAAGAATCTTGACTGACTATGTTATTTGTTAAGCAAAACGATTTTTTTTAAGATATAAAATATAGAATTAGGCCTGGGATTTTTTAACCGAACCGAGCTAACCGAACCGAACCGAGTTTTGGTTGGTTCGGTTATGTTTTGGTTATGTAAAGAGGACCGATCGGTAACATTTCAAATTTCATTCGGTTCTCGGTTCGGTTAACCAAAATTATTATTTAAAAAAAAAAGTTAAATCTGAATTTGAAAACAACCAAAAACAACCAAAAATAATCAAAAATAAACCGAAAATAACCAAAATTTTCCCCTTAAACTAAATTTACTAACCGAACCAAACCGAATTCGGTTATTTTTGGCAAAAAAAAATAACTGAATTATCCAAAAAACTAAACTAACCGAATCGAAATACACGAACTAACCGAATTCGCAGGTCTATAAAGAATGTTTAATGTGTGAGAAGAATATTTGGGACACCACCGTCAAATAACGAGACATCAAAACGTGAGCTGAGCTTTAGATTAGGGAAATTTTTTAGATCCAATGCCCACTTTGTACGAGAATCTTAAGAACTATAATACTCCCTCTTTCGACCAAAAATAAATAAAATAATACTCCTCTATTCCATAATAATATAAAATGTTTTAGCTAAAAGAACAAATATTAAAATATTTATTTTTCTTTAAAAAATATCATTTAATATATAAACTAAAACTAATTCAATCAATCATAAAAAACTGCATAATATAATCATGGGTAATGGGTAATTGCAATAAGTGCTATTAAATAATAGCATAATTAAGTCACATTTTTGACCATTACTATTCACTGTAAAAAAGACTTTTTATCCATATCTCTTTGTAGGGGTGTCAAAATGGGTCATGGGTCATGGGTCATGAGTCATGGATCATGGGTCATGGGTCATGGGTCGATCCAATTTGACCCATGACCCATTACTCTAATGGGTTGATGGGTCAAATGGATCATAGGTCAAATGGGTCATGGGTCAAATGAGTCAATTTGTAATGGGTTATGGGTCAAATAGGTGACCCGTTTGACCCATCATCATGACATCATCATATATAATTATGACATCATCAAGACATTATTATGACATCATCATGACATCATAACAATATTACATATAATACAATTATTTTGTTCTCAAAAAGCAATAATCCATCATTTTCCCGCCAAAAACATGATGTCACATTTTCCCGCTAAAACGTGATTTCATATTTTCCCGCCAAAAACGTGATTTCACATTTTTTCCCGCCAAAAAAGTGATTTCACATTTTTCCCGCCAAAAAAGTGATTTCACATTTTTCCGCCAAAAACGTGATTTTACATTTTTCCGCCAAAAACGTGATTGCACATTTTACCGACAAAAACGTGATTTCGCATTTTCTCGTCAAAACGAGATTTCGCGTTTTCCCGCCAAAACGAGATTTCGCATTTTCCCATCAAAACGAGATTTCGCATTTTTCCGTTAAAACGAGATTTTGCGTTTTTCCGTAAAAAAGAGACTCTTTCAACTAATTACTTATGTTTTTTTCTCTCTCATCCATTGTTGAAAAAGAAGAAGTCGACGCCGGCGACGGAGGTGAGGTCGGCGGCGAGGACGGAGGCGACGGCAGAAAAGACCCCGACGGAGGTGACGCCAGTGAGGAGGAAGAGGAGGAGAAGAAGCCGACGCCGGAGGCTTGGACGGCGACGCCGGTGGAAAAGACCCCGACGCTCACTGTGGTGGTGTTTAATTTTTTTTCTTCTGATTTTATGCGTTAATTACGTTGAAGTTAATCAATAACAAAGTTATCCAATAGATTATCAGTATACATTTTTAATGATAACAAAATTAGATAACCAATAACACATAATTTCTATGATAGGATAACCGAGTTATCACATTAATTTGTATATTTCCATATTTCATATTTTTCTGCGGAATCATAACTGAATTAACACGATAATTTATGATATGATAACTGGTTTAACATGACAATTTCATAAAAATGAACATGATAATTTGGTTAATATGACAATGTTAACGATACTAATTATATGTTAACGATGTTAACAATGATAACTGGGTTAACATGACAATGTTAACGATGATAACAATATGTTTTCTGGTTATGAATAGTGGTTGTCGAGTTTCGATGAACAGTAACACCTACCGTTAAATGAACAGTGTCGCCAGATTATTCTTATTTTCTGACCAATGGCATTTATGTGATTATCAAAAAGGTCAAATGTATTTTTGGTTTTCTCTATCCTCATCATCTAATTTCCAAATCAACTTCTAATTTTTTTGTCAACCATTCATATTCACCTAAATTACCCAAATATAATTGGTCACATACACTCCAAAAAATGTAAAAGTTGCATAGAAATGTGAGAATAATTTATATTTTGAAACAAAAAAAAACATAATTTAAAACATCTTATATTATAAAACAAAGCCATATATATATATATATATGGCTTTATTCCTTAAAAAAAACAATCATAATTTCTCTTAAATGTAGTACTAAATTATAATTTAACTTTCCAGTCCAGTTATCAAATAAGCGAATCTCGAAGTCTTTTTTTTTCTTCAGCGAAACTTTATTTTGGAGCTGAATTTGATTAGTTCAAGAAATTAATTTTCTTAATAACAAACTCACGCGCTTTCGCGCGAGTAATAAACACATAACAAGGTAATTAAATTAAAAAAAAAACAAAATTAATCAGAGAGAAATCAAAAGGAAGAACGTTACGAAAGGCTGATGTATTCGAGCAATTTGACGACCTCGGTCATGGACGGTCTAACTGCCGGTTCCGGTTCAAGACACATCATCGCTATACCAAACACATCGTTCATCTCTTGAACCGGTGATCCTCTTAACCGGTTATCTACCACTAGCTCTTCTCTTTGTTCTCTTACCACTCCTTTAACCTGTATACAATTTTTAACGACGTCGTTTAATGAACTTTAAGTTTAACAAGGAAAAAAAGAGAAAGACAACTTGTTACCCAAGTAACAAGCTTTGTTCCTTCTTCAAAAAACTCATCATCTGTTGGTCTTCTTCCGGTTAAAAGCTCCAAAAGAACAACCCCGAAACTGTAAACATCTCCTTTCATTGTCGCTTTACCGGAATCGAAATACTCTGTTTTTAAGAAACACACATGAACATACTCAGATCAAACTAATTTTTAGTTTATGGAATTGAATTTTAATATAATTGTTTGTTGTACAAACCAGGAGCTAGGTATCCGAATGTTCCAGCTACAAACGTTGAAACATGAGTCTTGTCTGGCTCCATCAAAGTGGCTAAACCGAAATCTGAAACCCTAGCTTCCATGTTGTGATCAAGAAGTATGTTGCTAGATTTGATGTCTCTATGGATAATATGAGGGATGCAATCATGATGAAGGTAAGAAATCCCTCTAGCGGCTCCGACCACGATTTTGTATCTCGACGCCCAATCCAAAACTTTTCTATCTCCAGGTTTTCTTCCTGAAAATAAAAAAAAACTTGTGGTTGAAGAAACCACTCAAATACACGTTTTTGTATGTAATTCTCTGTTTTTTTTAGGCGTACCGTGCAGAAAAGAATCCAAGCTTCCATTAGGCATGAGCTCATAGATAAGGAGATTGTAATTTGGAGAAGTGAAGTAGCCATGGAGAGTTACAATGTTTCTGTGTTTGATATCTGCCATTGCTTCCAACTCTCTTTGAAACCCTCTGTCCCTCTCAGAGGTTCCTCTGTTTAGTCTCTTAACAGCGAAAGTTGTAGAGTCATCAATGGCTAATCTGTAAACAGTTCCAAATCCTCCGGAACCGAGGATGTCTTTGTCGCTTAGCTTATGTGTCTTCTTCATAAACAAGTCGGAGGAAACAGAGTTAAGTAAAGGAGATCTGAACATCACCATTTTTCCTCCTCCTTTAACTGAAGAATTATAAAACATAAATTTAAACAGACAGACAGACAGAGAGAAATGAATTAAATCACATAATGAAAGCTAGAGTATCACCTGGAAATCCATTTTCATGAACTGTGTGTTTTCTCTTCCATCTCTTGTATAGAAGAAGAGCGATTACGATTTTACCAATGACAAAAAAAACCACAGAGATTGTTATATATAAAGTTGTTTCCTTTGCATTAGCCATTGTTTCTCTTCACAAAACCTTGTAAGTTTTTTTTTGTTGTCTTTTTTTTTTTATTCCTTATCTCATTATCTGAAAATGAAAAAAAAATAAGGAAAGTAGGTTTACAACTTTTTGATCCTCACCAATAATTCATATGTTACTATTACGTATAATGTAAAACCGAGTTTGTACATGAGAAAGCATCCGCTTTGTTGGAGGTGGGTCTAGCACCCCCAATTAGTTAGGCCCATCTTAGGAAAGATCCTTCTTCAGCTCGGTCGCCGGTCTAAAAACACCGACCTGCAAGTCCCCTCTTCAGCTCGGTCACCGACCTGAAAGCACCGACCCGCAAGTCCCCTCTCCAGCTCGGTCGCCGACCTGAAAGCGACGCACCTCGGCCCCGGTCTGACACTTCAAGGCAGGAATGTCAGAAGAGCAGAAGGCAAGTGGGAGTTGGTCGAACAGTGTATTGTCTGAGCAGGAGTATGGGCCGACCTCGACGTCTCACCAACCCTGCAGACTCGACAAAGGAGAAGAAGACACGTGGAAGAGTTGGTCAAACAGTACGCTGCTCTGCAACACGCCACGCCGAGCTCATCATGACCTCTATCCTCGAAAGCCGGAACACGCCTCCTAGGCCACCTTACCCGCGAAAGAGGCCGAAGACGCCACGTGGCCCCGAGATCCCGGGGAGCAGGAAGCCAACCTCGGCTATATATACCCCTCAATGTCATTAATGAGGGGGACTTTTGATTCGGGCAATTTCCGACCTGTAACTAGCTACCCGACCTCTCTCTTTCTCTCTTTGTAACAAGACAACATTTTAGAACGCCGAACTGAACGTCCTTCGGAACCAGTTCGTAATTCTAAAGTGTTCATCTCTCTCACCATCAATAAAAGGAAACACGGCCCCCGGCCTACTCATCTCTCTCTGCGACCTGCTTTAATAGTGGTTAAACTGCTCTAATTAACGAAAATCTCACCTCTCATCTCCTAATCACTCTTTAAACATACTTAGTGATCCCCGGGATCAACAATTGGCGCTAGAAGGAGGGGTTTTGAGGATTTTTCTACACGCAAAGAGTAGCTCGGCAAATGTCGGGAACATCGTCCTCATCTCCGAACAGCTCCATACAGATAAGTTCCAAGCTTATTTCATTTTTTACTCTTTTCTTTCTCCTCAAAAGACGAGCTCTCGCCTCGCACCTCGGGTCAAACCCGAAAGCCGAGCTCCGGCTCGCAAAGGGTAAGCCGAGCTCTCGCCTCGCACCTCGGGTCAAACCCGAAAGCCGAGCTCCGGCTCGCAAAGGGTAAGCCGAGCTCTTGCCTCGCACCTCGGGTTGAACCCAAAAGCCGAGCTCCGGCTCGCAAAGGGTAAGCCGAGCTCTCGCCTCGCACCTCGGGTCAAACCCGAAAGCCGAGCTCCGGCTCGCAAAGGATAAGCCGAGCTCTCGCCTCGCACCTCGGATCGAACTCAAAAGCCAAGCTCATCTCGCAAACAACAAGATCAACAAGTGCCGAGCCTAGTCTCGCACTAACACATAAATGTTTTAACTCTAATCAAGTTTACCCTTACTTGCAGGTTAACATATACCGAGCTAAGACTTGTTTCGTCCGCCGACTTCGACACTCGTTCGCCGAACTTGGGGGAGGGCTATTGTGGGTGTGGTGATGAGCACACCCCATTTTTTAGCCCATTCCAAAGCAAAAGGCCCAACATCAAAGGCTCAGCATCCACTATGCAGATACGGTTACTGTTCCCGACCTGCTCCGCACTGTTCATGACGTGCCGGTACTGTTCACGACCTGCCGGTTACTGTTACCGACCTGCACCGCACTGTTCACGACGTGCCGGGTACTGTTCACGACCTGCCGGTTACTGTTCCCGACCTGCTCGGCACTGTTCACGACGTGCCGGGTACTGTTCACGATCTGCCCGCACTGTTCACGACGTGCCGGGTACTGTTCACGACCTGCCGGTTACTGTTCCCGACCTGTTCGGCACTGTTCACGATGTGATGGGTACTGTTCACGAACCATCACGTCGTCCCTAAAAACCGGAGAGCTGTCTGCTCAACTCCCACTATAAATACCCCCTTTGGTATTCATTATCAAGGGACACAAAAAAACTCGGATCCTCTCTCTCTAAATAATTTTCCCTCTCTAAAAGGAGCTCTCGGCAGCTCTCCCAGCTCGGTGCAGCTCTCTGCAGCTCTCCGCAGCTCTCCCGAGCTCCCAGTTCGGCAGCTCTCCCAGCTCGGCAGCTCTCCCAGCTCGGCAGCTCTCCGAGCTCGGCAGCTCTCCGCAGCTCTCGGCAGCTCTCCCAGCTCGGCAGCTCTCCCGAGCTCCCAGCTCTCCTCAGCTCTCCGCAGCTCTGCAGCTCTCCCAGCTCTCCGCAGCTCTCCCAGCTCTCCGCTCTCTGCAGCTCTCCGCAGCTCTCCGCAGCTCTGATGAGCTCCCAGCTCTCCCGACAACCCGACCTGACGGTAGACCGACGACCCGACCTGACGGTCGACCGATGACCGACGACCCGACCTGACGATCGACCGACGACCCGACCTGGCGACCCAACCTGACGGTCGACCGACGACCCGACCTGACGGCCTACCGACGACCCGACATGACGGCCGACATGACAGTCGACCTGACAGTCGACCGACGACCCGACCTGACGGTCGACCAGCGACCGACGACCTAACAGTCGACCATCGACCGACGACCCGACCTGACAGTCGACCTGACTAACTCTCAGCTCTCCAGTTCTCTCCTACCCGCCTCAGCAACGAACTACGAATGGCTTGATCCCCAATCTGGGGTACGTAGGCAGCCCTCCGGGCACAGCTATAAATCTCCTCCTCCTCATTTGCCGACCGGAACGCAACCGGCTCTATCTTAACAGAAAATCCCCGAACCTCCCCGATACAAATTGATTTGTAGGAGACGTGCTCATACCCGTTTCAACAATTGGAATTCGATCAACCTCAAACGGTTCTACTACTAAGCCCCCGGGCTCCATTCCGCTCTCCGCCTTTGTAAACAAACGAACTACGATTGGCTTGATCCCTTCTACTAAAGGGTACGTAGGCAACCCCTAACCAGGGCTCAGCTATTAATCTAATAAAACCTTTTCGACAAAGGAATAAGGTCCCCGACCTGTGCACAAAAGCCGAGCTCCAAACGCTCGCACTACAAAAAAAAAAAAAAAAAAAAAAAAAAAAAAAAAGGAGGAAAGACGAGCTCCAAACGCTCGCACTACAAAAAAAAAAAAGAAGAAAAAGCCGAGCTCCAAACGCTCGCACTACAAAACAAAAAAAGAAGAAAAAGCCGAGCTCCAAACGCTCGCACTACAAAAAAAAAAAAAAGGGGACCGAGCTCCGGTGCTCGCTCTCCGCGGCACACAAGTTATAAGTGCCAAAGCCGAGTTCCAATGCTCGCACCCCCATAGTACACAAGCAATAAGTACTAAAGCCGGGCCCCAGGGCTCGCACCTCTACTAGACACACAAGCATTAAGTGTCTCTAAGCCGGGCTCGCTACCCGCACCAAAAAAACAAGGTACACAAGCAATAAGTACCTTAAGCCGAGATCACCTCGCACCCACTAAAAATATTAAAGATACACAAGCAATAAGTATCTCAAGCCGAGTCGTACCTCGCACCCAATACAAGAGCACGGTCCACGACCTGCATACATGACAGGGTACGGTCTACGACCTACCCTACCAATCAAAAAAGCCTAGAAAAGGCACTTACAAAAAAAAAAAAAAAAAAGGAAAGGGCCAACGGCCTCGATTATCACAAAAGGGCCCACGGCCTAGTCATTACAAAAGCCTCGAAACAGCACTTACAAAAACAAAAAAAAAAATGAGAGGGCCAACGGCCTCGATTATCACAAAAGGGCCCACGGCCTAGTCATTACAAAAGCCTCGAAACGGCAAGGGCCAACGGCCTCGATTATACAAAAGGGCCCACGGCCTAGTCATTACAATGTCTCGAAGCGGCACTTACAAAAAAAAAAGAGAGAAAAAAGGGGCCAACGGCCTTGTTATCATAAAAAGAGGGGCCAACGGCCTGGTCCTTACATAAACGGCCTACGGCCCGGTCTTTACAAAGAGAAGAAAACAAAAAGGAAAAAACAAAAAGTATTTACAAGGCCGCATCGGCCGGTCGGTCTTCACCCCCGTCAGCACGGGTACCATTTAAATCACCCGGGCCCACCATCCTCGCATTGGTGCCGTACTCACCAAGGAAGGGCTGCTCAGCCTCCTCTTCACCAACCACGGCCTCCCCGGACGGCGCTTCAATACCGGCCTCCCCGGCTGGCGCCTCGGTACAGGCCTCGCCGGCTGGCGCCTCGGTACCAGCCTCGCCAGATGGCGCTTCAGTTCCGGTCTCACCGGATGGCGCGTCGGTCCCGGCCTCATCAGCAAACAGGACCGAGGGATCTGCTTGGATGGTCTCAGCAGCCGAGGGAGCGTCCTCAGTCAGATCCACATAGGGCGCCTCCGAAGAAGCGACGGGCATGAGCCGCTCGAGCTGGACGCCATGAGCTCGGCCTGAAGTCTGCCCACCTCGTCAGCCCGGGCCCGCGCCCGCGCCTCCTCCTCCAGCCCCTTGACCTTGGAGCGGAGCGTCTCCCTCTCCCCCTTCAGGAGCCCAACCTCCTCCTCCAGAGCAGCCGACCGGGCCCGCTCAGCGGCAGACCGGGACCTCTCAGCCTCCACCTCGGCCCGAAGCCTGCCCACCTCTCCAGCCCGGGCCCGCGCCCGCGCCGCCTCCTCCTCCAGCCCCGCTGCCCGGGCCCTCTTATTCTTCAGCTCCTTCTCGAGCCCGCGAAGGAGAAGGGACTGGCCCTGCGAACTGGCTTCCCGGGTCGCCTTCAGAAAGCCAAGCGACGCGTCCTTCTCGGCGAGTCGCTTCTCGTAGGCCTCCGCCAGAAAGGCACTAAGGGCCAACGTCTGCATCGAAACAGTTGTTAGCAAAGACGCACGACAAATCCAGCTAAAAACAGTGAGATCGGAACAAAACTTACCCGCGCTGCGGATCGCGCCACCTGGCGAAAGGTATCGCCCTCCGCCATCTCCAGCGGGACGAAGTGCGGGTGCTTCTGCCCGAACATCATGGCCTGCGCCAGCTCGGCGCACTCGTCCTGGTCCACGATGACCTGGGTACTGCCATCTTCGTGGCAGAAATTGAAGCTGTAGTCCCGAGGCCCGTCCTCGGAACCCTCCGGAGCCCCATCACTCCGGTCACCGGCGGCCTCCCGCCCTTCTTCCACAACGACGGCTGCATCGCCGCCCTCCGTCGCCCGACCAGCGACATCTTCAATCGCGAGGGGCCGGGCCTCTTCGACCTCCCCCGCAGGCACCTCGGCCGCAGGTGTCTCAGCGTCCCCGACTGGAGCACCTCGGGAGCCCTCGGGCTCGCAACCAGCCTCTTCAGGCCGGACAGGCTCCCGACCTGAAGTCGAGGACCCCTCTTGCGTTCATGTGGCATCTCTATCAGCCACAACCTCGGTCCTCTTCTTCTTCCTGCCAGCCCTAGCACTGGCAGCATCGGCCCCCCTCTTCTTCGAGAGAGCCGCCTCGGAGGCCTCCACCCCAGTCCGCGGCACCGGGTCTCGCCGGACCGGTACCTCACGCATCGGCGGCGGCGGCGCCACAAAGGAGTCCGCGTACAGCGGATTGGCAAACCGTGCTCGACCTACATTGGAGATAACCGTCAGCCCGGTATTAAAAAAAAAAAAAAAAAAAAAAAAACAGAACCGACCTCCGGCCATCGCAGCTTCAATTCTCCCCGAGGTGAATGACTTCCACTCTCTGTCGTGCAACGACCTAAGCACAGCAACGATACCCGCGTAGTCTGGCAGCTTAAATCTGGAAGAGTGAGGACCTGAAAGAAGAACAAACAACATCAGTCAGGCCAAACTAAAGCAAAAGAAAAGCAGCCCGTTCTACAAACCCCTACCCGGGGAAAAATTCCAATCCCGGGTGTATCGCGCCAACGGGTCGACTCCAGCCACCTCGGTGGCTCGGACGTAGAAGTAGCTGCGAGACCAGTCCTCGACCTTCGACAGCTTGCTGGCCTTGGACCCCGAGCTGGGTGCCTCCAGGACGTTCGCCGCGGGCTTGAAAGCGGCATAGAAGGTCCCAGGAATCCCAGGAGTTGCCTTCTGCTGGGTGAGCGCCTCGAACATAGGCACCGTCACCTCCACGTCGCATTCGTGCCCCAAGGTCAGCAGCACGATCATCCCCTGGATCGTGGACGGGCAGACCTGCGAGAAGGCCAAGCCCCGCGCCCGGCAATACTGGACGAACAGCTCGGGGAGAGGAAGGCGCAAGCCGCACTTCTGGAAGAACGACTCATACAGGCAGACGAAGCCCGACCGAGGAGTCCACGGGCGCTCCTCCGCCCTAGGAAGCCGGAGCTCGACGCCAGCAGGGAAGTCGCACAAATCCCTCAGCAGAGTCACCGATTCCGCTGTGCTCCAGGTCGGTGACCCTCCCTGCTCGAAAAGAACCAGGGGAGACCTCACCCTGGCCACTCGTACTCCGCCGCCGCGGCCGCCCTGACGACCCCCGCGGTCGCCCAGATGCCCGGTTCTACCCCCAGCTTGGCCAACGCCGCGACCGCCAGAGGAAGACCTAACCACCGTCTTCTTCCGGAGATGGGTCCCCGGGAGCGTCGGGGCGGCCCCCGAAGTCGAAGGAGCAGACTGTCCCCCACTGTCTGCGCCTCGACACGGACAGGAGGCACGGTCGGAACCACCGGAGGAAGAACTCGGAGAATCGCTACCGCCACCACGGGACGCCGACTCTTCGCTCGACTCAGCCCTAATACCGTCTAACACCGGCGCCATTGCACGGAGAGGAGGAGATCGAAAAATACAGAGAAAGCAAGAAGGGAAAGGAGGAAATCGGAGAGAGGAGGTTACCTTAGGGTTATGCGCAGAAGGTTTTAACAGGAGGAGGAATGAGGGTTTAAATAGAAGAAGGGGGACAGTGAAGCGACGCCCGGACACGTGTCGAAAAATTCACGGCCGCCCAGAAACCTAATGATGACGCCTCTTCGCTATCCCCACGCCAAAAAAGCAAAGGACGCCTCGGTAAACGTGAAGCGTCTATCGCACGCCGCCCGTGGGCGTCCCACGCGTAAAACGAGGCGACCCTTCACTCTCCCACGCGATGGGCACGCGCCAGCCGTCTACGGATTCCCGGGAAGATCAACACGTACGAGCACGGACTCCCCGTCCTAAGATGTGCCGAACTAACATCAGATCAACTTCGGCATGCTCACTTCGCCTCGCGATACCGAACTGGGGGAGGGCCTATTGTTGGAGGTGGGCCTAGCACCCCCAATTAGTTAGGCCCATCTTAGGAAAGACCCCTCTTCAGCTCGGTCGCCGGCCTAAAAGCACCGACCTGCAAGTCCCCTCTTCAGCTCGGTCGCCGACCTGAAAGCACCGACCCGCAAGTCCCCTCTCCAGCTCGGTCGCCGACCTGAAAGCGACGCACCTCGGCCCCGGTCTGACACTTCAAGGCAGGAATGTCAGAAGAGCAGAAGGCAAGTGGGAGTTGGTCGAACAGTGTATTGTCTGAGCAGGAGTATGGGCCGACCTCGACGTCTCACCAACCCTGCAGACTCGACAAAGGAGAAGAAGACACGTGGAAGAGTTGGTCAAACAGTACGCTGCTCTGCAACACGCCACGCCGAGCTCATCATGACCTCTATCCTCGAAAGCCGGAACACGCCTCCTAGGCCACCTTACCCGCGAAAGAGGCCGAAGACGCCACGTGGCCCCGAGATCCCGGGGAGCAGGAAGCCAACCTCGGCTATATATACCCCTCAATGTCATTAATGAGGGGGACTTTTGATTCGGGCAATTTC
Source organism: Eutrema japonicum (assembly GCA_030161315.1). NCBI lineage: Eukaryota > Viridiplantae > Streptophyta > Magnoliopsida > Brassicales > Brassicaceae > Eutrema > Eutrema japonicum. The sequence continues at coordinate 11,846,313 of BSQW01000013.1, forward strand.
CGACCTGTAACTAGCTACCCGACCTCTCTCTTTCTCTCTTTGTAACAAGACAACATTTTAGAACGCCGAACTGGACGTCCTTCGGAACCAGTTCGTAATTCTAAAGTGTTCATCTCTCTCACCATCAATAAAAGGAAACACGGCCCCCGGCCTACTCATCTCTCTCTGTGACCTGCTTTAATAGTGGTTAAACTGCTCTAATTAACGAAAATCTCACATCTCATCTCCTAATCACTCTTTAAACATACTTAGTGATCCCCGGGAAACACGCTTTTGTTGAAATAATTAAATGAGATGTAACACTTACTGACAAAAATGTGATCAATCATACAACTCGTGAAAGTGGGTACCTTACCAGCTATATTACCTTAGCTTTTGTCGTTGAATTTGTGCTCAGCATCCAAAAGAAGATTCAGTAAATAATATTGATTCCAAACAATCCTTGCAATTGTAATTTTAACATTAAGTTAAGCTATTTTAGTTTATCTTGTTATTTCTTATTTCATTAGACTCTTATATAGCTTGAATTAGAACACTGTCCACGCGATCATGTCCATATTAGATTAAATATTTGTTTAATACTAATGTTCAATACTAAATAGACACACATGTTTTGTCCATGATAAATGCTAATATGTCCACGATAATATTGATTCATTATTTGTCCATGAAAAACTGTCCATTCTCGTTTGAGCGAATTTCAAGAACAATAACACAGATAATCAGTACGGTTGACATATTTCTGTGTACCAATTTTAATTGTTATTTGTGTAAAATATTTATCCACGTTGATATGTTAATGAAACAATGTCCACGCGAATTTGTCCACATCTATATGTCCATATTACATTGTCCACAACTCATCATTCAAATGAATTTATAATTAGATTTCTGATTTTTTATATATATTTTTTTAAACAATTTTATTTAACATCTAAACTATAATAAAATGGATCTTAAAATAATGACAAAATATAATTATAATTTATTTTAACCAAAGAAACTGTTTTATGCTATTCACAATATAGAAAAATATAGAACAAAATAGATGGATGAAGATAATTATTTTCTCTCACATTTTTAATCTCTCACCCATGCACGATATTGCATCCACCATTATACGAGAGAAAGAGTGATAAAATTGCAAAGGTTTGTAAATTTTGATTTACCAGAAGAGCACTCCTATCTTTTCGCCATCAAATAAATGATGAAAGTGCTAGAGTGTCAAAAAATGTTCTCTTGTAAATACAGTTTGAAAAAGTGTTATAGAACGTAAATAACTCAATAATAATTAATTCCAAATCCTTGCAATTGTAATTTTAACATTAAGTTGAGCAGACTTGCCACTCTTAAGGTTTTACAATTTTGAGCTCAAGTCAAAGAAGATGAGTAATAATAGTTCCAAAACAAAATCCTTGCAAATTGTAAATTCAACATCAATTTGGGCATCAGTTAGCCTTCTGAGCTTTTACAATTTACAAACTGTAAGAGAGATTTAGCATCTGTATATTTGGAAAATGTAGAAACCTCCGCATATCAATCAATGGCTTCTTATGATCCTGCACAAACAAAAAATCAAAATCAAAAGAACGTTTCCTTGATTTCAATCTATCTTTTGGTCCGACACAATGAAGAAAACCTCTGTCTCACCTTCCTAACCGAGAGAGCTCAGGCTCTGCCAACAACATATCTTGCAGCGGTTTTGCATCCATGTACCGTTCGCTACTTCTGAGGAAAACAAATGAAAATGAATCAGAGATCAATTGAAGAAGAAGATTTTGTTTTAGGAAGGAAACTAAAAAAGAGAGGAAATCTACTCGCAGATGTTATCGATCTTGAGTTGCTTATGATGAAGAGTGAAATCATGACCGACATAAGTCACAACCAAACTACCAGCATCAGGGTGAGGCCAGCTTCTTGAAATAGGGAACCGGAGTATGAAGGTTCCTGGTTCTTGGCCTTGAAGCGAATGTTCAGCTTCTTCCTTAGTGATGAATCCTTCCACCCATTTAGGCGACGAAGAGCGCCACATTCCATTTATCAAGCCCCGGGATATTGAGGAAGCAACAGGGAACAACCAACACAACATTTTCTCGAAATTCTCCTGAGTTATGTACTCATAGCATCCTGATATTCTCCTTAGAAGCTTCAAATCCTGGTGGGTGAGAGATCTTCTGCTGCATTTGGAAATCCTCATGAAATGTTCTTCAATCTCATAGACCACATTATCCCAATGTACATGTTGATTGTTCCGAGATATCAGTATCCACACATTTGTTCCTTCATCTATTAGCTTTTTTGCCATGTTGATTTGATAGCTGCAAAATTTCGAAAATATAAACTTCCATTCACAATTATCATAAAAGGATTCTTTCTTCTCATCAATGTATGATAGTTAGGTTAATATTACCAATGGTGGGAACATCCAGAATACAGAGAAACCTGACTAGCGAATTCCAAAACTTCCTCCTCTGATGAGTTGTTTGTGATTTCCTTTAGAAGAAGGGACCTCTTTTTTAAGTTTCCTAAGCAGTAACTGAAGATGGTAGAATCTGAGATTGTATATCTCATCAAAACCGAGTCTCTCATTTCCGAGTTTTCTGAATCAATTGAGGAGTTATCTTCTTCGTGGTGCATACTCACGTCACTTCCGTTCTCGAACTTCTAACAGAAAGCAATGCAGAAAGGTAAAGATGATATAAGATATGCAACCTGCGATAACATTATGAAAAGAGAGATTCACTATATATACCTGTCTTGAGGTTTGGGGATCAGAATTGCATTGTTGATATGATTCTTCACTCCCAGAAACAATTTCTTTACCAAACCTGACTCGTTTAACTGACGAAGAGTTGTGAAGAAGGTCCGGTGATTCGGGAGGTAATGGATGATGGTCAATGTGGGTCAACCTTTTAGGGCTAATCGAAATGCAACGGATTGGGTTGGTAAGAGCTTGGAGGAAAGGATAATCTTTAGCATTTGGTATTTCAAATTTGATGCAGAACAATCTGTTATCACACTTTGAGGAAAGCTGACAAAAATAATTTACAACAACAATTCTATTGTGATTTCAGAAAAAGCTAAAAATTTGTAACCTGAATGGTCAATCGTTTTCCCACACGAGTCATGGATTGGAGTATCAACACAAAGATCAAACACATAGTAAGATGTCGTTTTTACCTGAGAGATCTTGAGCTTAAAGGATGAACGCCCGTTCAATAGTTTGATCGCTCTATCATTAGCTGAGAATTCAACTCCTTCATAGCTTATCAAAAAGGGAGCTTGAGCTTCACTCATCTTGGCCTCCACGAGCGTATCGGAATACAGTAGTGAAGCAACAACCTTGCATTTTAAACCCAATCGTGAATTTCCGAGCTTAAAATTAAAGTAGGCAGATTAGTACCAAAAGTGATGTGAAACCGTAAGAGAAATGAACCTCCACATCCTTGTGCACAGGCTGGCCAATGGCATTGGATAAAATGACATCCACGGAAAAAATCTCCCAGCAAGATGCCTATAGAGCAAGAACATAACAGTTGACCAAGTGAGGTGAAAATGTAATTCGATTTAAAGAAATTTATTATGAAATTTAGAAAGCCCGACCTTCCAAACACCATCATCGTCTAATTCAATACCCGATGAGGATGAATTATCGACAGATAGCAATAGAGGAGGTTCCTGGAAAAAAACCAAAAATGTAGAATGATGAAAATAAACAAAACACAGAACAAGAGTGTTCTAAAGGAAGAGATGGGCAAGATTTAAGCAGAGACCTTCGTATAGTGATGCTCCACATGACCAGTAGCAGGCAAGACTTCTGCACATTGGATGAAACCTTGAACGCTATAACCATCTCCGCCAACACTAAATAGTGATATCTTTCGAGGACACTCGTGATTGGTGTTCTTTGTCAGCAAAGCAGTCAAGAACTGTTCTCCTACAATCTCTCCATTGATGAGAAGCCTCATGTAATTTCTAGAAACCTAAGAAAACCAGCAGAATCAGCCATCCCAAAATGGAAATATATATAGGATCTTGCATCTCCTAATAAAAACGAGCTGCTTGGGAAGAATCTTACCTCGCAACCGACATGAACCCATTTTTCGAGAGGAAACTCGGATTTTGTAGACACATTGGGAACTTGTGTCCAGGAAGAAGTGTCAACAGGATCAGGAGCTTCCTTGTGAAGGAGAGTCAATGGCAAAAGCATTATCTTTTTATTTTCATCTAGGACAAGGAAAGGTGCACTAACACTCATGTCTGAGTGGACCTGTTAAAAGACATACACAAGAGACTGAAAAACCCTTAAGAGAAAAAGGTGAAATATTCAAATTTACGACGCAGGAAACTCTCGAGGAAACCCTAGAACAAAAACATCCAAGTGATGTCCCATTTCCAAATACAAATTGATTCCAAGGCGGGCATAAAACAGAGAACTAGGCTGATACACCAATGGCAATACCTAAAAACCAACTCAAATTTCACTTCGTTGTTGCGATACCAACAATCGAGTGTGAAAAGTTTGTAAATTCAGCAGACAGGACTGTGAAATCAAACATATTACCTGTCTAATGATCGTAGACGGGAAAGTGGTGGACTTTAAGAGATAAACCCAGAAAAAAAGAGAGAAAGTCTCATACTCTTCGTCATCTACTTCAACATCGAAATTGAAATCCTCCAACAGAGAGTATTTATCCGTCTCAATCGCAGAAACAACCGCCATTACTCTCCCCAAAAAGCTCGACTCGTAACCCAGAAAACACCGAGAAACAGAAGAAAAAACCCCTTGTCACCAATAAAAACCCATCGATTAGCTAAAAGAGACGTGAAAATTGATCCTTCGACTTCTCTTGTCTGCCTCGCGTCTCGTGTGTGCTTTTTCGACGGCTGTTTATGTAACGGTTGGTATCGTCTTCCGGTGGTTTATACTGGGGAGGTCGTGTTTGTGGGGAAGAGAGAAATGTTATAATCTGCTGCTTCGCGTCCACCAAACACTACACTAAACAGCCAATGAAAAGTCTTGACCGTTCTTTTGGAATCATGTTTTATGTCTAATTTAATTTTCTGCATTATTCTCAATATAAGCCTTAACAAGAGAAGGCATTAACGACTTTAAAAAAGAAAGAAAAAACACTTTTTCACAAGGGTGTTTATGAGGGTCCAGTCCTTAAATAGTCATAAGATCAAGGTGTGATTTTCCATTGAGTTTCTGAGCAAAGAAGGCATCAAAGTAGTCTTGTGTGCTCATACTTTTGAATAAACGTTGCTTCTGCCTTTTTACAAGGGTTTTCGCCGGACCGATGATTGTCTCCTTTCCCGGACTATGAAACATCGCAACCGATAACCTCTCCTTCTCTGAATTCACCACCGCTCTATGCTCGATGCTTCGATACCTCCCGTTTGTTATGATCTTTACAATAACAAAAACACTCACAATCACAAGAACGCAGCAGCAAAAACAATGGGAAATATTAGCCTTTTCAGTGTATCTCTTACCTCTAAGATTTCCCCAATATTAACAACTAAAGCATTTCGAAGAGGTTTAACAACAACCCACTTGCCGTCTTTCTTGATCTGGAGTCCTTCCACTTGATTCACCTGTAATAGTATTGTGAGACCTGCAGCGTCTGAATGTCGAGTCAAACCAACAACTTGATCTGGCTGTGGACATGGCGGATAGTAATTAATCTTGATAGATTGCCAAACATCTTCGAACAGATCTTCCATTTCTTCGCGTTTGATCTCAAGAACACTCGCCATTTTCGCAAAGAGGATCTTAGCTATCCTCTTCACTTCAGAGGAGTAAGTCTCTACAGTTTCTCTGAAAAGAAAAACGGACTTTCAGTTAGAGACTAATTAGTAACCAGACAGTAATAACACTCGGCAGTTTCTACCTGAAAGGAGGAGGTAATTTGGAGAACAAGTGGGATTTACGAGATTGAATTGGTTCAGTGGTGAGGATGAACATATCTCCCCAATCCAGTTTCTGATCCTCGGACACAACATTCACTTGTCCGAATCCTTCGAATTCACCACTTCTCTGCCAAAACTTCTTCTTCTCTTCCATGGGGAGGTTGAAGAAATCTTGAACCTCGGTCTCTAGTTTGTCCAAGAAAGACGAATCTATTCCATGGTTTACAATCTGTAGACAGATTGAAACCCAGCACGAGAGCTTTAGCATAAATTATATACCGCGAGAGATACTAAGATTCAAGGTGCTAAAAAAAAAGGACTTCACTTGAAAAAATCCCCAATCTTGGCAAGCGAAATCGAGCTTCTCGAGCTCGGAATCCATGGCGGAAACAGAACACAAGCGTTTCATGTCGATGACTGGAATTTCGGAACTCAGACTAGAATCATCTAAAATCTCAGTTGTTTCTTGATCAGACCGAACATACCTCGGAGGAACGGTCGTAAAGTTCTTCTCTTTAACCATCTCTAGAACACAAGGTACTATGAGAGAGCTCCACTGTTTTTCTCCTTCGGCCTCCATGGAATTCTAGCACCAAAACAAATAAACTAAAGAAAAAATCACGGAAGCTTTGAAATTATAGATCGAAATTGAAATCAAACCAGAGAGGAAGGGCAAAGAAAAGAAAAAATCGATTTGGAGAAGGCGACTTGGTAGCTGTTCTCGGTTCAAAATACCAAAAATACTCGAAATTACAACCAAAATGATTAAAGTTCTTATCTTGATACTTGAGAAGACAAAACATTCAAAGGTAATTTCACCATACCGGAACAAAACACGACTTAACCGGGTCTGTATGACCAGTACTAACTACGCTTCCATAGCTCCACAAGAAATGACCCTTTTATTCAACAAACTTTAACCAAATGGTCCCGAATTTGACTGACAATGAGAAACACCATGAAGTCCCCATTTTTTTTCTCTCTTTTCAGTTTTCAATCTGCTTTGGGGCACTGCGTCTCCAAATTCCAGCCAATATGCTACCGAGGATCGAGTGACAGACGCTAGAAACAGCACACGGTACTGCAGTGAGCGGATTCCCAAAATGTTGTGTCGCAAGAACAACTCCAATCACCGAGTTCTTCACCAAAAAAAAAAAATCAAAAGAAAGGAAACAGCATCAGCTGAAATTGAGTTTTAAACCAGCTCGTACACCGGTTTCATTTGAGAAACTGTTGCTTACCTGCATGCCAACTTCGATAGAGATAGTTCTGGACGATGCCACATCAATTCCAAGTAATCTTGAAAACAGATACCCAAAGAGAAATCCAGAGACGTGAAGAAGCGTAGAAGCCAGGACTACCTGTTTCCCAGACATGAGTATCGCAGACGCGTTCTGACCAATAGCATACCCACACAGAATCGCAACGGTTCCAACCGCAATTGGAGGCATAACAGGAGAAACAAATTTCACCAGTTTTTTAAAGTACTGATTCAGAAATGCACCGGCCAAAACTGGGAGAAGAACCACCTGTGGCCACAAAAGAGCAAAGAACGAGTTAATTCAATGAACAGTAAACTCGCACTTTCTAATTCAAACAATTGAACCAACCATACCTGTAGTGTTGACATGAGTAATCCAAGGGCATCAACTGTGATATATTGCTTGGCAAGCTTGGCCGTAAGAAGCGGTGTCATAATCTATAAAACGTAATGGAGAAAAAGATTATTAAATGTGGTGCCCTCAACCTACAAGAAGAAGAGAAAAACCGATGACACTAACCACAGCTGAAAGAGTGCTAGCTGCTGTCATCAACACTGATAGTGCGACATTTCCACTGTAACATGCAAAACGGAAATTCAGATCATCTAGTTGTATAGCAAGAAATATGTAGAACTCAAAAACATGTCTTTTGTCTGGATTACAGACCGCGCAATGTACGTGACAATATTACTTGCCGTACCTTCAAACAACAAATGAGGAGCATCAGAGCCTGAGATAAACGAACTACAACGCTATAAAATTACAATCAAGTAAAAAATGTATTTGTTTACCGCCTGGACAGCAACCAACCAATATGAGACCAGCTGCGTAATGTGATGGCAAATTCAAGAGCTTACTCACTAGAAATGCTGATAATGGCATGACCTGCAACACGATTTTAATCAGAAAGTTATGAACTTATCCGTGCTCTGATACTACCCTTTCAAAACAAAGGATTGGTATTTACAAGAAGGCTAGCTGAAACTCTCACAGGAAATCATAAATCAAGAATCGGAACCATGCGTTGGTATTTACAAGAAGGTCAAGTTCATGTTACCAAACCTAACAAAACTATTAAAACAGATTTCAACATCTCATATTTCTCTGATAAATTCCCAAGGAAAAAGTCTCAGTTTTATCTCAAATTTCATCAAGGGACAAGAGTATTGAGAGACAAACCGACCGAGTACTGCAACACAAAGCCAGCGAAGAGCTCTTTGGGCATCTTTAACGCGCCACGAAGATCGTCGAGGGTCAAAGTCATTCCCATTCCGAGCATCGTGATGGTAAGACCTGTAATGGTCCAATTGGGAGTGACCCAATTGAAGGTAGTTGGTCTCATAAGCCCCAGCAAGCATCCCAGAGAAACCCATACCGGAAACGCCGTCGAGACCGCCTCTCCCGCAAACTCAACCCACTCGCCGAAACTCTTCTTCCTCTCAGTGGGAAAGTCGTTCGACGAAATGCCGCAACGAGGAAGGAAGTCAAACCGACGCCTACACGAAATAGGAACAGTAGGTCGGTCGAAACTGGAACGCGATTTGAGAGAAATTTCGCGAGTGGAGGAAGCATGAGAAGAAGAGAAAAGCCGAAGATGTAGTGGGGTGAGTTTAGACTTGTGTAGCGAGGTCGATTTCAAAGGCGTTGTTACGTTTGAGAGAGAGAGAGAGATCGCGGACGCCATTTTTATTCTCAGCGATTCTCTGTGATCGAAAATAGAAACCCAAACATTTGTATGCTCTCACGTGCGTTATTTACAAAAATGATCCTTGAATAAAACTCGCTTCTCTAATCTGCCCCTCTTAAACTCTACAAAGGCGCTTTAAATGTTAAGAAATCAAATCAATAAATTTGATACTATATTCTAGTTATTGACTCAAAAGTGACCACCATAATTGAATGTGTCGGTGATCTGACTGAGCATATGGGGCAACTACTCTAAATGATTGCAATTTTTAGAAAACTATCAATACGAGAATTCGATTGCTATTTGATATTACGAAAGAGTCCTTAGATAATACTATACGTATGGTACCTACCACAATCGCAAACGCTCCGTGGAGCACCGTCCTTTACTTTCCTTACTTGGTAATATCTTCCATAATTACATATCCAAATGTAGTCTTATTATAATCAGACTCTTTGGTAATAAATTAGTTGAGACTAATTTTAGACTATAATCGATTGGTAATTAATTAATACGTAAACATGCCAAGTCAATTTTGACGAAACGCGATCTCAACACGCGACTCAAGTCGTGTACCTACCCGCTTCTGTAGATCAGAGAGAAATCGAAGGGCATTTTCGTAACTTTAAGCTGTATATAAACTACTCTCCAGGAAGAGGAGTCTTTGTGTTCTCTATTTTTTTGCTTTCTCGAGAATACTCTTTTTGAATTTGTTCTTCTCCGTTTCTTTCGCTTCGCGTTTTTTTTCTTCTATCGTCTTCTCCAATTCTCTTCCCCGATCTAGGATCGTGAAGGTATGTTTCGACAATCCGCTCTCCTTGCATACCCCATTGTCTCTCGGATTCTTTCATTTTTGGAATTGCTTACTTTGCTTGGATCTCCCACTGGGTATATCTCCCACCGTCGTCGTTACAGAATCGAGATTTTTGGTGTTTTTTACTCTGCTCTGCCTGATCTGGATCTAAGTTTTGATGTTTTACGTTTGGTTGATCTCTACTCTCGATCCCGTTTGGAATTTCTGATTTTGAGATCGCTTTGTTTTTTTATTGGAACTTCTCTCAGATTGCTGCATGCAATTTCCCGCTAATGTGATTCCATTCTAAAACGCAGGAAAAATCGTGTGTCAATGGCTTCGTACACTCCCAAGAACATTCTTATCACCGGCGCTGCTGGTTTCATTGCATCCCATGTCGCCAACAGGCTCATACGGAGCTACCCTGATTACAAAATTGTTGTTCTTGACAAGCTTGATTACTGTTCCAATCTCAAGAATCTCAATCCCTCTAAACAGTCTCCTAATTTCAAGTTTGTGAAAGGTGACATTGCAAGTGCTGACCTTGTGAATCATCTCCTCATCACGGAAGGTATCGACACCATCATGCACTTCGCTGCTCAGACACACGTCGACAACTCTTTCGGTAACAGTTTCGAGTTTACCAAGAACAACATCTATGGAACACATGTACTTCTTGAGGCCTGCAAAGTCACTGGTCAGATCAGGAGGTTCATCCATGTGAGTACTGATGAAGTCTATGGTGAAACCGATGAGGATGCTCTTGTTGGTAACCATGAGGCTTCTCAGCTGCTCCCAACGAATCCCTACTCTGCAACAAAAGCTGGTGCCGAGATGCTTGTTATGGCCTATGGTAGATCATACGGCTTGCCTGTTATTACCACTCGCGGGAATAACGTCTACGGCCCAAACCAGTTTCCTGAGAAATTGATTCCTAAGTTCATCTTGCTGGCGATGAGGGGGAAAGTGCTTCCCATTCATGGAGATGGCTCAAATGTCAGGAGCTACCTATACTGTGAAGACGTTGCTGAGGCGTTTGAAGTTGTTCTTCACAAGGGAGAAGTTGGGCATGTTTACAATATTGGGACCAAGAAGGAGAGGAGAGTGAATGATGTTGCCAGAGACATCTGCAAACTCTTCAACATGGACCCTGAGGCGAACATCAAGTTTGTCGAGAACAGACCTTTTAACGACCAAAGGTACTTCCTTGATGATGAGAAGCTCAAAAAGTTGGGATGGTCAGAGAGGACCACATGGGAAGAAGGGTTGAAGAAAACTATGGAATGGTACACACAGAACCCCGAGTGGTGGGGTGATGTTTCTGGAGCACTACTTCCTCATCCAAGGATGCTGATGATGCCTGGTGGGCGACACTTTGATGGATCCGAGGAGAATTCTTTGGCAGCTTCTTTTTCCGACAAACCAATTCAGAACCACATGGTGGTTCCAAGCCCAAGAAGCAGCAGCACACCGCAAAAGCCTTCTCTGAAGTTCTTGATATATGGCAAAACCGGATGGATCGGTGGTCTGCTTGGAAATTTATGTGAGAAGCAAGGAATTGCTTACGAGTATGGGAAAGGGCGGTTGGAGGATCGATCATCTGTTTTGCAGGATATTGTGAGTGTTAAGCCAACCCATGTTTTCAATTCCGCTGGTGTGACCGGGAGACCCAATGTTGACTGGTGTGAATCTCACAAGACCGAGACTATCCGTGCCAACGTAGCTGGAACCTTGACACTAGCTGATGTCTGCAGAGAGCATGGCCTCCTGATGATGAATTTCGCTACTGGTTGTATATTCGAATATGATGACAAACATCCGGAAGGCTCAGGAATTGGCTTCAAAGAGGAAGACACTCCCAACTTCACTGGCTCTTTCTACTCAAAAACCAAAGCCATGGTAATTCCTTCTTGCTCTGTCAAGATCCTTTTAACGTTTTCTCCCTTCTGTACATATGCTAATTCTTTGTTGTTATAAATGTTGTCTTACAGGTCGAGGAGCTGCTAAAGGAGTTTGACAACGTATGCACATTGAGGGTAAGGATGCCGATTTCCTCAGATCTAAGCAACCCGCGCAACTTCATCACCAAGATCTCAAGGTACAACAAAGTGGTGAACATCCCAAACAGCATGACGGTGTTGGATGAGCTTTTACCAATCTCCATCGAGATGGCGAAGAGAAACTTAAAAGGAATTTGGAACTTCACAAACCCAGGTGTGGTGAGTCACAACGAGATCCTAGAGATGTACAGAGACTACATCAACCCTGAATTCAAATGGGCAAACTTCACATTAGAGGAGCAAGCTAAAGTCATTGTGGCTCCAAGAAGCAACAACGAGATGGATGCTTCTAAGCTCAAGGAAGAGTTCCCTGAGCTACTCTCCATCAAGGAGTCTTTGATTAAGTATGCATTCGAGCCAAACAAGAAAACCTGAAGACAGAGAGAGAAAGGTTTTGGTTCGTCACTAGATTAATCACCCTCTAATAATCAGTTTCGTTTATTGTTCTTGTTTTTGTTTAATTACCCCTACTCTGCAAATTAGATTTGCTTAGGGGTGTATTGTAGTTTGATTTACTAATATTTTGTTTTTAATGAGTTTTATTCATCACTTGCTCTACTCTTATTATACTAGAATCAACCAACAAAAAAGAGTCTGGTGGTAATGGTTACTTTTCGTTACAAAAACAATAATTTATTGGGTTACACGAAGTCACATCATACCGGCTCCGATTTTAAGATGAGGACGATGAGTTAGGCACCGAAGTGTCGGCGAGCTTCTCGAGGAAGCAAACAACATCGTCAGGTGAGCCAAGAAGATATCTAGCATTGGTGCGAGTACGACCAACTGCACAAGAGAAGTAATTCTCTCCTTTGAGGTCAAGCACGTTCCATGAGATCTTCTCTGGTGAAGGACGTCTTGAGTTTCCTAAGCTATGGTTGGATCCGCTTTTTCTCTCTGTTGTCTGCAGAGATCTCTGTGAGGCCTTGTTGTTGTTGTTGTTAGAGTTAGAGGAGGCTGAAGATTTTGAACCGCTTTTGTTGTTGTCTGTCGACTTTGAAGGCGGTCTTCGGTCTCCTGATGATGACTTGGTCCCACCATCAGATGATGGTCTGGACCGTGCAATGGCTGGGATGTCGGACGGGAGTTCTGGTTCGAAGAAGGTGTAAACATCTTCGTCCTGTAAACACAATGTCAGAGACATTTTGTATCTCGAGACTCTAGAATCCGATATGGTATAATTATATATATATATATATTAAAAAGAAGCTTTAATCACCTTCCCCAAGAAATGGCCAATGCATAAGACGTAATCGATTGGTGTGGTCATCGACTTACTATGCACTATCTCTCCTAGAATGCGATCGATTGCAGCTCCCTGAGAAAGAAGAGAATCCGGACCGGAATGTAAGGAGTCTTGGTTTTGGTAAGGTGATACAGGAAAAAGGTGTTTTTTTTTGTTTACCTTTGTCACACCAACAGCACGGACTTCCACAGAGCGGCTTCCTTGGACAACATCAACTGATGCATTAGAGATTGGACCTGTCCATAAGTGTTGTAACAAGTCTCTTGCTTGAAGTCTTCCGAATTCGATATCTACATGAAGAATGAGATAATACGTGTTTCAGGGTGATCCAAAATAGCGGAAACAGTCAGGTAAAAATGATGAAGTACCTGCATATTTGTAGTTCCATATAAGCGACGTATCGCGTGTTTCAAAGTGTGACCTGGGGGTTCTCTCAGTGAAGTACTTGAAAACATGCTACAAATAGAAGAAAACAAAATATAGAATTCAGGAAGGAGAAGTGAAGAAAGTAAATTGAGCTTGAGATACGGTTTGTCTGGACCGCAGATATACTTTTACCTTTACGCTATCAACCCATTCCATGTTCAAGTGTTCTGGCATTGTAGTCATCCACTCTCCATTCGTAAGCCTCAGGAACATCCCATTCTCTGCGGCCAACCACATATCATACTCTCCGAAGTTCTGATTTAAGTAAACCAAGTCAGTCAGTGAAAGTGTGATAACAAGAAAAGGAAACAACAGAACGAAAATATATATACTTTGTCCAAAACGCTTCTGCTGCTTCCGCTTAGGACAACTACTGTTGTACTTGGATCATTGCATAATTCCTTTAACGGTCCTTTCAGCTCTGGGTGAAGATTAAGATCCATCTCCTTTATTTGATCACCTCTTCTCCCTTGATTATTAACTGGTTCAGTCAAAGTTGCATTGAAACCCTGAATGTTTTCAAAGTTACAAAGGGAAAGTGAGTGAGCACAAGCATGGTAAAAGGCAGCCCCTATAACATGAATGTAAACAAAAAGCTCATACGGTAGACAAATGGATTAAACATAACTATGGTGTACTTAAAAAAATCTTAGTTTCTAAACAAGTTGACGTCAACCACTAACCAGGATCAGTAGCCTGTTGGTTGACTTTGAATACCGTCGAATTGCATCATCCTGCGGAAGCTCAGGTGGGACTTTGCTAATTCGTAGTTGGGCCTCAATTACGGTATCATTTAGTTCACTGCAGATTTGTTATAGAGTTGCATTTCAATAGCTTGCAAGGATAATCTCATTTAAAAGCTAGGAAATTGATTAGTTCTTAAAATAATGTTAATTAATTTGCATACCTCACAAAAGTTTCTGCCCATTCTTGAGCAGTGTGAGTTTTCACATGATGAAAATTATGCCGATGTCTTTTCTCTCTTTCTTCAGGTGGCATATTCAGGGCCTGTCCAATGGAGGCAGCAACTTCTGTAATGTTCCAAGGATTCACAAGTATGGCTCCAGCACCCAGAGACTGTGCAGCACCTGCAAACTGTAAAACAAATGCAACAAAACACATAAATAAATCTCTGAAGATTGAACTTTTAACACATATAATATGAAATCTAAAACTAGAATCTTATCCTCTTATAAATTAAAGCTGCTAAGTGCGAGTTATTACTTCACTGAGAATAAGGACGCCCTTTTTAGCATCTTGGCAGGCAACAAATTCGTAACTGACAAGGTTCATCCCATCTCTCAGAGATGTGACAAGTGCAACATCTGTGAAACAAATCAAAGAACTGACAATAACATTCCTGAGACTTGGAAATTAACAAGCCATGCAAAGACAATTACCTGTGATGGCATAAAGTGCACATAAAGCGGAGAAGTCCAGAGAACGATCCTGACAGGGAATGACAACTTTTATCAGCATTATCTCAGAGTTGCATGTTCAAACGAAAAGATCCAGAATACCAAATACGTAGCATGATGCAGATAATCTTTTCTACATCCATGGTACCAGATAGAATGGTCTGCTAAAACAATTTTCAATCCCTAACATGAAAAGGATGCATGCAACTCACAAAAAGCTAATGAGAAATCATAATATCTAACTCGCTGACCCAGCATGGAGAGGGAAAAACAGACCAGGTGATGTATTGGAACAGCAGTCAGTGTCCCAAAACGACCATTAATGCGTCCAACAATTTCATGAACTTGGCTTGTGAGTTTTTGATCTGTAAGAAAAGAAAATTACATCCACAAGTTCATCCATTAGCTACGGGGTTTCAAAATGCTGTGCTTTGAAAAGAGATTAGGTTGCTAGTTCATATATCAAAGCCTACCAAAGTTTTGGACATCAAAGCTATAAATAAACTCAAAAGGACATTTCAGAAGCTGTTTTGTAATGTTTCATGAGGGAAGCTAATTAAAACCATTTGAAGAGCTACCATGCAAAAAGAGACTCCAAGAAAGAAAGCCTACATTCAGGGACGTCTGTTCTTGTTGGCACCGCAATTTGTAATAACACCACTTTCTCACGCCAGTTTGCGTTTTCCTCGAGAAATTTTTCAAATGCAAGAATCTTCTGTGGAATCCCTTTGATCATATCAAGGCGATCAACACCTAACATCACCTGTCAATAAAAAAAAGTTAGTGAAGAGGGAGGATAAACACTTCTATGTAATACGTTCATTGACTTGCCTCAGAAGAGCTTTCGAGCGCAGCTAGGTTTCCCATGGTAACTGGCTCTTTCGTAGACTTTTAAGTTCTAAAATATCAAAGATAGAAAAAACATGTACCTTTCTGCCAGCAAATCTTTCTTTCAATTCCTTCATGTGTTGTATGACCTCAGGGACTTCAAGTGCTCGTATAAACCGATCAGAATCTATGCCAATTGGAAACTGAAATCCAAAGCAAAAAAAAAAAGAACGGAAACTGTTACAAGGCTTTACAAAAAGACAGGGTATTATGAGTTATTTGGTCACTGTGGAGTGATAAGTGTGAATAATGTGAGGGTTGACGTAATGAAATGGCCATACAGCAGCTACTCGAGTGAGCCTGCCTTGATCCTCAACTCCCTCTGGTGTTCCTTCAAGTCCAAGAATACGAGTGCACGCACTCACAAAGTGCCTTGCGTAGTCATAGGTATGGAAACTGAAAAGTAATCAATATGAGATTTAACACACTTCTGTTAAGTCTGCTGTGTCATATAACATCAAAATTGACCACTCGGACACAAAATATCAGCTCAATGATACAGCATTTACCCTTGGATCCAAATCATACATCGTCAATGTTAAATTCGTACACCACCTAAGACAACCGAAATCTTACCAACAATCAGATCCTAAACCAATATGACCTGCTATACCGTACCCTTGGAGAGAAGTCAGAGGCGTTTGATAATGAAAGCTATAGAGAAACAGAACTGTAGCTAGCTAGCTATATCAAGAAAACCATGGTTAATCTCACCCCTATATATGTACCGTGGAGATAAATTCCCGATATTTGGATCAGACAGATCACCTAAAGTTTATTGCAACAATAACACATAGATTTGAACCTGTCACATTGAGCCATTACCACGGTAGAGCCCTGGCAATAAATAGAAGAAAGTAGAGATTTTACCCAACTAAATCAGCAGCAAGAACTGAGCGAAGCAGCTCTGATCGTGATGGAAGTGTCCTGTGTATCTCAGACGAAGGGAATGGTGTATGGAGAAACCATCCAACTTTCATCTTGCTGTTGTATTCCTTAAGGCATTTAGGAAGGAACATAAGATGATAATCATGGCACCAGACGACATCTCCCTCTTCATAGTGCTCATTTACAACATCAGCGAACATTTGATTTGCTTTCTTGTACGCAGCAAATTGGGACTGGAAGCTTCTGGTTGTGGCAAGCCGATCTTCTTGTGGAAGTCCAAGGTAGTGAAACAGAGGCCATAGAATGTTGTTGCAATAACCATTATAGTATTGATGAACAATCTCTTCATCAAGGAACACAGGGATACACCTCTGCAAGTTGAGAAACATAGACATAATGACAGAGTGTATAAGCAGGAGGAAAAACAATTAAGACTACAAATATATACAAAAGATCATTCTCATTGGCAACAACATCAATAAGAGATACTATGTACCTTCTCAGCCAAAGCTTTGCTAAGTGCCTTCTGCCCAACCTCATCAGGCACATTAACTCCAGCCCATCCAATCCATCTGGCCTCAAACTCCTTTACACCTTCAAAAGGCCATAGTTTTATTGTCAGCCAACTAATATATCGGTCAAAAAGACTACATCAAATGGACTAATAAGGCCTTCTTGTTTCATGTTTGTTCAAGAATGTTGCCAAACCAGTGATATGAGAAGTAAAAACTGGAAGGGATAAGTGAGTTCCAACAGGATGATGAGAAAATAATGATTTACCTAAGAGGGCACTAACTAGACCACCAGCACTGATCTCGAGAGACCATGAATCTTCACCTCTTCTAACCGCAGAAACCGGGAGCCTGTTAGCCACTACAAGCAGCCGTTGCCTGTTATAAGGCCTTACTTCTTGCCTCTCACACACATTATCGTGCGCCCCTGCAGCAGCAGCCCCTTCCAAGTACTGCTCAACATATTGCCTGGAACTGTCCCCTTCTAAACGCAGGTCGTTCTCAGAGTTCTCAGAATTGCCAACAACTTCATTAGGATTACGAGCCTGGTTGCTCTTCCTCTTCTCTCTAAGCTCTCTCTCTCTCAAGAGCCGTTCTGTGCGAGAGAGAGGGATATGAGACGAACTGCAGTTGTACTTATTCCCAGGCATACGCTCACACCAAAACAGAACCAAAAGCTCAGTTTCAAGTTATGCGCCGCCCTCCAGAGAACCTGCATTTTGTTGTTAAAGCAGGTCAGCCCACATAAAGAAACCATGTGTCAAGTAAGGATATATTCAACATTAAAAAGAAAAGAAAAAAGAAAAGAAACTCAAATGTCGCTGTCTATCACCATACACTGATTTCACTTCTGCCGAATGTAAAAGAACCCATCAGGCCAAGGAATAAGCATCTAAAGTTATTGAAAAAGAAAGAAACAAAACAAAAAACACAAGATAGTGTCAAACACTGAAGACGATAACAAAGAGAATATGATCCACAAGATCCTGAGGTCGTAACAGGCCAAGAATTTCGAAAGAGAGCAAACAAAAAAAAAATTGACACAGAACTAAGCACTTTCGATGCTGATAAGGAAAAAAATGGAAAAATTCCAGAATACTAACCAGGAAAGGCACCTGAATCACGCCTTCACGGCCACTCAAAAGAAAAAGAAAAAAAAAGTTCCAGTGATCCTTAACACGAGCAAGACGGGATTCAAATAAAAAAAAAGGGTGTAGGGGATTTAATAATCAGTGGGTTTCAAGTCGTTATCATGGAGAGAGAGGGCAAGTAAATAGAGCCAAAAGAGAGATGGAAACAGATAGTGAGAAGGCGAAAGGGAACGGTGGGGGAGACATTATATCATAGAGAGAGAGGAGGAGGAGATATAGGGAGGGAGCAACAAAATCCTCGTGTAAGCTTTACAGACTACACAGAGCCTTCACAGCCATGCAAGTGATACACCCAAAGATTCGGTCTGAAAACAGAGACAAGACTTCAATTTTTTTTTTTTTTTTGTCCGAAAAAAGTCTCCAAATCCCCCAGAACTAATCAGTTTAGTTAACACCGCCGGTGTGTAATCACGACGGCGATATTATAACGAAAATGTTTTGAATTAAAAAAAAATTAGGTTTTTTTTCTTTTCTTTTTTTTTAAGAGTGATCTGATTATTATTACTAGTATAAGACGAGATGACGTAATAATCATTGAAGGATTCCTCTTCTTCTCCTACTTATAGCCAACTTGCTCTGTGGGTCCCCTGCCTATCCGGAACCTGGAGCCGCTCCTCAACCTGACCAAACTTTTTCAACCTTTCTCTTTTTCAAAATTTTTAAAAAACATTATTCTTCTTTTGTAACCAAAGGAGACCCAAATATTAACCCAAGACGTCATTATTTTTTGATGAGCATTGACATTAAAAAGTTGACCCCTACGACTGTCACTAGACCTGGGCATTCGAATATTCGGTTCCAGATCTTTTGTATAAAAAATTTTTAGATCTATATAAAAATAGATAGGGTTTTGGTTCGGTTCTAGGTCTTTCGGGTCTTAATTTTGAAAACTAATAAATATCCGAATTTTATTGAACCGGTATTTTTTACCCAAAATATTCAAAATATATCCAAAAATCCAAAAATATACCCGAAAATAGAAGAAAAAACCCGAAAAAACTAAAGAAAATATATCCATAAAACCAAAAATATACCCAAAATATCTTAAATACCCGAAAAAATTAACTAATATTTATGGGTATATAATTATACTTCAGATATTTCAGGTACCCGATCAGTTTATTCCGGTTCTTCGGATATAAAAATTTAGAATCCATGGAGTATTTTTATAGGTTTCGGTTTGAGTTTGGTTCCGAATATTTTGGATATATTTTTGGTTCCGAATATTTTGCCAGACCTAACTCTCACTCGGACGTTGGATTTGATTTTGGGGAATACAACGAAGAAATATCTCCCTTCTTTTTCTTTCGTTGGAAATGGATTCCTTTTTCAGTAGACTAACAAAGAAAATAAAAAGGGGAAATTTTTTACCCCTATTAAAAAAAATATATAAATCTAGACAGAGTGTGGAAAACAAGAGTTGGTAGCCACAGTATCAAAGATCAACTAAACCCCAAATATTCATGTTCATTCTTGTTTTGAACAACTAACAGTTAGGACTCGAATCAAATTATGCAAAAGGAGGATGATAAAGTTAGCGTGTTCTAATGTATTCAACAAACCCTTTTATTTTTCCAAGGAACAAAGGTTAGAAGAGAGAGAGGACTCTCTAAGCAAACTACTCTTGCTTAGTAACGCAGAAGAAAAGGGAATCAGATGCTTTAAGTCAGAAAGACATAAAATATTTATTTTGTGACTTTTTAAAGGGTAAACTCGACAACTGACTTTCTACAACACTCTCTTCTTGCAGAGATAAACAAACAATGTCAAACTTTTGAATATGTGCATTAGGAAATAATGTACACTAAGAAATGGTTTCAGAATCGACCACTTCACTACCGTCTCTTGTCGGGATGAAAATTTTATTGTTTATAAAACAGGAAAGCATTATTGTTCACTGTTCATATATTGACTTTGGGAAGAAGGAGAAAAAGTCACATGATTTCCCAAGCCAACAAACTAACAAGCATGAGGACACCATGTTCCTTTTATATGGTAGAAGAAGAAGAAGAAGAAGACTTAGTGTTTACATTGTGTGCGTGGACAACAACATACGATGCGTCCAATAATATGTGTCGGTAACAAAAGGCAGGGAAAAGGAAAGTATAACAAACTGGTGGTCCACCCTAATAAGACAGCAAATCTAAGCATCATATATGTTTTATGAAAAAAGTTATACGATTTGCTCTCACTTTTGCTTTGGCTATTTGATATACAGTATATATCTGTGTATTTGAAAAAGAATAATATAAATTTAGTTATTATAACCCCACAAAACATGTGAATGAAATAGAAAACTTCATGACTAGGCAACAAGAATCTCTCACACTTTGCACTTGTTCTAAGTAACGTCTAAGACTAGCCTGTAACCAAGTGGACTGTGTGAACCATTTTCAAATTAGCTTAAGATTGAGATTGCATTTTCCCGTGAAGACTTCAGTCATAAAAGCAATTCAAGTAGGCACGGAATCCACAATCACGAGGAGCCCACCAAGATCTTGTAAAATTTGAGAAGAAAGAAAATATATCCCTTTGAAAAATATGTCACTAAAAACATAAATTTCCCTCTAAATGGTAATGAGTTTTTTTTAGTAATGGATTCTTTCTTTAAATATAAGAATTGTTTACTTAATCATTAGAATGTTGAACTCAACCAACACAGATCATCATCATCATTACGATCCTTTTTGGATCTTCAACAAAAGATTTGCAAACACCTTAATCAGGAAACAAGACACCCGTAAATCTAATCTAATCTAATCTTAGTTTATTTTATAAGTTACTGTCAATCTGTTTGGCACAAAAACTTTCTTAGTTATAATATATATAAGTAATCTCTCTATGTTTCCAAATACTTTTCGTCAAGTTTCAATCACATATATTACAAAGTCGGTGATTGATTCGAGAACCTAAATTTGAAATCATCCAAAGTAACGAAAGAGTAAATCACGGAAGCTTGACGCTGATTTCGCTTCAGCTTATTTTCAAACAGAGCAATATAATCCAACTAAATAAAAATCTCAAAATCGATCTCGGCGAGAGAAAAACAAACTATTTGGATATATCTATTGGAATGTTTCGAAGCCAGATCACTGATGAGGGAAGATATCAATCGACGATCGACAAGGAAGAGGAAACGACTCTCAGGGAAAATGACTTTAAGCAAACCAAAAATCAACGAATCTATAGCTTGCAATTAGATGAGATTGACGGAAACTAACCTAGATCGACGAACGAAGTAGTCGCCGGAAAAAAGCCGTCGAGAGCGATCGGAGTCACCAACAATCAGGGATCGATCGATGGAGAGAGCTCTAAGGTTTTAGGGATTTTTGAGGAGAGTGTGTGTTGTAGCGAGAGAGAGAGAGAGAGCAGCCTTCTGTGGTTTATGGCCCAATCATTTGGAGGGAATTTGTTCCCCCTTTTTTCACCTTTTAAATTCCGTTTTTTTTTTTTTTTTTTTCCTCAACCAAAAAAAAAAAACAAAACAAAACTAAGGACTAAGGACTACTCTCAGTTTCCTCCCACCCACAACCAAAAGTAACGATATCAAATCTTAATTATTATTAGCAGGTTTTGCACCCACGTTATTTTGAGATCTTTTGCGGTCTTCAATCTGAACATCTTCATACTCCGTTGCATTATTCGCCGCTGGGAAGTCGCACCGTACGGAGATATGAGAGGTGACCATTTGCCGGTTAGTTATGACTAATCCCAATCCTACTTAAGATTGGGCAAAATAACCGGAACCGAAATACCCGAATCGGAACCGAACTGAAATACCCAAACCAGAACCAAACCGAAATTGCCAAAATACCCATTGGATTATATTCATTGATATTTATGGTTATTGGGTAATACTCGGAACCGAACCAAAAATATTTCGGATACCCGAATACCCGAAATATAATTATATATCCAAAAATATTAAATATATATCAGATTTTTGGGTATATTTTTGGTATTATGGGTATATTTTATTTAGTTTTTTTTTGTTTTCGGGTATATTTTCGGGTTTTCGGATATAATTTTGGATTTTCAGGTATATTTTTGGTATTTTGGGTATATTTTCCTTAAACTTTTTCGGGTTTTCGGGTATATTTTAGGCATTTCGGGTAATAAATACCTGGAACCGAAAAAGAACCAAAAAAGTTTGGGTATTTTCCTGTTCTGAAATCTCGGAACCGAACCGATCCGCAACCGACTGGTACCGAACCGGAACCGAACCGAATGGATCCTAAACCTCACTACCCGAAATACCGGAACCGAACCAAAACCGAAAATGCCTAGGCCTAGTCCTACCCCTAGAGGATTCCACGCACCATCAACATACAACCGTGAGGTCTCTTGTTTTCCGTATATATGGTTCATCACCTCCGGCGGTTATGTCACTAAGACGAAATCCGCCAACGCTTGTGATTTGATTGCGGTGCATGGCTTGTATTTAATATCGAATTCTCCGAGTTCGATGGACCATTTAGTGAGTCTTCCAGACATATCTGGTTTTTGGAGCACACTCTTCATCGGGTATGACGTCACCACTTTGATTGGGTGAGCTTGAAAATACTGGCGTAGCTTTCGGGCTCTCACTATCTGAGCTAGCGTTAGTTTCTATATTTGAGGATATCTTGTTTTCGCATCCAACAGAGTTCGACTGATATAGTAAATGGGTGCATGTCTCCCTTCTTATTCTCTTACCAAGACCGAGCTTACGGCGTGAGGAGACACCGCCAATTATATGAATAATGATTCTGAATCTACGGGTTTTGCCAACAGTGGAGGGTTTTTCATGCATTTTTTTAGTTGCTCACGCTTCATCGCACTCCGCAGTCCATTCGTAGTTTCGAGTCTTCTTCAGCTTCATGAAGAAGAGATGTGCTTTGTCTCCCATCCGAGATATAAACCTCGCGAGTGTGACTACTCTGCTGGCTAGCTTCTGGATTTCTTTGACTTTTTGTGGTGCATGCAAGCTATGTATAGCCTTTATCTGCTTGGGGTTCACTTCTATCCCCCTTTTTGTTACGATGTATCCTAAGAACCTCCTAGATGCAATGCCAAATGAACATTTCGTCGGGTTCAGCTTCATTTTATATTTCCTCAAAGTCTCGAAACATCTCTCCAGATTCGTTACGTGGTCCTCCGCCTTTAGTGATTTCACCAGTATATCGTCCACATAGACCTCCATAGTGTCTCCGATTTGCTCCTCGAACATCGGATTGACACATCTTTGATAGGTTGCCCCCGTGTTCTTGAGTCCGAACGGTATCATGGCGTAGCAATAGATTCCTAGCGATGTGATAAATGATGTATTTTATTGGTCATCGGGGTTTAGGTGAATCTGGTTATACCCCAAAAGCGCGTCCATGAAACTAAGCAACTCATGTCATGCAGTCGCATCCATCAGTTTGTCGATGTGTAGTAGCGAGAAAGGGTCTTTCGAGCATGAATTATTCAAATATGAGAATTCGATACAGATGCTCCACTTTCGGTTCTTCTTTTGGACCACCACAACATTAGCGAGCCACTTCGGTTATCTTACTTCCCTGACGATCCCGGCATCTACCAGTTTTTTTACTT
This sequence comes from Eutrema japonicum, assembly GCA_030161315.1. NCBI lineage: Eukaryota > Viridiplantae > Streptophyta > Magnoliopsida > Brassicales > Brassicaceae > Eutrema > Eutrema japonicum. Next base: position 11,870,131 of record BSQW01000013.1, read on the forward strand.
GTTCTTTTATGATGGCGTCTCTTTATGGTGCGAACTTTCTCCTTTTCTGTTGCACCGGTGAAAAGTTGGGATCCACAGTTAGATAGTGGCAGATTACTTGAGGGTCCACCCTTGGCATGTCTTCGTGCAACTTAGCAAAGCAGTCGGCGTATTCTGATAAGAACTCTACCACCACCATTCGCATCTTCGACCCATTCCTACTCCCACCTTGAGCTTAATGTATGGTTCGCTTGGCCAGACGACCACATCCACCGTTTTTTCTTCCGTCGAGAGTAGAGTTTTGTCTTCTTCTATATCAGGGTTTGCGGGATTTATAGATTTTTCTCCCTCCTTCTAGCGCCAAATTGTTTCGTGGTTTTTTCGTCTTCTAGGGGTAAGTCGCATGTAACACGAAGCAAACGAGGTCATAGGTTGGAAAACACGATGGGGGTGTGTTTTCCGATGATTCTTTGATGCTTAAGTTAGTAACAAGGAAGGAAGACCATAGAGATTTGCGTCGGAAATGGGAAATAATCGAAAAACGTGGAAAAGATAAAGTTATGGTGATTCCAGGCCCTGAGAAAGGATGGATCCACGAAATATATGGACATATTTTGAGTGAATAGTGACCGAAAGTTTAGTCGGATGATCACAAGACGCCATCTGCATCAAAATGAAGAAAAAAAACTCAATGGTTCAATCCCAAAGCTTCTAGATAGCTAATACAAATATTCAATACAAAGATTCAATCCTAAAAATATTCAATGATTCAATCAATAACAATACAATAATATATTGCATATTCAATTCAATGATTCAATCCTAACGCTTCTAGATCTAGACAGTAAACATCTAATACAGAGACGAAGATCAAGCAAACAGAGTCAAAAGACAAAGAAACGAAGCTTTTAAATGGATTATAAATGAGCGGCAGAGGTATAGCAATTAGCAAACAAATAAAATACATAAAGTTTCTAATCGGTTTACAAAATGAGAGATTCATAGGAAGAGACCCAAAACTTAAAGCTTACTAGACCCAAGACATTGAGGAAGAGATGACATAAAATTCAAGATGAAAAACATGAACACATAAATAATAGTTGATAATGTTTCAATAACAAAAATAAGAAAGAGATGAGAAATGAAAGGGTAAGGCCGACACATACCTCTAATTGGTTTCTCGATGAGGTTGACAGTGGCGATGACGAAATGGAGTTGGCAATCTTAACTAGTGATTCTAGTTTTTTAGTTGAAGATTTTGGTTTTCACTAGATAAAGGAGAAAAATAATTTTATTGTCGGGGAGTGGAATTGACAAAGGTAAAATACAAATCCTAAGTGTATAAGTGATTATGGTTTCAGTTATTCGGGTAATCGATCGGATCTCGGGATAATACCCAAAACCGAACCGATACCCATAGATGGTATTTTGGATCAGTTTTGGCTCGGATTTCGGATCCAATTTTTATGTCTAAATCTAATTTCACCCATAAATTATATATTCTTAAAATTGTTTTGGATCTAAAAAGTATTAATAATCAAAGATCTAAAACTTTCTGACAAACTATAATTTCAAATTGCGGAAAACTTTCAACATCCCTACGAAGTTATTTATAAAAAGCTTTAGTAAAATGAGTAATTAAATTATGCTGAAGCTAAATAAGTGATACTCTTTTATCAAAAAAAAAAAGTGATACTCTACTAGAATATGTTGATTGGCCACATGAGAGACCACGACCAGGACCTTTACGTCAGCGTATAACTTTTTCTTCATGGGTATCATCTGACTCATCCCATAATAACTAATCAATGATTATTTTATATAGCTGTGTTGCTGTTACTAACGTTATCTTTACATAAGGTTTGTATATTTGTTTTTAGGGCCGGAATTGGGAAAAGCCTAATGAAACATTTGTTTTAGCCCTCATTTTTAACAGGCTCTCATAGAATATATCAATAAAAAAAATCGTGTTTCCATTTTTTTTTTTAAAGACCACGCTTCCCTTTTTTTTTTCCCGACCCTTACATTTGAAATTTTTTTTGTATGAAATAAATTAGTGGCCTCAATTTTTGTTTTTTTTAAAGTCCCCAAATTTTCAGATCCGACCATGTTTGTTTTATATTATTTAAAATCTGATTGCGTGACTTGCGTCAACGTGTGTGAGTGAGAGTATACAGTGCAGACGAAATTCCAGTTCAGAGGACTGAGATTTAGATCGTCAATTAACACTACAAAAAAAAAAGAATGTAATGCGATACTACAAAAAACCACTCTTATAAAATATTCTGCAATAATACATCGAATCTTTTACAAAGGCTGCAACTTAAAGTATTTAGAATTTTTTCCCCCATAGATTCTAATTTGAGAAATGTAATAAATTTAAAAGATGCTTCTCGTGGTCGCATATGGATCACTTTTTCCTAAACCCTCTATTTGCTTTTCTTATTAACATTTTTAATGATTTAAGTCTACTGTTTTTTTAAGTTGAGAGTTCAGAAATGACCACTGACCAGTAGTTTCGCCGTAGTCAAGTTTTATGGATATTTTACTGAAATTTGAAAGTTAAGCACTATTCTAAAGTCTACATCAAAGAACAGATTTAAATAACTCGTCATAAGGATTATTCAATAATAATAAGACATAATTGCATATATTATCACTTAATTTAAGATTTATTAGTTTTTTTACACTTTTTAAAAATGTATTAAAAAGTAATACTTTTTTGAATGAAAAGTCAATTTTACCAATTTTATTGCTACATCGTGTACCGTCCATTATCGTACATGTCGTACTGTACATGGATAAATTTGGGTTGAACAATATATTAAGTGCTACTTTCTATTACAATTTTAAAAAGTGATAAAAAATAATAATAAACATTTATTTAAATGACAATTCTTACAAAATCTCTTAATAATATATATATATATATATAGTAGACAAGTTATATTTTTCAAACAGTAATACCTTTTTGAGTTTCAATGTTGGATGGCCAAAATTGATTAAGCAGAAGGTGAGATCTAGAAAAGTACGACCGGAGTAAACAAAACTAATGATTTGGTTTCGTTAGATTAACTTTTGGTTCATATTTGGCATTTGACAACACTTTATGTGTTATTATTTGATAGATAATTCTTCGATATGCAATTATGGGTTATGTCAATTGAGTTTGGTTTGAATTTAGATCACTTAGTTAAAAATATCTTGTATTGATTTTTTTTCTTTAGTCAACTTCTTGAGCCTATTTAAAATTTGAGTTTTGTATTTGGATTAGTTTTTTTTATATAAACTATGTGAGAGAGAAATAATGTGATTCCCATTACAAATTGCTTTGATTATACAAATCCATATTCAACACACGATGACCAATCGCTGTGGAGATTGTACCACACGCGCTAAAAAAGATAAAGATTAGAGAATGGTCACTATTTGTAGTTTGATCTTTCCATGCACGTAGTGTTTATAGCTTTAAATTATTACTCAACTTCTTACAACTTTTGTTTTGCCTCCTTTTCTAACAAAAACAAAAACGAAAAGATGATATTGCTTGCCAGCTTCTGGAGATTTTTTTTGTATCGGACAGATCATTCGTAAGAACTACGAATTAAACCAATATAATTTGAATTTAGATTCTTATATAGGGTTACCTAATTAGTTAGTTCAAAACGCTTCGGCGCAACATAAAAACAAAGATAGTTTCCGAGTGGTTTGGCGAATATTTTCCATTTTTATCACAAATTCGGTAAAGCCAATTGTCCTTGGTTTGTATCATATTTGGTGTGTCGAATCTTATGACATTTACATTAATAAAAATATATTTTTAATAAAACATAGTAATTTAAATTTGCACAAATCCACCAATAAGGAGAATTCAATATTTAGTATATTCATGCACATATGATTAGTTCGAGTGTTTAGTTATTTTCCCGGTAACGACTCAAGCAAAGTTATATAATTTGCTAATTAATAATAGTATACATGTAAAGCCATATAATTTACATTTTTTTTTTCTTAGGGAATATTTTGTTTGTTCGTGTACAATCCATCATTAGTTTGTCTGTATTATGTTCGGTGGGTTTTCTTATCTTAGAACATTATTTATTTTTGTCCCATTCAAATCATATATGTTAAAAAACACAATATATTTGGAGAAACTATAAGATATATCTTAGGTTGTTCAATTAGAGATCTCGTACAGTAGCTTACTAAATTTAGCCAAATCAGAGACGATCACGTGAATACGGATATTAATTTGCGAGGTCAGATTCATAGGTTCGGTTGGCCACTATAAAAACACGTGGAGAATAACCGGTCCGGTACGATCTCAAAACTAACCCCACTTCTAGATCAGATTCTAGACCGGACAATCTTTAAAGGACTGCCACTCGATTCGGAGGATCTGATCCTACTAAGGGTTGTTTCCCGAGAGGCGAGACGTTGGGACCGGGTTCAAAATATCGGAATAATACCGGTTAGGACTGAAAAAGTTTATCGGCCAACTCGATATATTGTCCAAGTAAATTCATATAATTACATTTAATCAATATCCAAATTTCTCAAATATTTACAATACACAGAATCTAAATTTTAATATTTTAATTTGAATTTCAAATTTCCAAATATAAAATGTTCATATACAAGAAACATAAAATCCTACAAAAATATTAATTAAATTAACTGCAAATTTTAAATTTAAATACCAAGAGCCACAAACTCAATTAAAAAAGCATCAAAACGAAGCCTATAAATCACTATGATGGAATGACTGTTAGAAAATAACTATATCACATGCTATGAACCGAACTGATGTACAAACCTCGGTTAAGAACCTTATAATAATTAAAATATATATATACTTTTATAATTATAGGGAACGTGTGTTATTGTGTAATAGGATTGATAGGTAAAAAAAATATGTTATGCGCGGTAATAAAATTACGACACCCAAGTGTACCTGTAACTTATGTCAATGGTTGTACAACCAAGTGTCAATAGCTCGCTTGGAGTAACTTAGACAAAGTTTAGAGGTCATAAAATCGAATGGTTCGACTGGAAAAGTATTTTAAGCAAAGCTTAGAGATCACATAATCGAATGAGACTTGGGACAGAACTAATATTATATGTTGTGATTCAGGATCTGGACGGATTACGAGTTTCGGTCCAGAAACTTTGCTAATCAAAAAAAAAAAAAGGTTTTACAACGATATTTAGTTATGGTGCTTGTTGGAGCCAATCAGGCACTTGAGCCGGGTCGTCAGAAGAATATTGGATCCTAGTAATTAGGTCAGTTTAGAATAATTTTAGTCGGGCCGATTTTGTAGAATGTTAGTTGGGCCCGAAACATTTGACATTTCTCCCCCCCCCAAAGCAAAGACCCTCTTAGACAGTCAGAGGGTCGCTCATATATTTTCAGGGTCCGGTGGGCGAAAAGCGAGAGAGAGAGAGAGGGATTGTGTTCAGGGAGGAGGAGAATGGCGATCAGAAAGCTTCTGCTTCTATTGAAACCGATTGATCCGTACCCATTCCTTCATACAGAAGGTGCGTCGCTCATTAAAAATCCTCAGGTATTACCGATTGATCCGTAAACATCGTTTCATCTACGTTTTGAAAATCCTCTAGCCGGATCACGCCTATTTCGTTTCGTATTGAAGATGTTCGACAAAATTCCTCAGAGAATAAGACCGAAACATTGGCTTTTTCGTGAAAAGAAACTCTTTTTGGGTGTTACCTCGTTTATATAAAAGACAAAGCTTTCTGCTTCCTTCTTGTTTGCACTGTTTAATCATATGTGTGCAAGTTAGTAACTAAGAAACGCTTAGCCTTGTGTTTCTTACCCACTCGGAAACTATCCTTGCTATTTTTTAATTTTGGTTTCTCATGGCTTCTTACATTGTTGACTCAGTTTTTTGTTTGTTTGTTTGTTTAGGTTCTTCAATATCTAGAGAGCAGGTGCAAAGTACACAGGAATGCTATAAACTTTTGTCAGGAAATTCTAAGTAAGAAGCCAGTCGAATGGAAACCCATTTCACGTAATGACTTATCGCATCCCATTCACGATGTGGATATGGTCATCACCGTTGGTGGAGATGGCACCCTCTTGCACGCCAGTCATTTCATCGATGATTCTGTTCCGGTTCTAGGAGTTAATTCTGACCCAACACAAGCTCACGAGGTTTTCTACCCTGACTTTTCTCATATCACCTAATAGGAGAATTAGCTTTTTAGTAAAGAATGTGAAAAGAAGCTAAGTGTTTTTTTATAACAATAGGTGGAAGAACTGAGCGATCAGTTTGACGCTAGTAGAAGCACTGGTCATCTTTGTGCTGCAACAGTTGAGAATTTTGAACAGGTAAGTTTGATAGAGGTATAGAAAGGGAATAACTTTGGCAGCCCATTTGTGGTCGTGTTACTTGTATCATTTGATCCTTAGAACACTCAATGCCTAGGCAATTTTGGTTTGAACATTCAGCTATTTGTTCTCAGGTACTGGATGACATTTTGTTTGGCAGAGTAGTTCCTTCGAAAGTATCGAGAATATCATTGAAATTAAATTCAGAACCTCTTCTTTCACACGCACTTAATGACATTTTGATCGCACACCCATGCCCTGCCGCGGTTTCAAGGTTTTCGTTCAAGTAAGAGTTTCTTAGAATCAAAAAGTAGACTTTTTTTTTTTTGAAAGCTGATTGTTTTGTGTATACATTATTCATTTGGCTTGAGTTGTTTTAGGCAAAAAGATCAACTTGGGGTGCCCAATCCTGTTTTTTTAAAATAATTTTTCAGTTTATGAAATATAGAAAACCAAAATGGAAACCGGATATCATTCGGTTTTGGTTCGGATTCGACTCTTAGAAATTATACCTATAATTTGAATGGGTTTCAAAATAATGAGGTTTTTAACTGTTTTATTCCTTTCAGTTTGGTTCGGTTACAGGTACAATTTGTTCGGATATGGAAGAAAAAAAACGAATTGGTTATTCTTTTCTTCGATTTGGTTAAAACATCTGTATTATCCAACACTATGAACCAATGTTCTTTACAACGTGCGCAGGATTAAGAACAAAGATGGTGATACCCGTCAAAAGACAGTGAACTGCCGCTCGAGCGGTCTAAGAGTCTGCACAGCTGCTGGGTCAACTGCAGCAATGCTGTCAGCAGGTGGGTTCGTGATGCCAATGTTGTCTCGTGATCTACAGTTTATGGTTAGGGAGCCCATCGCTCCCGGTTCAACCGCCACTCAAATGCATTCAGCCTTCAAACCGGACCAATCCATGGATGTTAACTGGTATTCAGACCACGGAACCATCTACATCGACGGTTGTCAGGTTCGCTACAATGTGCAGCTCGGTGACACAATCGAGATATCGTCTGATGCACCGGTCTTAAACGTTTTCTTGTCTCAGGGCTTTACTCAGATAAGATCAAGGTACTAGATTTGGTAGATTTGTTCATAAAGTTAGAGTTGGTACATTGAGAGACCCTTTCAAACCACTTGTCTATAGATGTGGTAAGACTCTTTGGTCCGAAAGATTCGTTGATTCTTGAATCTTCAGTACTTTTGAAGTAGCGCTATCTTTCTTGAGGCAAGATTCGCAAGAACGTGGATGCATATGATCCTCTTGAATAAAATACTTTTTTTAAGAAAATAATATCAAAATCATCTAGATTACTCTCCTGAGACCGTGCAAATTGTTAATTTTGGAAAATATCCTTTTCAAAATGGGACCTATTAATGATTGATTGAGTAATAATGTGCTGCCTGTTAATTAACTTGTGTTGTTTTTTTAAAAAAAAAAATCTAATCTGATGTAGGTCCGAATCCTCCTCCTCTTGTAGCCGTAACCATACGTGGATTAATGTAATCTTGATATTACAATATGGGAGATTTTTCTATAAAACATTTCGCTATACGTAGTATCATCCAGACCCATATTATATAATGCATGAACCGGGACAAATTTTGAAGAAAAAAGAAAGAGAATAAATAAGTAGGTTCTTCCCAAAGTGGTCAAAATGAAGTATACTGTCGTCTGAAACTAGATATTCTCCGTAGAACTGTTCTGTCACTTTCTTCTTATAATTTGTTTTGTTCATAAAAATAAAACGAGACCGGTGCTGAGACACTTTATCCCATAGAAATTCTAATAAATAACTTGACTTACATTCTACACCAAATGATCTCTTAAACAAAATCTTAAAGAGGAAAAAAGGATGAGTAGTTTGGGAATATTCAGTCAGGATGTGCTTTTGAGGCACACAAGATTCTTATACACATCATTTGATATAGTAATAACGAGTATACATAATATAGATATTAGACACACGCAAACAACCTACATAACATGGCTAACATTACTATATAACATTATTTAAATATTTCTAAATACAATCATTCATTTATTCACAACAATCAACCTATAAAGTCTATTTCACATTCCCAAGAAACCTCCGTCCAAGGTACTCATTCTCATGTCTCGACCCATACCGGACTTGACAAATAATAGTAACGGTGCCACCACCCCATTCTGGGCTTGACAATGGCTCGTCAGCCCCTTCTCGATCACTACAACTTCACAATATTCAGTCCCTCGTTGTAGGCCGTCAAACAACTTCTCGATCACTACAACTTCTCAAAATTCAGTTCCTCGTTGTAAGCCGTCAAACAATGAGTAACACTACACCTAACAAATGTATACTTCATAACCACATCATCATTTTCAATAATTACTCATTACGATTCAAACATCAATCATCAATTATCAATCATGTCTAATCCCTATACCATGCATACACTTATTACTAGTCAACTAACGCATCATAGGAATCCACAAATTAGTCCTCACCGTTGCCTTAGGTTTGAAGGCAAAACACATTTTTCTCCTTCCTTTTTCTTTGGACAGATTCACTGCTTTAGCTTCATCAGCACGTTTTCTCATGTTCCCGAACTCCAAACTGGTCATCCTTCTACTAGAATCCACCTCCATGAGTCATACATGTCTCTGCAAAATTTCAAAACGATCTGGATTGATTTGCCCAACCAAACAGCACAACTCTCCAACTTGGTCGGATATGTACGCTGCGAAGAATAGTCTCGGAAAAACACAAATATCTTTCAAACCGTAACTCAAATGATAATCTGATTACTGCTATAACTAGATCTATATGTCTTGAATATCCTTATCAAGTTTCATAATATTCGGAGAACACCTTCTCATCCGTTTCTCCATTCTACCAAAATGGGTTTGATCTGCGATGGTTAGAGGTTCGACCAGAATGTTCTAGACGAGAAGATACACACTACAAGAAAACTGGTCTTTTACAACGGACAAAATCGATGTAAAATAGATATAAAATAGCCTTTGGGACGATTTAGCGACGATTGTCAATTCGTCGTAAATCGTTCGTCGTTAATCCCAAAACGTCGTAACATCGTCGTAACTGTTGGGACGTTTACAAATCGTCGTTAAATCATCGTTAAACATTCGTCGTAAAATCGTCGTGATATTACGACTATTTTACGACGTTTATACCAATGAGGTGTTACGACGATCATACGACGGTTTGTGTTACGACGATTTTACGACGATTATACCAATGAGGTGTTACGACGATCATAAGACGGTATGTGTTAAGACGATTTTACAACGATTTGTGTTACGACGACTTTATGACGATTACGATGGATGAGTTACGAAGATTTTACGACGGATTAAGTACGAAGAGTTTACGACGGCTGGTGTTACGACGATGTTACGACGGATGGTTTACGACGGTTTATCGAATTAGCATATTTAATAATTTAATTAATAAATATAATTAAATTATTAAATAATAATTTAAATTATTAATATTAAAATTAAAAATTAAAATAAAATTAAAATAAAATTAAAATAAATAATTATAAAATACAAATTAAAGTTTGAATTACAAATTACAAAATCCTAATTAATACCAAACTGTCCAAAAAGCTCTTCGTCGGTTCGCTGCAACAATTCGTCTCGCTGTGCAGCGAGCGGATCCACATCCTGATCCGCATCCCTCGGTCCCGATGTCGATGCTTGCTGCGCTCTCAGGACCTTCGCCAATGCGGGATTATCCACCGCAAGAAGCTCGAACAGAGAATCGTATCCTTGGATCGTCTTATCTAATCCAAGGATCTTCTGTTCGGATTCCGCTTGCTTCGCCCGTAAAGTGTTGATCTCGGTATGGGCGGTGTTCAACTCGTTCCTCAACTCAAACAGATCGTCGTAGGGATGATGTGCGGAAGACGAGGCAACAAAACTACCTCGAATCGATCCCATCCCTAAAACTCTGCCCTTCTTCTTCGGGGCAACCTAAAAAAAAACGTTAAAAATAATAAATTAAATACGAAATAATTACGTAAAAATATAATTTGATTATTATTACCTCTTCAAATATCTCGTCCATATGGGCTGTGGTCAAAGCCGCGTTGGACTGAACCGAGCTACCTCCAGGTGATAGCTGCTGAGAGAACTGAGTTTGACGCTCCTCAATCCGTGCTTGGGCGGTATTGTAGAGCTGCTCCGCTCGAGAATCCACAAAATAACCGTCTTTATTTTTGTGAGTTTCCTCAAAAACTCTAGTCATCGAAGGAAGTTCGCCTCCGTTTGCCTAAACAAATGACATTCGAAAAAAACGGTTAAAAATTAAATTTAATTAATTACAAACTAGGAAAAAAAAATATTAGAAAAAATCATACAATTTGAAGACGCCTTCCCGCAAATGACGTCTGACCTGAAGTATGTGGTAACACCGCCGGACGACCGTCTGGACCGACAGTGTTCCGAGAAGCCGAACACTTAGCAACCACTTGCTGCGAATGCGGATCCATCCAGTATGTCTTCAAGCCGTTCCAGACTTCGGAAGACATGTACGGGGGCTTCGCCGCATCGCCCTCAACCTCCCACTTCCGCTTCCAATCGGATACGGTATTGTTGGGCCGCAATTTTCCCTTCGCCTTAAACTCCGTCTTCACCGTCTCGTTGATCGCAACATACCAGTGCCATTTTTGCTATAAAAAACAAGAAAATAATTAGAAACGATTAAATAAAATTAAATAATTAAATTAAAAAAGTAAAACGACTATTACCGCAAAACATTTGAACCACATATCAACGACGTCGCCCGGAACGGCAGACCAATTGCGGTGAGGCTACTCGAAGTAGGCTTTGATGGTGTTAGACACACTCCACCCGACTTTGTTGTCCTCCTTAAACCTGAAATATAAAAATGTAATTATAAGTAAAAACAAAATATTAATGAAAAAAAAAAATTAGCTTACATACCAAAAAGTATTCGGCGGCCTGAGCGGATCTAACCGGGGTAAACGATCATGACCCGGCGAATGCAAAATGTCCTCGACCGTCAATCCCGCATATAGCAAAGCGGGTCAAGGTGCAGGTGCAGCTGGCGGAGGCGCCTGTGAGGCGAGACTGGAGACGGTGTGGCAGACGATGATGGGGCATCCGAATTAACACTCGGTCCCGAAGCGCCACCCATAAACGCGGAGTAGTGAGTCATACGTGGTCCCATATCTAAAAAAATAATAAACGACTATCAAAAATATAATTCAATATAATTCTAATCCTATCTAATTCAAATCCTATCTAATAATTTCATTCCTATCTAATATTAACAATCATAAATATTTATCTACCAAAAAAAAAAAAAAATTTACCTTAGAAAGAGAAAGTTCCGGTTTTAGAGAGAGAAGGAGATTGTGAGTTGTGAGGGAAAAATCTGGGCTCGCGTATATATAGATTTTGTTGCCGTCGTAATTTCGATGGTACATTAAGACTATTTTACGACGGATCCGTCGTAAAATCGTCGTAACCCATGAAACCAATCGGAATAATTTTACCAATGCGGGAAAGTTTAATTTCACGCGGCAAAATTAATTCCCGGATCCGTCGTAAACCCGTTGTAAATTACCAACGCCATTACGACGGATCCGTCGTAACATCGTCGTAATATTAGAAATGTAAACCCTAAACCCTAAACCCTAAAACACATAACCGTCTTTTATTAACGAAATATATTTGTACATCATAAACTTTTCAATGTACACAATACAATCCATAATGACGATTGAATCTGACAAATATCAAATTTCCTTATATCTTCTTACTTCTCTATAACATTCGTTGTATAAGTTTTTTCGTAACATGCATGAAGTATAAATTGTTAATAATTTTTGTATTCTGTCAAACAACGAATCGAGAACTTATGTAAAACAATAGAATTGATGATATACCAAAAATTTACAACCTATACTCAACCTTAAAACCCTAAACCCAAAACCCTACATATTCGTCGTAATATCGTCGTAAAATAATCCGTCGTAATTGACAAATCGTCGTAAATTCGTCGTTGTTTTACGACAATGTTACGACGTAAATAGTGACATCGGTATCACGACGATTTCACGTCGACTATGAGAGTTTGGTAAAACACGGTTTCTTATAGTTCACCTAATTATTTACATCAAATATTTTCGACGTAATGTCGTCGTATATTCGATGTAAAATCGTTGTAATGCTATTCGATGTAAAACCGTTGTAAATTTTCGTTGCAAATCCGTTGGTAATTTCTAGAAAATTTCTATAAATACCTTCCACACCTTCAATGGTAACTCAAAAAAAAAAAATACAAACTAAATATATACATACCTACGTTTCCTTGGGTTCTTATGCTGATCATTGTGTTCCCACTTCTTGATGATTTTGCCAACAAAGAATCACGTGGGATCTTGTTTTCATGTAAAGATAGTCTTCATAACTACCATAGGTGAATGATTCATAGAATTGGACATCTATGTAAATCGTAATATAAGGATGTCCAATTCTATGTATCTTTCACTTATGGTGGTTGGTCTTTATGAATGTAGAAAACTAGACCCCCAAAGTTCTTTGTTGGCCAGATCATCATAAGTGGGAATACAACGGCCTGCTCCTTAACCCAAGACGACATTACGACGATATTATGTCGTAAATTCGTCGTAATGGGCAAATCGTCGTAAATTCGTCGTAAATGCCAAATCATCGTAAATTCGTCGTACTTTTGATAACCGAAGATAACCGGAGATGAGATCGAAAGGACTCCCGAAGTGTGCAGGTCTAATATTACCCAATCCATAAAATTCCAGGGTTTGGTTAATATTCGAACTACACACTTCGGGAGTCCTTACGATCCCATCTCCGATTAGCTCCTTTCATATGCCGAGATAAATCTCCGGTAAAGTTATATTATACAAATTAAAATAAGAGCAATTACCTATATAAATCAATCATAATCATCATCTCCGCTCGGTTCATCATCTTCATTGGGTTCATCATCTTCAAGTTGCGAATTATCGTCACTCTCATCAAACTCATTGGAATCGCGTTCTTCTTCTGTGTCGTCAGGTAGATATTCAAGTTCCCTATTGCGGGGATCAATTAAAAGAACGTTCTCCGTAATCTCTGGTTCTGTAATGTCACAGCAAGGATCTTGTTGCATTGGAAGATCGTCAACACCAAAAAATTTACCCCTTGGAGCAATTTTAATTACCAATAACCATGTGGACCCAGTGGTTCGAACTCGCGGATATGGCACGAACGTTACTTGTTCTGCTTGTGATGCTAGGATAAATGGTTCAAACTTGTTGTATCGCCGTGCTTTGTTGACGTCGACCATACCAAATTTGTTTATTCGAACCCCTCGACCGACTGTTGGATCGAACCAATCACATTTGAAGATAACGCATTTCATACTAACCAAGCCGGGGTACTCCACTTCGATTATTTCCTGCAACACCCCATAAAAATCTATTTCATCCCTAACACAAACTCTGTAGTTGGTAGTTGCCCGCTGAACGCCGTATTTGTATGTATGAAACACATAACCACGGGTGAAATACATGGGTGCAGTCGTTATCTTCCAGAGGGGGCCTAGTAGTAACTCATGAAACAATATTGGATATTCGGGGTCACCATGATCCACCTATGAAATTTGGGAATGTTAGATCGAGCATCAATATATATACTTAATGAAAAAAAATTATTACGTAAACTTACTTGCGTCTTCAACCACTTAGCAAAGTGACGATCTTTACGATCGTTTATTTCATCATCTGAAACGCCTTCAATGCATTCTCGTACATGTCTAACAAATAAACTGCATATACATATATATATATACATTGAAATTAACACCTTTATCTATATATATAATAAATTAGGAGTGACTAATTAAATTGTCACGTTACCTCTCCAAAGGTTCCACTTCCTCGCAATTTAGGAGGATGTACATATGTGCGATGTGCCTTTCATTCTCGTTAGACCACCAAACTTCCTTCACTTTTTCACCAAGACGACCGATTGGTGAGAAGATGTCTGGGACACCCTCTACTACATAAGTTCTTCCCACACCACCATCATCATATCGTAAGGGTTTCCGTTTGCGTGTGCGAACTTTCGTAGCGAAATAGTATGAAGTGAAATGTGAAGTTTCTTCGGTCAAACTTCCCGCAACAATTGATCCTTCAACCCTTGCTAGATTTTTAGCCTTTCACTTTAAATGTTTCATGAACCTCTCGAATGGTAACATCCTCCTAAACTGAACAGGCCCGCCTAGTTCTGCTTCGTGAGGGAGATGAATGGGAAGATGTTCCATGACATCAAAAAACGCAGGCGGGAATATCTTCTCCAGATTGCACAACAATATTGGAATATTAGCATCCAACTGTGCAATTACATCTTCTGACAACGTCCGTGTACTAAGATCCCGGAAAAACCCTCTGATGCCTGCAACTCCCAACAATTATATAGTGTAATATTTGAACAAATTATATGTGATTTGATGATGTATCTTACCTCCAATTGCTTCATGAACATTTCCTGGAAGGAGTTCGGCAAATGTGAAAAGAAGTAATCGTTGCATAAACACGTGGCAGTCATGACTCTTCATCCCTGAAAACTTTTGTCCTTTCTCAACAGATTTAGCCATATTTGATACATACCCATCAGGAAACTTCACATCAGATGAAACCCAATTGAACAACGCTTCCTTTTGTTCGGCACCCAACCGAAATATATGAACTGGTGATTTCCCATTGCTCATAATATGCAACTCATTTTTGTTGCAAATATCAGGCAAGTCCAACCTTGACTTTCCGCTGTTTTTGGTTCTTCCTTTCATGTTTAACACCGTATGCATGATGTTATCAAAAAAGATTTTCTCAATATGCATGACATCAAGATTGTGTCGCAGCAGATGATCTTTCCAGTACGGGAGTTCCCAAAAAATGTTTTTCTTGTGCCAATTATGATTCTCCCCGTATCCATCAGGCATATTAGCTGAAGTGTGCCAATTTCCCCCACGATTTACAGTTTCTAGTCCCCCAAAATGATCTATTTGCGCTTCTAGATCTTCTCCAGATAGATACACTGGTGGGGGGACATGCACGATTTTGTTCTTCCTAAACAATCGCTTGTTTCTCCGATATGGATGGTTGATTGGTAGAAACCGACGGTGACAATCAAACCAGCATGTTTTTCGACCATGTTTCAGCTGAAACGCATCTGTCCGATCGAGGCAATACGGATAAAATAACCTCCCATGCGTCGTCCAACCTGATAGCATCCCGAATGCAGGAAAGTCGCTTATTGTCCACATAAGCACAGCACGCATCATAAAAATTTTCTTCCTCGAACAGTCGTATGTACGAACTCCTGTAGACCATAACTGTTTCAACTCATGTATGAGAGGCTGCAAAAACACATCAAGGGAACACTTCAGATGCTTCGGACCATGTACTAATATACTCAAGAATAAAAATTCTCTTTGCATGCACATATCTAGAGGAAGGTTGTATGGCGTTAGGATTACTGGCCATAAAGAATATTGCCTACCAGACATACCGAATGGACTAAATCCATCTGTGCAGAGGCCAAGATACACATTTCGCTTAAATTTAGCAAATTCTGGGTGTACCGTGTTAAAGTGTTTCCAAGCTTTTGCATCTGACGGGTGAGTCACTTCTCCTTCTCTCTGCGAATGTTCTGCATGCCACCTCATTGATCCAGCTGTCCTTTCAGATTGATACAATCGTTTCAACCTATCAGTTATAGGAAGATACCACATCCGTTGGATATCTTACTACGCCCATAAGTTTGTGGTCTGAATCTCGGCTTTTGGCAAAATCGACATTCATGCAGCTTATCATTATCTTTCCAAAACAGCATACAAATGTCAACACATACATCTATCATCTCAGAAGGCAACCCAAGACTAAACACCAACTTCTGTATCTCATAGTATGTTTCGGCAGCCAAATTATCATCTGGCAAATACTGTTTAATAAGATCAGCCCAATCATCCATGCAAACCTCAGCTAAGTTATGATCAATTTTAATTGTCATCATCCTAGCTGCTAACGACAATTTAGACTGACATTCTCTACATCCATCGTAGAGTGGCTGATTTGCAGCGGCTAGCATATCATAAAACCGTTTCGCATCTACATTGGGTTCCTCAACACTATTATCAACATTTGTTTAATGAAATGCATCATTGACCATTTCATGCATCCTATCATGATCTTGACCCTGCTGATCAAATTGATTTTCATGACCATGATGATAACTACTACCTTGATCAAAATCTACATGACCTTGATAATTACTACTACAATCAGCTTGATCAGTAGTACTCATTTCAAAACCATCTCCATGTTGATACCAAACATAATATTGCGGCATAAAACCTCTATTTAGTAAATGCTTCCACACCGTCTCAATAAAAATATATCTCGTATTCTTGCATTTACGACAAGGACATAACATCTTACCGCTTTTGAGGGTTGTTTGCATATTTCTGGCATGATACATGAATATTTCAAGCCCCTCTTGGAATTCTTTCGTCAATGATCCCTCCGAATCCTTTTGCGTATACATCCATCTTCGTAGTTCGTATCTGGACATTTTATAAAAATAGTTTTTGAAGTGTTTTTTTTTATAAGAGACTGTTTTTTTTTTTTGATAACTTTCGTTCGAAGTACGCTAGTATTTATAGAAATTTTTAGGATTTACCAACGGATTTACATCGAAAGTTTACATCGAATTTACATCCAAATAAAATTAACAACGATTTTACATCGCATATACGACGGATTTACGACGAATATATTAGATGTATATAATTAGGTAACCCTGCTTAAAAATGTGCTCACCTACCTAGACACAATCGACGTAAACTCGTCGTAATTTACATCGAATATATGTCGTCGTAATATCGTCGTAATTGCGACGTACAGTTACGACGATATTACGACGACCAATATTTACGACGACATTACTTCGAATTTAAAATGAGTCGTAATGTCTTCGTAAACTCGATGTAAATTTACGACGGCTAATATTCGATGTAAAATTTCGTTGGTAATCGCCTATTTTCTTGTAGTGACAGTGATAACTTTCATCACGAATCTCCGATCTGGACGAACTAGGTCTTTAGAGAAAGTTAAGACTCGGGGCTTTCCAGATGTATATAAATCGTCACGTGGCTCCTAACGGATTGCCGGAAAAATGTCTTGCAAGGTGGCAGCAATGGCTAGGGTTTATGGTGGTGAAGAGCAAAACGGGTAGGGCTTCACCAGGAATGTTTATGATGTTTCTCTCCTCTGAAAAAACACCTTTTAATTATAGAAAAAGCTGATGAAAAAACCTGGATCTTTGTTTATTGGATAAGAATACAAATGAGCTTGATAATGGGCTTTAGGTAGCGGGGTTTTGGGTTTCTAAGGATAATATATTTAATAATAAAAAATTGGCCCAAAAACATATTCTTGGGATGTCACGCTGAGATCTTTATTTTTTTATTAGAATCTTGAAATATACACAGCCGGCGGAATATTAGATTTCTCCGGAGATAAAAACCGGCAAAAAACAACATTTCTTCGGAGTCAAAAGCCGGCAAAAAACAAACTTTCTCCGGAGACCAAAGCTGTAGCGCCCGTGTTCCGGAAGAATTGGTTATTAAAGGGGAAAATAATTAATTCTGGTTGTTCCGGACAGTATCGATCGATACTGGGCAGTATCGATCGATACCAGCCGGGTTTTTCTCGGGGTTATCTTCTTCTCTTATCTTCTTCGAGTATAAAAAGCGTATCCTTGGAGGATAAGACCATAGTTGGTCGAAAAAGAGAGAAAGGAAGAGAGAGAGAGAGAGAAGGAGAAAGAGAGAGAAGAAAGCTTGCCGAAGCTTGGATCTTGCGAGATCGAAAGAGAGTTGAGCTTGAGAAGCTCGAAGAAGAGGTTTGACGAGCTTGGGTTCGACGTAGGCTTGTGAGAAGAGAGGGAGATCTTCTTGAGCTTGGAGAAGTCGTTTTAGAGCTCGATCCTTCGTGTTTAAGGTGAGTTGTGACCAAAGGTTAGCAAGTGAGCTTGCGTGGTGCATTGTTAAAGCTTGGTTGATGCTTTTATGGCTTGAATGGCGATTCCTGTGTTTAGGTCTCGTGGGCATCGATCGATACCATGTGTGTATCGATCGATACCAGACCATAGGCGGTGGTCTCGAATTGTAGTGTATCGAGGTGATAGACTTGAACCGTGTTGTGTCGATCGATACCAAGTGTTGTGTTTGGGTGTCGATCGATATCTGTCCCTTGTCGGGACTTGTGTGTTGTTGGGCATCGATCGATACCATGGGGGGGTATCGATCGATACCGGTTGTTTTGTGACAGTTTAGTTGTGGATAATTAATTCTTGTATGGTTGTGGATATTGTTATATTGTGCTTATTGGTAGCCTGTTGTTGGGATGATCAATCTCACTCAGCATTTGGTTAGCCAAATGTTGATGCATCACTTTTGTCGATGCAGGTAAAGATAAGGCGTGATCGTGGAATCAAGGCGGTGAAGAGGGGATGATTAGGACCCGGGGCTTGCTTTTGTTGTTTGGGTATCGATCGACACTAGGGGAGTATCGATCGATACCAGTTGTTGTTATATAAACCGTTAGCTTGTTTAAGCTGTAGTACTTGCGTTGTACTGTTTGTTTAATATTGTTAATGTTAATTATATGTTTATTTTCTTGCAAAAAAAAAAAAAAATGCGGTCCTTTCAATTATTGGTATCAGAGCCCATACGGTTCTAGGAGCCTAGGTGGTTCTAGAATAGATTGGGTGTTGTGTGGGGTCGTAGAATCATCCTCTTGAGCCTTGTGAGATTCCACGGTGAGTATCTTTATTGTGATGATTGATTTTCGTTCTCTGAGCCTGTGCTTCTGCACGTGTGCAGATGGCTAGAGGACGTGGTAGAGGTCGTGGCCGTGGTAGAGGTCGTGGCCGTGTGCCGGAGGAGCAGGTTGAGGAGTCGCGTGCGAGTCAGATTGGGTCTGAGGGTGTGGCTGGCGTGAGTGCCAGTGTGGCAGGTGTTCCAGCGGGTGCTGCGGAGGTAGCAGCGGGTGATGCTCGGGCCCGAGATGATCGCATAGCGGATCTGTTGTCGAGGTTATTGGAGCGGTTACCAGAGAGAGTGCCGGTTCAGGCTCCTGTAGTCCCGGTAGTTGTGGAGGTTCAACCTCAGGTGGCAGCTGCGGTTGCTGAGGAGCTCCCGTCCTACCTTAGGATGGTGGAGCAGATGCAGAGGATTGGCACGGGGTTCTTCTCTGGAGGTGCTAATCCTGAGGACGCGGGTGCGTGGTTGAGAAGGGTGGAGAGGAATTTCCTCTCAAGTAGGTGTCCCGCGGGATACCAGGTGGACATTGCGGTCCATTATCTGGAGGGTGACGCGCATCTCTGGTGGAGGGGTGTGGCATCACGGAGAGTTCAGGCCGCGATGTCATGGGCGGATTTTGTGGAGGAGTTTAACTCCAAGTATTTCCCTCAGGAGGCGTTCCACCGGATCCAGTCGAGGCTTGCGAGTTTGACTCAGGGGGATCGGTCGGTACGCGAGTATGAGGTGGAGTTCAACCGGCTCGGGTCTTATGTTAGACGAGCGGCTGAGAGTGAGTCGGACCGTGTTCAGAGGTTTCTGATGGGTCTTCGGGTCGACTTGAGGAACCGTTGCATGGTGAGGGCTTTTTGCACGGTTGATGAGTTGGTTGAGACTGCGGCCTTGCTTGAGGAGGGTCTGAAGGACGAGGTGGTAGCGGTTACACCGAGCTTTCAGGCAAGATCTGTGCAGCAGCAGTCCGGTCCAAGCAGAAGCAGTAAGCCGATGCAAGGACAGAAGCGGAAGCGAGAAGGCGCTTCGAGAGGTAGTCGGGGTGGTCCGGGTTGCTTCGGGTGTGGGAGCATGGATCACCGAGTGGCGAATTGTCCTCAGAAGGGCGGGGTGCGGGTGGATTCTCGAGTGTGCTATCACTGCAAGGAGCCGGGTCACATCAGGCCTCAGTGTCCCCAGTTGCGGCAGAGTGAGACCACGGTGGTGCAGCCCGTCAGGCAGGCGGCATCAGCGCCTCGAGTGTACTCCATCGCCGAGTCCGGAGAGCCGAGTTCCAGGCCGATCACAGGTATTTTCTTAGACTCGTCTAAGTTTAATTCTGTGTCGGGGAATGTCGTGCTCGTCGGGGTGTTAAGGTTCTCGGCACATGTGTATGTGCAGGGACCTTGTGTGTTGGAGGTGTAGAGTGTCATGTGTTGTTTGACACGGGAGCATCGCATTGCTTCGTTTCCCCGGAGTTGGCCGAGAAGGCTAATTTACGGAGCGAGCCCGGTGTGAGTTTGGGTTTCGTGGAGGTTGCCGGAGGGAAGCTCCTGAGGATTCACGGTCGTGTGCGGGACGTGGATGTTCAGGTAGCAGGAGAGTCCATGGCTGCCGATTTGATTATCTGCTCCGTGGAGCTGTACGATGTCATCTTGGGCATGGATTGGCTCGGGAAGTTCAGAGCGCATCTGGACTGTCACCGAGGGCGAGTCGAGTTCGACCGAGGAAAAGGGAAGTTGGTGTATCAGGGTGTGAGACCGACTTCCGGGAGTCTCGTGATCTCGGTTGTGCATGCGGAGCGTCTGATCGAGAAAGGTTGCGAGGCGTATTTAGCTACGATTTCCTTGCCGGAGGCCGTCGGAGAGGCCAGGGTGCAGGATATTCGGGTGGTTAGTGAGTTCCATGATGTGTTCCAGTCGTTGCAGGGGTTGCCACCGTCTAGGTCGGATCCCTTCACGATCGAGTTGGAACCAGGGACGGCACCGATATCCAGGACTCCTTATAGGATGGCTCCAGCAGAAATGGCCGAGCTGAAGAGGCAGCTGGCGGAGTTGTTGAACAAAGGGTTCATTCGTCCGAGTTCTTCACCGTGGGGAGCATCGGTGTTGTTCGTGAAGAAGAAGGACGGGAGTTTTCGGTTGTGTATTGATTACCGGGGACTTAACCGAGTCACAGTGAAGGACAGGTATCCTCTTCCTCGGATTGATGAGTTGTTGGATCAGTTGAGAGGGGCTACTTGGTTCTCCAAGATTGACTTGGCGTCGGGATATCATCAGATTCCCATCGATGAGGTAGATATTCGGAAGACGGCTTTCAGATCTCGTTATGGCCACTACGAGTTCGTGGTGATGCCATTTGGGTTGACGAATGCACCGGCTGCATTTATGAGATTGATGAACCGCGTTTTAGAGGAGTATCTAGATCAGTTCGTGATCATCTTTATCGATGATATCTTGGTGTATTCGAGGAACCGGGAGGAGCATGAGGTGCATCTGCGTGTGGTTCTTTCGAAGCTGCGGGAACGGAAGTTATTTGCTAAGTTGAGCAAGTGTAGCTTCTGGCAGCGGGAGATCGGTTTTCTGGGTCACATTATCTCTGCGGAGGGAGTATCGGTAGATCCAGAGAAGATTCAGGCCATTAGTACGTGGCCGAGGCCGAGGAATGCCACTGAGATTCGGAGTTTTCTTGGGTTGGCAGGGTATTATCGGCGGTTCGTCAAGGGTTTTGCGAGTTTGGCCAAGCCTATGACGAAACTGACGGGAAAGGATGTTCCTTTCGTGTGGTCCTCGGAGTGTGAGGAGAGTTTGACGAAACTGAAGGCCATGTTGACTAGTACTCCAGTATTGGCGTTGCCAGTGTCGGGCGAGCCTTACGTGGTTTACACCGATGCGTCGGGGATGGGCCTTGGTTGTGTGTTGATGCAGCAGGGGAAGGTTATTGCCTATGCTTCGCGGCAGCTGCGGAAGCATGAGGGCAACTACCCTACCCATGATCTGGAGATGGCTGCAGTGGTTTTCGCTTTGAAGATTTGGAGATCCTATCTTTATGGCGGAAAGGTTCAGGTGTTCACAGATCATAAGAGCCTGAAGTACATTTTCACTCAGCCTGAGTTGAATTTGAGGCAAAGGCGCTGGATGGAGCTAGTGGCCGATTATGATCTGGAGATAGCTTACCATCCTGGTAAGGCTAATTTGGTTGCGGATGCGTTGAGTCGGAAGCGGGTGGCTTTGGCTCGGGAACGCGAGGTTGAGTCTTTGGTGAGCGAGATTAGCACATTGCGTTTATGTGTTATATCTCAGGAACCTTTGGGCTTAGAGGCGGCTAACCAGGCGGATCTTTTGAGCAGAGTTCGGTTGGCTCAGGGAAGAGATGAGGTTCTGGTTAAGGCTGCGAAAGCAGAGGGTTCTGAGTATCAGGTATCTGCGAACGGCACTATCCTTGTTAATGGGAGGGTATGCGTACCTTTGGATGAGGATTTGCGGCGAGAGATCCTGAGTGAGGCTCATTCCAGTATGTTTTCGATTCATCCAGGAGCGACTAAGATGTATCGCGATATCAAGCGTTACTATCATTGGGTCGGGATGAAGAAGGATGTGGCTAATTGGGTTGCGTCGTGCAACGTGTGCCAGTTAGTGAAGGCGGAGCACCAGGTCCCGAGTGGTTTGTTGCGGAGCCTACCCATTCCAGAGTGGAAGTGGGATATGATCACGATGGATTTCGTGGTGGGGTTACCAGTTTCTCGGACCAAGGATGCTGTTTGGGTCATCGTTGATCGATTGACCAAGTGTGCGCGTTTTCTGGCCATTAAGAAGTCCGATGGGGCGGCAGTTTTGGCTAGGAGGTACGTGCAGGAGATTGTGAGACTGTATGGAGTACCGGTGAGTATTGTTTCAGACCGGGATCCTAAGTTCACATCGGAGTTCTGGAATGCGTTTCAGGCAGAGATGGGCACGAAAGTGCACTTGAGCACGGCGTATCATCCTCAGACAGATGGGCAGTCAGAGAGGACCATCCAGACTTTGGAGGATTTGTTGAGGATGTGCGTGCTGGATTGGGGTGGTCACTGGGTGGATCACTTGAGCTTGGTGGAGTTTGCGTATAACAATAGCTACCAGGCGAGTATTGGGATGGCTCCATATGAGGCTATGTATGGGAGGCCATGTCGTACCCCTTTGTGTTGGACACAAGTGGGGGAGAGGAGCACTTTGGGTGCGAGTTTTGTTCAGGAAACTACGGAGAAGATCCGGGTTTTGAAGCTGAACATGAAAGAGGCCCAAGATCGGCAAAAGAGTTATGCCGATAGGAGGCGGAAAGAGCTTGTGTTTGAGGTGGGAGATAGTGTGTATCTCAAGATGGCTTTACTGAGAGGTCCGAACAGGTCCATTGTTGCGACTAAGTTGAGTCCGAGGTATATGGGGCCGTTTCGGATTGTGGAGCGTGTTGGACCGGTAGCGTATCGGTTGGAGTTACCCGCGGTTATGCAAGCATTTCATAAGGTCTTCCATGTGTCGATGCTGAAGAAGTGTTTGCATAGGGGTGACGAGGTATTGGCTGAGATTCCGTCAGATCTCCAGCCCAATTTGACCGTTGAGGCATGACCTTTGAGAGTTCTCGAGCGGAGGGTCAAGGAGCTTCGTCGGAAGAGAATTCCGATGATGCGAGTTCTGTGGGACTGTGACGGGGTGCAGGAAGAAACTTGGGAGCCAGAGGCTAGGATGGAAGCGAGGTTCCAGAAGTGGTTCCAGAAGCAAGCTGCGGCTTGAGTTCCATCGAGAGGTTCCAGTTTCGGTTATAGCTGTATGCTATGTGTATTTCATTTTGTATTGCCGTTGTGTAGAACGATGTTACATTATGATGTGTAATAAGATGAGTATTTCTTATTATTGGTGACTTTGGGAGTCGCGGTGTCGCATTGCGTTTGGGGTAAAAGCGTTAATGCAAGAGAGTGATAAGATGGATGTTCTTATTGCTGTTGTGGGCGGTGCGATGACCGGGTTATTGGTTATGCACGCCAGATATTCCAGGTGTGGAATATGGGTGATGCCGGTGTTGCCTTGCGAGGATTTACACGGATCACGGAAGGTAGTTCAGTCGAGATGCTTAGAGATATGTGATTTATTGCTCGTTGAGAGGACTGGTTCCTCTGGTGCCGATAGCTCGCAGGACTGTGTGTCTTGGGAGTGTGAGTGGCGATGTACCCAGACTCGGGAGGTTTATAGCCTAGAGTGATACGTGATACCGTGGATTCGTAAGGAGTATGTCCCAGACGTGGGATATATTGCCTAGAATTGAGTGGTATGGGGTATTGAGACTCTTATAGGTTATATTACGAGTGGAGTGGTACGGCAGATACCCAGAACTCGGAGATGCTGCGGTGTCTTGGGTGATGTGGTATGGTTGATACCTTGCGGGGTATGGTGGATATCCTGCGGGATATGGGTGATGCTCGGAACTCGGAGATGCTGCGGTGTCTTGAGTGATGGGGTTGGCTTGTGTTGAGCAATAAGTACATATGATGCCGCGGTGTCATAAGCATAGGGGCTGCGTGGGAAACCTCGGAGGTTGGTTTTGGACCTCGTATGAGTGTTGAGATGGCCGGGTTGGCCAAAGTTTGTGTAATCGTTGCGACGATTGATGTTCATTGGAGATGAACGGTTCTTGGGAGATGAGCGGTAACGAAGATTCGAGGTCGAATCTAAGTTAGTGGGGGAGAATTGTAGCGCCCGTGTTCCGGAAGAATTGGTTATTAAAGGGGAAAATAATTAATTCTGGTTGTTCCGGACAGTATCGATCGATACTGGGCAGTATCGATCGATACCAGCCGGGTTTTTCTCGGGGTTATCTTCTTCTCTTATCTTCTTCGAGTATAAAAAGCGTATCCTTGGAGGATAAGACCATAGTTGGTCGAAAAAGAGAGAAAGGAAGAGAGAGAGAGAGAGAAGGAGAAAGAGAGAGAAGAAAGCTTGCCGAAGCTTGGATCTTGCGAGATCGAAAGAGAGTTGAGCTTGAGAAGCTCGAAGAAGAGGTTTGACGAGCTTGGGTTCGACGTAGGCTTGTGAGAAGAGAGGGAGATCTTCTTGAGCTTGGAGAAGTCGTTTTAGAGCTCGATCCTTCGTGTTTAAGGTGAGTTGTGACCAAAGGTTAGCAAGTGAGCTTGCGTGGTGCATTGTTAAAGCTTGGTTGATGCTTTTATGGCTTGTATGGCGATTCCTGTGTTTAGGTCTCGTGGGCATCGATCGATACCATGTGTGTATCGATCGATACCAGACCATAGGCGGTGGTCTCGAATTGTAGTGTATCGAGGTGATAGACTTGAACCGTGTTGTGTCGATCGATACCAAGTGTTGTGTTTGGGTGTCGATCGATATCTGTCCCTTGTCGGGACTTGTGTGTTGTTGGGCATCGATCGATACCATGGGGGGGGTATCGATCGATACCGGTTGTTTTGTGACAGTTTAGTTGTGGATAATTAATTCTTGTATGGTTGTGGATATTGTTATATTGTGCTTATTGGTAGCCTGTTGTTGGGATGATCAATCTCACTCAGCATTTGGTTAGCCAAATGTTGATGCATCACTTTTGTCGATGCAGGTAAAGATAAGGCGTGATCGTGGAATCAAGGCGGTGAAGAGGAGATGATTAGGACCCGGGGCTTGCTTTTGTTGTTTGGGTATCGATCGACACTAGGGGAGTATCGATCGATACCAGTTGTTGTTATATAAACCGTTAGCTTGTTTAAGCTGTAGTACTTGCGTTGTACTGTTTGTTTAATATTGTTAATGTTAATTATATGTTTATTTTCTTGCAAAAAAAAAAAAAAATGCGGTCCTTTCAAAAGCCCTATGAAAGGGAGACATATGAAAAACCATACAACCAAGTAAACCTATAAAACTAAATCCATCGATGAAAATGATAAACCGCTACAGAAAATGTAAAGAACCTAGCGAAACTCCTTGCCGAAAATAAGATTTGTCAGATTGAAACTCATTTTTAGATCCCATTACAAAACTCCAAAAACGATCGAAGACAAGAGATTACTAAAAAAGCTCAACATCTAACTACTACCCGGAAAATTAAAAACCTAGAAGAAGAGATTTTTTTTTGTAAAAATCCGGTGAAACGGGGACAAGGATGAAGACGCTACTCAATTACGAAAACGTCATCGAAAGTAGTTATGCCACACCGTCAGATATGAAGATTTGTACATCTGGCGCATGCCTCTTCGTAAATCAAACTAGTAACCCAAATTTTTAAAACCTAAGCGATTATTTCCAAACGATGAACCTAGAATCAAAAAATTAAAAGAGATTAAAAACCATAAAAACAAACACCACAAACCAGCACCGCATATCTACTTCCACTCCAGCTTTATCTTGACAAAATCCACTTATGATGAAATACAACCGAAGCCAAAATATTTTTTTTTTGAAATGCCTAATTCATGCACATTTTTGGGGGTTAAATTTACATATATGTGGTTAATTATTGTCGATCTCATCATTTCAAAACAAAATATATTTGGGTGCATTACACTCATACCCACTTTATGAGTTTTAATTATAAAAAGTGGATTTTCAATTTTGGGGAACTTAAGCAAATGTTCATTGCCATGAACTACCGAGAATTTCCATCGGTTATATTTCACGATCTTAATTACGCTTCTTTTGCTTTGAGCTTCTTCTTCTTCATTCGCTAAGAAACATGGAAAAAGTGTGAATACTAAAGAAAAAGAGTTGAGACGTTGATTTCCGACGCTGGATTTGGCGGAGAAGACGTTTCTCTCCTCTTCAGAAGAATCATTCGAAAACTCACGCCGATTTCGCCGTCACTTCCGCCGATTTGGCCGCCAGCTTCGCCGATCATTAACATGGACTCTCTCCCCTTCTTCATATACGTGATCTCTCTCATCCTAAATGTATGTGATGAATCTGATAGGTTTATATTATAAATTTTCAGAGATTCGTTTGGTGGTTTCGTTTTGTTCGGCTAAGGTGTGTGAATAAGCTGTAATTCGAGGAACAACATGGTCATAAGTTCCGGTGAAATTTTTGACTCACTGGGGATTGGGCGATATGTTTTTGGGTATGATATTATTTCAAATCTCTATATAGATCTTGAGATTATAAGGTATCATGGATATGAACAAGGGATCGTGGACATGTGATTGTGGATAAGATTTAATGGATGGTAATTATCGTGGACGTGATCTATAAACATCTTCTTAGGTTTCTCGATTTGATTGGCTGCTTAGGGATTGTTATTACAAGTTGTCCATCCATAACAAATTGTTCACCAAAACCTGTGTTGTTTGGAATCTATACGATTCTACTGCATATATTACGAATCAGCTTGGATCAGGAGTAATGGCGAGAATAATTCGAGTACATTTATGTGGATATTATTTTTCATAAATTATTTTTCATGGACATATCAATGTGGACACCATTTTACATAATAATATCGTTGACAACATATCTTAATGGATGATCATGTAGCGGATGATACATATCCATAAAAAATTGACCATTTTCTATAGTCCATATAAAACCTTAAAACGTATCTACAAAAATTACATGGTAAGTCTAATTTGATTTTTCGATAGGATGAAGGCAATGAAGTCTTTTCCCACGCCCAACCAAAATCACCCTAAAGTAAGAAGTCATTGATAGTGTAATATGAATTACACAAAGTGGATCTCAAGTCATTGATAGTGTAATATGAGTTACACAAAGTGGATCTCAAAGTAATTAATCCAAGATATTTTTAGCATATGGGTTTTTATAACTTTTAAGAAAGAAAAAAAAAATCAAGTGATGGAGAGATGAGTTATTCGTTGCGCGTCGTGTCAAAGCAACAAAAAAAGTGTGCGACTCTTTTGATAATATTACAGCTCGACACAGACACAGCAGAGATGGTCTCCTGCAATTAAGACACTTGTATGTAGACTGCCACGTGTCTTTCCAATGTTCACTCATCAGCCGAAAAAATATCCATATTTCCTATTCGACCCCACCACTTATAAATAGTGCACAAAGAACCTATTTTCCTCCACTAATTATTACTTGAAAATAAATCCTCCACTAATTATTATTTTATTAATTTCAATGATATTTTCTAATCCATATGGACTGATTTGTAATTTGTGTTAGTCAGAAAGTTATATATATTATTCATTTTGAGAAGACAAACAAAAAATATCTCCTTCAGACAAAGGGAAAAACGTAAGAGTTGCTTAAAACCATAAACCTCAAGTTTTTGAGGAGACAAAACTGGCTCCACTTCTCTTTCTTAAATTTTATCAACAATCCAGTCTACGACAGTAATCAAGAAGCGAATAAAAAAAGAGGATAGGTTTCGTTTTCTTTTTCATTTTTTCTCGAGATTTGAATCTTTTCAAGAAAAATTTAAACAGATTGTGGTTTCTGAATGAACTGGAGATAACGAAAGGTCAGAGAGGATGAAGATTCAGTGCAACGTTTGCGAGGCGGCGGAAGCGACGGTTCTATGTTGCGCCGATGAGGCTGCGTTGTGTTGGGCTTGCGATGAGAAAATTCACGCCGCTAATAAACTCGCCGGAAAACACCAGAGAGTCCCTCTCTCTGTCTCTTCCTCTTTCATACCCAAATGCGACATCTGCCAGGTCTGATCTCTTTATTTTCCTCTGAATTTCTTATTTAAATCCAATCTTTTATCCTTTTTTTTTTGTTGTTGTTATGAAAAACTTGTATCTTTTTAGGTTTAGAGAGGCCATAAACTATTTATTTGGAGTTTGCTGGTATAAATAACATATCTTGATTGCAAAAAAATGATTTTGCAATTACCTATCTTTTTTTTTTGGGAATTTGACAGGAAGCTTCTGGATTCTTCTTCTGTCTGCAAGATAGAGCGTTACTATGTAGGAAATGTGATGTTGCAATCCATACCGTGAATCCTCATGTTTCAGCTCACCAGCGATTTCTTCTGACTGGAATCAGAGTCGGTCTTGAATCTACAGACACTGGTCCTTGTACAAAGTCATCACCATCCTATGATGATAAAACCATGGAGACAAAACCATTTGCTCTATCTACATCTGAGCCTCAAAAGATGGACTTCAATCATCATCATCAGGTAGTTTTACCGGAAACTAAAGTAAGTGATCACATTTCGACAAAGCTTCCTTTCGCAAGCACCGGATCAGCGACTGGAAGCATTCCTCAGTGGCAGCTAGAGGAGATTTTCGGGTTAACGGACTTTGATCAGAGCTATGAATACATGGAGAATAACGGATCATCCAAGGTAACAGTTTAGTTACCTAGTGTGAGATTGATCATCTTGGGAAGAAACTGAAAAGAAGTATGAATGAATCATTTGGCCTTTTGATTCATCTTTTTTTTGGTTTCTCATTATCCATGTTTGCAGGCGGATACTAGTAGACGAGGAGATTCAGACTGTTCTTCGATGATGAGATCTGGAGAAGACGATGGAGAAGATAACAATAACTACTTGGGAGGTGAGACATCATGGGCGGTTCCACAGATTCATTCCCCACCAACAGCTTCTGGTCTAAACTGGCCTAAACATCACTCAGTGTTTGTTCCGGACATATCTTCTTCAGCTCCTTATACCGGTTCATCCCCTAACCAGAGGGTTGGGAAACGACGGCGACAGTTCTAAAACTACAACTATCTTTTGGCCGGTTTAGGAAAACCATCGGCCGGTCTGATAATAGATGTGAGATAAATAAAATGATTTGGAAACTGGAGTACTGTATAGGCTTGCACGTTTGTAACCATACCTGATATCAGAACCTGATTCGAATCGGGTTCGGATCGGATATGGATCCTCTAAAATATCCGAATGGGGTTCGATGCTTAGTATTTCGGATATCGGGTTGGGACCGGATATAATTTGAAATCCGATGTAAATCTGAACAAATCTGAAATAAAATCGAAGTTTTTTTTAATATATTCTAAATTGTGTGTTTGCAATTTGGGACTTGTAAATGTTTGTTGAATTATGTTGAATTATTGTGGTTTATATCATATTATAGGTAAAAATATTCGATGTAGCTGGATCAGAAATATTATTCGGGTAAGGACGAATTCTAATTAGTTTACTAAATCCAAACCAAATTTGGTAAGTCTCGAATTGAATCCGACCCGATGGTTTAATATATCTGAACGGAGTCTTTGAATTTAAACCTGATCCAAATCCGAACGCTCATGTCTAGTATTGTAGTTGGTATGTGACAAAGAACAGAGGGTCGTTTGAAAAGAGAGATATATTTGGTTAAAGATTGTAACGAGATTAAATTACTAAATTATCAATTTGGCTTTTAATAGAATAACATGACAAAAAATGGATTAAAAGCACATTCATCCAGAACACTATGCAGATTAAAAGGTGTAAAGTCGAGTAATCATCAAGTAGTTCATTTCCTAAATTCTAAATCCGTAGTGTGGAAAAGGACAAAAAGTTCCATCTAAAGTTTCAGTTGCTGCCAGAAGCAGGAGCAGTCCAATGAGGTGGAAGACGGTCGGAAACAGGCAAACCAGGAGGAGTGGGCATAGTTCTGACATTGATGTCAATAGGATACAATCGATACTCAATGTCAAGCTCTCTGCAAATTTTGGCAATCTCTTCAACAAGTTGAGATCTTCGAGCCCATTTCTCTCCCATATCTTGATGATTCATTCGATGCGTTGGCCAAACCGCAATCCTCACACTGTTCAATGACTCCATGTCTTTGAATACTATCATCGGCGCCGGATACCAATGATCCTTCTTCCCCTCAATGTAACTATCACAATGAATGCAGGCAATGAATATATATATATATATATAAATATTGATGTGAAAATTGTGATTCCAAACTTGCAATGTACCTAGTGATTCTCTGTTTGATGAGGATCATTTTCTCAGCTGGTGTAGCAATGTGGATGGAGAATTCGATTCCATCTCCCATATCGGGGCTACGGTAATAGTTTCCAATGGATTTAGTCCAGAGAAGACTGTTCGGGTACACGACTTTCTGGTTATCAAACCTCAAGAACACAGTAGTCAATATGTTCATCTCTTCCACAACCATCTGGAGAAAAAAAAAGAGTTTTCTTTTAACATTACAATATCGAAAACTGAGAAGTTTTATTTACCGGTTTTTTAATTTACCTGGACTCCGTCGATTTCACATCTATCGCCCACATCAAACGGGTGTATCACAAACAAGTAGATGATAGATTCGAATACTATCTTGCACATGTTTCCAAATATGAATGCGACAACCACGACTTGCGAGCTCATGACCACGAGGAATTTGGTGTTAGTGATTCCAAGTATGATAAGCCAAATTATGAGTATGATGATCCCAACTACGATATTCACCATCTTATGAAGCCTGTTCACTGCTGTTTTGGTGTCGTTTAGGGTCAACGCAAGAGCTCTTCTCTCTCTGAAAGCATTCACCTGTGAAAAATGTTTGTGCAAATTCATTAATATCCGAATACGTTAAAGAATGTAAATTCATCCTCCACACTTCTTACCACCCAGTTTTTAAGAGATGATTTGCTGATCCGGTTAGTCTCAGATGCTCCTTCAAAGAGACTTAAAGTCTTCAAAGCTTCGTCTTCTGGCAGAAACCGCGAAATGTCCTTGGAGTAGATGAATCTAAATAAGAATATGTGCAATTGCCACTGGTTAATATCCATAATGTAATATTGTAAGGCATTGGATGTAAAACGAAAAAAGTGATTTACTTACTTTGATCCTGGCTTGGCGATGTTGTGAAAGATCTTTCTAGCCGCGAGCTTTGCCTCAAACTCACTTCTGATTTGGTTTCCTTTATCATCATCCAAGTTCGGATCTTGTAGCTGTTCATCTAGAGTGGTAAGTGATCCATGCCGGATTATATTCATCAGCCTCTTCATTTTCCACGCTGAGACATTCTTAGGATTCAGCTTATGAAGGCTATCGATCGTAATCCCATTTTTGTCCCCTCCTCCTCCATTAGAGAGAACGCGAGAGAGCAAGGGGCTTTTCCCGATCATCATCGGGCTTTTCTGAGCCCCCGAGGTAATCTCAACACCACCGGGATTCTGAAACTTGTTAACCTCGACGCTGATTCTCTCTTCTTCTTCCTCGTTTCTTTGGATCTCAATCAAAGGAGGACCTGAGAGCGTCTCAATCACGTACTGAGTAAACAAAGACTCTTGAATCCTATCGAAGTAAGTGCTCATATGGAACGAGGAAGCAAGAACCTTAACCAATAATGTCTTCACGAGCCACAACAAGAACCCAACCAACAAACACACAAATATCTTAGTCACAACCCGAAGCGCCTTGGTGTTTGCTGCTTTAGCGACTTTATCATCGAACAAGAAATGCCAAGCGAGTAAAACAAGTCCTAGCCATAAGCAATTCTGCACGGCCTTTCGGATACCGTAAACGAAGTACAAAACTCTTTTTCTCAAAAGGAAGTTCCTTTCGATGAAGAAGACGACTATCTTAACGATCCAACTAGAGACTAATCTACCACAGATCAAGACTAAAACCATTGTTTCCCATTTCCATAGCTGAAGTTCCCAGAGTATCTTCTTACGCAAGAAAGGTATCGCAAGTGTGCAAATCAAAGCAGCGATTATCAGAATCAAACTCAACCATTCCAATACAATCCAGAGACTAAGTTTATCTTTCCTGTACTCTTCTGGTAAATCCTCTTCTGCAAATGGATCGTCTTCTTCGTCCTCTCCTGGGTTTTTAGGGGTTTTCCCGAAAAACCCTGATTTCAACTGCCCCGATTTCGGAATCCGACCCGATTTCATGTCCGCCGATTGCGGTGGCAACGGCGGCTTTGGTGTCGGCGGATCCGAAAGCCGTGACCTAGTTCGCATCTTAAGCAAATTGGTAGAGTTTCTCTGAATCGGAGCGTTTCCACTACACTTGACAACTTCTCCGTCGGCGTTGTTGTTGCTGCGTCTTCCCACGGCGTCGTGTTTGGTGGTGGCCCCAGCCGAAGACGGTCTCGCCGACGCCGGAGATTCCAAAAGCGGAGTTAAACCCCTGGACTGAAGCTCGTCCATACCTAAGTCCATATCAAGAGAAATCTCGCCGGAAGCTTGCTGTTTATGCAGAAACTGACCAATAAGCTTGGTCGTAGGATCCTCGCCGCGACGAAACTCAAAAGCGTCAACATCACCTTTGTTCTTCTCTTCCTCCGCGTCGGATCTCTCAAGATCAGCAGCCGCATTAATCCCTTTATGAAGGTTACCTTGTCCATCAGTCCAGAAATCGTAACTTCCGTCTCTCCAAATCTTCCCCATCGCCTCTCCGGAGACTCCATTGCTGCTTCCGTTCTCATCGTGGATTTTGACGATTACTTCACGCCGGTCAGCCGAATCAACGGCCATGATTCACCGAACGAACAAAAAGAAGAAAATCCAGAGAATACCAAATAACACTTTTGGGAAGAAGAGAAAACGCTTTTATTTGAAGATCAAAGTAAGCTCGTGATGATAACTGTGAGACAGAGAGACAGTGAGGAAATTAAATTTTAACTTATTAAGCTATGACGCGTGTTAGCCAATCGCATCTTCTCTCTCTACCAAAGCTTGCAAAGTTCGAGAACAACTTTAATTAATTAATCGGCGGATTTTTGTTATTTCCGTCAAACTTTAGGTAAACTGGAGTATATATAGTCGTAATTTCGTCAAATAAAAATATTTGATTTGATTCTAGCAATCTTCCATTTTTGGTCTTTATTTAATAGTTAGGTCTGTGTGGAATCCTGTGCATGTATGATGATGAATCACCCAAAACGATGAATATTGTATTTACTGGGTTCGAAAAGAGAAAGTTAAAATTACAAACTTTTGCGATTATGGAGCCACTAAACCATCCATATTAGAGAACAACAGAGATTTTCTACATGTCTGTGTGAGTGAGTAAACCAAACCGGGAACTGAAACTAACTAAAAACTTTCTGTAATTCTCACAATTTCTATGAGACGGAGATTTGCGGCGGTGTAATATTAGCGGGTAGCATTCACGCGTTTGATTTGTCAGCTGTGTATTGGATGTCACACGGCCCATGGGCCATTGTCGTATCATAGTTATGGACCACAGGTTCGTAGAAGCAACGCATTGTAATTGTCTTCATCATGTTTCTTTTAGTAACGGTCCTATGTTTTCTCTCTCGAGGCTTCTAAATTGAAGTCGGCTACAGAATATGGCAAAAAGAGAAAGATGACATCGAAAAGAAGAAGAAAAGAAGAAAGGAAAGTGTTCGAGAGAATCACGACTCTTTTCAGAATTCAACTAAAATAGTGTTTGGATTTTAATGTCAAGGACGTCTAAGAGAAGGGAGAAGAACTATTGAGACAAGAGAACTATGAGATTTCGACAGTTTTCTCTATATCTACTGGAGAATCTCAAAGGCATATTATCGCTAATTGTTAGACAAGTTTTCTTTCCCCGATTGTTAACATAACAGTGTATTTACACATAATAGAATAAATACGATTGTTCACATCTAACCTCACTGAGAAGCCATGACCTTTCTGACAGGTTTTACTTTACCCAATTCTGGAGTATAAACTGCTGCATCAAAATCGCCACGATGCTTCCCAAGCTTATGTTGATCACGTTTACTACATCATTGTTCAGCTACAAATAGCCAAATGGTCACAAATATTAGAGGGTCTCAGCAGATAGAAAGGATAGATAATGCACAAAACGATAACTCATATTGCATTGTTGTTTTCTAGGTAGCTAATTGCAAAAATTGGCTTCACAAGACCACAACTCAGAAAAGTTTTATGAAATGGGAATTGTTTTTCCACCCCTCAAGCCAGTTATATATCAATTTTCATCTGATTCTCATTTTCTTGCATTGACAATAAGCAGACAGAACAAGAGCAATAATACAAGAAAAAAAATGAACTCAAGTGACCATACCCATTTGAATCCCTCCTTGTCTTGAAAAGATGCACCTATTATGCTCTCTCCAAAATTAGCAATCTGGGAAGCTAGTACACATACAGCTGCTTCTGGAGGAGTTATCTGTGCTCGAGAAACCAAAAGGAAATGAAACTTGCAATTATACAGTAGTTCTGAATAAAAATTCCATGAATATCAAAACAATGACATCCATGTTTAATTGGAAAATGTGCACTCAGAATAATAAATAGACGTATCCAGCTTTTCATTCACGAGCAAGTGTACGAATCTTACTACACGTGCAACTTAGTTATGTGCACTCAAATTTATGGTTACTTTACTTCATCCAGCCGTCTTTCATTGGCACTACGATAAGGCAGTCACTACATGAGGAGTGTCTATACGAACTAGTCCCATCAACAACAAATCAAGTCTAAATTATGTAACGAAAACGTCTTTATCAACATAAATATTATATAGCATTGAGTACCTGACCCAGGAAACAGCCAACAGAGGCAAGAAAAAATGATGCTAAAAGCCCAGCCAATGTTCCTTCAACACTCATAGCTCCCTCGGTTCCTCTTGGTACAATCTTAAATGTTGTGGCTAAATACCTGCAATTTTTCACCAATTAGTAATAGGACAAAATGCATGCAGATCATATCAGTAGTCAACTGGATTCATGCTATGACATCGCATGTCCATTGACACACTTTCGACAGAAAACAGACCCAAATCTTAGCTACTCGTTCCACATAACGCAAACCATTACAGAAGAGGCCATAGATGAATAACAGTAGCATACTCACGTTGTTTTTCCGTAAGCTTTCCCAATCTCGCTCGAGACAGTGTCAGACACTTTAGTGCAGAAGCTGGAAACAAAACCAAGCCGGAAAAGCTGAGAAAAAGCTGCTCCCCCGACTTGATATATCGAAAGAAAAGCACAGACACAACCAGCAGCACTTGAACCAATCACACTGCGTGGTCCTCTTCTACCTTTTTTCTTCTCGGCAACGCCTTGTGCTTCCTTTTCGGACATTTTAACCTTTGTTGCTGCTGTTCCCTGTGATATTGTAAATCATCTAAACCAACTTCAACGCCAGAATCAATTGCAAATTTAGTGTTACTCTTTCCAGCGCTCGGTACACGATATTGAAATCTAAACTATAAGGAAAACTTGCAGAGTAGAGACAAATTATCACAATTTTAAGCGTGTGATCAGACGAACTAGCTCCTTAATCTCAAATTTCAATCTACAGAGACAAGAAACTGCATAATTACAAAGCTCTCCCTACAGTAAATAACAAATTATTGTCCAACGTCTCCCAAAACCTCAATACATTTTCAAAACAAAGAATCAAGTCTAAGATCAGAGAAAAATGTTCTTATTATATCTTGAAATCCTATAAAACCCCTTCAATTATGTCTTCAAGCGTGATTCGGGATCTCTAACACATCCACAATTCCTACGATAACGCAACTAGTAAACTCATCTAAAATCTACGGACATTCTTCACTCATCTGCTAGAAATCAAAATCAAATTAGCAAATTACGGTCAAGTTCATTACAAGTGCACTTACTATGACGAAGTAAGCAGCGACTAAGAGGAAACCAGCAGAGCCGTAAGCCCGCCAAGTTAAAGTACCGAGCAAGAATGCGGCGGCGATCCCAGAAGCGGACAATCCGGTAACAAGAAGCGGTGACCCGAGAACAAAAATCAATAAATTGTTAGCCACGGCGGATTTCCAGGAAGGTGACGCCGATTGGATAAGCTTCATCGCCTCCGTCACCACCCCTTGCACCGATGTAGCCGCCATAGCACCGTCGGCTCTGCTTCCCGGCGAATGAATTCCGTTGGAAAGGGATTTCAGATTACGATGACCAAATCGGCAGGATCTAGCGAATGGAGAGGGAGAAGAAAATCCCAAGAATCTCACTGATCTAGAATTTAAGAGTAGCGTTGACGAAATCGAAGCCATGATTCGAAGACGTGAGAGAGAGAGAGAGAAAAGAAGGAAACGAAAAAGAAATCAGCGTTTTGGGCTGGATCCGGAGCTCCTACTAAACCGGATCCTCAACCCGTTATATATTATCTTTCCGGTCCTAGAAATGAGTTTATTTACAGTCACACCACTGTTATTTACTGAAGAACCCAATCTTATCCGAGAAATCGACGAAAGAGCAGAAGAATTTGCAAAAGAGAGAAAACAAAAATGGCGGTTCTCTGTTCGTCTTCGACAGTTATACTCCCTTCTTCTTCGGTGAAACCCTCCGGAAGTGACATGAGGTCTCCGTTTTTAGGGTTCTCTTTAACGGCTATGTCGAAGCCGTCGGTACGAGTCGGCAATTATGCGAACACGAAAAGGGGATTGCAGGTGAAGTGCGAAGCGGAGCAGGCGACTACCTCTCTTGTTCCGGCGAATCAGCGATGGATGTTCGACCAAGAGGAAGCAAATGGCCCTGTAACGATATTTTCTCTATCTATCTTCCTCTTTTTTTAGCTTCAACGCTTTTTAATATTCACATCTCTGAAAATTCCATGAAATTTTGTGAAAGATACTGGGAATTTGAAACATGAGCCGATGTATGCGTATCTGCTTGTTTAGTGCATCAAATACTCAAATTGATGTTTTTTCATCTTAATTCGTTAAATGGGAACTTTTACTTCTTCATTTTGGTTGGAGGAGAATAGGTTCTGGTGAAGTTATAAGACTTTGGATTGTAGCTTTACTGAGAGTATACTATGGTTTACAGGACATCTGGAACACGACATGGTATCCAAAAGCTTCGGACCACGTGAACACGGACAAGCCCTGGTATGTGGTCGATGCATCTGACAAAATTCTTGGTAGATTGGCATCAACGATTGCTAATCACATCCGTGGGAAGAACCTTGCCTCCTACACTCCTAGTGTCGACATGGGAGCCTTTGTGATCGTGGTATGAGCTTCCTGAACCATCTGTAGAGAATATGCTAGCCTATGCGATATGCTTTACTTAATTTCTTGTCTAGATGGAGCCATATGATGTGTTGCTTTATTGAGATGTGATATGGTTTTAACGAAATTTACACTCACCAGGAAGATCTAAGCCTTTGGGTAGATGTTTGGGCAGTGCTTGTAACTTGTCATTTATTTTAACGAGCTCTTGTTCATATAACTTGTGCTTTTGTTTCGGCCACATATGTTTTAAAGGTGAACGCTGAGAAAGTAGCTGTATCTGGAAAGAAGCGGAACCAAAAGCTGTACAGGAGGCATTCAGGACGACCTGGTGGTATGACAGTAGAAACATTTGATCAATTGCAGCAGAGAATTCCAGAAAGAATCGTTGAGCATGCTGTGCGCGGCATGCTTCCAAAGGGACGGGTTAGAGAGACAATTCCTAGCTCTTTATCAGTCTCTTTTATGGTCCAGCTGGGCGGTATATGTATACTATGATTACTACTCACTCTAACTTGGTCTGGCCGTTTTGTGGCAGCTTGGGAGAGCTTTATTCAATCACCTGAAGGTGTATAAAGGCCCAGACCATCCCCACGAGGCGCAGAAGCCGCTTGATCTACCTATCAGGGACAAGAGAATACAGCTGCAAAAATAGAAACCCCATGGAACATCGACCAAGCTCCAGTGTTATCATTATCACCAAGTCCAGAGAGTTTTTTCTTCTCGGGTTTCTGTAGTTCTACATCTCAAAACCAGAGGAGGCTTTACAGATTCTTGTTTACATTGCTTGCTACTATCAACTCTATGCTATAAAGCTCTCTAATGTGAAATATCTTTTATTCAGATTTTGTGCTAACTATCTTCTTCAGACATATATAAAGATGATATGCAACCAACAACGAAAAAAATTGGTATAAATTTGTTTTCATAATAAGTTTGGCTAGCAAAACACCATAAGCAACACCAATCACTATTTAACAAGAAACTTCATCTCTCCACTTTGTAACAAACCTTCTCAATGATATCACAGATGCAATAAAAAAATCGAATAGTTAGGAAGAAATCTACCAATCTGCATTCCTACGGATCGCTCCCCGAGATTAATGGACTAATAGCACCCGAAAATGAAGATTAGAATCCCAGAAGAGTCCAATCTCGTCTCCTATCTTTAAACCTCTCCGGTCGACAAAATCACTGAGCCAGAAGTTCTTTAGACGATAATGGTCCTGCTTCGTTTTCGATCTGATCAGAAGCATCTCGTGCGTAGTGTGTGTGTCGTGATCGTACACATTAACCGTCATCCCATCGCCTTGTCGGAGTTTGTTCTTTTGGTCATCTTCAGAGAGATGTCTCAGGATGTGGCTCTCGACGACGTCTTCGCTCAGATAAAGGTACCCAAGTAGCTCGTTCTCGTTCAGCTCCTTCTTGATGATCCATGGATCAGTGATAAAAAGAGTTGGTTCCGTCGAGACTCCGTATCTCTCCTCCTCTTCTTTTTCCAAGCTGCAATCATCAGTCTTCTTCTTCAAGTCTTCTTCATCT
The DNA here is from genome assembly GCA_030161315.1 of Eutrema japonicum. NCBI lineage: Eukaryota > Viridiplantae > Streptophyta > Magnoliopsida > Brassicales > Brassicaceae > Eutrema > Eutrema japonicum. The sequence goes on from BSQW01000013.1 coordinate 11,909,710, forward strand.
GTGTTCTTCGGAGACATCACTCGCGGTTCTTGCCTCATGTTCGTCCGACTCTTCTTCCCCGGAGTCATATAAACGCCGAAGAGAAAAATCTCCGTTTCCTTGGATGGTAAGAGAGAAGAGTCTCGACTGGTCTCTAGCGGTTGTTGGCTCGTACTCGTACGAATCTTCTTCGCCGGAGGTATAGGATCGTCGGGGATAGACATGTCTGTTTTCGTTGGATGTCAAGAAAGAAAACTCTTCTTGAGGGTCTCTCGCGGTTCTTGGCTCGTTCTCGCTCGGATTTGAAAGACGGATAGTAAAGCAGAGCAAGTGAGGACTAATAATAATTAATCAAAAAAAAAAAAAGAGGACTAATATATCATTTACTAAACTATAGAGTAATTACTAAATATGATATTTTGGGCCTTTTGGCCCAAACTAACCCGCGTGATCACGTGAGTGGCACAGGCTTCTGTAGACCCAGAATATTGGCGGGAAAGCCAGTCATCGCCTCGAAGAAAAACCTCCCAAATCTGAGAAAACCATTGAAAGAGCAACGCGGAAAGATGTCCCAGACCGAAACCCTAGATCTTCTCCATGAAATCGAGTCTCTTGTCTCCGATCAGCTTCAAGTGGTAATTGACCGATTTCTTCTTTCATATCTCGATTCGTTAACTTCTCTGATTAGGGTTCCGATTTCCACTTCACTGGTTGTAGAGTTTGTCGAAACTCGTTTGTCTCTCCTTGCATCCTCATAATTATAGGGTTAATTTTACAATTCTGAAGATTCTATTTGTACTTTGTTGTTGTATTAGTGTTTTTTTCCTTGGACTACTCGGTCCCGAGATTCGGATGTGTAATGTAAAATTGACCGATTTGGGTTATAATGATTGATTCCTTTTGTCTCAGGTATCTTACAAATGGCTAAGTCGAAATTTCTCGCTTTCATCAAAAAACGCACAGAGGTACACCATTTGGAGTTCACTATATTTTGGAATGGCTACTTGAGATCTGTTTTGTGTACAAACCGTGACTCGTTTGTTATTATTAGGTTGCTTAAGGATTTTGTCGACAAACACGGGAAGGGTTTTGAAGTTGTATATACTGTATCCGGGTGGGCAAAGAACAGACCTTCCGATTACCACACACAACTTGTATCCGGTTCCAAACTTCCAGGTCTCATTCCCATCTGTTATAACTGTCTTTTGTGTAAGGATTCTTTTGCAAGTTTACACTGTTGGCAGTAGTACCATGTTTATCGCAGATAGTTCTCTTGAATTTACGAATTTCGTTAGCTGTATCCTGTTTGTTTCACCTGTCTGATAAGCTAATAATGGTAAGGTTTTTTTTTGCTAGTCTTTTGGTTTGCCGTCTTACCGATTCTATTTTCGCCAAGTAGTTGTAAAAGTAACGTGCTGCTTTGTCTGTAGTTTAAGGTACTATCTCAATTGCCCGTTTATTAATTTCAATGTTGCAAGTAGAAAGTTAAATGATGACAAAAGTGCAAACGTTGTGAATGTAAAGTACCTCACAATTTATCGATTTGACACTTCCTTGTCATTACTTTTATGCAGAAGTGGAGAAAGAGTTCAATGGAACATATTCAGTTTATATCTACAGTGTTCAAGCTAGTATTCCAATGGATCCGGCTGCCATATGGAACACTGAGTTTGTACAAGCAGAAGAACTCTTCAAGCAGCCTTCTGCCACTGATAATTGCTTGAGAGATAACAGGTACACCTTTTCTGTTATTGCACGAAAGCTGTCCGGTACTGCTGACCCAGCCTTGCCATTCAAATTAGAGATGTATGTTTTTTGTACCAGGTTTTGTGGCATTTCCAATTCCTTTGTAAAGCGTAATATAGAGGGAGCCGCTGCAAATGTTACAGCCCCGCAATCAATCCCTACGGTTGGCCATCAGGCTAAAAGTGAAACTATTACTGCTGCAGCTCAAAATCACTCTGTGAAATCCTCCAAAGATAAAGAAAAATCCCTTCCTGTGCCCGCTAATAAAAATAACGGACAAGGCGGAAAGAGCGTTAATGGAACTGGGGGTTCTTTGAAAAATATGTGGGGCCGTGTGCCTGTGAAAACAGAAGATGATTCTGCAACAATAGAGGTCAAAAATCATGATCATTCAGGTTTGTTTTCTAATGTGTCCACTCCAGTTTCTGCTTTTCAAATATTTCCTTATGTGGAGTTGGCATTTATTCCTGCCTTAGGTACTGATCCAACGGCTATGGCTTTACTTGGTGTCTGTTTTAGTTAGTTTGTTCCTCTATGAAATGTTCTGTAATTGGTGCAGAAGCCCCAAAACCTTCTCTCGATGCCGAGAATAAGGGAGGCAGCGATGATGAGACCCGGGATGTCAATTTGAGAAGAGCGTCTAAAAATGATAACAGAAAAAGGAAGGTGATATTTGATTTCTCCGATGAAGAGTATGAAGATGTTATCAGCTTAGCATCTCCTAGTAGTCCAAAGATTAATCCATGTCCAGATAGCGAACAAAGTACCAAAGATTCAGGCCCAGAGAAGCCTTACGCACGCGTAGCTCGAGAGATAAAAGCTGATGAACCAGAGGTCAGTGAAGAAGACAGGCCAAAAACTGAGTCTGCGGATACTTCTGGTGTCAGAAAAAACAAGAAATCTGTGGCTTCGTCAATGGAGAAGATCCAGGCCATTGGTTCTGAAGCTGAAATGAATCCCTCAAAGGGAAGTAGAATTACTAGTGCTCCAAGCTCACCGAAAAGGAAAAAAGTGTTGAAGTCACGGATTGATGATCGTGGGAGAGAAGGTAGGATCACATGCTTAAGCATCTAATATCGTTTTTTTTTATAGAGTAACAAAAAACAAGTATACTTATGCATTGCTTTGGCCAAGAGTTGGGTAAGTGCAAGCTCTTACCTATCAAATCCTCTTTTGACTACATATAGTAACTGAGGTAGTCTGGGAGGAGACAGAAACAAACGCAAAGAAGAAAGAAGACAGTGACACAAGTAAGAAGTTAAATGATGGCAAAAGCGCAAATGCTGTTAACAGGTATGTTTTTGGAGATGGTATAGCCAATGTATAAGAGCAATTAGATGTTTGTGAATCCGATGGAAACAATCTTAAAGCATCCGAGTTCCTTGTTTCAGGGCGGTTGTGCAGAAGAAGATCCCGGATAATGGGAATGCGGCAGCTGCAAATGCAGGAGGAAAAGCAGGAAGCAAGAAAGGCGGGAACGTCAAAGATCCTAAGCAAGGGAACATAATGTCGTTCTTCAAGAGAGTTTAAAAAGCGTTGTTTTTGTTTGCTGCTAAGTTTGATTTAGGAAATCCAAAATCAGAACTTGGTTTCATCTGATTGTATGTTTTGAATTTGCCTCGTTATGTATTAAAACTCTTGAGCCGTTAAATTATAATTTGAACCAGACAGAAGTTGAAACTTGTGCAGGTCTAGTGTATCGTTAATCGACGGCTAGCCAACAATCTCGCTTGCTTGTAGCGTAATAAGTAAGAAACAGGGAGGTTGGTACTTTTGAAATAAAATACATAAACACGTTTCTGGCATGGATTTGAAAAGCTAAAATACTCCGATCCGATCACTCTCTCTCTGTCTCTTTTTGTCAACTCTGCGAATCCTTCACCATTGACCCTTCTTCTTGCTCCGAGATGTGGAGATACTGCTTCTGTTTACAGTTCCTACTCTTTGATATTGGTGTGGCCAAGGCTTCTGGCTCGATTTTCCTCCCTAGTCAAACCGGAGTTGACGGTTCTTGGAGTCCTGTCTGCTCTTCGCCGGATCCGAACCTGAACTACAGGCCGGTCATCGGGATTCTGAGCCACCCTGGCTGACCAACGATACCAGCTCGACGTACATCGCGGCTTCGTATGTGAAGTTCGCCGAGGCAGGTGGGGCACGTGTCATCCCTCTCATCTACAACGAGCCTGAAGAACTTCTCTTCCAGGTCCATCCTTCTGATCTCTGAAATCCACTTAGTTTTCTGAATCTTGCTAATATTTTGGATCTGCAGAAGCTAGAATTGGTCAACGGTGTGATCTTCACTGGTGGTTGGGCTAAAAAATATCAATATTTCGATATCGTCAAAAAAATCTTCAATGTAAGCTGTCATCCTTCAACACTTATCTGTTTGGTTTCATGTTAGCTGAAACATTTTCTTTCTTTATGTTTCTCACAGAAAGCTTTGGAGAGAAATGATGCTGGAGAGCATTTTCCAGTATATGGCATTTGCCTCGGATTCGAGCTTATGTCAATTATCATTAGTCAGGTGACTCTTTTCTTCTTTCCTTTTTTGTACTGAATCACGAGTAGGAAATGTAGTATATATACTAAACTTGTAATCCTTGTCATGATTGTAACAGAACAGAGACATTCTTGAAAGATTTGATGCAGAAGATAATGCATCAAGTCTCCAGTTCGTTGAAAATGTTGATATCCAAGGAACTTTATTCCAAAGGTGCATGCGTAGCTTTTCAGTACTGATAACCCTACGTTTTGCAAAATATTCCATCGTTGTAATGTTTCGTATATTGCAGATTTCCTCCAGAGTTGTTGAAAAAACTCAGTACAGACTGTTTGGTTATGCAGAATCATCAGGTTAGAACTTGCAACCTCTAATTTCTCTGCAGAAGATGGAATATAGTTGTCAAAGTTTAACATATTATGCATTCGTAAAAGAGAGCAATTCAACATTAAGTTTACCTCTATGGTTAGGCAATTTTGCTTGCTTTATTTTCCTTGAATGGTTATTATATTTCCATTAAGTCTGCTTGCTGATACGAATTGTTGTTATGTTTTTTCAGTATGGTATCACACCAGCAAACTTTCGAGGCAATCCTGCTCTGTCTAGTTTCTTTGAAATCGTTACAACTTGCGTTGATGAAAACAGCAAGGTATTTATGTAAATTACAATAAACCATAATATCTGAAATTCCACACTCGGAGGACGCGATTCAGGTGACACAACATGCTGCAAGTTATTTAGTGAGGTAAGATCTCTATTCTTACACTCGTAACTCTGTGCTAGTTTCTCACGTTTGAATGTGGTGCAGTGAAGCTAGGAAGTCAAAGAAGAGACCAGAATCTAAGAAAGTGTTGAGTAACCTTATATACAACTACAAGCCTACGTACTGCGGATACGCAGGGTGGGTAAACACACAAGCATCTTACACAATTCTCTTCTTGTGTGTTTTGATGATACTTATGGATTATCTATCTTGCAGGAGGGGTTACGACGAGGTTTACCTTTTCACACAACCAAGATCCCGTTTCTAAGAAAGTCCTCTTCGTCAAGTGAAGCAGTTATATATGTGTAGGTTCTTTATTCTCTTCTTGTGTGTTTTGATGATTGTTTCGCTCTGTCTACATGACTTCCCTTTTGGTTTGGTTGATTATCTCTTTTGAATTATATACTTTCCAAGTATTTGGTTAGTATTTGTGGGAATAAGATTTGAATAACAAAAGTTCCCTGTAATGAACAAAATACTCTGTATCACTTCTTTATTTCTGGATTGGACACAAAATATTCTCCTTGTCTCCCACTCGTTTCAGTTTTGGGCCACGCACAAAATTAAAATGGGCCCCACACTGAGGATATATAAAACGAGGACGGCTAGAGATTGGTTTCGACAGAACCGAAAAACAGGTTCGGGTTGGATTCGGTTAATTAGGTTCTCGGATCGGTTCGGATATAACCCAAAACCCGATTGAATACCCAAAAAATTATATCATATCATATTATACATATGTATATATGATTTAGGCCGATAAATTCGGATTATTCAGGTTTAGACGGGTTAATTGGGTTATTCGGATAAATTTCATACATAAACTGAACCAAAAGTTTTATTTTCTCGAGTAATTCGGGTTTTGCTGGGTAAATCGAGTTATTCAGATACAATTCCTACATAAACTGAACCGAACATTTTGGTTTCTCAGGTACTTCGGGGGTTTCGGGTCCAAACCCAAACCGAACCATCCCAAAAAACATTTTCGATTTCATATCAGATTTCACTCAAAATTCTAAAACCGACCCGAACCCGACAAGAACCGAACCAAAACTTTCTCGAATCCGGTCATATCCTCTCCAACTTCGAATACCCAAAAACCGAAAAACCCACCCGACCCCAACCGTGGACCCGAATGCCCAGGCTTTGGTGATTGAAAAACAAGAGAGTTGAATCTTCCACGATATCCATTCCGTCTCATTGTTACGCAGAGCATCCTCTGCCTCTGAGATGTGGAGTTACGTCTTGTTACCGCTCCTGCTATCCGTGTGTAAAGATATTACCATAATGGCCGAGTCGTCTGCGTCGATTTTCCTTCCTAGTCAAACCGGACTTAACGATTCTCCGAGTTCTGTATGCTCCGCGCCGGATCCGAACCTCAACTATAAGCCAGTTATCGGGATCCTGAGCCATCCGGGCGACGGCGCGTCGGGTCGTTTGAACAATGCTACAAACGCGTCGTACATCGCGGCGTCGTATGTCAAACTGGCTGAAGCTGGTGGAGCACGCGTGATCCCTCTCATCTACAACGAGCCCGAAGAACTGCTCTTTCAGGTTACTCTAATTTAGCTCAGCTACTTCTGGAATCTGTTCCCTTATCTCTCCTATGAGTTTTAGATGTTTGTTTTGGCTTGAGAATTGGGATTTCCTTTTTCCAAATCATCATCTTCTTCAATTACTGCAGAAGCTTGATTTGGTCAACGCTGTGATATTCACTGGTGGTTGGGCTAAACAAGGATTGTATTATGATATCGTCAAAAAAATCTTCAATGTAAGCTCAACATTTTTTTTGTTTTTGGGGTTTTTATAGTATATATTTCCAATATCTCTATGATCCTCACAGAAAGCTTTGGAAAGAAATGATGCTGGAGAGCACTTTCCCGTATATGCCATTTGCCTAGGATTCGAGCTCCTGACAATGATTATAAGTCAGGTGACATTTTGTTCTTGCTTCTCCTAGCAACTACTTGTGTGCTTTTCTTTTCTAAGCTATAAAGTTAAGTCCTTTTCTAGTTGTTGTGTATTGGAACATGAGTTTAAGAACCTTTCTTCAATCATGCTGTCTAATAGGTAAGCAGGGAGCTTTAAACTATCCCTTTCATGAACTACGACCTTACAATATACTCTAGTATAGTTTGAGATTTGTATGCTCCATTCAATCCTTGCCTTTGTCACAGAACACAGACATTCTTGAAAAGGTTGATGCAAAGAATTCTGCATCAAGTCTCCAGTTCGTTGATAATGTTAACACCCAAGGCACCCTATTCCAAAGGTGCATACAGATTTTCAAGATGTATGTGTACTAGTAACCCAAGTTTTGCAACAATTTTAATTGCAATGTTTCATATTGCAGATTTCCCCCAGAGTTGTTGAAAAAACTCAGTACAGACTGTTTGGTTATGCAGAATCATCAGGTTACAACTTGCAAGTTGCAACCTCTAGTTTGCGTCACTGTATACTATGGAATATAGTTTTTCACCATTTTTTGTTGCTTGACATGCTATGAACTCTCTATAGAAAGCAATTTGACATTAAATATGCGTTGATTTGTTGTTCACCTCTTTAAGTATATTTTTTTCCCACTACAATTAGGGAAATTCTCTTGTCATTTCTGCGTTCTTGTTCTTGAATAGTTATTATCTTCTCTTTCTATCTGCTTTGCTAAAATGAAAATTGTTATTGTTTTCCAGTTTGGTATCTCGCCAGACAGCTTTGAAGGCAATATTGCTCTGTCTCATTTCTTTAATATCGTCACAACATGCACTGATGACAACAGTAAGGTATTGTTATGTTCCTAAGAACCACAGAAATCTAAAGATATCCAAAGCCTGGCCTCATGAAACGAATCTACTTTACATATATATCCAGGCTTATGTTTCAACCGTTCAATCAAAAAAATATCCAGTAACGGGCGTCCAATGGCATCCTGAGGTATATACTTAGTAGTTAACTTACGTCTCTCATTTAGTCCTTTCACGCCTAGGCTGAATTATCCCTGTGGTCCGTTGTGTTATCCTATAATTTATGGTATATTGGTGTACAGCTTTTATAAAAGAAAAAGCTCCGTACAATACTCTGCAGAAAAATGCATTTGAGTGGGGATTATCCAAAATTCCACACTCTGAGGACGCGATCCAGGTGACTCAGTTCGCTGCAAATCATCTAGTCAGGTTAGTTCTCTATTCATTGTTGGTAAGGATCGGTAAGAGAGTGCATCAACTCTGATTGCTACATCAGGAAAGCAGTTAACTTTAGACTCGGTATAAATAAGAGTTAATTACATTATCTAGTCGTTTCTAATGGATAGCACAAGCACATTCATGAATAAGTGTAGCGGATTCTCACGGATGGAGTTTGAATTGGTGCAGTGAAGCTAGGAAGTCACTGAACAGACCATCTCCCAAGGAAGTGCTGAGCAATCTCATTTATAACTACAAGCCTACTTACTGTGGATACGAAGGGTAACGCCACTTGAACAATCTTTACATAATTCTCTCTTCTTCTTTTATTTTTACTGTATATAACAATCCTTTGGATCATCTAATATGATGGATTATGCAGGAGAGGTTACGACGAGGTTTACATTTTCACACAAGAACGATCCCTTCTCTAAGAACATCCTCTAGTGTGTTTATTCGGTTGAACCAGTGATGCGTCTTCAACTCTTTTAGTGTCTCTGAACTTTTTGTAACTCTGATGATGTCTATGGCTTGTATTTGTGAAGTGTATTTTTTACTCTTAAAGAAATGTCAAATTACAACCTCAATAATCGTTCAGCAAAACAAATGTGAAACCAGTAGACCTGGACAAAGTACCCGAAACCGAAAAACCGAACTAGAACCGAACCAATTTCAGGTAAACCCTAATTGTATTTGTCAAAATTAAACAATTTTTGCAAAATTTAATCAAATTAAACCATTTTTAAGTTTTTGTCGAATATTTGGGATAAATTTCGGTTATTCGAATCCGGGCGGAACCGAACCGAGCCCGACTTGAAAAAAAAATACCTGAATAGGTCACCGAAATACCCGAAAGAACTGAATCGAATCCGAACCAATACCCGAATGCCCAAACCTAAAAACCAGTATGTATGAATAGGGATGGGCATTTTGGTTTAATTTCGGGTTCGGTTCGGGTTTAGTATGAGTTAGCAAAACAAACCTCGACATATGTATGTATGTGATGATGGCTCAAGAAAGTCCAATCAAGCTTTGGTAATAAGAAGATTTGCCTGTCTTCTAGAGTTGCAAAAATTCCCGGTTCATCTCTAAACCGCTATTCTCATCTAACGAACCGAGTCATACCAACCTGATTCTACTGTTCTTCTTCGTATTTCACTGCGCGCTCTCTCTCTCGATGAATTACTCCCAAAAAAGCTTCTTCGGTTTCTCTCTGAAACCAATCTTGTGGTCTCGTTTATAATCGTAAGTGGTCTTCCTTTTCGAATTGTTGTTTCGATCTTAAATTAGATCTTCTTAGGAGGAATTAAGTAAAGAGATTGATAAACCCTAATTGTTCAGTTCTATCGTGAAGATTTTCCTAGATTACCCGGTAATACTGTTATAGAGATTGATGCTTAGGAATCGTAACCTAGTAATGGAGCCTTTGCATTCAATTTCTTAAGCTTCTGTAATGATCTGTAAAAGGGTGGGAACTTTGAAGCTTGCATATCTTGGGAAGAGGCATAAATGGGGAGGATAATGGAATGGGCAGCAAGATCTGATCACTTGGGAGGAATTCCAAGGAAAACTGTGATAATGGCCGTTGGTGCGTTTGCGAGAGCAGTAGCGAATCTTTGCAACAAAACCACAGTTCACAATGCAGATACTCTTATGACTCTTGTCCGGTCACGACCACCTGGTGTTCCTCTCATCACTGTTAGTAATCACATGTCGACGTTAGTTAAAGTTAAAACCTTAATAGTCTGATCTTTTCTTCTTGTCATATATTTTTCCTTTCACTTGTATTTTCATGTTGATCCATTTTTTCTATTTTTTCCGTGTTTGTTCTGATTAGTTTGGATGATCCAGTGATGTGGGGAGGGTTCAAGGGTCTTCTTTCCTTTGATCCAGAGTTGGCTCGATGGGTTCTTGCTGCAGAGGACATATGTTTTAAGAACCCTATCTTCTCCTACATATTCCGCACTGGTACGTCACCTTTTGATTTGTTGCTTCTTTTCAGACTGTAATCAGTGATTTGGACTTGAATCGAAATGATAACAACTTTCTATTAGATTTTGTGGTTGACTTCTTCACAAAGTAGAATTGTCTGAAGATGAATGTTAATACTTTCTTTTGAGCAGGCAAATGTATACCTATAACTAGAGGTGCTGGAATCTACCAAGAACACATGAATGAAGCTCTCCAGCGATTAAAAGATGGATCTTGGGTATTTTATCTTGCACATTTGAACAATTACTGAGATATCTTCGGGTCTTTTCTGACCTCTAATCTTTGGTTTTAATCATGACTAGTAGTTGCATACCTTCCCAGAGGGCAAGGTGTTTCAAGAAGATGTGCCTATAAAACGACTTAAATGGGGAACAGCAAGCCTCATCGCCCGTTGCCCAGTTACCCCAATTGTCTTGCCAATAATTCACCGCGGTTTTGATGAGGTAACATGTCTTAACTCTTACAGTTCCACCTAAGTCTGCTTAACTCACTAAATTGTTTGAATGTCGATAGCTTAAAACCTGTGGGAACAAGAATAAGCCGCCGTGAACTATACAACCAGTTTCCAAAATTCGGAATATTTCTTTGATGGTATTATGTTTTAATTCCATAATTCCAAGGCACTTGCCTACATTGTTTTGACGACTTAGATGATGCCGGAGAATTACTTCTACGGAAGAAGGCCACCAGTACCGCTGTGGAACAAAAACCTTCAAGTCGTGGTTGGTGAACCAATTGAGTTTGATGTTCCCATGATGGTTGAGACTGCTGTCTCGGCCTCACGCCATGTAACAACTCCTCTTCAAGAAGCGAAATGGCCTGTCCTCTCTTGTGCTGGCCAAAAGCTAGACGAAACCGCTCAGAGATGCCTCTACATAGCTCTTTCCGAGAAGATTCAATCCTCACTGGAAACATTGAGACTCTTAGCCAAGCGGTTGTGACTTCTGCCGGGATACTTCAGATCAGAATCCGGTTCACAATTTTGTAGGTTCCGGTTTAGATCCGGACTGGTAATCAATTATTTGATTTTCTGAAGCTGAGAATGAAACTGTAACAACTTAAATTTAAATAACTCGCATCTCAATAAATAAGAGTCGAATATAAAAAAAAAAAGCTCAACAAAAAACTTGTCATTTGTGTGTACGTCCTAGAAAACAACAAAAACTTGAATGTTTGTTTAAATATTCGGGCCAAATACCCTCGAAATAAAGTAATTGTGTGTGTTATTATAATGTGTGTTGTGTCTGTAACGCCGATGATCTGGCAAGTTCTGTCTCTCTGGAGAATCATTGATGTTGGACAGGAACAGCTTTGAACGACCAGTTTGAACAGAGTGAGAAGGTTCTGATAAGAGACAACGTGGGTGGCACACAGACGCGGCGGCCACGTGAGACTACATCGAGCCACTGGTGCGGCGAGTGGTGCCTACTCGACTCGAATGAACAAACAAAAAAAACAGTTTATGGGCCCTACAGGGTCACGCCGGGGACGCACCATCACGTGAAAAGGAAACTTCCAAGGTCAGCAAAAACGGTCTCGTGGCATTTTCGTAAATCGGATCACGTTTTAGGGGTAAATGCCCAGGTCTAGCACGTGGTTAATGGGAAACCTCTTGTGGCAAATTTGTAAAATTACGGCCTAATCACGGGTAAAGATAGATGCTCCCACGTGCTGGGTCCGGAGGACACGCGTGACCTCATCATGTAGTGGCAATTTCGTAGTTATAGGGTCAAATCTCGGGTAAATTGGGTAGTCTAGAAGCAATTTGTTTTTCTTTGGCATCATTATTAATCCCTTCACGAGAGTTCATGATTAGCTTAAGCTTCTTCATCTTCTTCTCCAATTCCCGATCACTGAGAAATTTACCAATATCTAATTTTCCGAGCATCTTGATCGACAAGTGAACTTGTTAGCTTAGTTGCTGTAACTGTTTTCACGATTTTCTGTATCCAAATCGAAAAGCAAAGTTGTATCTCAAATTGGAACTGTTGGTGCACGCAATTTCTTCTATTAGATCTGAAAAGGTTCAGACACTTCTCCGGTTGAATTAGGCTGCGAATTGTCTCTTTGAAGGGGGGAAAAAAACAGAGAGTTTAACGAGAGTGATGACGTCGGGGACGAGAATGCCGACATGGAGGGAGAGAGAGAACAACAAGAGGAGAGAGAGACGGCGGAGAGCGATCGCAGCGAAGGTTTTCACGGGATTGAGAATGTACGGGAACTACGAGCTGCCCAAGCACTGCGATAACAACGAGGTGCTTAAAGCACTCTGCAACGAGGCCGGTTGGGTCGTCGAACCTGATGGCACTACTTATCGCAAGGTTCGTCTATCGATCTCTTTTTTTTATATATATAATTGGTAACAAGATCTAAGATCGAGTAATATCTTCGATGGCCTGATCGGTCACTGAATTGCTAACGTGTTCCAGATACCACCTGCGTAGGTTAGCCTTAGAGGAGCGCTGGTCAAATGTTTTGATTCTTTCTGTGTGACTTTTATTATGCGTTTTTCTAAAAAGAAGATTCTCTCTCACAGTCTCATGTTGTGTGATTGGTTCACTAAGTCTGGTCTATTCTCAGATGATACCCACCAACACATAAAAAGAGAAAAGCAAATTAGCATACATCTCTAGAAATCTGATTAAAAATGAAAAAGTGTCCTTGCACATAAAAGTAGCATTGGGAATTCGGTTACTTCGCGTAATTTGGTTTGGGTTATTCGGTTTTTCGATTAGTTTGGTTTTTAAAAATTTTAAATAAATTTTTGGTTAACTGATCGGTTCGACCGAATCGAACCGAACCGGAAACTAAAATTAATTGTAAATAGTGCCAAAAATAACCGAACGATAACCGAATTTACAAAACTTCGGTTCAGCTCGGTTCGGTTAATAATCCCATCCCTAGTTCAAAGTGTACGTTTTTAATCTGTAGATTTTTGGAAAAGCATGTGAGCGCTTTTGCTTTACTGTCTCAAGTTTAAACTCAAATATCGAGAATCAAGTCCAATGATAATCTGTCGGGGTCAGGAATCCTTGACCCGATCGATTTAAGAAACAGAGTTTTGACATTGACACAGTCGAAACTAGTTTTGCTTATCTCTAGGCCTTAATAAAAATATCAATCCACACACTAATTAATTTCTTGATATAATCTCCTTCTCTGATCATATATCTGTTTTTCAGGGATGTAGACCAGTAGAGCGTATGGAGATAGGTGGCGGTTCAGCAACCGCAAGCCCGTGCTCCTCCTATCAGCCAAGCCCGTGCGCTTCTTACAACCCTAGTCCAGGCTCCTCCAACTTCATGAGCCCAGCTTCTTCTTCTTTCGCTAATCTCACCTCTGGAGATGGCCAATCACTCATCCCATGGCTGAAACACCTCTCAACAACATCATCCTCATCAGCTTCTTCATCATCAAGACTCCCTAATTACCTCTACATTCCTGGAGGCTCCATAAGCGCTCCCGTAACCCCTCCTCTAAGCTCTCCAACAGCTCGTACCCCGAGAATGATCCCCGATTGGCAACAACTCAACAATTCTTTCTTTGTATCCTCAACACCGCCCAGTCCCACACGTCAGACCATCATCCCTGACTCTGAATGGTTCTCAGGGATTCAACTCGCGCAAAGCGTTCCAGCTTCCCCAACGTTTAGCCTAGTCTCACAAAACCCATTTGGATTCAAAGAAGAAGTAGCCTCTGCTCGTGGAGGCGGGTCAAGAATGTGGACACCAGGTCAAAGCGGGACTTGCTCACCGGCTATTCCTCCTGGTGCTGACCAGACACCTGATGTTCAAATGTCTGAAGCCGTCACTCCTCCAGAGTTTGCGTTTGGGAGTAACACAAACGGGTTAGTGAAAGCATGGGAAGGAGAGAGGATACACGAGGAGAGTGGTTCGGATGATCTCGAGCTCACTCTTGGAAACTCAAGCACCAGATAATTACAATCACCTGTACATTTAAAAAAAAAAAAAAAAAAACCGGTCCAACTCCAACCAAAACATTCTCAATATGGTGATGCTTCAATATCATTTCAATTTATTTTCCCATGTAAGGCTCAAAAGTGAAACACAGCTTTAAATATTCGTCTTTTTTTTTTGTAGCCCTTGTGATTGTATCTCCTATCACTGCCTTTTTAACCCTCTTCTTTCCAAACCCACCCGGTTAATTAGCTAACCTAAAACCCGGTTTAGATGGTTCTAATCAGATTATGTTCTTTACTTTTTTTTTGTTTTGGAACCTTTTTTCGGTTTATGTTAACAGTCACAGACTCATAGTCAACGAAGCAAATCACGTTATTGTTTCATATCATCATCATCGTTATTAGTCAACAATGACCGTTTCAACACGACAAAATAGGGGTTTTGCAGGTGACAGAGGAGCTTCATAACGGTTACAGATTTTATTATTTGACATGGGCTTGATTTTCTTCTTCTTAGTCCTCTTAAGACTTTTTTTTGTTTTTTTTTTGTAATACACATAGGAGGGTGGATGACGAAAGTGTATCCATACGAGCTATAAGAGCATTATTATTGGGAGAAACCCATTTGGGTTTCTTAAGTAATATTTAATTATAAATTTGAAATTAAGAAATTTTGTTAAGAAACTTCGGTTTTTTATGTTTTATTGGTAGGATATTATTAGGGGTTCTTAAAAAAAAAATTAATAATTTTGTTTTATTTTAAATATAGTTTACTTTTTTAATTAAACATAGTTGACATATAAATATTACATTTTAAACATAGATTTTGAAAAAAAAGTAAAACAACATTCAATTATTATCTTGATCACGTCCAAATTTTTGTCAGATATACTCAACCAAATCAGCTTTCAATTGTTGATGCAGTTGTCTATCACGAATTCTTGTTCTAACACCCAACATATTTTGGAGGTTTGTAGGCATTTCTGTAGAAAAAGTAAGATCTACATATGCACTTCTGTTTCCTTCTCCGTGTTGAAATTCTGAAACATCATATTGAGTGTGTCCATCTCGTTCGTCTTCTACTATCATATTATGAAGTATGATGCATACTCTCATAATTTTTCCTATTTGTTCTTTCTCCCAAAAAAGAGCTGGGTTTTTAACAATGGAAAATCGAGCTTGCAAGACTCCAAAAGCACGTTCGACTTCTTTTCGGGTAGCTTCTTGATGTTGAGCAAATAAAGATGCTTTTGGGCCTTGTGGAAGTGAAATAGATTGGATAAAAGTTGCCCACTTTGGATAAATCCCATCTGTGAGATAGTAAGCCAAATGATATTCTCTCCCGTTGACGGAGAAATTCACTTGCGGAACTTGACCTTTTATTATATCATCAAAAACGGGTGAGAGATCAAGAACATTGATATCGTTTAAGGTACCTGGAGGTCCAAAAAACTCGTGTCATATCAAAAGATCATATGAAGCTACGGCCTCCAAAACGATTGTGGGTTTTTCAGAACCCCGTGAATATTGCCCTTTCCAAGCGTGGGGCAATTCTTCTACTCCCAATGCATACAATCGATGCTTCCTATCATCCCGGGAAATCCGCGTTGCTCTCCAACATCAAGTAGCCGTTGAAGATCCTCCGGTGTGGGTCTTCTTAAGTACTCATCGCCGAACAAGTTTATTATACTTTCGACGAAATTTACCAAACAAGCACGAGCAGTAGTTTCACCAAGCCGGAGATATTCGTCAACCGCATCAGCCGAGGTCCCATATGCCAAGATACGAATTGCTGCGGTACACTTTTGAAGTGCAGAGAGACCAGGCCTTCCGAGAGCATCTTTCTTCTGTCGAAAGTATCGAACTTCATTGGAGAGTCGATCAACAATATGCAAGAACAATGATTTGTTCATTCTAAAACGTCGGCGGAATAAATTGGCAGGATATGTTGGAGTGTCACTGAAGTAGTTGTTCCATAAACGTATGTGGCCTTCTTCGCGATGTCTTTCGATAAAAACTCTTTTTTTCTTGACTTGCTTGCCTCCTCATGATCAATGAATAGATTATCAAACGTTTCATCAAGTAGAAACTTACGTTTTTTTCTTCATATATTTGCAGGCAATGCTCCATGTCGTCGCAGGATGGAATAGGAAGAAAGGAGAGTTTAAACTAATGGTTATGTGAGTTCTTGAAAAATGAGTGATTTTACCAACCAAACATTCAAGCGGTTTATCTTTCTAACATCAGGAAAGATTCTTTAGCTCAGTAGGCACACGCTCATATGGAATCACAATGGTAGAGACAACATTACATCAATGAATAAAAAAAGTTACTCTCGCTAAAACCATCAAAGACTCGAGCCAAAAGACAAAACTCCGGGATTCCCATTCATCATCACCCAAACATTAATAGACATCAACTAATATTGCCTTGCTTGTGACACTCTGCATCAAGAAATGAACACATTTTCGCAGCATACAGAGCCTGAGACTACCAAGGGTAAGATTATAACCACACAAAAAATGACAATGATTGGGTAAGAGTATAGAGCATTTTTATACCGAAAAAGAATAAAGACAGAGCAAAGTCAAGTTTCTTTTCCACCAGATTTAAAATACGAAGCAATAAGAACACAAACTGATCATTTTCCACCAGATTCTAAAACAAGTTTCTTTTCCAAATAGAGAAGTACATATATGAAAGCAACAGCGTCAAGGGGCACGTCATAACCTCAAACTAAATCGAAACATAAAGAAACAAAGTAAAACGAAACACAACTTCGAAAATGCAAACAAAGGAGATGAGATTAAGCTAAATATCCAACATATCCGTAATCAGCTTCCTCTTTAGAGCTTCTTCAATCTCTGAAAAAGGTTCTTTTTTGCCAATTAGACTGTCAAGTAGAGACATCTTGGAGAGTTTTTCTTTCATGGCCAAATCCTTCTCCTTGATGGACCACATGGTCTGAAACTCCGAAAGTTTTTCACTCGTCGGAGTGCTAGGCTTCTTACCTCTGCCTTTTGATGCCTTCACACCAGGAGGCCGAGTCTTCACATCGGAGTGATCATCATCGAGATTTTCTCTTCCATCAGCGCGAGTGCTTGATGATTGTGAACCATCATCACACCTTCTCCTTTTGCAGCTTCCATTAGTTTTTGTTAAAGAAAGGTCGCACCATTTCTGGTCATTCCGGAGCTCCTGCCAGGCGTGTTCGAGGGTGAACTTCTTCTTGTGATCGTTGTAGAAGATCTCGTGAGCCCGTTTCAGAACATCGTTCTCATTCTCACCACTGCTTCTCCCTCTTCCTGCCGCCTCATACGCACCGCATAACTTGCATACAACATCATTTATCTTTTGCCACCTTTGCTTACATTTTCCCGCCTCTCTGATTTCACGGCATGCGGCCTTAGGACTTGTCTCAAAGTAGGATGCGATGCGATGCGCTGCCAAAAGGCACCATATTTTTGTTCGTTTGCCACCACCGGGTCCTTGCTCGTGTTTAACCACGAGCTGATGAGCAAGATGTCATCGGTGGGGGTCCATTTCCGTCGTTCTCTGCGCTCAGCAGGAGTGTCTTCACCGAAGGTAGAGTCATGTTGACTGCTAAACAGAGGAACTTGAGATGAACCAAGTTCCACGCAAGTAAATGGAAGACTATCCTGTTGACTGTTCAACAGGTCAAAAAAGTTTGATGGCTGACTAAATGGATTCGGAGAAGCCATTTCAGAGAAGGTCAAAGAAGAATGAATGTGTTTAGAAGATAGTGGAAGAAAGTGAAGAAGCTACGGGTTTAATAGAAGAGAAACAAACATGATAGACAAGTGAAGAAGGAATGTTGTTTTAGAAGGTAGTGGAAGAGAGTGAAGAAGCTACATGTTTAATAGAAGAGACACAAAGTCAAAAGAAAGCATTGAACACAACCAGAACGAGTAGACATATTTCTACCAGCCTAAACAATTCATCACAACCATTTAACACACCTAACACAACCATAATGTAAGACTAACATGCATTTATTACCATTTATTAACACTACTTTAGCCAAATTAGATCTAATCAAACAGGCCAAGCAAGAGTTGGAATGACTAGAAAATTGTATTTTAAAAGATGAAATTTTGAACCTTAAATCATCATTCACATCAATCCAAGTGGACGCATCACATATTTCCATTGAGCTGCTAGATGGTGGATTCTCTTTTGATTTCTGCACTTCCTAAAATGAGAATAGAAGACCTTCAAGATCCCTATCCAGCCTACTAGAATCTAACAAATTCATAAAAGAAAACTCATATTATAATTGAACTTTGATGCCATACTTTATATATGAAGTGAGAACAAGAAAACTAATATCAAACCTTCCGCATGAGAGCTAGAAAGACGTTCAATTTCTTGGCTCATTTCTCAAGTACTCCAAGTAAGCATCTGTGAGATTGACATCAGTTTATTGGCTCACAGAAATCTTAAGTCTCAATTTCCCAGGAAGCAGTTCGTATCTCATCGTTGCATACCTGAATCACAGTACTCTTCTTCAACAATCTCTTTCACCTTTGTCTACGCAAATTTCCATTAACATAGAGAAGATACCCGAAACATAAATTAGCCATCTATCGTGAGATCATGTATTCACTGCAAAACCACCAATTGCGAAAACGGGAAAAGAGTTCGCAGTTACCTCAAGTTGAATAGCAAAATCTTTGACCGAAACCTCGGGATCCGATGAAGGACACGATTCTCCAGGTTGTTCTCTACGAAGGAACTCGAGCTCTTTCACGCGGCTGACAAAATACAGACAAATTAGATGAAGGAACAAAAATCGAGGAATGAAGAGACGAGAGAGAGATAGAAAACCTGCGAATCTCTTGAAGATCGAGAGATTCGTCGTGGGTATCTTCCATGGCAAGAGGCTTCTGCTTGAGGATGAGTTTTCGCGATACTGCAAATAGCCGAGAGACTTGAAGCTCGTTGTTGTGGGAGGAACTAATCGAGAGGATGAACGAATTTGAGAGAGAGCAAGGAAGAGTCGGAGAAGGGTTTGCCGACGGAGAGAACGAGGAGAGTCGAAGAAGGAGAAAAATGAATCCCATCGCACACCGTTTCCCCTTCTCAACACCTCTTACAAATAAAAACATGACACGTATCAGTTAAGAATCGGTTCTTAAGAATCTAAATTAAGAAACGGTTCGTAGGTAATTCCTTTTTTTTATTTAATTTAATCTAACTTTTACCTAAGATACCCTGTTAAGAAACCCCAATAATGATGCTCTAAGAGCATTATCAATGGGAGAAACCCATTTGGGTTTCTTAACTAATATTTAATTATAAAGTTTAAGTTAAGAACTTCTGTTAAGAAATTTCTGTTTTTTCTGCTTAAAAGGTAGAACCCCATTAGGGGTTTTTTTTTTTTTTTTTTTGAGCATACATAGAGGAAAGTGGTTGCGAGCTATGAAGAAATAGATGATCTCGTAATCATGAAGTAGCGAGTAGTAGTGTGAGCGCATGCGCTGGGTGTAGGATGCGTTTTGCTTTGCTCGGAGGAAGTTAAACGTAGCAAAAACATCATTCCATTTATTATGTCTAATTACCTGCAAAAAACTCAAATCAAATGATCTGATGATGATAAGGTTACATGTAGATTTTTGAATTTTCAAGCTTCATGATGATAATGATTACATATTTACCTGTTCGATTCCACCACGAGAAGCTACCTCGACAAAAAGCTTATGCAAGTCCAAATCCCTAAATCCTACACTCGGAAT
The DNA here is from genome assembly GCA_030161315.1 of Eutrema japonicum. Lineage (NCBI taxonomy): Eukaryota > Viridiplantae > Streptophyta > Magnoliopsida > Brassicales > Brassicaceae > Eutrema > Eutrema japonicum. Next base: position 11,929,544 of record BSQW01000013.1, read on the forward strand.
CCTACAATCATATATACATTTTCAGCAATGGACATTGGTGATTGCTGATGACAAAAGCTGTTGCAACTCTATCCAATTATTGGTAAAAACATGAGCATCCAAAGCTTCTTACCATAATTTTGTACCCATTTCAGAGTGTAACTTCTCCAATGTAAACATGAAGAGGTCCTTATCAGCCACTACTTGCTCGTAACTTGCAAGAGGAGATGGGAAACTCCGGGCAGTGTTATTCATCATCTATACTGAGCTTAGATCTCGAGATTGGAGCTTGAGGTAATTCCCAAACCGTTTTTTTACTTCTTGCACACACCAAAAAAGAAGAGAGATCAAGAGAGACGTAAGCCCTTATTACAATGTTATCTGTTTCATAAAACACTAAACTATCTTCTGCATTCAGAGGCAAATGGTCGAACATGTTATGTTCATAAGGCAAACATTTTCAAAACACAAAATTCGACATATGGAGAAAAATTATGCAGAAAAAGAAAATCAAAGTGTAGAAGAAATCGCTCGCAAATAACGATTAGAAACAGAATTCAATCGATGCAAAGCAAGTTGAGTAGCCTTCTTGAGTAGTCACCACTTAAAATAAACATAAAAAGAAGACAATTTAGACACATCAGAAACAAAATTCCGAAATCAGAGAAGAGAAACAGTTGAAGAAACAGTTAAACCTTTTTTATTTATTTTAATCTTAAATAAGAAGACACCTGTCAGCTAAGAAACTGCGTTGAAGATGCTCTAAAAATCCCATGGAAGAAGAAACAAAAAAGCTTAGGTCGTGGTCAATTCTAAAGGAAATAAAAGCTTTGCTCTCAATGTATTCTGAAAGTCTGGAATACATTCATTCAATGAAAATAGATGGCTTTATATAGAAGCCTTACAACGTCCACTACTTCAACTACATAGAAAATGAAAACGAAAATATAGGAAACAAACTAAGAACGATTCTACTGCATCAGACTTATTCAACTCCTAAATAATAGCTTGACTTATTCATGAGACCTGCAACTATCACCTGCAACTGCGGCAAAACCCAACAAATTCCTCCCCTTAAACTGACATGCTCTTAAGCATCAGTTTAACCTTCCAAGCGTCGAACTCCAAGCAATTCCCTGAGCTTCACATACTGATCCAGCTTGATTGGTTTTGTCATTATATCTGCTACCTGATCGTTAGTTCCACAAAACATCAACCTCAAAGCTCCTTCACTTGCCAAGTTTCGCAGATAATGGTACCTAACATCAATGTGTTTTGTTCTTCGATGCATAACCGGATTCTTGGATAACTTTATTGCAGAACTGTTGTCGCACATAATGTCCACACACTCACAGTCTTCCACACCCAATTCCTGCAATATTCCTTTCAGCCAGACACTGTGACACGCTGCAGAGGTAGCAGCAACATATTCTGCCTCGGTAGACGAAAGTGTAACAATGGCTTGTTTTCTTGAGCTCCAGCAGATCGCAGCTCCATTTAGTAAGAAAACATACCCAGAGGTGCTTTTCCTGTCGTTCACATCTCGAGCATAATCACTATCCGTGAAACCCAACAAATTCATGTCTGAGACTCTGTGATAAAACACTCCAAAATCCAGCGTTCCTTTTAGGTATCTCAGCACTCTTTTAGCAACCATCATGTGCTCTTCCTTAGGATCAGACATAAATCGAGAAATCAAACATACCACAAACATTAAATCAGGGCGTGTTACCGTAAGGTACATCAAACATCCAACGAGCTGCTTGTAGAGAGTTACATCAGTTTTCTTGCCTTCTTCCTTTGAGACGACAGTACCCGGCACGATTGGATTGTGGACATAATTACAATTCCACATATTGAACCTCTCCAAAACTTCCTTGGCATACTTCTTTTGACTGATATGTATACCATTTCCACTTTGATGAACTTCGACACCGAGGAAAAACTTCATTTTTCCCATATCTGTCATCTCAAACTCTTTCTGCATTGATGACTTGAATTCTGCGCACACACTCTCATCATTTCCGGTATAGATTAAGTCATCAACATAAAGACTTACCACCAAAAACTTGTCCTTAGCCTTCTTCAAGAACAAAGTGTGATCATATTCACTCTTCTGAAAACCTTCATTCTTAAAGTAACTCTCGATCTTGCTGAACCAAGCTCTCGGTGCCTGCTTTAGGCCATAGAGAGCCTTTTTCAGCCGATAAACTTTCTCTTCCTCCCCTACTTTAACGAACCCTTCCGGCTGATCCACATACACTTCCTCTTTTAACTCACCATACAAGAAAGCGCTCTTGACATCCAATTGATAAACGCACCAACCTCGCTGAGCCGCAACCGCCAAAAGACTTCGAATCGTATCCCACCTGGCCACTGGCGCGAAGACTTCAGTGTAATCGACACCCTCAGTTTGCGAATATCCTTTTGCGACAAGCCGAGCTTTACACTTTTCAACTTTTCCTTCTTCATTCAGCTTCGTCTTGTATACCCATTTAACACCGATCCTCTTTGCATAATGCGGCAGAGACACAAGCTCCCACGTGTGATTTCTTTCAATCGATTGAATCTCAAGCTTCATTGCTTCTATCCACTTTGCTTCTTTCATCGCCTCATGAAAAAACACAGGATCATCGTGACAAATGTATAACGCGAAATTAATGAAGTTTTCTTCCTCACTTGTTAGCTCTTCTTCCTCGCCTTCACCTCGTTCAAAATCACGCATCCAACCAGGTTCTTTTCGTTGTCTTCTCGGCCTTACTACCTGCGGCGAAACTGGGTTTTGAGCAATTACCGGATTTTGAGCAATGTTCTCTGTTTCTGTCTCAGCACCATTACCAGCTTCTCTGATGATATCTTCTTCTTCTTCATCAGTGTCTTCTCCCTCATAATTTTCATCATCTTCTCCCCAGACAAGAGTATTTTCTTCTACCTCAGACGAACTCAGATTCCAATCCCACTTAGCGTCTTCTTCAAAGATTACGTCTCTGCTAATGATGATTTGTTTGGTGATAGGATCATATAACCTGTAGGCTTTTGACTCATCACTGACACCAAGCAAAACACATTTGTGACTGCGATCATCTAGTTTTATTCTCCGTTGAGCTGGAATATGAACATGAGCCACTGATCCGAAAACTCTGAAATAGTCCACGTTTGGCTTGATTCCAGACCATCTCTCTTCCGGCACCATATCCTTTACCGCCTTTGTAAAGCTGCGGTTTAAGACATGAGCTGTCCATCTTGCTGCGTCTGGCCACAATGATCTCGGCATCTCTTTCTCATTGAGCAAACAGCGAACCATGTTCATAATTGCTCGGTTTCGTCTTTCTGCCACTCCGTTCTGTTGAGGAGTGTATGCTGCGGTCAGCTGTCGCTTAATGCCATGATTTTTGCAAAAATTGTTGAATTCATTTGATGTGAATTCACCGCCCCTATCAGTTCTTAACCCTCGAATCACTGCTTGTACTTCCTTTTCAACAGTGGTTTTGAACACTTTGAAGGTTTCAAAGGCTTCTGATTTTTCTGCAAGGAAATATATCCACGTTTTCCGGCAGAAATCATCTACAAGTACCAGCAAGTATCGTTTACCACTGTGAGATGTCGGAGTGATTGGCCCACATAGGTCTGCGTGAATTAGCTCCAGTTTTTCTGTGGCCCTCCATTTGCTCTTCTTTGGGAATTTTCCTCGTTGTTGTTTCCCCATATTGCACACTGTGCACACCTTGATTTCTTCTTCCATCTTTGGTAGACCCCTTACTAGCTCCTTTCTCTGCATGAGCTGGATATATTTGGTGTTTAAGTGCCCATATCTCTTATGCCAAAGAAATTCCACGTCTTCTTCTTCTACCTTGAGGCAGTTCCCATGAATTGATTTTTTCGTCGCATAGACCAAGAACATGCGATTTACCGTCATTTGAGTATCAACTATCATTCCTCTCTGAGGATGATAGATCTTGCACACTCCATTCTTGATTACAAATGTCAGATGCTTCTCTTGTAGTTGACCAATGCTCAGCAAATTGTTGGTCAAATTTGGGACATAGTAAACATCTGTCACCACTTGTATTATCCCTTCCACCTCCATTCTGATTTTTCCCTTTCCTTGAATCGCCATCTTTGAGCTGTTTCCCAGGCGAACAAAATGCTTGTAGCCTTCGTCTAGCTCCACAAACCACGATTTATCTCCGGTCATGTGGTTTGAACAACCAGAGTCTAGAAACCATACCCCTTTGTCGTTAGTATTGGGCACGTCTACATGTGCCATTAGGAGCAGCTCTTCTTCTTCTTCTCCAAATTCCACGTAATTAGCTCCTTTCTCCAGACTTGTACACTCAAACTGGTAATGCCCTTGCTTTCCACATCTGAAACAATTTATGGCTGATCTATTGACAAAAGATCTGCCTTTTCCACGTCCTCTCGAGCTGCTTCCTCCTCTCTGAAAAGTCCACCTGCCTCTCCCACGAGCACTCCTTGGCTCGTTCTCAACCTGCAGCACTTGTTCTTCACTCTTCTTCTCAATCACCTTGCGTTCATGAACCTGCAGGGATGCATGAAGCTCATCCACCGATAGACTATCAATGTCCTTTGATTCTTCTATCGAACACACCACGAAATTGAAAATTTCAGTGAGACTTCGCAGTATCTTTTCAACGATTTTGACATCGTCCATGCTTTCACCGCAGTTTCTCATATCATTTGCAGTCTCCATGACCCTCACGAAGTACGCCGACACTCCTTCTCCAGATTTCATCTCCAAGGTTTCAAAAGTCCTCCGCAGTCTCTGCAGCTGTGCTCGTTTCACCCTGGCATTTCCTTGATGTTTGATCTTCATTGAGTCCCACAATTGTTTAGCCGTGTCCTTCTGGATAATAGTCTTCAAGGTGGTTTTGTCAATGGACTGAAACAGGTAGTTCTTTGCCTTGAGATCTTTGAGTTTTGATTCGTCAAGTGTCTTTTGTTGTTCTGGAGTTGGAGCTTCGAGGCTGCGCAGGTTCTCAAAACCAGGTTCGATAACGACCCAATAATCCTTGGATCTGAGAAGATTTTCCATGATCAAGCTCCAATGATCATAATCCCCATCGAATTTCGGAACGCATGGTGCTGTGAAATTTCCCGTGTCTCCCATTCTCTCCTTAGTGTTTTTCCTCTCAAACACTCACAATGTATATTTGCTCTGATACCAGATAAAGGAAATAAAAGCTTTGCTCTCAATGTATTCTGAAAGTCTGGAATACATTCATTCAATGAAAATAGATGGCTTTATATAGAAGCCTTACAACGTCCACTACTTCAACTACATAGAAAATGAAAACGAAAATATAGGAAACAAACTAAGAACGATTCTACTGCATCAGACTTATTCAACTCCTAAATAATAGCTTGACTTATTCATGAGACCTGCAACTATCACCTGCAACTGCGGCAAAACCCAACAAATTCTCGTACGTATAACTGAGAAATGGCCACATGTTATCCATTGGTATTCTACTCATCATACTTTTTGAATATATAAAAATATTTATATGATAGAAACACGTGAATAATACTATCTTAGTAAAATAAATTAAATGGAAGTTTTTTTAAAAATAAGTTAACAATCTCAATAATCATATGAAAAAAAGAAATTGTATCCATTCCGTAATTAAATGGAAGTTTTTTGTTATTGTGGTGCCAATCGAACCAGCTCCGAAGTGATTGAAATTTTGGAATAACCTTTGAAATAGTTGCAATTTTTACAAATAAAAAATAAAAATACATTTAAAATACACACGAAATATATAAAATTTAGAAAAAAATACACAAACTATTTTGGTTTTCCAAAAAAATACATGAACTATTAATCACTTCTTCTTTAATACTCAAACTATTAATCAGTTTATTTTTAATACTCGAACTACTGAATCTCGTAAGTTTTACACATTTTATATTTTGAAATACCAGTTTTACTCTCTTCTATTTTCAAAATCGATTTATTCTTATTATAGAAAGAAAGAAAATATATTAAAAGAAAATTAAATTTATTAAAAAATTATAATTAATAATTAAATACAATAAAATACAAAAAAACTTGTGGAGAGACCCACAATTCCTGAGCTATTCTTTCGGCGATTAAATGAAGAGGTGTGCTCTATGGGTAGAAGAAGATGTTGGCAGCGATATGAAACGCCGGTTGCTTCTCTCTTACGATAGTGAAGATGTTGGCAGCGATATACAACGTCGACTGCTTCTCCCTTAGACCATCTCCAACGGAGGTTCAAGAGAGGTTCATAAGTGGAGTTTTTAAGTATTAATGGATCAAAAATAAATGAAAAAGTTTAGTTTCCTTAAGAACCGTTCCTTACGGAAGAACTTTTAGAAGCGGTTCTTAATGAGGTTCTTAAGACAGGTGTCGAGTCTGCATTGGTTTTTGGTAAACAAATTTGGGAAAGTCTCTCTCTTTCTATGTTGCACTGAAGCGCCGGTGAAGTCCGATTCAATCGGAATCGGGTTCGGAATCGTACGGAATCGCCCGAAATCGCAGGGGAATCGCGATTCCAAAAAAGTGTTGTTCGGAAACGCTGGGGAAGCGTATGATTCGGCGTTGGAAGTGATTTAGTCATAGATCGGAAGCGTCGTTGAAATTTTCTAAAAACCATATCGGAAGCGTCGAAGAAGATGAAGACGACGTGTCACACTTTTTTTTACTTGGGCTTTTACTTTGTTCTGAAACCCATTTAAGTTAGGCGATTTTTAAAATAAAAACATGATCTAATTGTTTTTTTAACTTCATAAACCTAATCGTAAGAAATCTAATTATTTTCTAAAGAATAAAGAGACGAAACATTTTTTAATATGATTTTATGTAATTACCTTATACAATATTTTTATTATGTATTGGATTTTTGTTGTTTGAACTTTAAAATATTTTTTAATATAATTTTATGTTTGATGTTTCATGATATATAGTATGTTTATAATTTTAAAACATTTTTATAACTTTAAAATATAGTATGTTTATAATTTTAAGCTAATTAAATTATACTAAAAAAATTAATTTTTTTTTTAGAATCTCTAATGGGGTTCAACCATTGGAGGATAAAAAGTTAAAAACTCTTCATGAAGTTCTAAACTTTAAATTAATCATATTTTAATCATAAAATATTCCTAAGAACCCCTCTTAGGGGTTCACCATTGATGATGCTCTTAGGAGAGTGAGCTTGCGGCGGTTGTAGTGCCACATGAGTATAAACTCTATATTTCTGAAAATTCAATGGATTCGATGAATTTTTATTAGTGAGAATCGAGATTAAAAATGTTCATATCGAATCTGAAACCTGAGATTGAACTAACGATTCAGTAAATGGCTTTTAACTTCGTTATTTGTTCGACCATCGACTTTCATGAGATCTCTAATTTGCTTAGGCGTGGCAACTGCAGATTTGGCAAAAACAAAACCAAATCAAAATCCAAACCAAATCAAAACCAATTCGATTCGAACAATCGACAATTTAAAATAATAAAAAATAGTTTGGGAAATGGATTTAAGCTTTAATTGTCACAGTGGATTAAGCGGTACATAACAAATGGTTATAAAAATGCGGTGCAGTTTTAGTGCGTTGCAATTGAAATAAACGCATCATGCAAGAAGTGTGGTTAATGTGTAATAAGCTGTGCAAGACAATATATAAATAGTAAAAAAATAACAAGTGGTGCGGTACAAATGTTTTAATGGTGAAAATATAAAAAGCGGTGCGAGATTTATAATTTAGATAAAAAAAATATTTACCTCTTGTCTTGTAAGAAAAATCGTGGAAGAGTATTTTTTTAATCAATTTATCAAAATAAATTTTTAGTCAATTTTGAACAATAAAAGAAACACATATACTTGAAAGCCTTCTAGCCATGTGTGTTCCATGCCAAAAACATGTACCGCACCGTTTTTTGTTTTTAATTTATATTTTATCAAAAACTAATTAAACTTTTGTTCATGAATGGTGACAAAATAATTGTCATGTACCCTGAGACGTCATTCCCGCACAAAACATTCAGAGCCTTAATCTTTACCATGTGATCCTCCAAGTTGCTGAAGCGCGTGCAAGAATCTCCGGTGTAACTCCGGCGACCAGGAACATATTTGTTTCCTATGCATTTGCGAGTGTCTGCTCTGACTCTCTTTTATTTCTGATGGTTTTCACTGTGTTCCTTTTGAAACGGTTGAAGCACATTGATATTTCGTTTGATCTCTAACAATACCGTCGTCATATCCTATTGATTCATGATCCTATTGATTCAACATCAAACAAATCAGATTTTAAGTTAGGGCTCCTCATAAAATCCATTTTCCGATTCAAAAGCAGTCGGCGTTACAAAATCCACAAATTTTTTGTTTTTCTTTCATTTAATTATTAATTATCATTTTCTAATAAATTTAATTTAATTTTAATATATTTTCTTTCTTTCTAAAAAATGTTTTTAATAAGAATACATCAATTTTGAAAATAGAAGAATGTAAAACTGGTATTTCAAAATATAAAATGTATAAAACTTACGAGATTTATAGTTTGAGTATTAAAAATGAACTGATTAATAGTTTGAGTATTAAAGAAGAAGTGATTAATAGTTCATGTATTTTTGGAGAGCCAAAATAGTTTGTATATTTTTTCTAAATTTTATATAATTAGTGTATTTTTAAGGTTTTTCCCTTTAAAAAAAAACGATAGTTTTATCCTCTCGTTTTATTTACTTAAAGGTAAATCTACTCTCTCAATTAAACGTAGTTGAGGATCTTCTCCTAAAGGCAAAAAATCTCGCAGATTTCATATTTTAAAGATTGAAATTCTCGACTGTAAAATCGAATCTTTTTAAAATATCATATCAGAAGCTTAAGCATGAGAGTTATTTTCTAGCCCATTCAATTAACCCAAACAAAAAAAATATCTTATATACTATTTAACAAAAAAAAAAAACATTCAACAAAAATTATTACTTTCCCAAAAAATCATAGATATTTGACTGTTTATGTAGATACAGCCACACAGTCATGCGCGTACGTGTATTAACATGTCTATAAATACAACAATTTAACCATAAACATGTTACATCGCATCGTCTCTTCTAATTATAACAAACAAACAAAAATGGATTTCCACCGGGTCATCTTTCTCCTTCTTCTTAATTTTCTTGTTGGTTTATCAGATCGCAATGTATTAGCAGACAAAACCAATTCTAATTACAAAGTTAACATCGCAACTGGTTACAAGGAGAAGGCATCAAAGTGTAACATTTACAAAGGAAGTTGGATTTATGACAATTCTTCTGATCCTCTTTATGGAACATCGACTTGTCCGTTCATCGGACTGGATTGCCAAAAACTTGGTCGGCCGGACAAGAATTACCTCTATTACCGGTGGCAACCCACCGGATGCGACATCCCAAGGTGATAATCACTTTCACTTATCTGTAAATAACACTTAAAGATTATAGTTAAGTTTTTTTTGTTTTTTTTAATTCCAATTAACTTTATAATAATGAACTCGGATTTACGTTCTCTTGTCCGTTCACAACGAGGAAAACATTTGAAGTTGTATATGAAGTAATCTTGGAGATTACGCATACTAGTTCATTTCATATTTATAATCGGTCCGAAATCTTGAATACTAATGAAATGAGATACGAATCTTACATTTGTTTTCTATTTTATAATTTATTACTAATTAGAAAATCTGACAATTATAAGTTTATAACCATTGCATGCATACTAATATTTAGTGAAAATTATTAATTGACATTAAATATCAGAAATTTATTAACATAAAAAAATACTATTAAATCTTGTATAGTCTAGTAATCTTCATGAAAATTGTGTAGTAAAAATTGTCATGTTCAGATCTTGAAAATGCAAAATTTACACAGCAATTAATTACTGTTTGCATGAATCAAGTAATTAACAGTAATTAATGTGGGAATATGACGTGGCAGATTCAACGGACGAGATTTCTTAACGAGGTTCAAAGGAAAGAAAATACTATTTGTGGGAGATTCACTAAGCAACGGTATGTGGGTGTCGCTAAGTTGCATGCTTCACGCGGCCGTTCCCAACGCTAATTATACCTTCAAGCTCGATAAGCTCCTCTCTACCTTCACCATTCCGGTACGTAATTCAACCGGTTTATTCATGGTTATTGGATTCGGTTAACTAAAACAAATATTCATAACATATATATAAAAAAAAATCTCAATCGATCGATATTATAGGAATATGGAATATCCGTAAATTACCTGAAAAATGGGTTCCTGGTGGATTTGGTAGCGGACAAAACAAGAGGATTGATACTGAAACTAGATTCGATCAGTACCGGAAATCAATGGTTGGGATCAGATGTTGTCATCTTCAACACTTTCCACTGGTGGACTCACACTGGTCGTTCTAAGACGTAAGTATATTAATTAACGATCTCAAATAATGACCTTAATTAATCACATGCATGCATTATCATATATAATCGAATGATGATGTATGTAGATGGGACTATTTCCAAGTGGGAGACCATATTATGAAAGAGATGAATAGAATGGAAGCTTTCAAGATTGCTTTGACAACTTGGGCTAATTGGGTTGATCACAACATTGATCATTCAAAAACTAGGGTTTTCTATCAGGGAGTCTCTCCCGTTCATTTAAAGTTAATCTCTTTCTCTCTCTCTAGTAAATTATAGTTTAACTAACTAATTATAAAAGATGACATAACCGTGTTTTGTTTTGTCTTTACTTCATTTTAAAGTGGTAGTGAGTGGGGTAAACCGGGGAAAACTTGCTTGGGAGAGACGGTACCAGTTAACGGACCAGATTACCCCGGGCATAATAACGAAGGCGAGGCTATAGTGAAAAGTGTGATCGGAGGGATGGCTAAACCGGTGAGCCTCCTTGACGTGACGGCTATGACGGAGCTGAGGAAGGACGCTCACCCTTCCATCTACGCCGGTAGAGGACGTAGCTATAGTGACTGTAGCCATTGGTGCCTCCCTGGAGTTCCCGATGTATGGAACCAGCTACTCTATACCGCTCTTCTCGGCAACGTTTAGTGTTTTTTGGAGGGTTAAATAAAGAAGTACACTTTTCTTTTTCTTAAAAGAAATTATCATGTTTAAAAGAGCAGCAATTACAACTTCTTTATCTTCATCCACACCCACAACTCAGAACTGTCTATATTATAGGCTATCGAAGCCTCATTGTGAAGTAAAGTCCGTAAAACCGAAAGAAGAATTATCTAGATCTCGATATACTTTTATAATATATACTTTATGTGTTTAAAAATGTTTATATTATGTGGATGTTAGCATTATAATGATATTGTATCCTACACATGCAACTCGATAATATTATATATTGTTCTATAATATTTGACACTTGACAACTTTCAAAACATGCAAGTAAGCCAAACATATGATCTTCTTTCGATTAACGGATCATCAGAAAATGATCTCTGCTCTCAAGAAACTCGGTTGCTGCTCAAATTGAGCGTGATAAGAGTATTATAGAAACATTCCTCGCTTTTGTTTTTCATGTGTAACGTTATCGTCATTCAGACAAAGAGAAGGGATTCTCACCACAAGTATCCGACTGTATAATGTAATGTAGTCAGGCTTCGTTCTATATGTGAATTTTTACCATTGTTCAAGTTGCAAGTATTTAAGTAATGATTGATATTAGGAAGGGACATTGAGTAATATATAAGGGACTCGGGCCAATCCACTAATTGCCAATTGGTTTTGAGTTGGAAGCCTAAGAAACTTAACATGGTATCAGAGCTTGAACACACACTTCCCGTAATCCGGCCCATAAGAAGGCCCGACCGCCCCGACCCGAGGATTGATGGTCTGTCGAGATTAATGGCTAGAAAAACCATTATCTCGAGGGGAGGTATTGGGGTTAGGTAGAGATTAATGGGCCATGGGCCTTAATCTTTAGGGAATGTGAAGATTGTCCCACATCGGAAGTGGGAAGGGACATTGAGTAATATATAAGGGACTTGGGCCAATCCACTAATTGCCAATTGGTTTTGAGTTGGAAGCTTAGGAAACTTAACACGTTCAAGAGACGTTACGTCATAGCAGCGCTGTGTCTAACGCCAATCACTGATTGGTTTTTAATCTTTCACACGATAATAGAGAGTTTGTGGGGATTGCAAATCATAATGGTTTTTATTTTTTTTTATTTTTTTTAAAACATTACTTTTTATTGGTGAACAAATATATATTCAAGGAATATCTTAGAATATTCACACATAAAATCTATAGTAATATCTTAATTTAGATTTTTTTTTCAAAAAATTAACATCAATATTATTTAAAATTCTCTATAAATTCCAAACCTCAACTGCAATAATCTTCATTCATTTTTCTCTAAGTTACATCATTTTCATTGGTAATTTTCGTTTTTTTTTGTTAATTTGTTTTTCATAATTTATAATCATCTATAATTCATGAGAGATTATGTGAGCTCGAAAGTTTAATTTCCATTAATTTTGTTAAATTTCCCCCCAAAACGTTTCAGGTCTATTCGCACTAACATTATTGGTCGCTATTTTGGGAATATGTGCAAAACTCGGCATTGTATCACCTCTTGTAAGCGTAGTTACCATTTTGTGATCATCAAGACAATATGCAATTGTGTTTCTATGAATCCGAATTAATTTACTTTTAGAGAAACGAGAGTTTATATTGCTCCTGGTTTATCATACACTCATCGCCATGTTTATCATAGAGGGCTTGAGCTACTCTCAGCTACTTTTATCTTCTGTGTTTTGGTAAGATGAGTTATCTTAATTGAGGTTGTCTTGAAATTTGTCTGATGGAGCGGAAGTTAGGGTTTGAGAGTCCTCCTCTCAGGACTTTAACAAAAGCTCTTAGGGTTTGTGAATCCTCTTCACAGGGCTTGACAAAGCTCTTTAAAAATCTATTTATTCAATAACAACTGAATACAATAGAAGGCCTAAACGGCTTATTTATAATAAATCATAAAACCCTAAAACTATAAAATCTAGAATAATCTTAATTAATTAAATAAAATATAATAATGGAGATATTTGATATTCCAAATATCTCGCTGCATCAGTCTCGCCAGCCAAAAAAGATTCGTCCTCGAATCTTCAATTCTTCGCTGCATCAGTCTCTCCGGGTTGAAGAAGATTTGTCCTCGAATCTTGAAGCGGTTCTTTTTTGTTGAAATCTTCAATATATCTTTAAATTCATACTTCTTTTGATTTCGCCCGGAATTTGCACGAAACTGATTTCGCCCGAAATTTGCACGAAACTGATTTCGTGCGAAATTTGCATGAAACTTATTTCGCCCTAAATTTGCACAAATCAGCTTCTTCATGAACTCTGGACAGATCTGATTTTGTACAAACTTTGTACAGACCCGATTCTGAACGGATTTTGCACGGACGAGATTTGCAAAAACATCTTCTTTGAAAACAAACTCCATAACCAGGAATTCATCTTCATAGACGTCGTAGATCGGATCGCCATAGATCTCTCTGTAGATCTCTTGGTTCTCTCTCTCTCGACAAAATTATAGAAACTATCACTCACCATGACATCCAGAATCGTTCTTGATTGAGAAATCAAAGTAACCTGTCTCTGATACCAAATGATGGAGCGGAAGCTAGGTTGAGAGTCCTCCTCTCAGGGCTTTAACAAAAGCTCTTAGGGTTTGTGAATCCTCTTCAAGGCTTGATAAAGCTCTATAAAATCTCTTTATTCAATAACAACTGAAATACAATAGAAGGCCTAACAGCTTATTTATAATAAATCATAAAACCCTAAACATAAAAATCTTGAATAATCTTAATAAATTAAATAAAATATAATAATGGAGATTTTAAAAATATTATCAAATTGAGTCGCTGAATCATTGTATTACTACCACAAGATCAGATTTGTGGTGAAGTCTTTAATCTCCACGACTTCTCTTACTGTGTTGTTGTGATGATTGTTGTAGTTGGTTTTTTTATGCACGTAGGATTTTAATATATATATTTATTTTTCATGCAGTGATAAAATGGCAAATAAAACACAAGTTTCTCCACAACAACCATCTGTTGAGGTAAAAAAAATTCTATAACTTTTTTTTTGTTCACGACAACTATTAATCTTTGATAAATCAATCAATTTTTTTTCAGCTTTCACATGTTATATATTTTGGTGTTCTTTGTATGATTGATATGCTTCTTTAAATACATTAATTGTTTAGCCAAAATTTGTGTGGAGCTATCAATTGAGTCATGGATTATTGCAATTATGAAATGATCAAAACGACAAGGGTCACTGGAAGGGTACATGTCTTGATGAAATTGGTCGGCAAAGTGTCCGGGCTGAATTTCTGAAATTTTTTGGTTTCGATCTTCCTTGGGCTAAATTCAAACATCGGTTGGACCATATAAAAAAGCAGTATGATGTTTACAAGCGCATCATACGAAACGCTATTGGATTGGGTTTTAATGAATTTGGAGAGCTCGATATGTCAGCAGATTGGTGGAATGAACTAATAAGGGTAAGTAGTTTTAAAACTTTTTTTCTTTCAATATTCTAAGTGCTCGTATATATTTTTTAGTTACTAATATAAGTAATATAATATATAGATAGATCAATTAATCGTTTGTATGTTTATATTATATTTTAGAGCTGTCCAGAAGCATCAAAGTTGCGAACACATCCTCTCCGAGATATTCCTCTGCTTGATCGTTTATATGCTCGAGTTACAGTACTTCTGTAAATGAGGGATGGCAACCTCGTGCTGGACCAAGACGTGATCCACCGAGTCCACTTCCACAAGTTGTGGAATCTGATGAAGAAGTGGAGCCAGTTGGACCGATTAAGAAATCATCATCACGTGGAAAGGTTCAAGTGGGATCGTCTTCCAAAAAAGGAAATCCAGATAAGTGGGATCGTCTCACGACTGCCATTAAGATCAAGGAAAATTTTGGAAAGGTGGTCGAGAGACATTCGAGTCTTTAAATCCATTCAGTTGTGATGTATGTATGCAAGAGCTGCTCAAAATAACTAGTTTAAACCATGATAGTGAGCTGTATTGGGCTGCGATTGATTATCTTGCATCCGATGAGAGTGGCCGTTAGATTTTCATGTCATTACAAAATGAGGCGGAGAAGATAAAATTTCTGGAACGAAAGACGGGAAAAGTTGATTGGCATCATTTGTTTAAGATCGTATTATTTGTTTTCTAATAATCATGTTGCTGTTTCAGCTCCTGTCTATGTTTTTTCTGACGAATATTGTGCACAATATGACGAATAGTTTTCCAGCTCCTTCTGTTTTTTTTCATCAGTTGTTGCGATGATTCTTTCTGAGACTGTTGCGCATGATGAAGTTCAACGAACAATTGCAACACATAATCAACCATAACAAAGAGACGGTGAACAAAAAGTTTCATGAGGTTTTTGGATGCGCTTGTTCGTATGTCTCAAGATATTATAAAGCCTGAAGAACACGAACTTCGACAGGTGAACCCCCGATCTGTCTTCTGATAATAGATATTATTCTTTTTTTTAGCGGTTGCATCGGAGCTCTCGATGGTACACATGTAGCAGTGAGAGTTGGAAGTGATAAAAAGAGAAGTACTGGAACTTACGGAAGCAACATCCTACCATGAACGTGCTTGGGATTTGTAATTTCAACATGGAGTTCATATATACATATGTGGGAACACCAGGAAGAGCCCATGATTCGAAGATATTGACATATTGTGCACAATATGACGAATATTTTCCAACTCCACCTGAAGGAAACTATTTTCTCGTTGATTCAGGGTATCCTAATAGAAAAGGATATCTTGCTCCGTATCGCGAACTCGATATCATCCGCATCAATGGCGAGGAGGACCACCAAAAAATGAGAGTGAAACATTTAATAGACGCCATTCTTCTCTGCGTTCGGTGATTGAGCGAAATTTTGGGGTGTGGGAAAGGAAAATTTGCTATTATGAGAAATCCAGCACGCTATGACCTACAAACGCAGTGCAAGATTGTAGCGACTATGGCATTACATAACTTCATACGAAAATCAAAGAAGAATGATGAAGATTTTCAAGAGTACGAACAAATGGAAGGTGAAATGCTTGAATTGTCAGATTCAGATGATGATGAAGAAGTTCAACAAAGAGGTTACGTGCCCACAGGTGATGCATATATGGCGGGTATCCGAAACAACATTGCAGAGAGTATATGGAGAACTCGTAGATAGTTTTCTTTTAAGTTTTGGTTAGTTTTTAATATTTTTTTTTTCAATTTCTTGTTTTTAGTTAGTATTTTAATTTTAAATAAATTAATTTCACTTTTTAATTATAAATTTTATTTTAAGTCGCCGCTCCCAGCTCCCAACTCTAACTCCAGCTCCTAATTCCAGCTCCCGACTCCCGCTCTAGCTCCCAGCTTCCAGCTTCCAGCTTCCGCTCCAGTTGCTTTCAGCTACTCCTTCTTTTTCCACTTTGCCAATCGTGCCTTTAGTCAGTTTCTGCTAAACTCAATAAGAACTAGTAATTAGTTTATGGGCTTAATACGTTATGGGCCTCAAGCCCATAAGCTAGGGAAGGCAATAAAAAAATACACTCTCCCTCGCGCAAACACTTTTGAGTAGAGAGAGTGGAAGCACTAACTTTCCCCCTTTTTGCAGTTTCTAGTATTTGTCCGGAGAAATGATGAGGGAAGAAGAAATTGAGAAGATCCGTGGCGTGGTTCGAGACTGCGTCAGTAAGCATTTGTACTCGTCGGCCATCTTCTTCGCCGACAAGGTAGCTGCTCTCACCAATGACCCAGCTGACATATATATGCAGGCTCAGGCTCTTTTCCTCGGCCGCCATTACCGTCGCGCCTTTCACCTTCTCAACGCCTCCAAAATTGTTCTCCGAGATCTTCGATTCCGTTACCTTGCCGCTAAGTGCCTCGTAATTCCAGTTCCCCCTCTTTTTCTGTTTTAAATGGGTTGGGTCTAGAAATTTCAGAATTGAGATTTTGGTGATAAGGGTATTAGGGTTTATGGGCAATTTATGTGTGTTCTCAGGAGGAATTAAAGGAATGGGATCAGTGTCTCTTGATGCTTGGTGATGCGAAGGTTGATGAAGATGGTAATGTGTATGACGCCAAAGATGGTAACGTGATGTATTTTGACAAAGATGGAGAGGACCGAGAGATCAATGTAAGTTTTTTTAACCCTTTTTCAATTGTATAATACAAGGTTATTTGGCGAAATTGTTGAAATTGAGGTAACTAGTCAACCACCATACTGTTTCCACTATAACATTCGAGGTTGAAGGTTATGCAAGTACCTGAACTGATATATACGGGTTTTTTTCTTTTGCAGATATCATCCGCAATATGCTTTCTAAGAGGAAAAGCATATGGAGCCTTACAAAACCGTTGTCAGGCTCGACAATGGTCAGTTGGGCTTTTTTTTTCACCTATCTTTCTTGTTCAAATGATCAATTTAACTGATGAATTTCGGTTGCGATTGCAGGTTTAAAGCTGCTATCAAGGCTGATCCTCTGTGCTATGAGGTAATTCTAGTCAATTGCTGCATCTTATTTCTAGTTACAATGGGAAGTTGCCGAGCTAATGTGGGAAGATAAATGTATATAGTAGTGAAAACCTGAAACACCTCCTCTACATATCAGAAAATTGTTACATGGATGTGATTTCTGTAACCTATTCTTTCAGGCTTTGGAATGCCTTATTGAAAGTCATATGCTTACATCTGAAGAAGGTGAGTTATATTTAAAGCTTTGTTTTTGTTCTCTATTTTATTTGTCTTATTTGTTTCATGGTGCAGTCGTTTACATGACTAGAAAGTAACTGAGACTTTTATGTGCATTAAATTCAGAAGCAAGTCTGATTTCTTCACTGCAATTTAGTTCAGAAGACGGATGGCTATCTTCTTTCTACTCATGCTTGATAAAGAAGGTATAGCTTTCTTTTCGCAAGCATCTTTTCTATTTCTTCTTGGTACTTATTGGTTCTTCTTGTCCAGTATGACAAAGAGAGCACAGTAGAAGCTAAGTTCAAGAAGCTTGAGAACGAAACTAGTGGTCCTGTCTCTACATTGGTTAATAACACTGATCTGTTGGCCTGTAAAGCTGAGTACTACCATCAATGCTGTGAATATCAGAAGTGTTTTGAACTAACCTCTACGTAAGTTGTATATTACTGCTGATACTGAATTTTGAGCATTATGAAGCTTGAATGATTCAAGTAATGTGGACTCTTTTGGTCTAACTTGACAGACTCCTTGAGAAAGATCCTTTTCATCTGAAGTGTACCTTAGTACATTTGGCCGCTGCCATGGAACTTGGTAATTCAAATGAGCTGTATCTAATGGCTTGCAATTTGGTGAAAGACTACCCTTCGAAGTGAGTATAAATTTTAATTTTTCAAGCTATCTGGCCAGTGGGTGCGCATCTCATTTGGGATATAGTTCTTCTGATTTTATCCCAATCCTAGCTAGGATATTTAACCTGCTTTATGGTACAGCTTTTCAAGGCCATGAGTAAACTTTGAGAGCATGATTTCTTGTGTTGATTTTTTGGTTGAAAATGTTCTGTACTTGATCTAGCTGAAAATGTTTTAGTATTTTGGTTTTTGAGCTAAATTTTCATGAGTTAGTATGTAGGCAGGGTTCCTTTGCTTGATGCTTTGTGGTGTAAATAAATACTCATTCGTGACCTTGTAGGGCTTTGTCATGGTTTTCGGTGGGTTGTTACTACTATTGTATCAAAAAGTATGCTGAAGCTCGGCGGTACTTTAGGTAATTATGTTAAGGCATTATGCATTCTTGATCAACTCTAGTAGGTAGGTGCAATGGTATGTATCTGACCTGAAGCTCCATTTCTTCTAATATGGTCTTCCAGCAAAGCTACAAAAATAGATGGCTCCTTCTCAACAGCATTGATAGGCTTTGGTAATTCCTTTGCCGCCCAAGAGGAGGGTGACCAAGCCATGTCTGCCTATCGCACTGCCGCTAGGCTATTTCCAGGGTAATCAAGTTACTTTTTTTTCTTCAGAATTAGTGACTGTAAGTTTGTAATGTCCAAAATGAATCATTCTCGGCCTTGAAGCATTGTGGAAGCCTTCTTATTACGTTACAAATTGTCTTTTACAGGTTGAATCTTGATATTATCTTGTTCCAGGTGTCATTTGCCAACTCTGTACATTGGAATGGAGTATATGCGAACTCACAGCTACAAGCTTGCGGACCAGGTAACAAGTTATAATATGCTGTCTGGTGTCTTCAAATTACATGACTTATCTTTTGTGCTAACAATGTATTTACTTTGATCCCTTCTCTTCCAGTTTTTCATGCAAGCAAAGGCGATATGCCCTTCAGATCCACTTGTTTATAATGAACTCGGAGTTGTTGCATATCATATGAAAGAGTGTGTACCTTTTCTCTTTACAGTCTGCTTATCTCCGAAATTTTCAAACGCTATTAATGGCAAAGCTACAATATAAAATGGGGGAGAAGGTAAAAATCCCGTAAATTGAGTCAACAGCATTCACTACATTTCAGGTATGGTAAAGCTGTGCGGTGGTTTGAGAAGACATTGGCCCATATACCATCTGCATTAACTGAAATCTGGGAACCAACTGTGGTCAATCTCGCTCATGCATATAGAAAGCTAAGGTATAGTCGTGCACACACAACTACCATGACCTTCCTCTTATGCAGGCAATCTCGTGTTGTGAATGTAATGAAGTTATTGACTTGGGAAAATTCTTATTAACAGGAAGGATCGTGAAGCTATCTCATATTATGAAAGAGCACTTACACTATCAACTAAAAGCTTAAGCACTTATTCCGGCTTGGCTTACACTTACCATTTACAGGTATTTGAATGTTCTTTAAACACCAGTCATTTTCTTCAAACAATACTAACGCTGATTTTCACAAAAGCAAAGATTTGTATTTTTTTACCAATTCATCTCATTCTTGTGCAGGGGAATTTCTCAGCTGCCATATCTTATTATCACAAGGTATACACACTACTATATATGAGCAAACTTCTCCTTAATAGTTAGCATATGGACACTTTTCTTCACCATCAGACGATAAGCTAAATGTTCTTCATTTATTCTCAATCATCCTCTCTGTTTCTTTTCTCTCTCTTCAGGCCCTATGGTTGAAACCTGATGATCAATTCTGTACTGAAATGTTGAACGTGGCTCTCATGGATGAATGTCAGAACGGGGTTGATTCAAAAGTTGAGCTATGCTGAGAAACTGGTGAGTTAAGTTAACTGCCTTAATCTAGTTATTACCGTAATTTATATGTACTATCATTGTGACGCCTGCAAACATAACTATAACTTATTACATGCATAAAAAAACCAAGTGACTGTTACAAATATATTCTTCAAAGGGTGGTCTACACACACTTCTGGTTTCCTTATTTTCCTGTATAACCCAATGCTATACGGAAAATAAACATTTCTAGATCCTAAAATTTTCTTAAAGTGTGAAGGGGCAGCTTTGTTTCTCTGCAGTGTTGTCTCCACTGTCTTTGGTTTTGGTCTCTGATATAGGATTTCCCTTGAGCAGTCCCCCGAACAGCTCTCCTGGATCATAGTAAATCTCAATCTCCTCTGCTCTAAGCAATTCATCAACCTGTAGAGAATATCTAGATGTAAGCAAATCCTGATGCTAGAGGTTTTAACCATTGAAAGATAATAAGGAGGGAAACAAATTCATGTTTCAGACATACCTTTAGAACTCCCAGGCCGAGGAATTGAACCATATCCCCAGTAGGAGCATGGCCTTTAAAATTTCCTTCAAAGTATCCCCAGTGTCTAAACTTGAATGCTATAACAGGCGGCCCCGAGTACACAGAGAGTATTTCCCACGCAAACCCGCGTGGTAAAGCAGATCTAAAGGCGTCATGTGATGACTCGAAGCTCTCTTCCTCTGGCTTATAGTACTGAAACTCTTCAGGCAGAGAGTTCTTGAGCAAAGCATTGTAACTCCCAAGCCTAAGCGTTTCTTCAGCCGATAATCCTTCTCTCCCTAATAATTAAAAAACCACTTAAATCTTTGTTTGGTAATTATTGAGTTTAAGATCATATCGAATTAGGTGTTTGTGGTGATTACCATTGACAAAGAGGTTAAACTTGTCAGGGTTTATAGTCTTGAAGTCTTGTAAATGGATTTTGTGTGAGAACTCCATCTCCCATGACTTGATCGCATTTTGAACCGTCTCTTCCAAGGACCCTTCTGGCCATACCTGCGATCAAAACCAAAGACAGGCAATGAATCAGATTCGCAGATTATAAACTTAGTGCATACATAAGTGATATATAAGTTAACCGAAGGACCTTGGTCTGGCCTTCTTCAAAGAGCTAGTTCACAGTATCGAAGGCTGGAGGGTGACCATACTTCCATTGGACCTGTCCTGCATCTTCAAGGACAGATCTATACTTGTCTTTCTCTTCCCTAGTAGCCATATTAGCTTTTGATGTAGAGAGAGTTAGGCTTGTTTCTCTTTTATAGACAATGAGAACAGAGTTTTTAGTGGATTACTCATGAATCCCGTTTCCTTAGCCTCGTTAATTTGACATTTTTGAAGAGTCGCAATCACATTTCTAAATATTATCATGACTAAGTTGCAACCAATAACCCTCGATTACTTCTTTGTCTGTCCATTTTCTCTATTCTTTGAAATAATAATACGTTTGACGACTAGGAAATTAAAAAAAGCATAAATCAAGGAAAATTAGAGAGGAAGTCTAGTAACTTTTTCAAGTATTTGTTTGCTTATCTGTCCAGTCAGATATTGGTATGGTCATTAACGATTCCTGATTTTCTTTCTTTAAAATATTGCGGAAACCATTCGATACCATCATTACATGATGCTATAATTTTATGAAATAGACAGAAAAGAGAGAGTTGCTTTTAATTATTACATGGGTTCTTTCTTCTTCGAAGAGCTTGTTCACAGTGTCATATATCGGAGGCCCCTCGTATCTCCACCGTATATTTTCCCTTTTTTCATCGTTCAAAATCGATCGGTACTTATCGGCCGCAATTCTCAGAGACGAAAGGCCACCCTCTAGAGCATCCGCAGAATAAGCCATTTTTGTGAGTTTTCATAGAGATGATCAGATAACTAGATAAGAAAATGCCATATATAGAAAGTATCGAGGTGTCCTTTTAACCTTAGACGATGATGTCAAAATACTAAAGACAGATGTCAAGGTTTGGTCGTAAATACTCATTAGGCGTCACGCAAACCAATGTGACCTTAAAGTTAGTTACGGTCTGGTCAAAAAAGTATTAAACCCTATCATCAGCTACTTGAGCCTACACTAACTGCATCTGTCATTGCTGCTCAGGGACGAATTGTTGTCCAAAGGATCATATTCAAACGATTGCTATGTGTCTCTCCAGTTTAAGAACATGTACCAAAGTGCAACTATAAATCATATGATGATGATCTTTACACTGAGTTAATCAAGAAAACACAATACTTCCATCTGTTCACCTAATTATAAAAACTTCTTCGTGCGGAAGCTATACCATTGAGAATGGAGGAGACAAACAATGTGCAGGCATAAACTCTCTGATTTATTTCCCGTATGTAATCCGTATGAAGTAAGATTTAGTAATAGGTAGAATCAAGTCAAATACATATACTACGTTCTCGTTATTTTTCCATGAACCATATATAACCACAAAGAAAAAACAGAGATAAACTAGTTATATGATCTTCAGAAAACCTTGAGTGAAATCACTGTTAATCTTCAGATACTAACAGTCAATTGCTCTCAATCATACCTTAAAAGTCTAGAAGAAGTTGTGGAAGAATCCTCTCTAAATGAGTAGCTTCAATCTTGTCCATTCCCTCAGCTTCAGCAATTATGGCGGCGCGCTGCACAGCCTCTGCCAATGATTTAGAAAAAAAAAAAACCCCCATTTAGATACAACATGACTAACCGAGAAAATCGAGAACTTTGCAAAAATTGAAACATGGATGCCTGACCTGAGACAAAACTCTTGAGAAGCTCACAGCTGAGTTTCAGAGCATTTGCGTTGGCTAAAAGAACCAAAAGCCATAAACATTCATCAAGGGTCACACAAAGACATGTGCTAATTTACAGGAGAAAGTAGGCGACAATTGATATACAAACCAGAAGCAAGTCTGTTCTTCTTGGATGTTCCCAGAGCAACCTGCACTAAATGGAATGCATAATATGGTGTCTTCAATAACTTGGTTTGAACATATTGAATCTCAGAAATCAGGAGATCAACCTCAACACCAGTATCCAGTGAAGGAGTTACAAATTTACAATACTAGAGGAGAATTCAAATTTGTGCAAAATCCGAAAAATTGAGGAACATGTAACCAGCGATTTTAATCGGAATACCTCAGCTTCCGCAGCATCAATTGCATCACTCCTCTCCCTTTCTGCATCGCAATCGGAAAAAACAATCGCAGATAAATCAGAACAGAGAAGATCAACATAAGTTACTCGAGAAGACATAAATTAATTGGGTACCGCGAAATCTTCCATGAAAATCGAAGATCATCGAATGCAGAAAAGAAAGCTAGAAAGGATAAGGAAGGGAGAAAGGAAGAGGCGAGCAGAGATTACAGAATCGAAGGTATTGTTCGCGTCCATGACATTTTGCGCATGTAAGGAAGCTTCCTGGTGAAAAACCGGAGACCCATAAAAACTCAGAGAAATCATCCAAAATCAGAAAACAGCCGAGAGAAAACCGATTCTAAAATTGAAAAATCAAAAGCTTAAGATGTTGAGACAACGAAGGCAGCGAATTACAGGTGAGACGGCAGGCGGAGGGAAGACGATTGGAATTTGGAGGACGAAGAAGGAGGCTCGACAGATATTTAGCGAACAACAAAACCAGATCTAAACGACAACGTTTCACTAAATTGCAATATAGTGGGCCCAGTTAGACCTAGCCCACAGTTTTATTGACCCAACCCAGCAGATTTGGCGACACGCGCGTGGAATTATTAATGGTTTCCATTGATGATATAAAGCAGGCAAAGAAAGCAATGTTAAAATTCGTTTTTTTCTTCTAATATTTCGTTTTTGTTATAAACTATAATATAATATATATATGTATACTTTTGTTATACTTGATAGAGACAGAAAATAAGCAAAAGAGAGAATAAGCGAGAGAGAGAGAATCATCTCTTATTGCTTATTCTTTCTCTTACCGTCTAATCTTTACAAATGGTAACAACATATTTATAGTAAACATAAATATATAAAATATTAACAACAATGTCGGTAGAATTTGAAGGCGGTGAAAGCTTCTAGCTTCTGTTGAAAATAATAAAATATTAGATGGATCTATTTTTCAACAGTTTTTAATGTATACCATAAAGCTATTTATACAATAATTTGTATTTTGATGTTTTGTATTTAACTTTATAATCATTTTTGTACTTTGATATTTTAATAAAATTTAATCGTAAAAAATATAAAAATAATGACAAACAGAAAAAAAAAACGTTTTTAATACCACTAATTCTTATCATTTTTGTGATTAGTAACTAATAAAGAGGATTAAAAAAACGTTTTTAATACCACTAATTTATTATCATTTGGCAGTAATTTTTGTGATTATATAAAAAAAGTTTTTAATACCACTAATTCTTATCAAACCCTAATTTGAGTTTCACTTTTTTTGTTTCCTTCCTTTTATCTGTTCTTTTAGGCCTGGCCATATGGTAGAAACAGAAATTTTCAAGCCCAATAAAGCACATAATTTATGACGACCATAATTTCTTTTACTGGTTCGATTTGATTTCGCCAAACTAAATCTCAAACCAAACCAAAACAAAACAAATAATGGCCAACCTAAATTTCAACCACAATCCAAGATGATTGATCCGACATTATAGCACTTGTAGTTTCAGAACTAAGCCTAAAGTATGGTGTGTAACGAAATATGTATGAATACTAAACAGAGGAATCTCAATCTTCTTTAGGACTCGATACTACATTAACGAGATACTGATTCAACTTCTGTCCAAACGTCTTCACAGAGAATGATTCAACAACATGTTTCCTGGCTTCAGTTCCCATTCTATTCGCCAACTCAGGATTCTCAATGAATCTAGCCATCGCCGAACTGAAATCTTCTGGAGTCGGTTCACAGAGATAGCCTGTTACTCCGTTCTTTACTGTCTCCACGGGGCCACCGCTGTTACAGGCTATCACGGGTTTGTATGCACCCATTGCTTCTAGTGGAACAATACCGAAATGTTCATCCTAGCATTTGAAATGGACCATGAGAATGAGATGAGATTGAAACTTGGAGGAAGAAGGTAAACGATGGTGACTTTACCGTTGGTGTGTAGAGGACACACAAGCAGCTTGAGAGAAGTTCATTTCTATCACGAGTTGAACAAGATGTGATGAAGATTACTCGATCAGAAACTCCTTCTTTCTCGGCTAAGCTTTTGAGCTCCTCCAAGTACTCTACATTCTCTTTCAATCGTTCGTCATATCCGCCTGAACAATGGAGTTTTCTTAGAATGCAAAACAGTAAATCTTCATTCAATATTAGATTATGGAAGAAAGAGGAATAATAGTACACTTGCCTGCAACGGTAAGGGTAACATCACTCAGATTTTGCTTATGTTTGCATAGAATAGCAAAAGCTGAAACAGCTAGATCGATGTTCTTTTTCCTCTCAAAACGGTTTATGGAGAGGAAATTCAACCTGGTCAAGACAAAGGAGAGGAGAAGAACCTATAGAAACCGGCATAGAAGTACTTTGTAATGTGGGAGCTTAATTTTCTACCCTGGAAATTTGGAGTTTAGGGATATACAATACTTATAAGCATGGGGTTCATTGAACTGATCGATATTGACTGCTGGGTAAAGAACAGCTGGGCGACTTCCTCGTGCATGAAGACGCTTAAATGTATTTGCGAATGTTGATGCTGTGAAGTTGCTGTTAACAAGGATCATATCAGCCATTCCTGCAAGCCCGCAAATGATATAAGAACAAATGGTTCCAAATGAATGGAAGTACAGATAGCAAGGGGTGGATTGTTAATGAATGGAACCAAACCTGTGGTTTGTTCTTCGATAAAGTCAATGGGTTTCCGATACACCCTCCTAAGTGCGGTAGTATGCTTAGCTAACAAGAGATCCGGGAAATGGCAGTAGAAAACAACCTAGATCGAGATATGTTAGAGATTAAGCTATTATATGAAGTGATCACAAGATATGATAACGAAAGCAAAGTTTGAATACCTTTGATGACCTTTTGAGTTTCAGCAATGGGACTACGACTGAAACCTGGTCTGCTAGTATAACATCGAAAGAAGACCATCCCAAAAGAACGCAAAGAGCAACAAACAAGCACCTCAAATATGCACACACTGCGTGTAGACGGTAGAAAATATGCCGTGGTAGGAAAGAGCCATACACCGTAACTTGAAAGATGCCTGGATATAGTTAATAAGACAGAACCGAGATTAGATAATGCTCAAAAAAAAATGAAGATTATCTTAAAACTACAATGGGAAATTGAGAGTCAGGAATCTTAAACCCTCTGTAGATACTTCTTTCAAGGCAAACACTTTCATTCGCACATGAGAATTTATAGAAAACCCCTCTATAGATACTTGTTTCCGTTTTCTGAAACTCAAGCTAATACCGTCACTCACCGGAGAGAGTTTCCTCGAAGCATCGAGATTTGTCGTGGTGAGAGGTGAAGACATGA
Organism: Eutrema japonicum; assembly: GCA_030161315.1. Classification (NCBI taxonomy): domain Eukaryota; kingdom Viridiplantae; phylum Streptophyta; class Magnoliopsida; order Brassicales; family Brassicaceae; genus Eutrema; species Eutrema japonicum. The sequence goes on from BSQW01000013.1 coordinate 11,956,269, forward strand.
ACTTTATGACCGTGCGACGCAAGCTCAACCGCTGCATCGACGATCAATCTCTCTGCTCCACCTGCATATTCCATAAAAAAACACCGAAATAAAGGTCTGGATCTTTCAAATGCGTTTATTCGGCGAATTCGCAAGATGGATCCCAGGAGAAGGTTAATCGGAATATATATAAAACGAAGGATTGATGAAGAACGTACCTATTCCAAGATCTGGATGTATAATGGCGATGTTCATCTTTGAATCTTCTTTTCTCCCCATTTTGACTCACTCGCTCGCTCTGTTTTTCTTGTTTGCGTTTTCCTGAAAATTGGAGGTGTCAAAAGATATTTGACCCACCCGTCCTGGCCCGATTGGTTAAAAATGGGGAAAAACAAAATGTCGGTATCATAACTTCATAAGGGATGCTTGAGGCCCATCTAGTCGGCCCACAAAAGCCCAACAGGCAATTAAATTTCTTTTACTATCACGCGATTTATTTCAGTTATATTTTATTTTCATTACATATTTACAGCAGCTCCGATCTTTCGGAATTTCCTAAAACGCCTTAGATCTCTTGGTATTTTCATAACTACCACATATCTTTTGGTATTAACGAACACGCCCCAGAGATCCTGATATTTTCAAAACCACCTCATTTACAAAAACGCTCCGTATCCCTAGGTATTCACAAAACGCCCAAATTACTGGGTATTTTAAAACTGTCACATGTCTTCTTATTTTAAAATACCCCAGATCTTTTGGTAGTTTGCAAACCACCCCATATATTTCGGTAGTCACAAAACTGCCCCAAGTCTTTAGTTATGTAATGTATAAAAACGCCTCATAGCTATTGGTACTGACAAAATTGTCTGACATGTAATGTAATGGTATTTTTGGAACTGCCCCCGATCTTTGGTATTTCGAAACTGCCCTAAATATTAGTTTTTATATGGGAAATAAATGATTTAAATCAATGTCTTACAACATTTTCTCTTCTAGCATCTCTAAAAATATCTTGAAATTTTGGTTAGAATACTCCAAATTTCTCAGTGAGAAAAGAAGAGTATTCTTAATTTATGAAAGTTCAGAATCAAAAGTAGGGTATACACATTGTCTTTGATGACTCTACACCAAGTCTGGCAAGTCATAAGAAGACTGATGAGATGTCGAAAACTAGTAATCGTACCTGAAGATTCAGTGCCTCCATTTACATAACTTTGTTTATCTTGACTCTTTGAATTGAATTCCCAGAAGAGAACAAGATTTTACTGATTATGCTAGCATCCTGCGTATAGACAACATAAACTTTGGTTCATTGATCAAACATAACCAATCGATCAACCAGATAAATGTTAGAAAGCAAAAAGAAAAACAAGATTTGATATCAAAATGTGTGATTAGGTGTGATCAAGTACGATGTATACATACCATCTACTAACGAACGCATGCCTCATTGTTGTCCTGTGGATTATCAGATTTGTCTTCGCACATATGTTCCTGAAATGATACCACAATACAATTGATGAATAAAAGGATAAGAATTACGAAAGAGTTCTTGTTCTCTTTGTAAACTTTCTTACCTCGATCATCGATGATGGCTTCTCATTTTTCTGGTTAGCATTAGATTCGACAAGAGGAGCACCACCTTTCACTACCCTTCGTGGAAGACGATCAAACTCCCAGCCAAGTAGTTCACAGACAAACCGAGCAAAAGCCTTGTGAGCTCGTTTTTTCATTTTCGGTTTTTTAGTAGAATGCAGAACAAGTCCATAACAGTGTTTGAACCTCTTTATCATCTTCCTATCAGTCGCAGCACAACACACAAGACAGACAAAGAGTCCACCTTCACAGTTTTTCTCGTAGTAACTTTTGAGATCAACGTTCTCCGAGAAGAGTCGAGATATTAACTCCAACTCCTCAGAAACATGTTCATCACCATTCTCCTCAATTTCATCAACTGAACCAGCAGTATCCTTGGCAAAAATGCCTTTCAAAGCTTCTGATGCATTATGTTGCATTTGTAACACTGCAGTCTTTGCTTGTTCATCAACCGACATGACATGTTGATTCTTTGGGTCTGAAAGTGGCTCAGTTGCACCTTCCGCAACCGCTCCTACCCCTAATATCTGTGAAGACAAAAAAAGAGAGTATTTCTGAATGATCAAAACTATTCAAAAGCTACCAAAGATCATAATGATCCAGAAAATTCATCTTTCATCAATAAGTCAGATACAAACTTTTCTTCACAACAACATAATAAACTGATAAGCCAGTCTTTGACCATAATAATCCGGCCCTTAATTGGATTCACACAATCAAAACAATGAAACAGTTGCAATGCTAACTTCTTTCAAGGTATCCATCTACATACGAATCCAAAAGAATAAACCTGACCTGAGCGTCCTTTTGGCTGGAAGCAACTGGATTGTCAACGTCCCAGCCAAGAACATTGCAGACAACCTGTGCGAGAGCCCTATGCTGATTTTTCAAATCCGTCTTGTGAATAGCAAGTGAATGCTGAATTAAAGCCAAACAGCTCTTGAATTTCCGACAACTTTTCTCTCCAATTCCGCCGCAAACCAGACACCAGAATTCTCCATTCCCCGTGTTCTTCTCATAGTATTCCTTGAGCTTCCCGTTCTCTTGGAACAATCTCGACAAAAACTGAAACTCCTTGGAAGAAGATCCTTCTTTCTCCGAAGACTGATCATCGTCTCCTTCATCAGTATCCGATCCATCTCCGCCGGAGGTTCTGCAGAAGAACTCACGACAGGTGCGATGGATATCTCTCTGAAGCTGGTTTACAGCGAATTTGGCTTTCTCCTCCTCCGAAACAGTTCGCACCTTCTTAGACGGCTTGAATTCAGGCCATCTAGATCCCGTAGGAGGAGAACGAAGCAGTTCCTTCACGGGCCATTCCCGATCCGAATCGGGCCTCGGGCGCTTACTATTTTGAGGATGAATAGGGTTTCTAGATATGATCTGCGGACCAACGGCTCCATAGCGAGAGAGAAGCTGCAAATCCGCCGGCGGGATGTAATTCGGCCTGGATCTCTGAACCGGGTCGTGAAACGGGTTGAAACTAGGGCTGGGGATCGGATTCCGAGTCGGAGGACCTTGGTGCCAGAGTGAGTGAAGGTAGATTACCTCCTGCCTCAGAGATTCATCGTCGTAAAGATTCATACTTTGTTTTTCCCCTCAAAGACGAGATTTTCAGAGTTTCTGTTCCGTTTTTGTCATACTTCACTTTTCATTTATCAGGTCCCTAACGATTTACCAATTACTACATTTTAACGCTTCTCTATTTATCAGGTCCCTAAACTTTTTTCCTTTTCATTTATTAGGTCCCTAAACTTTTTTCCTTTTCATTTATCAGGTCCCTAAATTTTTTCCTTTCATTTATCAGGTCCCTAACTTTTTTCCTTTTCATTTATCAGGTCCCTAAACTTTTTTCCTTTCATTTATCAGGTCCCTAACGATTTCCTTTTTTCCTTTTCATTTATCAGGTCCCTAAACTTTTTTCCTTTTCAACCCTTCTCTATTTTTTAACAAGTTAAACCTTACACTTTTAGTTTTTAATATTTCCACCCCAAATCTATGTTTTGAACTACTCAAACCCTGAACTTTCACTTTGAAATATTTGCACCACAATTTTTTGTTTTGACCAAGTTAAACCCTGAACTTTCACTTTGTAATCTTTTCACCCCAATTCTGTTTTGACAGGTCAATCCCTGAACTTTCACTTGTAAATTTTCGGCCATAGTTAAACTCTGAACTTTCACAAGGTGTTGTTTACATGTTCGTGATTCTCATGTCTTGATCTCTGTCGTGAATATGAAAGCTTTAAATATGTATCTGCTTTGATTCTAGGAAATCTTGGTAATCAATGAACTTGGCTGCATCGATTCTTCATTGGTTTTTATCGATACAAATCCTTCTAACTAAGGTTTATTGTTTCTCTAATTCTCTGAAATCTGTGTAATCAATGACCTTGACATCATCGTTTCGTAACACGTTAAGGAAAGACACCCATATGAGCGGCGTATGTCTTATTTTCATATGCGAACCCAACGGGACATGGTGAGATACTAGACGCGTTTTCAAGGAGAGAAAACTCTCCCGTCATGTGGTGAGACGCTCATGTATCTAGAATTAGATCACCATGCCTACTTTTACCGGAAAGTTCATCGGAAGACGAATTTGTCTTCTCGCTGATCATTTGAGAAAGTGCTATCCATTGCTCTTGAGTAAATTCTGGAAATGTTGACGAGTTGGAGGTGGTTGCGTGAGCATTGTTTGCTTGAAATCCAGTGGTTTGACGACGATCAGAGTTAGAGGAACCTCTTCCTCCTTGACCGCCTCCTCTACCTCTGTTTCCTTTACCGCCACCTCTGTTTTGGGAACGCTCCTCCCACCAGGATGGAAATCCAACCAACTGCCAACAATTAGCGTTCTCGTGACCAATACGACTAATGAGTGCAATGCGAGGTGCCACCACGACGATCAGAGCCACCAGTATCAGAACGTGAGGCTGATTGCTCGAAAGTGGACAATTTCTTTTCAACAAAATCCATTGCGTTATGTTGTGACTCACGTTCTTTGGCGGAGTTAAGGCGTTGTTTTTCTCGAATCACCTTAGCGTAAATCTCACCAAGATCAGTTGTAGCATCAGACGAAATAATCACTTGACACATTCCTCCAAAATGCACCTCATCCAAGCCCATTACGAACTGGTGCACATTTTCTTCTTCTCGATCTTGTTCATACATTGCGGCTGCAGAACACGTGCAAGCTAGCAACGGTTTATACATATCTAACTCCTCCCACAGTTTAAACAAACGCGCATAATAGTCAATCACTGCTTGACCATCTTGACGACACACCGCCAATTGCTCCTTAAGGTGATGAACACGCACCGTATTACCAACAGAAAATCGTTTTCTCAAGGTTTCCCACAACTTGTGAGAATCCGAGATGAACGTCAGTGTTGATCGGACCCTTGGTTTAATAGAAGTGCGGATCCAACCAACAATCATGAAATTTACCGAAAACCATAACTCGAGGTTTGGGTCACTCGCAATAGGCTTTGGTATTGTTCCTTCGACAAAACCCAACTTACGTTTGGCACGAAGAGCGATTGTCATCTCTCCGGACCACTCGTAGTAGTTTTCTCCAATTAACATCACAGAGGTGATCAAAAATCATGGGTTTTCCGATCCGCACAACGAATACAGTGTAGTAACCTCACCGCTTCGATCATCGGTGACTATCCCTTTAGACCCACCAGTGGATGTACCTTTGGACACCGACGACTCTTTTCCATCAACCATCGTGATGTATCTCAACGAGAGATCAACACACCAAACAATAAAGAGATTTCGAACTTCGAACCTTAAAGAATACGAACGGAAAAAAATATTATTTAGGTCTCAGAATTTTTGCTCTGATACCATGTAAAGCATAAACAAGTGTTTGTGGGAATGCTTTCTTATTGACAAACAACATATTGTACAAAGTATTTATACACAAAATTCGATCATATCTAAACTATATTTGAGGTTATCTCTTCAATATCTACTTATATATAGATCTTAATAAACCTCATCCTAATAGGATTCAGCAATATCCCTAATAGTAACGAAATCCTATAGATTCTATAGATATCTAAACAAAATTCTTCCAACTAAATTCTATAGATTTGCTGATTTGTGGATCTTGATTATTTATATGAAAATTACTCATGTGAAATCTATAAATTCTTTCAGCATCCTCTCTGTTTATTGTTGTTTTGCATGCAATTCATTTAGAATTATATTCTCTTTTTTTAATTGAATGTAAAATTTTATTCAAACCAAAAAACCCTTTGTTACAATGAATGCTACTCGTTTTTGAGATTACAAAAAACTGAACTAGATAGGATGTTTGAGTTTCTTCATCGTGTAGCAAACCAGAGTTCCATCTATTTTTCGTATCTCATATCGCCCATGCTTCGAATTGACAGCAATCTATTACGGATTTGCTTGTCTATACGTTTTGTAGTGAATGGCTGGGTCGCCATGTCTTCTGACATTCATCTCTCACCAAATGTAATGAATTGTTACCTGGAAACAATATCGCAAGAGAAACAACCGAAGTTTTTCTTGTGATTCATCCACTAGAAGAGCGAGTATGCCATCCCAGTTTGTCGTGAACTTCATATCCATAAGATTAAGGGTGAGTCTTTCCCAGATCTCTTTCGATTACCTGCACGTAAAGAAGACATGGTTCCGTGTCTCTATAGGTTCGTTGCAGAAAACACACGCTGTCGAGACATTCGTGTTCCAGCATAGCATCCTATCTCTCGTCGAGAGCCTGTTTCGTATTGCAATCCATGACATAAATGAGTACGTGGGCGTAGCGTAAGAATACCATATGCCCTTATACCATTCTGTTATCGGTTGCATTAGAATTATATTCTGTTAAAAGATCATCGATTAAACTCACTAATATCGTTGCAAGAATCGAAGGTAAGGCCTCATTTTGCTTCTCAATCGAGTAATATTAAATATGTTCCATTGTGAAGTGCTTCAAATTCCTTCGAACCTGTGTTTTCTTAACCCTACATTCATAATTGGTTGGTGATCGTATAAACCAATATTGTTTAAAAGTTCTGGAGATAATTTCCATATCGTTTAGCTCCTCTTTTATTAATTACACATGTTTAGTTCGTTTAGCTCTTTTACATGAAGGCATACCATTTTTTTACCATATCGTAAATTCAAGATAACTAAGCAAAAATTGACATAGTTGTATTGGAAAGTAATTAAGCTCGTTTGTAGCATACATGACAGATCTTCAAATTTGACGGTTTGATGAATTGATTCACATTCAACAAAAATAATAAGAGAGATTTGGATCCTGATCTGTCTTCTTCAGGTAGCTGGATTTGGAAGAGGCTTCTCAAGCTTCGTTCCTTGGCCAGGCCTTATATTTGGTGTGATCTCGGCAACAGCTCATCTTCTCTGTTTTGGCCTGACAATTGGGCAGATCTTGGTCCTTTAATCGAACTGACTGGTGCAAATGGTCCTCGTGTTACAGGGTTCCCTCGCTTGTGCACTGTATCACAAGCAGTGTTGAATGACAGTTGGAAGCTTCCTCGAGGCATGCATCCTATCACTAGACTGCTTCAGCAAATACTACCATCTACTCTACCTGATATCAACTCCTCGACTCCAGACCAATTCCTATGGAAAGTCAATCCTCTTGCACAGCCAGGTCTGTTTTCTTCTTCCTTGACTTGGAGAAGTTTGCAACCGAGCTCTCTTTCGGTGTCTTGGTATAAATCTGTTTGGTTTTCTCAACAAATACCAAACATGCATTTATGCTCTGGCTCGCGCTTAGGGATCGCATGACTACTAGAGATAGATTGCTGAGATGGGGCTTGAATGTTCCAGCAAGTTGTCTTCTTTGTAGTTCTGCAGATGAATCAAGGGAACATTTGTTCTTCAACTGCTCCTATTCTGCGGAAATTTGGTCGTTCTTTTTCAGGCATCATTCACTAAATCCTCCTCCGGTATTTGGCAACATTGTTTCATGGGTCAAAAATCCTTCAAGATCAAAGAAGCTAAATGTTATTTGCAAGTTGAGTTTACAGGCTCTGGTTTATTTGCGAGAAATGAATGCACGTCTCCATATGGCACCTTCGCGGCATGTATCTTTACTAATCAAACAAACACTACAAAAAATCATATTGAAGCTCTCCTCACTTGATCGCCAATCATCAAACAACACTCGAACAGAGCCGTCGGCAAATCAAACCACCTATCTAATGACTTGGTTCAAATACATTCAGTTCACTCCACCCTCCATCGGGATTTAAATCTTCTTAAGGCATTAATCTCTTGCACTCTTGAAATTTGATGTAATTTTCTGTTTTTTCTGGTTAAAAATCAAACTTTATTGTATTCTCAAAAGATGTCCCTTTCGGAGGCATCAAAAAGTGAATACATCAGAATTAGAGAAAAAATAATAATAATAAGAGAGATAGACACACCGCTGCAACAAGTTCTTACTCACTGGAGCAGCTGGTTAGCATCAATCCTTTTAAGCTAAAGGATTAGACTCTGCTACACTACATGTAGTATACAGCTTATTCGATATACAACTTAAATTTTTCGCCTCTTTTTTACATACCCCAAACAAATTTATTATTTACTAAACATCATGAACTTTAAATTCTCTTATAATTACAACATACCGATTAAAAATTGTGATTGAGTTTAATAAACTAGTAATCGCGTTTTAAAAAATCACGATTAAGATAATCCGACCCGTTCAACCCCTAACCCGGCTTAATGAGAGAGAGAGAGAGAGAGAGAGAGAGAGAGAGAGAGAGAGAGAATACCTTACCAGATAGAAAAAGCTATGGAAGAAGCGAAGATTAGACAAGTGCGAGGAAGAGAGAAACGAGTCTTTAGATTTTGTCCCCAAATCGATTTGTTTATTTTATTAAGTCGGGTTAGAGAGTCGAGTTAGGGGTTAAACGAGTCGAATTATCTTAATTATGGTTTTTTAAAACACGATTACCTATTTATTAAATTCAATCATAATTTATAGTCACTATGTTATAATTATAAGAGAATGTAAAGTTCGTGATATATATTTAGTAAAAAATAAATTTATTTGGAGTGTATATAAAAAAGAAACAAAAAATTTATGATGTATATCGAAAAAGCAATATACTACATGTAGTGTACCATAGTAGCTAAATCATTAGAACTGTGATAGTGTGATAGTGTGATAGCACCAAATCTCTTTTGTTTTAGTCTTAATCAGTAAAGATTATTTAAACGTTTCATTCTACAATTTACACTTTTTGTTTTTAGTAAATCCCATTTTAAATTTACATTTTATTTCGAGACACTTTTAGTAAAAAAAACTAATAATTTTCTAATCTTAAACGACTTAGTAACATATTTTGTGATATTTTATGTATCATATAATATTTTTTTGAAGACCTCTAAATTGTTCATTGAACAGAAAAAAAAAAGCTAAGTTAAAAGTGAAAGTTGTAAGTCTTTACGCTTTGGTGGCGGCGTAAATGGCATAGAGAGGACGAGAAATGACAACAACGAGGGCGTCGAAGTTAATTAATATTGACGATTCCTCGGCGGCAATGAAGCATTGTCTGATGAGAGAACGTGTGGCCCAAGTGGTGGCTTCAAGATTGACCCTCAGAATTGTTGAAAAAAATAGAAACACATGTTTCATTCAGTTTCGGTTTTAAGCTTTATTTTCAAGCTAATATCATGAGATTTCCTTTTCAAACTCTTTTAGAACGTTGTTGACTTCTCCTTAGAATGGTTACTCAGTTTCTGAATAGTTTTCAGTGGCTCTTGAATTGTTTGTTGTAATGTTATTTGCACCGTTTGAGAAGTTAAATATATGTATTTGTTGTCCTCACTTGGCAACAAAATTGGAATTTTAGTAAGCTTTTCTGACATTTATTCAAATCCTTCTTTTAGGAAAGTTTGATGAATTCTCTTCTTTTATTGCTGCTAAGAACGAGAAAGGATAGATCTAAAGTTTCTGTAGAGTTTGAAGACTTGAGATATTTACATGTTACCGACATATCTATGTGCTATACTAATATATTTTGAGAAGAAAACGACCACTCACACTTCAACTATGTATAATATGATAGTGAGAGGGGATGAACAACGATTACAAAATGGACTCCAAAAAAGATTGATACTTTTTAGCAATTATAAAATATAATGGACAAGATAAATAGTTTTAAGAGAAACAAATGTTCTAAGTATCTTCATCTTCCATTAATTACACTCATTGTTTAACTGTTTTGCCATTTTTTCTATGATTTCGAGGATAAAGGATATGATATCATCACCTCAGTAAATGTTTAAGTACTGTTTAAGGCAAAGACCAAAAGAACCAAAAAGATTCCGTTTAATTTATTCAGATTTTTTTCAAACTAATTGTTTATAATTATATCGGTGATCTTTTGTTTCGTATTACAGGTTCCTACTATCACCATTTCCTCCACCAACTTGCTTTGAGAAATTTGTATCGCTTTGTCTCCATTTTGTTTTGTTCATATGTGTATACATTTATTTGTCTTGGCGAGTTCACCTTATGTTATCTGCTCGCTTTTCTAATATGTTAGATTTTTATAGTTGTAAAATATATTTAAAATTTTAAAATAGTATATTTTAAGTTATTTTTTTTTGTCTTAGGAACAGAAAAGGAAGAAATCTGTATGTTGAAATTAAACCAACAATCAAATAAGCAGAATTTATTAGAATGAGTAATAAAAACTAAAACTCGCGCTTAGAATGGGTAATCACCTAGTGTATATATACTTAAAAAAAGTTAGTCTGTGAATATTTATATGTATTTAATTAGCATCATCAATCTTTAATATATTTATTTAATTCTCATGTAGATTAATTAATACACATAATTGGTTCATGATAGTGAAGAGAAATTAAATCAACTTCACATTTTTCTAGCATATTGATAAACAGTTAAGGATGTACAATCAGACGCCCGAAACCCAACAAGAAATACCCGCAACGAGAAACTAAAGTACCAAGACTAAGTCATAAAGTCTATAGATCTTATTCTTATGTTATTCCTTTCATAAATCAGAGTAGTGATCAATCAAATGTATGTATATGCATTCCTATATATAAATGTACATAAAAGCACTTACATCTAGGCCAAATTTAGGGGTTTTTGGTGTGTGTGTGTCTCAGTAGTGTGTGTATACTCTCTAGGGTTTACAGTGTAGTAAAATGAACATGTATATATATATATATATATATATATATATATATAACCGTACAATATGTCATAATATATACCCACATAAGTAGTTAAGAAAATGTCATATTATGAATCTCCTGATACACACATGATATTATATAAATTATCTAAGATTAAGATTAATCTTATAGTTTTGCGTATATTACGTAGAAAACTCAAGTCTACAACAAGAGCTGATCACTATAAAGACAATTGCAGATTTTTTGTTCACTATGCAGAATTGTAGATAGATCACAAACATGGATAGGATTAATTAGCTGAAAATTACTAGAGAATAGAGATTATAGAAAGATAATAAATCCTTACCATTATAATTAGTCCCACTTTTGTTTTATTGTATATATATATTTTTTGTTTGCTTGCTAAGATGGCAAGTTGGAGCTACTAGTCCTCGTAGTACCATCTTCAACATCATGACTTTTCATAGGATTCCTCTTCTTCTTCTTCCTTTTCTTATACGGAACTCCTCTTGCCTTCGCCTGCGAATCTCTCACTTCCCTAAGAAAAACCCTAATTTCGCCGCCGGCAAAAGGGTTTCTCTCCGGCAACCCTCCGTTCTCCTCGTAAGCCGCTCTCAGCCGTCCGATCAAAGCATCTAAACTCCCCCACGCTTGTTTTAGAGAACAGTTACACTGTCCCGCCGGCTCAATTTGTCCGAAGAAAACGCATCCATGGACATGAACCTTTGTCTTTCCGAATTGGTCAAGATATTGGAGGAAGTCTAGGATGTGGTTCGAGCCGCACTGTGAGATGTGAACCGGTGGTTGCTGGTTACGAAGGTATTGGCAAAACGTGTTCCAGTCTCGCCGTTTCTGTGACTCGTACCGGCTTAGAGCTGGCGGGTTAGGAGGTGATTGCGGTTGCGGTTGCGATTGAGACGACGATCCTTCTGCTATGCCTTTGCCTTTGTTGCTAGGGCTAGTCATGGACTCTTGTTGATTTCACGATCGATGATGATCACTACATGACTAGAAGAGATGATTCATAAGATTTTATTGTAGTTTTTTTTCCTTTTTAGTATATTGGGTCTTTGAAGGAGAAGAAAAGAGGAATATAGAGAAACTATATGTCAATGATAGTGGGGAAAAACTTTAGAAAATTTTCTACACTAATTAGAAATAATCTTATTATATTCTTGCGTAAATTATTTGATGGGAATATATATATATATATACACACGTAGGGCTTGATTGGTATAATGGATAGTAGAACAAAAACATTAAGCAGCAGAAACAATATGCTGTTGAAAGTGTATACTCTGATTAATGTAGTGATTGGTAGAGTTGTGAAATATTATATATAAAATTATTTAATATATTTCTTCGTAAACATTATATCTATAGTTATATTTATAATATGATTTTTAATAATTTTTTCATATTTCAATTGTTTTTATTATATTATATATTTTTTAAAAAAATTATTTGAAAATTAATTAAAAATAAAATAATGTTAAATATTGGTTTTAAAAGTATAAAATTTACACTTTAAGATAAACATAATTTTTTGATATTATTTAACAAAATAAAATTATTATATAAAATTATTTTAATTATTTTATATTTTATAGGTTAATGCTTTACCAAAAGATTCATATGAAAGCATAGAGGAATGGGCATTTGCAAAGTATCTGCAGTTTCTAAATACTTTGTTGATTGGTTGATAAAAAACTTAATGTTTTTTTTTAATGTTCTACCAATCAAAACTCACTAGCTAAAGTTCTATACTTTTTTTTTTGTCCGCAAAATCTAGTGTTCTATAATCTATAAATAATCAACCTCGAATGAATCATTTTTTTAATTAGTAAAGCTCGTTTTTAGTTAAAAATAAAGTGGCTGCTATTATTTCAGACCAAACAAACGTAAAACGTAGATGTATATATAATTAACTAACTAAGTAAAATGCAAATTATGTAGATGATCTTTTGGAATATCAGGTTAAGTGATAGATGAGGGAGACAGGAGATGGGACCCACGAGAGTGCTTTAGTTCTTTCTTTTTCAAATTAATGATAATCTCTACGATTGGCATTTAAGTATAGTTAAATATTTACTTTATTTAAATATTTGTTCTCATTCAAATTCTAATTATGTTTCCATTCAGCTTAGCAATCATTGTCATCAATCGAATATTGCCGCCCAGCAAACCAATAATTTTTTTTTTGTTTGCAAGCGTTATTTAGTTATTTACTAAGGGTGGGCATTTAGATCTTCGGTTCGGATCGGATATTTTGGGTTTCCGGTATTTTGGATTTAGGGATTTAGATACCGATTAGGTATTTTAAAAATTTAGATCGGGTTCGGATCGGTTAAGGTATTTTCTTCAAGATCCAATTTTTTTTTAGATATGGTTCGGATCCGAATCCAAAAATATCCACAATACCTACAAAAACCTGAAGAACCCGAAATTCGAGACAAAACACAAAAACATGAATATTTATTTTAATAAAACTAATATATTTTTTAACCAAAAGTATCCAAAATACCCGAAAAAATTAGAAACTAAAATAAAATAAGTGTATTCGATATATCCATAATATCAAAAATATACCTAAAATATCCAAAATACACGAAAAATAATTAATATATTCGGGTTTATAGTTGTAATTTTGGGTATTTGAGTTATATCAAGTCTAAATAAAATTAATATATTTGGGTATATAATTATACTTCGGATATTTCAGGTATCCATTCGGTTCTCGGTTCGATACCGGTTCAGATTCGGTTATTCGAGTATAGGACTTTATGATCCGTTCGGGTATTTGAATGGATCTGAAACTATTTTGGTTCGGATATTTTTGTATTGGTATCCGTTTAGATTTTCGGATCTGGATTTTTTTACCAGTCCTATTATTTACGTATGCATGTTTAAAAAAAACATTTAGGAAAATGAATATTGATGGATGGCTCATAAATAAACCCTAATGGACCTTGCTTTACGCCCAATTCCCAAACGACTCTTTAGTTTTAATATTTTTTATTCAAAACAAATACGATTCTCTCAAATACGACAGATAAATCTATGGAGGTCCCAATCGAAAGATCCGCAATGGACGCTGCATTACTTATTTTAAGTTTTGTCATCTACAGAATTTGTTTCCGATTTTTATCAAATTAATATCATTAAGGATAGTTTTTTAATAGCTGCCACTGAAGCACAGACCGATCACTGTTAGAAAATCTCATAATTGAGAAAAATTGATTTAACATGTGGTTTATAATTGTGTCATGTTTATCATAGAGCTTTTTAAAATATTTATAAAAAAATATTTAATTTACTAAAATAATTACATTCATGTCATTCACATTAAACTTATGCATAATCATATAAATTTTATTTTGAGATTTTATATACACTGTTAAATCAATATTAGTTTCTAAGTTATTTCATTTTCTAAAATAAAAATTTTATATTCAAATTATATTGCTTCCTTTCATAGAGTTATAAATTTTATCTTCGAGATTTCTTTTTTTTTAATTGTGACAAATATTATTCTTACAAGTTTCATGTTTACTTAATTTTTTTTTTGTGCAAAATATTTTAATTATATTTTATTTCATACAAATTTTTGCATATTTAAATTCAAATTATAATATAAAATCCAAGATTCATATTATTGTTATAATTATTGAGATATAAAGTGTATTACTATAGTTCACACACACATACTAATGATTATTAAAATATAAATGGTATAATATAGTTTGATGCTAATGATCTCATCAAACTATATTTTAATTTGATATAGTTTGATGCTAATGGTATCATCAAACACATGTACTAATGGATATTCACGTGACGAATTTGAAATTCGAATTCAAAATAGATTAAATTGTTTTGAGATTACCATTTATTTTGCATATTCAAATTCAAATCATATTAAATTTCATATTCAAATCTAATCATATTAAATTGCATATTCAAATTTAAATCAAATTAAATTGCATATTCAAATCTAATCATAATAACTTGTGATTTACAAAATTGCAATAAAAGCGAGATTTTCATCGAAAGAGAGATTTTTGTGGCAAGTGTGATTTTCGCTATTAGTAAATTTCGTGAAAATATATATTTTCGCTATTGATAATTTTAAAAAAATACAAAATTACGTTATATGATTGAAGAAAAATTTGATTTTGAATTCTCATTCATATATTTTTAATAAGGGGAAACCCCTTAATTTGAGCACTATATAACACTATATTTCATAATCATTTCATTCATCAATTACACAACAACATTAACACACAAACCCCGTCAAATTTAAACAAGGTCTATTATATCATCGTGGCTCAAATGGTTTACAAAAGACATATATATTAGAATCAGAAATTTAAATTCTTATGTTCCATATTATCATTTTAAACTCAGATATTAAAAAAATTCATAGATATCTCGCTCTGTGCATGACCTGGGTTACTACCTAGTTACATATATTAGATGAGTAGCGTGGACGCGGGATTTTGTTTCAAATAATTTCATATATATTTTTTTACTGTTTGTGGTCTTTTTCTTTTTCAGTGTGTATAAGTAGAGATAGGGCTGTCAATTTGAGTCATTACCAGTGGGGCCCGCTCCATTTAACCTGTCGCGGATCGGGTGGGAATCGAACAAATTTAAATTGCAAGAAAACGGGACGGTGTGGGTCAAGTGTTTTAAAATGCTGGGCGGTGCATATCGATTTTGTTTCCTGCGGGTTACCCTTAATTTTTTTTTGAAAATAATAAATAATATTTATTTACTAAATACTATTAAAATGTTAAAATATTTTGTAATATATATAAATTAATTAATTATTTTGTTTATTGTTTTCAGAAAATTGTGACTTTATGTATTTCATATGAAATTTATTTTATTAAATATATTTATTTTACTAAAAATATTATAAGTTTTTTTTATTATTTAAATATTTGCGGGTTATCCACGGATACCCGCAAATTCAAACGGGGCGGGTGCGGATCGAGAAATTTGTGTTAATAAGTTTGATGGGGCCGGTCGAAGCGGATCAAAAAAAAATTAAACCCACGCGGGGTAGGTTTAACCCACTTAACATGCCCAAGTAGAGAGTATCATTATTTGTTGTCGTATGATATGGTAAGATATACATTTAGATTGAAATATTACTCTCTGCATTTTTGTTGTGAAAGTTTATAACTTTAGATAAACTAATATTACTCATTAGTTTTTTTTCTTTATTGTGTAATTGAATGTTATAATATATTTACATTGAGAACTTTTTGTTCATATTATAAATGAATGATTAGAATGGTTGGCATCAGTTGTGTTTTATATGTTTATTTCTTCGTCTATAGAGATAAGGAAATATAACATTACGATAAGTACTACAATATATTCAATGTAATTTACTACTAGGTTTAGGATCTACATATTTGTATAAATACTTTATCTTTTAAATCAATAATACACACACTTTTCCAATTCATTACATGGTATCATATACATATGACAGAAACGGCTCGATCTCTACTTCTACCGTAATGGAAAGCTCTTCATCGAACTGTCCATACACTCTTCATCCCTCTGATAATCTTGGTGCTCTAATCACATATATTGGTACTTTTTCAAAGGGATAATTATCCTGAATGGGCTATTGAGCTTTGAAATTATCTCCAAGCTAAATAGAATATTTGGTTTATCGATGGCTCGATTCAAAAACATGCCTCGTATCCTGACCTTGCTCGCTGGATTTCTACAAACTCTATGATCGTTGGCAAGATTCGTACTGTCATTGATCCTCATCAGGTCCGTTCAATTGTGTCTCATGTCTTCGATGTATCTAAACTCTGTGAATCTCTAATCTTTGGCATAATAGATTAGGTCATCCCTCTGTTTCCAAGTTACAATCTCTGTCTCATGTTCTTTCATTTCCAAAAGACAAATCAAATAAAGAGTTTCATTGTAAGATTTTCCATCTTTCAAAACAAAGACATTTGTAGTTTGTTTCTAATCCTCATATATGTGAGAAACCATTTGATCTTGTTCACATTGACACTTGGGGTCCTTTCTCTACTAATACTCATGAAGGTTTTAAGTACTTTCTCACGATACTTGATGATCATTCTAGAGCCACATGAGTTTACTTACTTAGAAACAAATCTGATGTCTTATACATTTTTCCCAACCTTTGTGAATATGCTAGAAACTCAGTTTGAGACAAAGCATAAGGGGATTAGATCCGACAATGCTCAAGAATTTAATTTCACTCATATCTATCAACCAAAAGGAATTATTTCTTATCATTCTTGTCCTGAAACACCACAACAAAATTTTGTTGTT